>JANRMT010028174.1:130028298-130102277 GCA_026402145.1 Polypterus bichir lapradei
GATAGATAGATAGATAGATAGATAGATAGATAGATAGATAGATAGATTATTATTTGTCCCCAGGGGCTTTGGCTTTGGTCTGACTGGAATGGTTATAAAGAAAGAAAATTGCAAAGAGAAAAATCTTTTGACTTGGCAGTCCCATTCTCAGTGAGGCATTATGCAGGCTGTTAGTAAAAAGAAGCCCCCATAGCGTTTCTTGACATACTTCTGAATAATTTGTTGGCTGAACAGCCTCAGTGTTAATTAGCCAGAGACAGGATGTACAGCTTTGCTCATAATGTCTCTCTCCTTCACTAATATCTCCTGAGTGTCCAGATTGTGTAAATAAGATTTTTAGGTTTAGATGAACAGCAAAGCCCATAACAGTTCTGGAGGTCCTTCAGTCCAGAGACACAATGCCAGTATAGGATCTAACACCTGCCCATTCACAATATCAACATTCATGTGTTCCAACGTACATGAATGAACAAATATAAAATGTTAGAGAGTTTGTCCTTAGACACTGACTAGGGAAGAATTCATATATACTGGCATATAGTCATGTACATTATGATTATTGTTCATTTCTTCTCATTAAGAAATTCCTATGGGCTGCATGTGTAAACTCTTGGTTTGCACGTCATAATTAATTCAATTCATGACAATCTAAAGGAATCAAAACATGCTGAACTAAAGCATATAATTCTGCAAGTCGTTAAATATGTTCAGTTCATTTATACTACTATTCATATTCAGAACACACAGGTGCATAATTTTCGGTGCTGCAACAAATGAATTTAATAAACAGGTATCAAAGCTACCTCTATAATTTCCGTGCCTTTTTTCTTCTTGTCCAACACTCTGCAGGTAATTTTGTTTTCTTTTATATTTTATTCCCGTAAAAGATTACATAAACACCACAGTTACTTTGATCTTTTTGGTAATAGCCAGTGATTAAATTGAGCCAGTGAGCTAATGTTTTATTACATCACTACACATAGTTAAATTAAAGTAATAATTTAGGATAAAGAAAGAGGTCTTTAAAAGGACTGTTATCTGAGGTTACCTTTAGAGGAAAGAGAACTTACCATTGTCCATCAAGTTAGTTTTATGAACAGCATTGTGCCAATTAAATTACAATGGCGGTGTTATTGGGTTTGTTTCAAATTAGTTTTTATGTTATATTACATTTTTTCTAGATTTTCCTTTCTTTTTTACTTTGTGGTTTTGAATTATGCAGAATCTGTTTTTGATGACAGTTATTTGTTTAAACGTTTATTTAAAAGCATCAAAATATTTTATCGTCTTCCCTACATTGTTTTATTATGAGTGCCACCATTTTGTTTCAGGCTCAGATGACAGGAAGTGATGTAAGTAGGTATAAAGAAGGCATAATGACTTCCTAGTTAGCCAAGTTTGTGCACAGAAACCATTAACATTTTTTGTTTATCGATTTCCTGTTAAAGGACTTGTACTCTGGTTCTTTTGACCTTGATTTTACGATCTACTTTAAGGTTTGACAACAGAGCTGTTTTGATTTTTGGTTAGCGAACTTTACACGATTTTTGACAGCCTTTCTTCTGCTGATGCTCTCCTTTGTGGCAGAATGGACAGGTCATTAAATAGTTTAAAAATAAAGCATACATAGGTGAATATTGTCTAGTTTTATTCCCATTGGAGTCCTAATTGAACTGGAGAATATGTTCACTAACAGATTAATATATCTACAATGCTTTCGAATTCTATTCATCTATTTCTCAACTTCCTAACCATTTCAGGGTCACTGAGTGTCAATACTTGTCCTGACAGATTTGAGCACAAGGTGAGAACCAACCCTGGACAAACCATCACAGGGTGTATTCACATATAGTATATACCCACATTGAATTATACAAGATCAGTTGAGGGATGTCATATAACTTATTTAACACAACCTTTAATTGTTACATTATTTACAAAATATAGACTTTCAAACAAATAAGGTATTGTACTTCTACATGCTTCTCAATGTAAAATAGCACAACATTCTCAGATCTAAGTTAAGGGGGATAGAGACTTACCTGCCAGCATCAAGCACAAGGTGTGAACCTACCCTGACAGAGTGGTAAACCATCACACTCATATCCACACTCACATGGGGCCATTTTAGAATTTCTCATCATCTGACATGGGTATTTTTTAGATGTTTGAGAAAAAACTAACACAATTAAACCCAGGATGCTAGATCTGTGACTCAGCAGTGCTAAACGCTTTGAAAACCTGTTATAAAATAGAACACATTTAATTTAATATTATGATGCAACAGAACTATATAGACAATGAAGACAGCAGCAAGAAAGTGATTTTAAATGGCACTCCATTTCACTTTCTTAAAGTTTAATCCTACTCCTGCAATTCTGCTGTCTATATGGTAAAAGCATTGTATCTCCTGCTCCACTCATATGTTGATCCTAAAGTTAGACAGTAGTGCAGTATTCATGTTCTATACCAGTTTCACCTTCTTTCTAAAGGATTCATCCTGCTTCAATCCACTCCTGTGTTTTACAGACCCTCGGCATACTTCTGTATCACAATGCTGGAGAAAAATAAATAAAAAAATAGTGTGACAAACATGTAATGAAGACTAGGACACAAAGGAATTTTTAAATAAGCTCAAGGGTACATTTATTTACTTCTAAAACAGCCACAATCTCTCCAGTTCCTGCTATAAGGGCCATAGGAGAAGGCACCAAAACAGCAAACTAGTAGTAACCATATGATCTTTTCTTATTGGTTCTCCCTGTACCTTCTGCATCCAGGTTCTTCCATGCTCCTTCAGATTTCCACTGCACAACTACCCTGTTCATTTTATTCAAGTAATGTCATCTGTTGCTACTGGGTTGATGTACACAAGTTGAGTAAATTTCTAGGAGGCCTTACCTTGACAGTTAGTTACTTGGATTTCAGTAACTTGAAAAAGACAAACTAAAAACGGCATGTGGTGCAAAACACTAATTTGATACTATCATAGCCGGGGTGGATCTACCATCAAGACATTCTGGGTGCATGCCCGGGCCATGGTGCCATTTTAACAAGCCACCCCTGCTTGTTTAAATAATTGAGTATCTGTTCACCAAAATGACCAAGTCTCCAAAACCATACGTGAGAAATACCGCTCTGCATTAAATAACCCGGCATTCGTGAACTGCATTGTTAAAAATATGATTGACTCTCTGTTAAGGAGGTAAGTCACCCAGGGGCCTGTTGGGGTCTTAATCTGGCCTTGATCATAACAAAACAAAATAAATTCAAACCTTGAACAAAGTGTAAAATAATTTTAAAAACGTTTTACATTTATCTCACTTTCCAAATACATAAAAAGTGCTTGGTATCTAAACATACTTCTGGCCAGCAAAAGCCTGGCCAGTTATAATATGTTGCTCTTTCCACTTGAGAAAACAATTAGATATTTTACTGGCTCAAAGTATACGGTTCCAGCTTCACTATTTATTCTAATTTGTGAACAATCGGTCTGCTTTGCAAAAGAAGAGATGTAAGCATGTGAGATATTTTGACCTTCATGGCTGCCCCGCATAAGCACTGAAAAAGGCGAGTCAAAGATATAAAATATAGTTCTGGAGACAACAATGAGTGAATTGTGCTTAAAACTGGGTAGGGACAATTAGACAGAGTGTCACATTTCTAAACCAATCTAACACCTCATGAAGGCAGCGCTCAAAGTTGGGTGTTAATTTTGAACTGCAAAGTGTAGAGGTGCTCTCATTAACCTGGTGCAAGAGTGAGCAAGATTCAATTTACAATGAACTGCACAGCCAAAAAGCCTCCTGAAAACCTAGTAGACATATAAATGTGTGCTGCATGTGCAGAGAGCACATTGCACATGTTTAAAATAAACTTAACCTGTTGCAAGGGAAAAACCTTTCTGTACACTCAGATTATACATTAGCATTCGAAGACATCTGACCTGATGTCCCAGATGCTGTGTGTTCTCTCTTGTTCCATTTTATGATAATCGTGAAGGAGTCGATATTAGATGAAAGAATTGACAGCTATGTTTGTGAAAATATCAATTGCAAAATATGCATTCAAAGTAAATGGTGTGTCACACTCTGTCAACAGGTCTGCCGTTAAGAGAGTTGATAGCGAAGAACCACAGGAGATGTAGATTTCAGAACTCAAAACACCCAAATCAACAAATCTACCAAGCGACACCACCAGAAGAAGGTCAAAGCTGCACTCCATCTACCTCCTGATGGCACATCTAAACAAATAACTAATTGGAGTAAACATTGCTGTTTAACTGAAAATGCAAGCATGCCATAGCACAATTGCCACAGCTTTTTAACACATAGTATATAGACCATAATGCTTATCTAGACTCTGTTCTCTGTTAACACAAATAGGGGATCCAACAGGCAAATGACAGAAAGTTATCATAGCATATCTCAAACAAATTGAACCATGTAGGTGTCCCTTCTGTCTCAGTCCTCATTAAAATGTACAGATTAGTCATAAAGTTTCCATTACCTTCTGCTACTGAGCTCCTGAACTGATAACAGCAAGTTTAGCTTTTTATTATTTTTCAGTGTCAAGTCTTTTGTTCTGTATCTTCTGCTTTCTCCCTGAATCCATGGTGGTGGTTTAAAACGCACAGACTGGAGGAATCGGGGCAGGTGTTTAAGATGAAATCCCATGGGTGTACGGTTTTCAGCAGCAAATTTCACTGCTACTCATCTACAAACATTTTAACAGGTTGTCTCCGGACGTGTATTCTCATTCAAGAATCACATCTGACCCGTTGAGACTATGAAAAGGCATGGCTGCTACCATACAGCATGCTGGCCATTATTTAGTTTCAGGCTGCACTACATTCAGTGTGGAGTTTGAATGTTTTTCTTGTACTAATATGAAACACGTACTGTAGTTAGTTTGAATAACAACTCTAGCATGAAAGTACCATTAAAGGTGCTGGCATCCCTTACAGAGCTGGTCCTGCTTTGCTCATATTCACTCTGCACTGAAAAAAAAAACAGTTTGAGGAAAATGAATGGATAAGAACTTTTTGCTAGTACAGTATAGATAAACCCAGTTTACAAAAACTGAGAAATCCTTATTTTATATACTGATGCAACTCTCATGGTGAATGCCACACCACAGTTGTCTAGATTTTCATTTCAAATATATATTGTTAGAATTAGAGTGCACTTGATCTGTATGATTTTCTAAGTGCCACACTGTGAGTCAAACTCCCTCTTTAGAGCCTTTGACCTTCTAGTTTGAAATTTGTCTTCTTGGCCACTAAAATGGTCTTCCTGTAAAGGGAAAGAATTATTTATCAATTGCATATTTTATCATTTTTAATGTTATACTGTAGTACTAGGGTGTTGTACCATGTTAGCCATTATGAATGTAGTGAAAAGTCAAGCAAAGTGACACCTTTTATTGGCTAAGTAAAAAGATTGCAATATGCAAGCTTTCAAGGCAACTTAGGCCCCTTCTTCAGGCAAGATGTCATTTTGCTTGACTTTTCA
This sequence comes from Polypterus bichir lapradei, assembly GCA_026402145.1. Lineage (NCBI taxonomy): Eukaryota > Metazoa > Chordata > Cladistia > Polypteriformes > Polypteridae > Polypterus > Polypterus bichir. The sequence goes on from JANRMT010028174.1 coordinate 130,033,812, forward strand.
CTTAATGTTATACTGAAATTGTTGTCCTAACAGCTACAACGCCTAATAAATGACACAAATATATTAATCCCCTAATATCATAGGAATTACCACCATCATAAAATTGAAGATAAATTCAGATTGAATCTTCATTTCATCTGAACCTTTTCATATGGACAGTTTTTCTTCTCATTTTTTCAAAGAATTGCTAAGTTTATCATATGGGCAGAACAAAGACGGTGTAATTAATACACTGAGATAACAGAGCTGGACAGCAGCCAGACTTACCTCCAGTCTGCTGTAAGTGCAGGTACACCCACTGTAAAGAGTTCTAAACAGATAAGACTGCTGGGTGTAACTTTAAATTGTCTGGAGTAGCTGTTTTCAGATAGTGATAAGGGCACAATGAAGCTTATATGCTGCAAAGTTTTCTCCTGCTTTACAACATTTAAGGCTTGGTCACTGCTGGTAGATGTGAAAATATAAATATACATAAACGTCATAGTTTGATAAAGGCTTCTCTGTAACGTTTATTTAAGAGATTAATAACAAAAATAAGGGTGCATTGACAAGCATTCTGTGCATCATGAGAATCATATCATTTGTAACTACCAAGTTTTCTTAGACATTAAATGAGGAATGGCAGGAGTGTCCATAAAGGCCAATGACTTAAACATAAAAATGTTCCAATAAAATGTTCATGTAAAAAGCTGTTTCAATAGTAGATAATTACAAGATGTCTGTTTTTTCATTGGGATTGATTCTTTCATTTATGATTTTTTTTTATTCGGACACTCAGTAAATAAAAGAATTAGCACAGTAGTAAATAAAATAAAATGAAAATAAGGCAAATACATTTTTAGTGACTATATCTGGTTGATGTAGTCTCATTGTGCTGCAAAAAAAAGCATAAGCAAAAACTGGACAAAAAAATCAAACTTTAAATAAGAGTTGTTTTGCTTGTATTTAGCAAAAAATCTGCGAAAGGCATAAGCAAAAATTACCTTTCTTAGAGAAACCTAAATATTCATAAATACAAATTTTTGGATAACTCAATTAATCTTACAATAATAGATTGCATTTTTTGCAGTGGGTAACCACGCATAATTTATCTTTTGATGAAGGTGTATGGTGCTCTAATGGTTAGCTCTCCTAATCCATAACAACAACAACAACAACAACATTTATTTATATAGCATATTTTCATACAAACAGTAGATCAAAGTGCTTTACATAATAAAGAATAGAAAAAAAAAGACACAATAAGAAAACAAAATAAATCAGCATTAAATAACATCGAATAAGAGTAAGGTCCAATGGCCAGGGTGGACAGAAAAAACAAAAAAAAATCTGTAGGGATTCCAGACCATGAGACCGCCCAGTCCCCTCTGGGCATATGGGCTTGGTTGCTGTCTGTTTGAAAATTTAATGTCCTTACTGTTTTAATTTGTTTAGTTCATGTGGAAAATCCAGTCATGGATTGGGTTAAATGGTATGTTACTCCACTTCCATGTAGCATTTCACATGTATGTGCATTTTAGAAAAATGTAATATGCTAAATTGACGAGTGTGTGCTTTAGTGTGCCTTGTAATGGACATGCAGGGTTGGTTAATTCCTTTAATGTACTGCTACCATGACATGCTCTGCTTCCCTGTCTGCAACTTTATTATAAATTCTTCAATGAGAACAGGGAGGCATAGACAGAAACTTGTTAAAGTTAGATTTCACACAAACATGAGGGTATTTTCTTCGTGCAGAGAGACATTAAAAACATGAAATAATGTCACCAAAAGGTATAGTGGATAATTGGACTTTGGGGACCCTCAAAACTCAACTTGATGTCATTTTGGAGAAACTAGGGGAAGAGGATTGATGAGCTTGTTTGGTTGAATGGCCTGTTCCCTTCAAGACTGTAGTAAATAATCTCTAAATGAAGTATTTCATTCCTGTTGCAATTTCATAGACCTTTCTTTTAAGTATTTACTATATAGTGGAAACCACCATCAGCTTCATCAATATCATCATCATTTTCATTGTTGTTTTCCTATGAAGGTCGCAGTGGCCACACACCAAACTGGACTGAACAGATCACCACTTATCCTCAACTACTATCTCCAGTTTCTTCTGGGAAATTCCCAGAGTTCAGAATAAAAAAAAGAATCACTTCATTCATCCACATGCAGTGTTCTAATACACCTACATGTGTTTTTGTCATGCACGACAAAACAAAAATGCAGTCATTCAAGTACAACTGGGAACCAGAGTGTCACAAGATTTTAATGCTTGCAATTTTGCTTTAGTATTTCCAGCAAAACATATTATTAAGGGACACACCTGTTGAAATAAAATTATAAACTGTAATGTTTCATTAAGGTAAGTTTCCTATTAACCTTTTAGGAACTGAATGCCATTTATATTATAAATTTCAACATATTTCACTCCTAAATTAATTATAAGAGTTATTAATATATAATCTGACATTAACTGGCATCCCATTAATGTTTGGCTAAACCAGCTTTGTGTCCACAATACCAATTTTTGATATAATATAATATAATATAATATAATATAATATAATATAATATAATATAATATAATATAGGCAGCAGGGTGCCTCATTTGTTTAGCTAATATCTAAGCTGTCCCAATATCTCATCCAGATACTTCTTAAATGTCGTCAAAGATTTAACTACATGACTTGGTAGTTTGTTCCACATTCCCACAACTCCTTTGGGTAAAGAAGTGCTTCTTGGTTTCAGTTTTAAATGCACTTCCCTTGAATTTCCTCTTGTGTCTTCGGGTACATGACTCACCATTTAGTTGAAAAAATTGTACTGGGTTTACTTTATCAGTAAGTTTAAGATTTTTGAAAACCTGGATGTGTTCTCGGTTTTCCCGGTGAGACCAAACAGATTTACTTCTCACAGCCTATGCGATTACAACACGTCCTTAAATCCTGGGATTCAGGCTGCTCTTTTTCGTATGGTATGGCATGGTGACTAAAGCTGCATGCAATACTTCAAATGTGGTCTTACTAGTGCATTTTATAGTCTAAGCATAAGGTCCATTGATTTATATTCAATAGTTTTCACCATACAATCTAACATTTTATTTGCCTTTTTGATTAGATGATGACAATGTTGTGTCAATGTTAACCTCTAAATCCTTTTGCGGAGGTTGTTACCTGTAGGACAGTGTCTCCCATCTTGTATTTATAATTGATGCTCCTTTAGCCCACATGTAGCACATTATACTTTTTTAATTTAAACTGCATTTTCCAAGTTTTTCCCCAATTCTAAAAGATTTCTTTTTGAAATATTTGTTACTTACTCAGTATCTGCTATCATCTGTGAATTTCACAAATTAACTAAATGTACCAGAATCTATGTCATTAACATAAATTAGAGAAAGTAACCATTCAAGGATAGACCCCTGAGGGCCTCCACTGATAACTTCACCCCAATGCGGAGAATTCTCGTTTTAGTATGCATTAGGTCCTACTACCAAAATATGTTGATGGTTAAAAGAGGATAATTAATTCAGTGTATAGTTTTCCAAGACATTAATCATAATCAGTTCATCATTGTCAGCTTTTCTAAAGCTGCTACAATGGGTGGATATTCCATCTATGCCAAAATTCGCAAACAGTGAAGCACACACCAACTTCAACTGTAATGTTTAGCAGCAAGAGTGATGATATATTTTATACAGCACATGTCACATGAATGTTTAAAATACATCTATAGTGCAATTTTCATGCTTATAAAGGATAGCATCTTCTGTGTATGAACTTTACTCTTTACTCTTACAGTACAGTCCCAGCTTTGCAAAATGAATTCCTTGTTCTGCAGTTTGCCTGTGAGTGTGGAGCTCCATGGATTAGATGCTTTGGGATCACTTAAAATATTAAAATAAAACAAAAACCGTGTTTAAGTAAATCCTGTCTTTGTAGTTTTGTTACATCCTTTATTTTCTAAAATGGATTTTTAATATCAGATATATCGTATAAATAAAATTGTTCTTTCAAAAATATTCTAGATGATGAAAATCTAACTTATTTGAAATGCTAACTGAATGAATGTAAAATTAAGTCACCAGCTAATGAGGCTTGATACATGTAAGAATATTTTTCTTTCACAAGACTATTCATTAATTCTATCCCTACCTTTTGAATTTAAGCAAGCTGTAGGACATAAAAATCGTAGAGCGGAAGTTGCCATTTCAGTCCATAGTTCTCTCCACCGTGACAGCAATGTCTGCCACCTACTGTGCATCTTTATTATTTTTGAAATTTGCAAACCTAGTGCACTTGGATACTTATTTGTGTCTCTGATATGGGCCACATTAGTATTTTTCTCATTGTTTGACTACTGTATTTGGAGGTTACATGTAATTGCTGTTAAGTCAGTAATCGACCCACCATACATCAGATGACAAACCAGAGACCAAAAAAACAACTTTAGTCTGTCAACTCTGGGTGTATTCTAATCACAGTGCTGCATTGCTTCAATCTTTGGTAATTTTTATAGTATTTATCTAAACTCTTTTCAATGTAGCTATCAAAAATCAGTCCACCTCCAAGTGACAAAGTTAAGGAGTACGGCTGCTATTGTACTGGCCCTGTAAACATCACAAAATAAATTAGGGAAACATAATATTACAGAAAAGTTTCTTGGTCATTACTACACAACACATTGATTAGGTAACATATAAAAAATATCATTTTTGGCTGGAGTATTCCTTTAATCAATCAACAAGTGAAGAGGCCTAATGATTTGGATGAAAACCTTCTGCTAACAAGCACATGTAAATTGAAGTTGTTTAACATTTTAAAGCTAACTAACTTACATGGCTTTGAGCCTAAACGTGTTTAATAAAGCATTCTGTTAACATGGGTACTAAACAATATATAAATAATTCATGCACTAGTTTAATATGTTTTTTGCCTGTGTTCCCAGTATTTCAAATCATCAACAAAATGTGGGCATTTTCAATGTTTTATACTTAAATAACAAAAACATTTATCTCAAAATTTTCCTATATAATAAATATATTAAAAGATCTATTTACAGTACTTGGCTTTATCAGGCTGTGCATTCACATGTGATTGGTTGCTAGGCAATGGCAGACCATCATATAATTTTAGGTAATTATTGTCAGCAATATTTAATTACAGCAGCTGTTTGCTTAGCCTTAAAGCTCTATCTATTTCAACAGTCTGTTTCTTGGCAATCTCATAAGACTCTTAATGTTTAGTGTACCTAAATTGTCATATTTACTTATCTATTGGTGGTCTAACCTTAGCTCATCCAGTAACAATTCTGACTTCCCTTAAAAGAAAAACCTCTGTGTTTCGGTACAAAAATAAATTCAGTGCAGGAGAAATTTTTATCTCAAAACAGTCCGGTGGGTCATGAGTCACAATAAGAGTTGAAAATGATGTACAACTCATGTCTGCAGGCAGCCAGAAACACACCAGAAGTACCGTATGACAAATTTTGCGAGTATCTGCCTAGTGTAGCGTTCTTTAGTGTACAATGATCAAGGCTAATGTCACTTTTCACAAGTCATGTAAAAAGCCTCTGCCTACATTTCATTATTTTTAACCATCATAGCCCTATGTAATTTTTTTACTCTAGCAATCACAAAGCATCATGACTATTTTGCATTTTGTTTCATTGCTTGTCTGCATATTTGAAAGGCTATAGATACACATTTTTAAAATGACACACGGACGCAAATGCTCTAATTCAGTGGTTTCCAACTTTTTCAATGCTCCACACCCCTTGAAAATGTTTGACTTTTGTTCGCACAACCTATAAAAGTAATATCACATTTTAAGATGAACAAGTCAAATTTCATAATTTTGAAATACAAATTGAACCAGACACAGGTGGTGAATAAATTGAACTAAAAAAAACAGCTTCTAAAATTTAAATTTAGATTGAAAAATGTACCTTTATAAATCTCAATAATCTTGTGAATGTGTTCCCTGCCCTTAAAGCTTAGACACTCGATTGATGTTCTGGGGGTTGGGGTATCCCATGAAGCGTTCCAAGGCACATGATCAGCAATTCGGGGGGTTTGGGGGACTGGAGACCCCTGTGAAGCTAAGGGTGCCGGCAATGAAAGACAGTCGACAAGCTTTGTTCCTCGATAACAGCAGACCTGCAGTTCAAAAACCTAATTAAAAGTGCTGTGCTATCGCCAGGACCGCCAGCAGGAGAAATGGGCTGAATGTAAGCAACAGATGTTGCATTCAGTTCAGCCCCGCTTGTCCCTAATTGGCAAAAATGTCAATCAAACCTTAAAATCTGTGACGTTTCATGAGCAAGGCTTGCACAGAAATCAACAGTAGACGTCGCCCTTCTCTATGGATCATTGCAAGCTCCAAATTCCATTCTCTTAAAAATAATTATTCATCTTTTCAAACAGCCCTGTGGTGGGCTGGCGCCCTGCCTGAGATTTGTACCCTATGTTGGCTGGGATTGGCTCCAACAGACCCCCGTGACCCTGTAGTTAGGATATAGCGGGTTGGATAATGGATGGATGGATCTTTTCAAACATTCCGCCAGCAAGAACACACATTTCTGCAATTTATTCACAGGTGACAATTGTGCACAAAATGCTTGATTCTTTTCATATTATAGAATAGGAGCACTAACTAATAAATGATCTACAAATAATGGCACACTGTAAGACACCTACTGCACCACAATAAAGTTGGACCTTACTCAGTTTTGGCAAATTGTGACATGACTGTAATCTTTGTCGCACGCCAGAAATGGCACCCCAAATTGGGAACTGCTTTAAATGTTGACCATTGAAATATCAGCAAACTATTTTATTAGTTAAAGAGTAATCTAGGAAGAAGTGAAGTTTATTAGGAACAAGGCAAACAAAAATATACAGATAGTGACACAGTGAGTTTTCAAAATTAGCATTTTTCTTAAGGTTTCACATCCAAGCAGTTACACAGACAAAAAAATATACTTCTGGATATTGTAAAGAAACAGAATTTCCACTTGGATCAGTGGTTGTCAAGCTCATCCTCAGAATACCACTTAGGCTGTAGGTTATTATTCCACCCAGTTTCACAAATCAATGGGTAAGGCTTGTGTCTAATTGATCTAATTGTTTAATTAGCTGGCCCCTTTTATCTTCTGTTATTTGATTGTGTATTCTTCTGCATGCATCTGACCATTGATTTATGAACTCATTTGGAATGAAGACCTGCAGCCACAGATATACCTCAGGATTGCACTTGAGAAAAGCCTGACTTGGATTAAAAAGCTGAAATAAAAAAAAAAAAACTCTATTATATAAAAAAGGGGATTGGACCAATATAAGCCAGTAACCTCAACATGCATCATAGGAAAAATAATAGAAGCAATTATAAAGGAAAATATTGTGCAGCATTTGTCTAGATCAAGTGTACTAGCGAACAATCAACAAGGAGGTCTTGTTTTACTGATACAGAATTCGATGAAAAAATGGCAAAAGTATTTGATCAGAGATGTACATATGATATTATTTATCTTTAGTTTCAGAATGCCTTTAATAAAGCTCCAGATGTGGGGTTTCTTGTGAAACCAAAAGAAGAGGGAGTTCAAGATCCAGTGTGTAGACAGATACAAAAATCCTTTCAAACACAGGAAGCAAGTGGTTATGGTGCAAGGAACCTTTTCCTGAATGCGGTAATATTAAAAATGGTGCTCCAATCAGGTAAATGCTGGGGATGATGCTCTTCTTAACGTACATTTTTGACCTTGATGATAATATAAATTACAAGCTAGATAAGTTTGCAGGTCATACACTCCAGGTGGAGTGACAGATAATTTGGAATTACCTAACTGTATAAATTTGTGGCAAATTAAACTGTAGTAAGTGTTGTATAGAAAACAATAGCACAAGATAAAGGGTCTGGGGCACCCAAGGGGAAACCCCATCTATTGAAAAGTACACCAAAGGCGTAAAATAAAACGCGTGGTACAGCATGAGGTTGAGATGTCATTTACATCAATTGGTCTCCCCAAGATGCCATTGTTTCCTCTTAAGTTGGATTCTGGGAAGAAGAGGCAGGTCGAGGTGGTCTGACCCCAAAATTGACGTCACACCTGGTAAAGTGTTATTTCTTCCTATCTGCAGGAGGGGAAGGAGAAGAGAGAACGTTATCACACGGTGACCCCTCAAGTCTCGGTGGTAAAATTACAATCACAAAAGCCTTTAGGTTGTTCCCCAAGCGTACGTGTATGACAAGTAAAATATTACACATGGCTGTCGTACCTGTGGCAGAACAAACAGAAATGGGTGAGGGGATTAAACATACTCAAAAGACTAACAGGGTCAAAAAACAGAAAGATTGACAAACCATGTGACAAAGCCTAAACATAACCAACATTCAGTGTAAATGATGAATCATAGAAGTCTTTTACCTGGGAAATCAAAAAAAGTCAAGACATATAAGGTTTTAAAGTGAGTATCCACAATCTTGGCTGTATACCAAAGTGTCACAGTGAATTAATTATCATCATAGCCCAAGCAATTCCAGCCATGGAACAAAGTGCCTATGCAACAGAGCCACAAAATGGTGGTGCATGATATCACAGCAAAACAAGATCACAATGTTAAAACAGAATAAGTCCAAAAATTAATACGAAACTACAAAACAAAGTTATAATTAGAATCAACATGAACTTACAAGAAAAATACAAAACCAGACGCACACATTTACAAGCACATATAAAAATTAAAACAAAATAAAAATGTTAAATATGAATACATAATGTGAAGTTTGGAATTTGAAACTATATCATGAGAAGGACATAGGAGTTCTAGTGGATTCTTTACTTTCTACATCCAGGGTACAAAGTTGATTAAGGAGGCTATTACCTTGTACAATTCTGTCTTATTTAGGCTGATGTGTGGAGTACAGTTCAAGGCAGGTTATAATTAAGCTAGTAATTTCCTTGTATCTATCTATCTTTCTATCTATCTATAATGTGCTAATGGAATACTGTGTTTAGTTTTGGTCTCCATATTACAAAAAAAGACACAGCAGCACTACAGAATATACACCAAAGAGCAACAAGACTGATTTCAGGATTGTGTGGTACAAGTAATGAGGGAAGAATGAAGGAGTTGAACCTTTGCAGTTTGGGAAAACAGAGATTATAAGGTGATATGACTGAAATATTACACATTATGAAGGTAATTAGTGTGGCAGACCCCAGCAGTTATCTCAGGAATTAGTTGTTAAAGAAGAACATGGGGACACAGATCAGAACTGGTTTAGGGTATCAGACACATGAGCTTGGTGAATGTCGTACAGAGTTTGAGAAGAGGAAACCAGAGAGGAAGATATTTTATTCTGCACAGTCATCAATCTCTTATCATTTCTACATTTATTGTAGAAGAGAGCAACTGCATGAGATGCTTGTATCACTCAGTTAATAGAGCCAGATCTACATTTGCCTGGTGGAGATCTACTTTAGCTGAGCAGCAGAAACGGTGGCTCTGATTCCAGCAATATGGGCTCTGCCATCTCAAGGAGGATGACTTGCCCTAGTCCTGAGGTATCCTCATTAGTGACACAACTCTGGTATAAACATATTCTTGATGCTCACAACATACCGTTTTTGTTGAAAATCGGCAGTGGAGGTGATGATGCAACTCTGTGGTCATTTTTGAAACTTGTGAAAACTATTGTGAAGTTTCTGTCCACCCCACAGTTTCTCTTTAACAATGTAAACTTGTCCAAGTTTGGCTTATGCTGTCATTATTTTTGAGACTGTTACCCTTGAAATTTGAAATAACCTTTTTGGGACTGAAGCAACTGTATAGCTCACCAATTATTTGACTTCTTTGGAACTATGTTAGTTGTCTTGTGTTACTTTGAAAACTCAAATATCAATGTGCTAATTATCAGACCTCTTTTATAGCTGACACATAACACTAATTGGCAATTATCCTAATATGACTCACACTTGCAGCTGCTTTTATAATTGTGAGTTACTTACTACAAACTTCAACTCCTTTTTCATGTGGTGTTTCTGCCATTGCAGACATGAAATAAAAAGACCTCCACTTGTGCAGGGAAAAAAATTTTGGTGAACCAGAACATACTAAAGATATGCAGATTTGCTCTCTTGATAAAAAAAAAAAAAAAAAAAAAAAAAGTTTAAAGCCTGCCATGACCAGTATTGGGTTAAGGGGGTAAAACTTGGATCTTCAATAAAGCAGATAAAAGGCAACTAAATGCATTTACACTCTGGTGGTGGAGAAGACCACCCCAAGAAGCAAAGGCTGCAAGACTGCAGTATCAGTCAGCTGTACTTCATACCTCATTGTGTACTAGTCAGACCAAGGCTAACATGTTTAATTTATTTCTCACAGCATGTGGCAAGAAAAAGAAGAAGAGACGAAAAATAACAATGTGTACCATTATGGAAGACATGACAACACAAATATTTTAAAAACTTCATCATTAGTAGAAAAGCCTAAACCCTGGTAAAACCTGTGTTACTGTCTATTGATTTTTCAAAATCTGTAAATAACTTAAATGGTCTTGATTCTGAAGTTAGCTACTTATTTGCAACTAATTATTCAAATACTTATTTACTGTACAAATGATCTACTTAATCACACAGCTCTTTAGCCATTTCAGTAAAATAATATATTTTAAAAGGCTTATATTGATTTATGCTTTTAACCTGTCTAGGTCATTTAAAAAGAAAACTTTCAACAGATTTCTTTTGTCCAGTCAAATTAAGGTATTGCAGCTAAATTATGCACATTTCCATAATGCTGTCTACTTTTTACTCTTTTGTACTTTTTAAAACATTCTGATCCATTTTAAGGTTTATAAGTGTTGAACAGCAGTTTGTGACCTCTAGGGGGCATCACACAGCCCCAGAGCCCAGGCACAGCTTCATAGACAAGTCCTTGGTTGAAATAAATGGTTTATTATAACAAAATAACTTCAGATAGGTTTCTTGTTGAATTCCAAACACAAATAGAACTCTCTTCTCTTCCTCCACTCCTCCCAGATGAGCATTATCCTCTTCCACCCAACTTCAGCTCCCTGGGTGAAGCAGAGCAGCTCCTTCATACAGGCCTGGGAGTACTTTGGATGCTAGGACACTGCATGTAGGAAGAACTTCCAGGTCAAGTGAAAGCCATAAAAAATAGGGACCGCTTATCCCTGCACCATACATGTACATACATACATACATACATAAATAAGATATCTGACAAACGAGAGGAGACCATTCAGTCCGTCAAGCCCATTTATTTAGCTAAAAGCTAAGCTCTCCCAATATCTCATCCAGATACTTCTTAAAGGTTGTCAAGGTTTGTGTGTCAACTAAATACAGTGGAACCTCGGGTTACGACCGTAACTCATTCCAAAACTCTGGTCGTAACCCGATTTGGTTGTGACTCGAAGTAATTTCCCCCATAGGACTGTATGTACATACAATTAATACGTTCTGGACCGTACGAGCTGTATGCAAATATTCTTTTTTAAGATTTGTAAGCACAAAAATAGTTAATTATACCATGGAATGCACAATGTAATAGTAAACTAAATGTACAAACATTGAATAACACTGAGAAAACCTTGAACAGAGAAAACTAACATTGCAAGAGTTCACGCTATAGCCTTACGAACCGCTCTCTGTAAACACTTTTTTTAATGAGTTTTAAGCGCAGGGAAAAAAATTAACATTTGAAAATCCGTAATTTAAAGAAAAACTAACCATAAACAACCAAGAAAACTAACCTTGCATGAGTTGAGTTCTGGCATGAAGGAAGTGAGGAGGAACTGGGTGGAGAGGAGATTACAGTTTTTAGTTAAAGTCTGTGAAGTTGAGGGTTCGCTGCATGCTCCCATTTCACTTCCGGGAGCCCTTAAGCCCGTCACCATCTGCAATGTTACCGATGAGCACGACAGTGAGGCACTACAATGGAGCAATCGGATAGTGCAAAAAGTGCCAAGTGCTTTTATTAAAATCAACAAAACAACAATTAAAAACAAAGTCCAAATTAAAGTGCAGTGCTTTCAGAATCCTTCAATAAATAAATGATCCCATAAAAACGGAAGTGAAGTGGAGGTTAAAATCCAATAGAAAAAAGAATTCATTAAATATGAGATTAAAACAATGCTCGAAGCAGTCTCTTTAAAAACAAGCCCGGTGCATTCTTTAACTGCCTTCTCGGCCTTACTGCCTTCTTTAACTGCCTTCTCGCACTCTCTCTCTCTCTCTTGCTTGCTCACTCTCTCGCTGCACAGGGAATGCACAGGAAGAGACTGAACACGTGCAGAAATCATCGGCGCGTATGAACCAGAAGGGAAACTTGCTTGTTCGTCACCTGAGTGTGTGGTCGTGAACAGATGCAAAAGTTTGGCGCACCTTTTGGTCGTAACCCGATTTGTACGTGGTCCGAGGCATTCATGACCTGAGGTTCCACTGTATCTTGTTAGCTTCCCCTGGTGGCACCCATGAAATTCTGCAGGACTACCATTCGCAGCATGCCCTGCAGGTTTGCATATCGGTACTTTGGCTCAGCAATGCTACAATCCAACACGTTGGGGGAGTCTAAAGTCCTGATAGGTTGGCCCCCTCGTCCCTCCATTGCACTGGTTTCCGGCCAAGTAAGGATCATCAGTTCAGCCTCATTGGGACGCCAGCATATCCACTTCTATTTTCACATTGGCATCGCCTGCCAACCTTCTGATTGAGGCATGGGATACCCTACCTTTTATCCTGTCGACTCACTACCAACCCACGCTTGCCATCCATCACAAGAAGTATGAGTGTTAAAATCTGTGTTAGGTTTGCTCAGTACGCAGAATGTATAGTGGACAAATTAGCCACCAAATATTTGACATGCTCACATTTGTGGCACAACACAGTCACTGTTACTCACACAGGGGACACCGATTACAATGTTTTAAGAAGTTTATAGTAATTTTCCATTAACTATGCTGTGCAATTTAAAAAAATTCACATTTAAATTCCTGGTGACTTTTAAAAAGATGTAACTTGTTAAAGTAATGAACTTACCAATCAAAATGGTACATACTAGAGGTCAGAAAATAAATAAGTTCAATTACAAATTACGATTCTTGACGACAACAATTCTCAAACTGCCACCTTGATAAAAAAAAAAAATTAATACAAATGTTTAGACTGTATTTTTTATTTAGAAAAAAAAGAGCAGAAAATGAAAATAGACAAACATTATTAGATGAGTTTGTGCAATTTGCCCAACCAAATTACATTATTAAATTATCATCCTGCCGACAAAAGTAAGTACATTGTACAGTTTATTATTTAAACTGCTATAATGATACACTATTTATGTTTTGTTGCCTGCAATTACAATTTCTTGATAGGATGCATGTATTCTGCTCATAAAGTTCTTGCCTGTGTCACAGTGAGAAAGAAAGCATGCTATGAAAGGTTCATGGAGTGACAATTGTCAACAAAAAACTCAGCTTCAACAAGACCATTGAAAAAATGAAATATTGAGGAAATACCACGGATATATGTCCACATCTCACTCAGCACCACCCAGAGTTAAGCTCAAACCAACCAAACCTACAGCACATTTGACTGACCAACAAATGAAGTTTAGTCAAATTTCCTACCACTTGTGACAAGTCAAAATCGATAATGAAGTTTATTGTATATTTGCAAGAACCTCTGAGCGAATTATTTTGTAGATAATGCTAGATTCCCCAGCAAAATCTATACATTAGAGCCAAGGTGCATTATACTATTATGGCTTATTTTTTTGCCGATATAGCAGCACCTAAAATTTACAATGAAACAAAGTCAGAAATAAAACAATCACTTAGCAATGTTGATAAAGTTGTTCTGACATGTGATGCACAGTTGTCATGAGTTGTACAGTCATATGTCACAGAAACATCATGTCATGTACCTGATAAAGCAAGCTTGTGTTTACTTTGCAGACGGTGTGTTCTCCACTGCTATAGACATTGTAACTGCTAAAAGAAGCAGCCTCACTTAAGAGCGTGTTAACCAGCTTTTGGTTTTTTTTTAAAAAAGAGCCTTAATATTTCCAAGTACTGTAATGGGTTCCTATATATATTATTGAAAACAAAGGCTGTGTAGCACAAGTTTACTTCAAAGTTACATATTTGTACTAAAAATATTTTGTTCTTTAAAATCTATTTAAAAGGAATACTCTACCAAAAGTGATATTGCATCCATGTTCTGCTGGAAACACTATACAGATGCCTTTGAGAATTTTGAGGACCTGGATTAGATCCCCATATAATCTCCTCTGATTAAGATTAATCAGGTTTAATTTATGGAGCCTATCAGTGTAGGATACGTCTTGAAGTTCTGGGATGCACTTTGTTGCTTTCCTCTGCACAGCTTCATGTGCTGATCTGTCTTTTTTTGTAGTGTGGTGATTAAAACTCCATACGGTTCTCCAGATTGACTATATTGGCTAGCAATTCCTAAATTAAATTGTACATTTTTTACAATGACAATTTCACACAATACTTTTTAAGAACCTTTAATAACCATTAGGATTACAAAATACATGCCTTCCATGCTAACTTCAGTTCCAAATGATAAGACTGTGCGGTTCTTGAATGCTTCACTGGCAGCAACTAGTTCCAAAACTTCTGAGTCATGAGACATACTGATTTTCAGTTCCTCTACTGGCAATTAAAGCATTTTTTGGAAATCATCAGCATATCACTGTTGAAGTAAGTCAAATGAGAAATACATAGCTGTAACATTGTAATGGCTAGCAACCTGATGCTTTTGCAACATGCTATTACATTTTTTTGCAACAGGCGGAATCATTTTTGGAAAGGGTATGAGATACGTAAAGGCAATAAAATCAAGATCTTAAATGGATATAATTTGATAGAGATGATTGTTGGATACAAGTGGAGATTTGCTGCCTGTCTCTTTAACAAAAATCAAACATGTTCACAGTCACTGCCTCAGAAGTAAGTACTTTAAGACAAAGGAATTTCAAAAAGCATGGTCAATAGGCGATTTATGATACTGCAACATGCCAGCCAGCCTGGCACAGTTTGATTAAACCACTATGCATTATTCTCCCAAAAGGAAGCAGCTATTAGTTTGTTTGAGCGACAAGGACTGGAAGCAGTGCAAAAAGCCACAGAGGTAGTGAAGAGAGAAAAAAAGCCTTCTCAAAAAGCCCACACTTGACCCATCTCATGTACATAATTACAGACCAGTCTCTGTCATTATATTCAAAAGACTTGAAATGCCCCGACTCTAATCAAATCTCTTCCTTCTTTGTACAAATAGACTGCTTGATTCTTATCAGTCAAGCCTCAACAGGGACCATTCCACTGAAACAGTTCTACTCTCTGTGGTCAACATGTTATCTGTCCTCATCCATCTAGATCTCTCCTCTACCTTCAACACAACCATCAGATGCTCCTTGCCATACTCTCTTACCTTAGCATTCTCTCTAACCTTCCTAGGCTTACCCGCAGGGATTCATGGGAATAGTAGTCTGGAACTGCAGTGCTGACGAGGTCCCTTGGTACCAGAAAGGGGCACTGTTGGGGGAGGACTGTCCTGGTTCCCAAACAAGCTGGATGTACTCCCAACAAATCAAGTCGGATCACCAGACGCCTTTGTAGGTCTGGCGTAAAAGAAGCCCACTGCCTTTTCCTGTTTCATTGTTTTTGAATGATTATTGGCTGTTTCCATTGTATAAGTTGCTTGGTGGATTAAAATATACATTTTTTTGAACCCGTGACTGTGTTGGGCATTATTGGGTCTGTGTTTCGGGGCTTGGTGGCACTCCTTACTGGTTACAATGCTATTACACTATAATTTGCACAAATCCTTAATATTCAAGGTAACTTTCCCCTTGTGCTTCGGTTTAGACCACAGGTTGATTCTCTGTTTTACAATATTCTAAAAATTAAATATTTATAGAGATTTTTATATGCACTGCCCTACCTTATTCATGTATTATTGGAGTAAATGTAATCAGTTCTTTTTCTGGATTGTAATAATGTACAGTGAAAAAAGAAACATGCACTTAGCACATACTTACTGACTCAGCCATTTAGTAATTTTTTTGTGGTTTAAAAATAATCAGACAGGGAATCTTTGTCCTCTGTCACAGTGTTCGTGAGATCCACCCAAACTATTACAATGTAAAAATGTTTCTGTGAAACTACTGTATATGCCTGCTTCAATAAGATATCATTTTTCGGTTGCTGCTCACTAGAAATCACTTATACTCTACCAATAGTAGGAACATTGCTGTTTAAAGAAATAAAGACCAGAAGATTAAAAACATTGTCAAAAAATAAATAAATAAATAAATGGCTACTGTTTATTACCAGGATATCTAACAACTGACAAAAATTTAATACTGACAGATCAAGAACCAGGAACAATAATTCACAACAGAAAGCACTCTGGAAGATTTGTACCTGTACATATCCACAATCTTGAACAACTAAGAAGTACATGATAATGATCTTTATAGCGCCATGGTGATGATATCATCTGTCACACACTCCCAGCTGTCCTAGCATAGCAACACGGTAGCAACCATAACCAAGCTTCCAGGTTAGGCTGTCACTCTGGCGACCTAGTAATGGACTAAGCAGATTCAAAAAAGATGAAGGGATGGATAGTTGGGTTCAGTGAATGGGTAAATAGATCATTTCTGACCTGTATATTTAAAAACATTGGAATTTGTTATTGTTTTTCAAATGAAAAATTATTTGACTGCACAAGGCCACAGATATCCTGTGCTCAACCAAAATCAAATGTCACTGCCCCAAATCACATTTTATTGAAACAAACTACAAATCTCAAAAAACAATTCCTTAGTTTTACCCTACTTAAAAATACAGTTAATGATATTTTCAGTTAGCAGACACAAATGATGATTTACTTTTGTTGGAGCCTTGTCCGGTAGAATTGATGTAAGCAGTTGCTTAAAACATGCAAAATATTTACTTAGATTTTCAAAAAGTGTTTGATACAGTCCCACAGTGAAGAGTAATTCTGAAACTAGAAGCTGTTGGCATCAGAGGTAACCTACAAAACTGAATCTCTAGTTGGTTAACTGGCAGGAGACAAAGAGTACAGATTCGAGGAGAATGCTCCATAGAGTTCTTCAGGGATCTGTCCTTGCACCATTACTGTTTTTGATTTATATTAATGACACTGATTCTGGCATTTTTAGTAAACCTGTGAAATTCACAGATGATACTAACATAGGAAGAATGGCAGACACTGAGGAAGCAGCAAAAAGAATTCAAAAAGACCTGGAGAAGCTTCAGAAATGGGTGAACACCTGGAAAATGCATTGTAATGTAGAAAAAGACAAAGTGCTACAAATGGGCAAAAGGAACATTAATTATAAATACAAGATGGAAGACGCCGTCCTACAGGAGCAACCTCTGAAAAGGATTTAGGGATATATGTTCACACAACATTTTCAACAACTAAGTAATGCAGAGAAGCAATTAAAAAAAGCAAATAAAATGTTAGGTCATCTCATAAAAACTGTTGAATTTAATTCAAGGGATGTTATGCTCATACTGTACAATAATAATAATAATAATAATAATAATTCCTTGTATTTACATAGCACTTTCTCACTACTCAAAGCACTTCATTGAGAGGGGAGCCACTTTAACCACCACTCAGGTGGTTAAAGTGGCCATTTTTGCACCAGTACACTCACCACACATTAGCTGTGTGACAAATACGACCATCAAGCATTGAGAAGGTTTGGGGTAGCCACTCGTATAATTGTTCCCGGCTGCAAAACTGATTAAATAACAAAGACATGTTCATTCAACTGAGTCCAAAACAGAACTGATTCTCTGGAGACAAGATGGAGGCTTTAAAGGCCAGTACAGGAAGTGATTTCATCAATACCGGAACCAGAAGTGACATCATTGGCTGCCCCAGAGCCGGGTGGGATTTCCCTAGAATGGTCTGCAAAAGATTGAGAGGGAAAATTAGTGCACTTCGCCTCCCCCTGGTCTGGCATGGAATTACATGTATTCAAACCCTTTAGCTGTCTCCTAAACACACGTGTGTGACAGCTGTTAAGTGGTGAAGCGGAGAGAGAGAAAGCCACTTAAAGACAGTGACTGATTAGAGGGCTACGATTACTAAGCCGTTGTGGGCTATTTAGCCTGGACATCGGGATACACCCTGCTCTTTAAGAAGGATGCCCAATGTTCTTTTATGACCACACAGAGTCAGGACCTCCGTTTTATGTCTCATCTGAAGGACGGCACCATTTGTACAGCACAGCATTGGGATCCACATTCAGACCACAGGGTAAGTGCCCTTTACTGGCCTCACCAACACCTCTTCCAGCAGCAACCCAGGCTTTTCCTGGATGGCCTCTCATCCAAGTACAGGTCAGTCCTGCTTAACTTCATGTGGATGACCGGTTCTGAAGTGCATGTGGCATGGCTGCTACATCTGGAGTATCGTGTGTGGTTCTGATCACCACACTGCAGGAAAGACATAGCTGCACTTGAAGCTACACAGAGAAAAGCAACCAAGTGTATCCCAGGACTTCAGGATATGTCCTATTTTGACAGACTCCAAGAATTAAACCTGTTTCGTTTCAAGCAGACCTACTGTAATCCAGGTATTTAAAATCCTCAAAGGCAGTGATAAAGTAGAAACCATTTTATTCAGATTAAGTGTGAATTATGCACTCCAGAACATTAATGGAAATTATGGGGAAGTGCATTTAAAACTGAAGCCAGGAAGCACTTCTTTATGCAAAGAGTTCTGGGACATTGGAACAGACTACCAAGATGTGTAGCTGAAGCAGAAACCTTTACAACCTTCAAGAAGAATCTGGATGAGATATTGGGACAACTTAGCTATTAGCTAAACAAACAAGCTCAATGGACTGAATGGTCTCCTAGCGTTTGTCACATTTCTTATGTTTCTTATGCATGTTTCTTGAAGCATGATGCAGATACATGGGTGCATGGCATATCCAGTCGACAAAATCACATCCATTTTGAAAACATCAACATGAGCTGGTAAACCAGAGGTCATAGGTTATACTTTGAGCATTGACTAGAGTGGTAGCAATGTTGTTACCAGGATTTCTTTATTTCCATAAATAAAAATACTGAACACATTCCCATTTTTAGGGGCAGTGTGATCAAAGGTTCACCACAGTATTTGTTAACACTTTTTTTTTGTAAAATTGTACAAGTAAATGTGAAAGCAGATAATGTTTCTTAAAATTATTATATACTATATATAAGAAAAATAAAGTCAGAAACTTAATTCTACATATTTTCAACAGACAATACAGAGTAAGCTCTGATCATCCATGTAAAACTGTTGTATAGACACCACGAAAACAGGAACAAGAGACCTCTGCAACAGCACCAGCAATTAAAAAGTAAAAGGCAAACAAAAGATTGCATAGTGTAATGCTGATATTGAGCTGCTGGTCTTATCTTTCCTCAGTTCTCCATTTAGAAGTTATTTTTGTTATTATTTGGATTGCACGTCTGGAATGACGCTACAACCATTCAGGCACTGCTTTCCGATTACCCTCTTGAGTTGCGTTTTACTTTCCGATTGTTTTGTCTGTAGAAAGTTATTCTCTTGTGTGGTATCTGTGGGTTTTTTTTTTCAGGCAATGTTTGTTATTCTCTTTTTGTGAATGCTTGACTTGATGCCTCCTACTACCTGGGTTATAGCGCTAAAGCACAGATAGACATGCATGTCCCATCATTATGAAGGCTACCTCCCAGGTTGCATTTTCTTCCCATTGTATTAAAAGCATGATGTAAGGCTAATTAGCAGCTCCAAGTGGCCACCATGTTCGTATCTGTGGGGGAGAATCACGCCTACAGCTGAGACACATTATTCTGTAATGTCTCCACAGGCCTATATGAGAAAAACAATGCAAGTCATAGACTGATTGTTGTAGTAAAGTACTTTATGATACTGTATAATACAGAGTGATGCAGTGGATAATTTCTTAACATCTTTTCATTGTTATTCCATGGTTTATATTCTCATTATCTGCCCAAATCTAAAACACATGCATATTAGGTTAACTGGCAAATCTAAGGTGGCCCACTATAGGTGTGTTAACAAGTCGGCACCCTGTTGTGAGCTGGCTCCTGCCCTGCTCCTGAAGCTGTTGGGATAAGCTGTTCCTCCCCATTACCCAGAGTTCAAATAAGTAGGTTTAGTAGGGTTTTGAGGCTTCTTTTTATATTTTATATAAATATTTTTATATTTTCAAAGTCATATAATTTTTAAATTAATGTTTCTCTAGTATGCCAGAATCACATTTGCAATGAAATAATTATATACATTCTAATAAAAATTGTATTCCTATAACTATGTAGATTAGATGAAGACATCCTTTATATGACATCATCTATAACATCATGACATCAGTTATCTCATATGATCCATGCTCCCACCCATCCATCAATCTTCCAAACCCACTTTCAATTTTATGTAATGAATTTTCTATTTACATAAAAATGTTAAGCTATGGAGTGGAAAGACTGCCTCAATTTCAGCTAATGCTAGATGGTTATTCTACCTACCAGTGCAGTGTTAGTAAACAAAATACAGGCTTCTTGGAAGACCTTTATTTCTCTGTGCACTTCACTTGATCAAATGTGCATCCTGGCCATAGTGTTTCAAGTCTCATCCCACTGCTTTTGTATGCAACCAGTTTTAAAAACCAACCATACAGAATTTCTGCAATAAGAAGCTCAGGAGTGAGTTTGGAGAACCCAGTGAGGACTATATTGTTAAAATAGTCATCTGTTGTAAGCATATAAGAATGTGAGAAGTTTTACAAAGGAGTGGAGGCGATTGAGTCTGTCAGGCACATGTGATTAGCTACGTAACTCATTTGCTTATTATTGATTTCTTTGGTCCTTCATCTGAGACTTAGCTGCCTGGCTTCTGCTTTGAATAAACCTTCCCATAATGTCCAATAGTGGCCTTACATACCGATTAATTATTGAACTGAAATAATTGTTGTATATTATATCCCCCTGCAGTTTAGTCTGTATCAAAAAGGATTACCTCTATTAGTCTGTAAGAATAGAACATGGATGACCTTGGATCCTTTATTCTGCACAGCATATCTCTGTCTACCATGTTGCTTTTGCAATATGTGACCAAAAAAGCACTTAGTGCTTTACTGGCATAAATGCATTACAAAATCTTACCACAATACTCCTTGATTTTTATTTAAAGCCATTTTTACAATATAAGCTGACTAAACTTTATCTATGCTGAACAGCTACCTTCAGGAAAAGGTCCATATTGGTTTGAACCTGAAATATCTCCTGGGTTGACCTTGGCGATGATGACTGCCAGCAAGCCCATCCTTTGGGATTAAGTGTGTTAATTTTGCCACAAATCTAAATGAAGTTCTTACCAACAGTGCTATTACCTGGTTGTTGTGATGTGAGGAAGTTTGCAAACAAGCTGATAAATATTTTGTATGTCTTTATTTGTAACTTAGACAAAGCAATGTAATATTAGTGTTACATTACAGATAATAAGACCAATGGTTGAATGGTTTAAGAACGCCTTCCCCACTTTTAGGAATGAGTCTCTTTGTAATTTTACAACAGGGTTGGAGGAAGTGCCTCAAACAAGTCTGACCAATATTTCTCTGCTAAAGTCTCTCAGTCAAACCCCACAGGAAAGCCAGGCTGCCTAACTGCCAAGCTTTACCTTAACACATGGTTTGGAGGGCAGATGTGAAGGTATTCTGTCTCCCCATTGGTCTGAAGTATGACTGTTTGGAACTGTCTTGTATCAAAAGTCTTTTAAGTACTAGGATGCCCTATTGGCTCTAGGGGTTGGACAGAAAACCTATAAATTTGCTTGCTTTACCTCGCTCTCTCTCTCTTACCAAACTGATGAAAGACCATCTCACACCATGAACTGAAAAGGACAACACAATGAAGAGAACAGCTCAACAGCTATATTGAGACAGGCATGTGGCCTGTTCTGAAGAAAGCTGACCACAAAATGATGCCTTAACTAGAGATAATTTAAGTAACTAACATGAACTGGCCACCCTCCTTCAGATGTGGAATCAAGGTGTGTCACTTCTTTGAGGTATAAAGTGCATACAGTAGGGTTTTCTGATTCATTTAACCATAAGGCTTTCATCCTATTTCCTTGTGCTGAGCCGGATATTTTTTTTTTTTTTATGTAGTATTAGGGTGTTGTACCATGTTAGCCATTATGAAAGTAGTGAGAAGTTAAGCAAAATGACACCTTTTATTGGCTAACTATAAAGATTACAATATGCAAGCTTTCGAGTTAACTCAGGCCCCTTCTTCAGGCAAGATGTACATTTTGATTACATCTTGCCTGAAGAAGGGGCCTGAGTTGCCTCGAAAGCATGCATATTGTAATCTTTCTTTGTTTTCTGTTAACATACTCTTCCAATAGGTCCTCTTCTCCTTAACTTCTACATTTTCCTTCCTTACACCAGTATTCAGAAGCATTAGTCCTCTTTGCTAAATCCTTGTTTTATAGTGAAGCAGCCTACAAAAATGTATGGCTTCTCATTGCTTTTCCAAGTCCAGTGTTTCTTTATCATTAATTTCATTTCATCTTTCCACCCTAAAGTTCTCAGTTAATTCACATCATATTCTATACTATACTATATTCTGGGGCAGTTTGTGCAAAATTGATCCCTCTGCAATAATGCATGACAAGTTCTGAATACAAATTTTCTCCAAGTTTCTCAGCTTATACATAAGACAGGAACATAATCAGAAACATAACCTTAAACCCAAGAAAATTAAAAAAATCCTATTACTTTCTTCTCAACACTTAGGATAGGTCTGTATTAAATATTGTATAATAGCATAAATATGTGAGTATAATTTAAAAGGAATGCCTTGTTAAAGACAATTTTACACAAAATGTCCTCAATTGTAAAAACTGATGTAGATAACTTCTACATGGTGTGACCGATGTGTATGCAAATACCGTTAAATTAAAGTCTGCACTGTGCACTTTAATCACATCTGAATTATGTGATTTGTAATTTTAAAGTGTGGAGCAGAGGGGTAAATCAATGTAAAATGTGTCTTTGTCTCAGACATTACGGAGAGCACTGTATATCTACTCTATATATATAAAATCCTAAGCTTAAAAGTGCAACGATTTTTGCAATGATTTTATGTGACTTTTTATGTCACATTTTCTGTCACACTTTAAATCCGGCTAATTTTAAAACCTCCATATATATGTTTGGTATCATTCTTTTCAAAATTTATCGAACTTTAATGTGATGTTGTTAGATTTTCAGATTCTTATTCTGTTTTAAAATTATAAACTAAAAAATATCAAGAACTCACGTCCTGCGAGACTAGACTTTGTGCCAAGAGATTTAACCACACCCAGGGCCAGAAATAAAAGACAAAGAGTAGGACAGCTGCTGTACACGCTTTTAAATGTTCGAAGTGCCACACGAGATGCTGGTCACGCGGCATGGCAGAAGCAGCAATCCAGCAGCTGATCTAGCAAAAAGGAGGTAAAAAAAACTGTATTTGTTTCCCATTGTATCACTGTTTAAGAGGGGGTTTCAGAGGAATGGCCGTGTCTCCTTGGGGTGTGTTCAGCCCCCCACTTCACAACACGAGCAGGAGAGACGTGAAGTGGCTGGCGTGTAGCGCAGGCTGGGGGGGTTGGCAAGCGAAGCGAGCAGGGGGCAAACCCCCTAGTATATATACAGTACAGGCCAAAAGTTTGGACACACCTCCTCATTCAATGTGTTTTCTTTATTTTCATGACTGAAGGCATCAAAACTATGAATGAACACATGTGGAGTTATGTACTTAACAAAAAAAGGTGAAATAACTGAAAACATGTTTTATATTCTAGTTTCTTCAAAATAGCCAACCTTTGCTCTGATTACTGCTTTGCACACTCTTGGCATTCTCTCGATGAGCTTCAACAAGTAGTCACCTGAAATGGTTTTCACTTCACAGGTGTGCCTTATCAGGGTTATTTAGTGGAATTTCTTGCTTTATCAATGGGGTTGGGACCAGCAATTGTGTTGTGCAGAAGTCAGGTTAGTTGGACGATCATTTATTTTTCAACAGGACAATGACCCCAAACACACCTCCAGGCTGTGTAAGGGCTATTTGACCAAGAAGGAGAGTGATGGAGTGCTGTAAATGGTCATGAAAATAAAGAAAACACATTGAATGAGGAGGTGTGTCCAAACTTTTGGCCTGTACTGTATAAAACCAAACCCAACTCATGATTGTGGAGACTGAAGTCTGTCCTAATGGCATTAGTTGCAGAGGCAGATCTGGACAGAGCACCAGTCAATCACAGGGCACCTTCATGCATGTTCCTACACTCAGTAGTTTGCAGACACCAATTAACATACTCCACAAAATACACAGATAAAACTCATATAGAGAGAGGGAGCGCATCATGCTTAGGGAACTGAGAAGCATTAGTTAAAGATACTGGAGCACTGGGTTCCTTATTAAATATATTGTATATATATGTATGGAGATATAGAGAAGAGAGAGTGTATGGGAGCACATCTGCTGTTTTTCGTAATAATTTTCTGTTACATGCCAGCATGTGTAACATGAAGCAGCTACATAACCCATCCTAGCCCATTATACATAACGGGAAAGACTTTAAAGTACTGCCATATTAGTCTTTTGTATGCAGTTGCTACCATAATAGGAGCAAAACAGTGTACATATTTTATATGAAAAAGCATGATTTCCACTTGTTTTTTTAAATAAATGAAAAGAAAATAATTCTTTTGTTTTCAATTCAAATAAACACTTAATGTAGTGCTTCTGAAACTCCAATGGTCATCTGCAGTTTCTCCAGCAAGCCAGACTCTTGTTTTAAATGAAGCCTTGTGACTACTGGATGAAGCAACTCACAGTGCCCACAAGAAAAAAAGATTAAGTGATATCAAATGGATCGGGAACTTGAGCCATATAAGCCTTCTTAACAGCAATTCTCATGTCCCAATTTGTCAAGGTAACTTCCTAAATCTGATTACAGAGAAAGTCTACACGTTTCAAATTGTGTTTTGGACTGTAATGTAAAACACATGCATGCATTTTCTACATGGATTTATCTAATTTAATTTAAACTAAGAGCCTACCGCTACATTTGAATATTCCTCATTTAGAAATCATCAGATAGATAATTGTGCGTTATAATTACATACAAAAAGATTCCTATGATGATCACAACTAAATAAGAAATATTTAAAAATCTGTTTCAATTTTAATAATTCATTAGTTATACTTTTGCATTACCAAATAAGGTGACAAAGATGTGACACAAACTTGTAAATAATGCTTACATCAGCACTGGGATTTTCCCAGACTATTCCTTCTCTTTTGTGTGCTTACAAACACAGCAAATTACCTCACACTGGCTGACAAACTATAAACTAAAGCCAAGAAATGACACAAAGACCTTGCTGCTTAAATTTTCAGTGACGTCATTTAAAAGCCTGCAGGCCGCAAAGGCAGGATGATTTCACAATATAGGAATTTGTCAGTATGTAGCAGCTGTTGTTACACAACATGGCCAGATTTGCAAAGATGCCACACACAAACCTATTTTCTTTTGTAAATAATATAGATAGATGGATGTCTACCAGTGCATCGTGGGGTACCCATTCACACAAAAGGACAAAAACAAGCGCTACACAGTGGCTGTGCTTGGAATCAAAGATGAAAACTTATCTCAACAAAGAAGACTCATTATTTTACCATTGCATACTCTTTTTACAACTGCTTCTGAGGCTGATTATAGTGCTTTCTTATTTTGATCGTTAACGCATTGTATAATTTCTTGAATTACTAAGTCCTTCTGTTTAATTCCTTTTTATTGCCCATGAGGGCAATTAGTGTGCCTTGGAGTCTTCATGTGTGGTCATAAATAAGCTGAGATATTTTTATTTTAAATCAGAACAAATCAAGACATGACATATATATATACAGGGTGAGTCAAAATTATGTTAGCACTAATGGATTATTTTTATCTCGACCACACCTTTCCAGGTTGATGGATAGGTTGTGGTGGACCATTGCCATGGCCTCCACACTCCCCTGATTTGACACCCTGTGATTTCTGGTTATGGGGTATGGTGAAGAAGCGAGTGTATAGCAGGAAAGTTCATGATATCTATGACCCAAAGGACAGAATACGGACTGTGGTATCATCTATTCCCCGTGAAATGTGTGTCCGGGCTTTAAATGGTACTGTTGCTTGTTGATTTTTGTATGTTGAACATGATGGCAAACAGGTTTCCTGTAAATCATCTTGCACATATGAATTATGTTTTGTGAATAAATTGTTTCCTCCATTCAAATGTTAACATAATTTGGACTCACCCTGTATATATATATATATATATATATAATAATAAAGATGCAGGAAGGACAGGTCATGTAGAGGGAGAATAGTTTGGACACCAACCGGGTCATCCTGTTTAATTAAAGGAAGTCCAATAAAAGGCACACCTGTTGGCATCTTTATTAGCAGCCCCCATGGATAAATAACAACGAAAGTATTCAGCTCCTCATCATCAAATTAAGGGTCAATTAATAGAACTCCTTTGAGTGGGTCACTCTGTTTGTAAAAGATGCCTCCTTACAGGGAGCTTTGCTTCTCATACCGCACGAATCAAAAGGGACAAGGCTAAGTGCCCTCACTTAGTGGTTTCTTGGAGCTGTGGGGAGAGAAGAGAATGTCAGCAACAGCACCCTTCTCGCCATGGTGTCTTATCACATACCTATATATCCTGTATATATACACACACACTAGCCACTTAACCTAATGAATTTAAAAATATTTGATATCTCCTGCCCTATGTGTACCTTTAGAGGCTTTTTCTTGCTATTCTTGTGTGTCTGAACCTCTTTTGACTGACACACTCTCCTAGAATGTGTTCCCATAAAGCCTACTCATTTCTAAGCACCTTACTTGCCTCCTGTCTGCTTTTGTACTTCATGTCTTTGTAGGAGTGCCACCTACACCATTACTTTTTCTTGGGTGCCTCAGGCTCACGCTTCCTCTTTCAATCGAGTCATTAAAGCCAAACTAACCAATCAGATTACTCAGACGAATGGACACATACACACAGACATTAGTTTTATTATATATATTACTTTATATGTATTGCATGCTCTGTTTGTATTTCAACATTGTGAAGTAAGTTCTCTTCCATGTTTAAGGAATTTATTTCAGTTTTGCTATTAATACTATTAATTCTTGCTCTGCTGACAGCCCATTTTTAGGGAAACAATCCCTTCTCAAGCTCACTGAAGAAGATGCAGAGTTGAACTCTCCAATTACACCGTCTGGACCTAATGAGGCTGTGGACTCTATGAGCACCGGAAAATCTTCAGGTCCTGATGTTCTGCCTCGATAACATTTTTCTGCTTTCATAAAGAATCTAGAACCACTCTCTACAGATAAATGTTGTCTTGTCAATGTGTCAGTCACCTCACTCATAAACACGCTAATCTTAAAACAAGGCCTTAGTCCATTCTAATTCCCACAAATTTATTTTACTTTGTACAAAATGAAGTGCTGGATGCAGGAGATTCCGATTAAGAGCTGTTTCTACATGTATATGTTGTCTTTATTTTCTTCTTTTGTCTTTGTATGGTTGTTCTCACCGTGAACTAATCCCTTGACTGATTTTGTGACTCACCTCACAGGTATAAACTCTACTGATTCTTCTTTTGTTTGCAGTGGTGCAGAGGCAAACACTTACTGAAACTCACCACCAACTCATTACCCCATGAGCTGAAGCCAGTGGTTAAGTTTATTTCTTGTATAAATTTGCTTTTAACAATGTTAAAAATAGAATGTATTCTCAGTTGTGACTTGTTGATTTTCTAATGTGTGCTGACATTTTGAGTGCTTACTGTTGATAGTTGCTTTATTGTTACTAAGTAAGGTCAACTGGGAGTGTACAACATGTGACAACACCAGGTCAAATGTATAAAGGACAGTGATGTGCACTTCCTCATTTTCTAAGTTTGTGAAGACAACTTAAAATCCTTGCTTGATTTTCTATAAGTTCAATATTAATTTCTGGTTACAGTCTTCTCTATTTTGACAACCTCCTTTGGTTTATATCTTGTCTTTCTTAACAGAGTACTTTAATGATTTTCAACACTATACTTTTTTAACTACCATTTTGGTTTCTCGTTATCAGCTTGTTTCCTTAACTTTCAGTCTCCTGGTTTTGACTTTGATTAGTTTCTATTACCAGCTCCCATCTCCTAATTTAATTCCTACTTTAGCCTATAGCCATTGTCACAAAGATATCAAGAAGGTTTGGGGCAGCCACCCACATATTATGTCCTGGCTGCAAAAGCTTAAGGTATTGCACAGATCTTTACAGATCAGAGTTCACAACTGAACTCATTTTTGTCAATAAAGATGGCGTCTTTATTTGCCAGCATTGGACGTGACATCATCAGAGGTGCCAGAACCGGAAGTGACATCATCAGAGGCACTAGAAATGGAAGTGATGTTGTCAGAGGCACCAGAACCGGACGTGATATCATCAGAGGCGCTTGAACCAGGTGGGATTTCTCAAGAAAGGTCTGCAAGGGATTGATAAAGACAGTTAGAGCCCCCCGCCACCCCCTGGTCGGATGTGGAATTATCATTATTCAGGCCCTTTAGTTGTCTCCTACTCACGTGTGTGGCACCAATTAGTGTCCACACATTTTCTTTAGAATACAGTGGATGTAGGACTTCTGTGACTATTGATAATTCAATTTTAATGACTAACTGGACAGATCAGGATATTTTAGTAGTAGTATAAATTTGAGTTATGATTTATTTTTGACTACTTTTGGGCTTATTAGGTTAGTATTTCAAAGTATTATATTATTTGTTTGTTTTGTGATATTATCACTACGCAGTGGCAGCTAGTGAAAAAAATTTGGGTGAGGGTGCAGTTTTTGGGGGGACAAACTGAAGCAGCACTACATAACTCATGCAAAAAGAAAAGAAAAGAAAAAACACACACAGAAACTGTAATGTTGCCTGCACACAGCCCAGTAACACTTCTTGAAGATAAATTTGTCCTCCTTTCCTTCAGGCCTGAAAACTTCTCAGTTACTTTCTGATTAAACTGATTCATTTCAGTCTCTTTTGACAGCATGGCCAATGTAGTCATCCTCTCCTGAGTCATTTAATCCTTTTCAAAGTTGAGAAGCACCTCTCTAAAGTTTTGTTTGGTGTGGTGATTTGGATTTTCAGAAAAGTGACAGTCTCTGAAAAGACTTCAAGATTATCCTTCATAAGTATCTGGAATAGCTCCACAGCACGAACTCTCTCTTACTGTAGATGTGACTAAGCTCTGTCTTCAGTATGCTTCCATTCAGCATTGGAAATGCCTTCTTGTACTGTTCAAATCTTTCTCACTGCAACAAAGTTGCACTCACAAGGTGGTTTGTTAAAGCGCTGCCTGGTGTGTCCCAGTAAGATATCTCAGACCTACAGAGAGAAAAATAAACAAACAAAAACATCTTGAGATGACAAAATGACAAAGAGATTAAAATAAGCACAATTTATGAATAAACTTTAATTGGGTTTGAACACACCGTGGTTGCACAGAGCCTTCTATATTTGAGTGTTTCTATGTGCAGCGTGTGTTTAAAACCCAGAAATAAACCATTATTTAACATTTTGCTGTGACCGATATGTCAATGCAATGAAAAAAAAATTGTAGAGGTGACAAAATGACACAGAATAAAAACCCAACCCTAACCCTAACATGAATTGTGATCGATTTCTACAACATAAACATGTAATCCTTTCATGGTCCTCTTTTTTGCTGAGAGCCACTGCTTTTCTCAACTATGGAATGGACAGAATTTCTACAAAGGAAAATGTGAATTTATAATAATAAAAGATAAAGAGAGATAATAATCAAAGGGAAAGTAATAAATAATAATAATCATTAATCACATGAATACAGCTAGCATCTGATCCTTTGTATATCCTACTGGAACTGCTGGATGCACCCATTGATATGGAACATATCTATGTTCATCTTCTGGTGCCTTGGCATAGAGGAGGTCCACATGTGGCATTATGTGGTGAAACTCTGCTGAAGAAATTATTATCTTAAAGGCTCCTGCATCTCTGACAGAATTGGGGTCAAAGTCACCTGAGGCTCTTATGTTCTCAGAATAATGAATGTGGTGATCTTTGTGCTCAGACACGGTATTGATGGCATGGCTGTGAAGGTTCCATCTGATGTTGTTGGGTGTTGGGAGTCTATGGGCTCACTACTTTATCAAGAATGCCTGTCCGCTTGGGTGATCTGGAAAAAAGCTGGCAAATCCACCAAGGTCAGAAAAAAATTCTGAAATTGGTTATGTAAGAAGTGGCCTGATGCATTATCAGGTTAAACTGATGTGCGTAACTGTGAATGTAGTGGGCATTTGGGTGCACATCTCGTATTTTCCTCTGAACAAATACTGTAGCAGCCCTCATCACACAGGCTCTATCATATGGCTGGCAGATGAACTTACTTTTCTGATCTTCAGGAACGATGGCAGCAAGATGCTCTTTTAGTGCTGTAGCAAAGGACCCAGCTGTAGCTGACTGCAATGGGAAGAACTCAAAAAATCTTTCCTGCAAGTTGTTTTTGCCATCAATGTAACACAGCATAAGCACAAATTGAGACTGTGTGGCACTATCCATTGTCTCATCTGCCTGGCTTGGTAAAAAAATCACTGCTCTAGGCTTCTTTGATGAATTGTTCTTTCATAACAGACAAAATACAGTCCAAAAGCTTGTACTGTACAGTTTTTGAAGTTTCTTTCAATACACTGGCGTTCTCAAGGTGCTCGTTCAACACTCCATCAAGAGAGGCAGCAAAATCCACCAACCCACAGAAAATCCTGGGCTTGTTGGAGCTCTCATGGCCACTCAAAGCCAATTCAAATGTTCCACAAAATTTCACACAGTCTATTATTCTGGACAGGTTGCATCGATTTTTTGTCACTTCTTTGTTGTGCCTTACAATGCCAGTCCTGTCACCATCATCTGGCTGTTCAGCAATACTAAGCCTTCCAAAAAAATTTAGCCTCACGCTATTGTCTAAATGACTTTCATTCTGCTTGCATTTATTAGAATGATGTTTTAGGTCTTGTACCCCCATTGTTGTCCACAACGCTTTGGTACCAACACTCTGAAACAACAAGCACAGAAAGCAAAAAAAGGCATTACTTACACCACATCCAGTTAGACAGCTCAGTTTGTCATAACAAGAGCAGGAAAATGTCCCTGTGTAAGCTTGTCCTCGATCACCTGCCTGCTGCTGAATTCTTAAGTCAGGTCAGTCCAGTCCAAGCTCCTTTATGTCCTTTTTTCTTCAAGTGAACGATTATTAAGGGGTGTTTCATTAAAGAAATAAGCAAAGTTTGTTTGATTTCTGAAGTTCCATTTGAAGTTATCACTTCCCTAAAGTCATACTCACTCATATGTAGTTATGTGAATGTCAAGTATGGACTGCGAACCATTGATGTGAACATGAAATTGTGCTTCAATGATTGGTCCAATCACTTTAGCTTAAGACAACCTAAAGCAATACTAATCTGCTGCCAATAAATGTGGGAATGTCCAGGGTGCAGACAGCTGTGTCCCTGGAAAAATCTGAAAGCAACCAATTAAAAGGCAGCCTCAGGTCACCTGCTTGGCAAAAGATCAGGAACTAAAATACACTCTCATTTGGATGGCATTCTTCACTCAGGAAATATAGTTATTCAGACAGAAATTAAATACCGTATATACGTTTAAGTTCTCCCGCGGATAAGTCAGGGCCTGATCCTGCCACATAATTTCCAACATTTCATAATGTCTTTTGTAAAAGTCGAATGCAGAAAACTCACACTACTGGTCCAAGAGATCATGATATGTTAACGCTCACCTGAGAGAGTAACCACATAGCACATTGCCTTTATTTTCTATGCACTATGCCTATGTGACCACACGGTAATACCTGAACTATTCCGAGAGACGTTTGCTCTGTTTTGTGTTTTTTGTGTCTCACACCCTCATACAACTTTATCGTAAGAGCATCCCTTATCTACAATGGAGCATTCAATCAGAAGAGAATATGAAGCTGGTTTATATTAAATGTCGTTGAAGTGGTGATAGAAATTGGTAACTGCGCTGCTGCAACAAAATTCGATGTGTCTGAGAAACTGATGCGAGATTGGAGGAAGCAAGAAGATATTAAAAAAAATGTAAGGGTCGTATTTTTGAACAGGCATATAAATCGGGGTTTAATTTTATGATCGATTTTTCTCGATTCAAGACCCAAGTTATTACACGAGTATATATGGTAAGTACAAGTTTGAACCAAGTTTTAATGGATGTTGACATGCAGTGACACCAGGCATGTTGTGCAAATAATCACATTTATTTCATGATTAGTTTTACATTACCTAATTAATTTAATTAGAGTTTTTAAAATATATCGAGGGAGGGTGGTGCCCCAGCACCCCGCATTACAAGTGTATTATTTTTTGTACAAGTCCGCTGCTATCTGGTTTTCAGCAAAGGCAGAAAATGCTGGTCACATATCATGACAAACTTGCTATGTGTGACATCATTACATAAAGGATCTTAAAGATGGAGGTGCGGTATTATTGGCTTCCAAACTTCAGATTAAAATGCTCAAAAAACAAACCTTTTTACAGTGAAATATTTATTTACATTTTTCTTTCACATATTGTATTTTCACAATCAGTCTTTCATTGGTTTCTGATTCCTCACTATTCTATAAACAACATTCTTGCTTTTGGCCTTTTGGTTTCACCTCAATTCCTGGTA
Source organism: Polypterus bichir lapradei (assembly GCA_026402145.1). Lineage (NCBI taxonomy): Eukaryota > Metazoa > Chordata > Cladistia > Polypteriformes > Polypteridae > Polypterus > Polypterus bichir. The sequence continues at coordinate 130,066,719 of JANRMT010028174.1, forward strand.
TTTAATCACTTGCAGTCCTCCACTCAAGCATTTGTGCTCTGTTAATGACTTTTGGCTCCTATAATCTACCTTGAGTAGTGTAGTCATTTAAACTCTTTGTCCTTTTTTGTAATACACTAATTAATTCCAGTCTTTCTGTGTCTTGTAAACTTTGGTATAAAATAATTAAAAATCTGATTTTATATGTTTTCGATACACTGTATTTATCCATGGCATCAATTGTAATGACATAATCAAAGAATTAACCCTACATTTAACTATCAAAATTTTCCTAGATAACCTAATTTTGAAATTTAATGGGAATACATGTGATTTTAGCATAATCAGGTTCTTAATGGTGGTTATCATTGAAATGATCTAATCTGAACAAGCTTCCACCTTGTGTTAGATGACCTGCATTCATTCATTACTTTAACTCAGGAACTATGGAGAGAGGGACATTTAAATAAAGAAAAAACAGATTCTGTGATTAACTTATCTGTTTTTTGCAGAGATAGAGGACAATTTGTTTTCCCATTTTACAAATGATATTACCTTATAAGCTGAATTTCCTACATAGCTTACAACTGACGGCAATGAGCTTTGGAAATCCACATAGGCACAGCATAAAGCTGTTGCTTATTTTTAAGCACACCTTTCTATTAGAGTCATGAAGAGCTGAAATCTAACACAAGGGATAAGAACCAACCATGAACAGAAAATCACTTTGTCATATGGTGCATATTTGCAGAAATCCATGCTTTGTGCCAATTTATGATGTCCCTTTTAATGGCTGAAAGATGTAATATTACTTTTTACCATGTAAAGGATCAGCACAGAGCAGCAGTCCCGCCATCAGAAAATCTAAGGCCCCTGACAATTATGTCTGAGCACCTGCGCACCCTGGCTCTGTACTGTGATAATTTTTCCTCTCCAAGCTGATCGAGTGATGTGCCTATGCTACACTCAAGCTTAACCTCAATCACATTGAAATTTCACACAGCCATAATTAAATGTATATAATATTGTATCGCATGTCGTGTCTCATGATTCGTGGGGGGTCTGGTAGCTCTGAATTAAAATTACTAGCAGAGTCAATGTATCTTTTTGCAACGTTTTTATTTCTGTATGTGTATCTCATAATACGATGTCAATAATCACAGTGCCCACCTTCAGACCTTAACATTTGTGCCATACACGTTATTGACGTGAATCACCTCAACTTTCAAATGATGTGACAGATCTTTTGAATATTTTGCATCTAAATTTGCACAAGAGGCTGACATCTCCTCCGGACTCATGCTCCTAAAGTTTAAAATTGAACAAAAAAGGCGACATATGTTGTTTAGGCTTTCAAAACGCCCGGAAAATTCTTAAGTTAAGGAATCCATCATAATGTGAAACATGCCTCTTCTGAATTGTACTTCTGGATCTTGGGATTCCTGATCATCTGATTCTGCGTGACATCCATCTGACTCAATAGGACGTCTTGGTCTTTTTCGACACCAACCTGATTTGAACACTCCAGGGATTTCCATTTCATTTGCTGCAGCTTTAGCCTCACGCAAGAGAGCCTCCCACTGCTCGGGGCCCCTGCAAGGTGTCAATGTTGCCTTCCCCTGGTGACAGCTCTGAGAGCAGCACCGGTGTTTTGGAGCAAGTATATTAAAAGCCTGAATGCAAAGAATTGCACAGACACAAGAACATCAGACTGTTTAATGGGGAGAAGTGGATCATACCAAAAGGAGTATACTTCATTCTAAGGAAGTTCTTTTAAACATCAGTGGCCATTCTGCTCACCAATTTCTCTGTTTGCTAAGTAGCTAATGATCCAGGTAGATATTGATAATGAAAAATATGCCAAAAACCAGTCAGCTACAGGCTCATATAACCATATTTTTATATAAGTACTTAGTTTTCCAATGTAAACTCACTTGTACTCACCTCCCTGCACTATTTTAACATTTGGATTGAAGCTTTCATTCAATTCATTTTAAAACTGCTATTAAGTTTTTTAAAATGTAACACCAATTTGAAATGCTGGAAGTTTACTCCAAGGTTAAACATAGCTTTATCCATCCCTGATTGCCTTTTTCAGAGCTCACTATTGCCAAGTGTTTGGGGAGCCTGAACCTATCACAGCAGCATCGGGTGTTGTGTAAGAGTCAAGCTTAACCACCTCAGGGCTCACTCCTGCTCACAGCCTCAGTCATTTACATTGGGCCAGTGGATGTCTTAAAGATTTAGAAGGACACAGATGTGTTTATAGGGTACAAGCTAGATATAGTAGGGATCAAGAGAATACACCAACTTAATGTAGCACCTCTATACAGTATGTCTGCTTTTATTTATGTGCACTTTGGTTTTATTTTCTGATGACTGGATTAAGATGGATGGATGTCTTTTATAGCTTACACGTGCAATGAATTATTTCATCTCTTTCATAATCTAATTTTAATGATACAGCATCTTATATATAAACATCTATGCATGGAAGTATGTGTGTCTGTCCAGCCTGGAAGTGAGAGGTGGAATCGGGGTAAGGGCTCCACCTCTGAAGAAACAGAATCTCTCTTAGCCGCTAATACACAAGTGAAGCGAGCACATCAGCAAAATGGTATCCCTTTTACTTTTCCTCCCACCTCTAATACACAAGCGAGGCAAGCACATCAGCAAAATGAAACCTCCTAGGAGAGAGATGCTAAGAGTAGCTCCTTTCAATTACCTAAGATTTCTACATTTCAATATTTTTTCTGACAATTTCAATAGTTTCTAAGAACCCAGGCTTTTTACAGCACGGGCTTACACAGCTAGTATTTAATAAATGTTTATCTTGTATTTTAATAAAAAAATTACTTGCTTTATAAATGGTTTTGTCATGGTGCTTGTGAAGTAAGAGACTTTCGGGTTCTTAAAATCTTTTATACAAATATACTCCAACTAAAAATGATAGATTTTTTTTTTTAATCTGTTACTCATTCTGCTTGAATGGGGATCCGGTTTGAAGAAATGTAAACACATCCATGATAAAAACCGTAAAGGTAATATGCTCACAATGTTCCAAACATGTATTTTTGATAAAATATTGTTAAATGAAGCATTTCCAGAAAAATCTCTCTTGCATGACAGAAAAAATACACACATAGCAAACTGAGCTTTTGAAATGAAGAGCTGATTCAGGAGAAATTGACTGGGCACTTGACATTTGATTCTTACTCAAACCCAATGGTACAGGAATTTTGTTATCTGCATGTCCTTGTTGATCATTATAAGGTGTTTGTAGTGATGGACAAGAACAATTTTTAAACTTACATATACATGGCAGGGAGTGTGGCGCAGTGGCTAAGTGGTAGTGCTGCTGCCTCACAATAACGAGACCAGGGGCCTCATGCATAAACGGTGCGTATGCACAGAAATGTTGCGTAAGAACGTTTCCACGTTCAAATTGCGATGTATAAAACTTACACTTGGCATAAAGCCACGCACTTTTCCACGGTACCTCATACCCTGTCATATGCAAGTTATCCACTCGGTTTTGCAGACTGGCAGCACCCAGCGTCAAAGCAGTACTACTGTTCTTGTGTGGTTACTCTTTATTTTCCTGATGCGGCTTTATAAATACACTGAAACAAACCGTATATTGTTGATTAGTGTAATGCATCTGATTGTAATTAACTTGTAACAATATAATGGTCCAGGGAATAGCTATAGTATTCCAAATACCATAACTGCTTTAGCGTTGTTACTCTCACTGCACCATCTTCTTCTTCTTCTTTTTCTTCTTCCAACTGCTCCCTTTTAGGGGTTGCCACAGCAGATCATCTTTTTCCATATTACTCTCACTGCACCACTGAGAGTATTTATATCACTGTATCTGAGTGGGGAATCACAGCAGCAGCTGATCAGAAAGAGAATTATCGGTATACAGCATCAAGCCTACGCTGCCTCAGCCATGGCAAAACGTTTCAAAGCCTTTCCTGTACGGACCTCACGGTTCAGAAACAGTTTCATCCCAAGAACTATAAACGCACTCAATCAATTGCTCCTTGTAGAACTGTTTGTACTTATAAGTACAATTACCCCACTGTAAACCTGCACTACAGTTATAATATTGCACAACCTGCGCCACTTTATAAAGCACGTATTTACATATGATGACGGTATCATTTGTAAGATGAAATACAGCAAAATATGTTGATTATATTATACAGATAAAACTTTAACTTCATTTAAATAATCTGTATTATTAATAATTAAACATGTGAGGACACGTATTGTTCCTGCCTTGCGCACTGTATATTTGCTGAGGCTGGCGTGACACTGGAAGGATAGATGAATAGAATAATTTAACACGTACTATGAAGATATTTCAATGTTCCTTAAAAGTTGTGAAGAATCGTCATTGTAAGCTTACAGATAGCTTAATGTCTATTACAGAGCTGATTGTGAGGTGATTGGGTATTTGGGAAAATAAATGTAAGGACAGGACAGGAATTGAAGGTTAGTACGTTTGAAAGAGATAGTACTGCTACAATAAATTATTTTATCGAAGTTCGCGCATGGCACAGCAGCATCTTGTGTGAGACATGAACAATCACTGCACCATCGTGTTTCCATGTTTAATAACATGATTTCATTCCAATCATCATGAAAATGATACCACGTATACATCTCAGTATTTAAATTATTCAGAGAGTTGTAATATCACGAATGTAATGGATTCTGTGTCCTGTCGGAGAAAGAGAAAGAACGGAAGCACGTAGTGATTCACACACATAGAGCACATTGAAGATCAAATACAAAACAAAGCATTTAACGTGCTACTTTAGTTACGATGGGATTTGAGAAACTAGTAAATTAAATGATTTTAAGATGAAGTTTATGATGTTCTGCTTTAATGACAAAATAAACTACGTGATTAAGGTGGAAATTTCAAGATTAAAGTTGACATTTCGTGCTTTTTTCCCGCTGTGTGCCTATTTTTTTTGTCTGTACCCTAATAAGCTCAGACGGTGGGCTACAACTTGTCTTTTCACGGAGACTTTGATATGTGACAACTTCTTTTTTATTTTGGCACTGTGCAACTTTGTGAACTTGAGCTTTTGAGTTTCTCCGACATGCTATGTCACTCGATCAACTTCCTTTTGTTGATTATACCACTGTTTAACTCCACAAATAGTATGCTTTTCCTTTGCCTCCACTTGGTATTCACTGAAATTCTTATATTTTCCCTCGTGCTTTTCCCATTGTCTTTTCACAGAAGGCTGAGCTTAAGGGCGATTTATATTGATTTGCATATTCATAGAGGCATAATTCTGGGAGGAGTTGGGGGCAGGCCAGAAGGCGCGTGCACGAGCGTTACCTTTCACGCTGACCAGGATTTATGGAGCGGAAGAACGTGGAAGTTGGAGTATGCACAGATTCCTGCGTCTAGATTTTTCTGTGCATAAGCACATTTCGGCTTTTGTGCTTACGTCATGTTATAGTGTGAATTCTATGCACAGCATTATGCATGAGGCCCCAGGTCCTCCCAGTGTGGAGTTTGCATGTTCTCCACTGGGTTTGCATGGGTTTCTTCCGGGTGCTCCGGTTTCCTCCCACTGTCAAAAGACATGCAGGATAGGTGGATTGGCGATACTAAATTGGCCCTAGTGTGTGTTTGGTGTGTCTGTATGTGAACTGTATAATAATATTGCATAATCTTGTTTATTTGTTTATGTTTTATATATTAACTTCCTTATTAACTCCATGAAACTTCCTTTCATTATTTTAACATGGCTTTCTCATAGCTTCATTTTAGTTTAATCCTGATATTCTGTATATGCATTTAATTATCATTATCATTCATGGTGACTCAGAAATCCGTACTAACCCCTACTTTCTCTGCTGTTCTTTTTCCGGTTTTCTGTGGTGTCGATCTGCACCACCACCACCTGATCAAAGCACCATGCAGTCCCTACATTGATGGATTAAAGGCCACAAGTCCACATGACCATCATCATTAAGTTATTCCATGTGAAGCCTGAAAACCATGAGGACTGATTGAGATCATTTATATTAGGTAGAATGCCTAGAGGGGGCTGAGCAGTCTCGTGGCCTTGGAACCCCTGCAGATTTTGTTTTTTTCTGTCGGAGTTTTTTTTTCTGTCCTCCCTAACCATTGGACCTTACTTTTATTGAATTAGTATTGCCTAATGTTATTTTTATATATTGCCTTTTTTCTCTTTTTTCATCCTGTAAAGCACTTTGAGCTACATCATTAATTTGAAAATGTGGTATATAAATAAATATTGTTGTTGTTTTTATTTCATCTTGTAAAGCACTTTGAGCTACATTGTTTGAAAATGTGCTATATATATATATATATATATATATATATATATATATATATATATATGTTGTTGTTGTTGTGTGTTTGTCCTACAATAGACTGTGCCCTGTCTAGGGTTTGTTCCTCCCTTGTGCCTTATGCTGGCTGGGATAGGCTCTAGAAGACCCCTGTGACCCTGTTCAGGACTAAGCAGGTTATTATTTTATGAGCACGGTTAACATTCATGGAGATCAGACATTACACAATTTCTGACAAAATGGGTTTGAACGGAGATGCAGTTTGAAGAAATGTAAACACATCCATGAAAAAAAACTCAAACGTGAGGTACCCAGTAATATGCTCACTATATTACAAACATGCATTTTTGATAAAATATTGTTAAATTAACCATTACCATAAAAGTCTTGCATGAAAGAGAAACTGAGCTTTTGAATAGAAGAGCTGATTCAGGAGAATTTGACTGGGCACTTGATATCTGCGTTTCTGTCTCAAAACCAGTGCTTCAGAAATTTTGTTATCTGCATGTTCTTGTCTATCAGTATAAATAATAAAGAGTTAGAAACAAATTCAAAAATTGTCATTTTTATAATTCTTTTCACACCAGTTTTTGACCCAATAATGATGTTTTCTGAATTCAGTAGGTAGAACTGTCTCCTGGCATTACATACCTCAGTGTGGACCTTCTACAATGACCTCAATTAAAAGGTCACCGGATTTTCAAAATCCGTTACCATTTATAAACAAATTCTTTTACTCTTTTCAGTACCGTAAGCTTGTGTTTAAATAATTACAGATTATGCAGGGGTGTAGTGCAGGCAGACAAAAAGATTAAGTTATACTGTTACCAAATGCATACAACTCATGAATATTACAGTATGTACCTGTATATCCATCCATCCATTATCCAACCTGCTATATCCTAACTACAGGGTCACGGGGGTCTGCTGGAGCCAATCCCAGCCAACACGGCGCAAGGCAGGAAACAAACCCCAGGCAGGGCGCCAGCCCACCACAGTGTACCTGTATAGTTACTAGTAATTTGTACTCCATATAGAAACATGTAACTTACGGGCATGCTTTAAATTTCTGTATTCTTTTTAACCCCATAGCAATACTAGGAGGTAACAGTTTGTTCCTTGCAGATCTGGCTATCAGGGTGTAACTGTTGCTTTAATCCATTAGTATTGCAATAAGAAAGTTTCCAAGGTTACACCATCCATGCCCGCCTCTGTGCTGCTGTTTACAGCAATTCAGGTCCCAAAACAAATGCTTTGAGAATCCATTAAAAGGAAACAATTACATTTAGAGACAGGAAATGGTCTAATTACTGTAAGGAGGATGCTTAAGGCAAGATAATTGGGATTTCTTTTTGTTCTGCTGAAAATCTAAATGAGATTTTATTTATTACACTTCCTGTTGTCAAGGTCTCACATGCCATTGCACTGAGTTATATCTCACAAAAGAAAAATAATTTATTCTTGTACACAGAAAAATTAAAATGGATGAAGAAAAATCATAATGTTAGGTTCAACATATACTATGAAATAATATATTTTGGCAGCAGTATCATTATTTTTTCCCATAATAAATTTAAGGTTTTCTATCAGGTCTGTTTACAAGATTCCTTCTGTCCAATCAGATGCCTCGTATTCCCTAGCAGTGCTTCCCGGATGAATTTTCTTCTCATATTTATTTACTATAAATGAGATGAAAATTACAGTTTGGCAACATGGCAATTGGTATTCTCACATTTATGAGTTCATGAGCTCCTCGTAACTGCTTCAGCACACAAATGTATAAAACCATCACAATTTGGCAGTGGCTTAGCAAAAGAAAAACTTTGCCTTGAAGAGGTGTTAAATTCCCTTCCCATAACCACTAAAGTGAGTTCAAGTTAATTATTACCTGATTTTTTTCGTGATCTCATTTTGTATTTATTCAGACCCAATAAAAATGGAAATGAAAGTTAGGTCCCTTTGCTTTAGGTCTCTTGAAAATTATTTTTGTGGCCTCTTGGTGTATAAAAAGTAAGTTATTCTTTCATCCAGGATTTTAAAGAAGAATTGTTTAATGTAACCAGTGATTACTTTTTTTTAAATGGTTTTTAAATAATGTGCCAGACTTTATACAGAAGGCATAAAAGCAAACAAACATAGTATGGGCTTGAACCTGTAAAGAGGACATCCCCACTGGAGGAGACCTAAATGCATGTCTTATAAGTTCAACAAGAGGGAATAGAGCATAACCAACCTGAGATGTGCCAAGTCAAGTTAAATGTCATGTGAACAAAGAACAAAGACAATCTATATACTGTATATACATTAATACTAAAGCAAAAATAGTGAGGAATGTTGGAACACCCGTAGGTAAGCAACCATATAATTGGAGTCTCAAAAACATTGAAATAAAATGCAGGTAAGGCATTAAGTTGCATCTTTTCAGACAGAAGTGTGAATACGACAACCAAAGAAGGTGGTTCTTCAGGTTAAGACTGTTTCCAGCAGGAAGAAGCAGGTCGAGGTGGATGAACACCAGAAGTGTTCCACCAGTGGTGGAAAAGCAGCTAATGTTCTTGTCTGTGGAGGGAAAGAAAGAGAAGGCATTATCATAGAGTGGCAATCTCTGAAGCAGAGGAGAATTACCATTACCAGAGCCTTTAAACTGCTCCCTATGTGCATGCACATGATTATATATACATAATATACTAATATATATATAAAACATTGATACACACACCATTATATTACAATATTTGGCCTTATGATTGACTATTCGGCAACTTTAGGACCTATGTATACAAACGGTCCCAATACCAATGCTCCTGTACTGTTTGCAAGGAGTGAGAGAAGCGTCAGTGCATGGCTGAGGTTTATAATTATACTGTTTACCTTTCCAAGGCAGCAGGTACTTTATATGTCCTGAACAGAAGACATATGGGTGCTGATAATATTAAATGCTTACTTTATCTCCCTCTGCAGTGCTTTACATTCTTGAGCCAAGCAGTTGTCGTACCAAGATGTAATGAAGCCACTGAGGATTGACTCCACTGTGAACCATCAGAACTTATTGAGAACAGATGGCTATAGGCAAGATCTTAGGAAGCAGAAGCAATGAAGAACATTCTTGACAAGAGATGAAATGTGTTGTGCACATTTCAGTTTAAATGTGATTGTCACTGCAAGAAATCTGACAGTGGAGATTGGTCTTGTCTTTCCTGAAGTCTATGACCAGCTCTTTAGTTTTGCTCACATTAAGGGTGAGATTATTGTCCTGGCACTACTGAGTCAGCAGCTAAATGTCTTCTCTGTTAGCTGTCTTGTCACTGTTGGTGATTAGGCCTATGATGTTGGTGTCAACAGCAAATTTAATGAAGGAGTTGGAGTTGTGTCTGGCCACACAGTCACAGGTGAACTAGGAGTAGAGAAGTGAGCTCAGCACACTACAAATACTACCCATGTTTAGCAGAGTGGAGGATGTAATGCTGAAACTCTGTAATTGTAAATTGTAAGGTCTGCTTGTTAGGACGTCCAAAATCCATTTGCAGAGAATGATTCTAAGGCCTAATTTGAGGAGTCTGGTGGTCAGCCATGCAGGTACAACATTGTTTAATGTTGAGGTGTACTCTATAAACAGTGCTTTTAAGATACTTCTCAACATCTTCATTGTTTATTATTACTATTTACCTGTTGCCTTTATCAATTCTGACTTACAACATTTAACATACAATTGGTTAAATTTCTTTTGCTTTTTTTCCAATACAGGCTAGACAAGTGACTTGCTTATGATCAGACAGTGTGCGTAGCAGGATTTGAACCCACAGCCTCAGGGTTCGAATTCCAAAGTCTTAAGCACTATGCCACACTACTCAATGATTTATGTGTTTCGTTTGCCTATTACTCTTTTGGTAACATCTTTAGGTTAAATTTAACTGAATACTTATTTTAACACAGAAGAGTGTTCCAAAATACGGAAATGAGCCGAGGATCCATATTTGAAATAACACCTGTAGGAAACTATATAATTGAAGATATTCTTCAATATAAATAGGGATAAATTGCTTGCCAGTTGGCAGTTTCTTTAAAGATATGAAATGGGCAATCTTCAAGGACTAGTCTTTAATTATGAAAATGTTGGTAAACCTACATGACAGAGGGAAGTCAGTTATATAATGTAAATAAAAATCTTCCCAACCTTGGTTAGGGAAAGGTGATGGTTGTAATAATCCTACAGGATAATCTGCACGAGATTTATTTTGACAGCAGACCTCACAAGCGTTAGTTGATTCTAAAACAAAAATAATGACAAATGGAAGGAAAAGAGAGAAAATCCAAAAAAAAAAACAAAAGCATCAAGCCTCATATGAAAACCAATAAAAAATATTTATAAACCTGATTAAGATCAAATTAAAAAACATTTACATGGCAAAATGTGTTTTGGTTTGGATCCAGAATCTTGGACAATGTGGATAGTTTGTCATCATGTTGAATGGCAGTGCCTTGCTAACATCCATATAAATTTGTGACCTTCTCCCTAATGACAACAGATACACTAAAATTCTTCACCCAGATAAAATAACAAATTGGTGACTTAAAAGTAAAAAAAAAAAATCAACACTTCCAAAATGAAAGAATTCCTATATAATAACATTAGGAATAAGTTCTACAAATTTCATAACTATTAATTCTTGAAAATATAATATTTTATATTTTGATTCATAACTTTCACTAGTTTTCTAACTTTCATAACTCTTTCGTGAGTTGATAACAGAACCACATCAACATTCAAAAACCTTTCTCTGAAGAAACTCACAATGAAGACTCAGCCTTCTAGAATTCTTGTATCAGGTATAGTAGTAGTTACATATTTGAATGTTTCAATTACCTCCAGTGGTACACCAAAACTATTTTAAGATATAGTTTTTTCTGGCTCAGTATTCTGATTTTCTATTTGAAAATGCTTAGCTAATGTGTCTGCAATTTGATTTTTACCTCCTGCTCAAATCAAAATAATAAATCTAAACTGGATAAACAGCAAACACCCAATGAGCTTTATGTGAATTTAACGATTTGGCTGTTTTTAAATAAGTGAGCTTTTTATGTAAAAATTACAGAAGGAACTGTAGAATTAATTCTAATTAGAATAAATTATAATTAGAATTAATTACAATCAGAAGTAATTATAAATTATAGAATTTTTATGTAAAAATTATAGGTTGCACCTTTCAGCCAATGTCCCTATTCTTCCAAGGGTAATTTTACAGCAAATTTTTGTTATGTAGGAGTTAATTTCCTCAAAATGGCAGCACAATGATGGGTCCACCACAAATTCTAAATATTTGACAGAGAATGATGCCATATCTAATACTTAACATATCTACTTCTATATCAAACTGAAAACTGATATTGAGATGCTTTAGACTAGATACTGTAGTAAAGTCATGTTTTAGTTTTGCAAAAGGTTCTTGTGTTTACTTGTCCGGGAATCTTGGATGTGGCTTTATGAGCTGTAAAAGTGCTTGCCCCAAAATATTTATGCAACCTACTACTTAAAGACTGTCCACCATTATACCTTTGCTCTGAAAATTCTGGTCTCCTAGTGGCACAAAGAATAAGTAAAAAATCAGCAGGTGACAGAACCTTCTGATATAGAGAACCCTTCACTCCATTCACCCCCTCAACCCCCAGGCTCTGGAATAGCCCTCCTTCAAATGTTCAGGGTTCAGACACCGTGTGTATATTTCAATCTTGGTTAAAAACACTATTATTTAGTCTACCATATATTTAATTATTCCATGTCACTTTCCAAGAGGAAACTGCACAACCACATGTTTGTCAATCTCTTCGAACAAATCAAGGTGCAAGGAAATTTGGGAACTGAGCCACAGAGAAATTTAGCTGACTGACAGTTTTGTACTGTCATTTTCTGTCAGTGCATCCTTGTGGCTAATGCCACAGAAAACCCTCTGGCCTAGGCTGCCATCTTTCTTCTCTCGTTTAGTTAAGACTGTAATAGCCAAGAATATCGCAATGAATGTTGCACTCAGAACTAACAGTATGGAATGAATGGTCAACTAAATACTTTTGCCAGTGTGATATTTCAGTTTTAATTTTTAATAAATTTACAAAAAGAATTAAAATCTTGTTTTCATTGTGCTATTCTTGGAGTATTGAGTGTTGCTTGATGTGGGAAAAAATCTATTTAAATGATTTTAGCACGAGGCTACCAAATAACAAAATGTGAAAAAAGTAAAGGGGTATGAATACTTTCTGAATTCACTATATTAACCAATCGTTTACGTTATTTAAAGAAGCAACCAGAACAGCTGACAAATAATACAACACAATTTACTTAGACATTCAAAAGGCCTTTGAGATAAGGTCTCACACCAAATAGTAATTGTGAAACTAGATGCTGTAAGCATCAGAGACAAAACTGGGTCTCTAGTTGGTAAACCGTCAGGAGACAAAGAGTACAGATAAGAAGAGATTGTTCCAAAAGAGTCAGGTCATCAGTGGAGTCCCTCAGGGGGTCTATCCTTGGACTATTACTTTTTCTGGTTTATATTAATGACATTGATTCTGGTATAATTAGTAAACTTGTGAAATTTGAAGATGGCACTACAATTGAAAAGATGGCAGACAGCACAGAGGCAGCAAAAAGAATTCAAAAAGCTTCAGAACTGGGCAAACACTTTTAAAATGCAGTTTAATATAGAAAAATGTAAAGTGCTACATTAGAGCAAAAGGAACATCAATTATAAATACAAGACATTGTCATACAGGAAGCAACCTCTGAAAAGAATTTAGGGGTTTATGATAACGCAACAGTTTCATTGACTAAGCAATGTACAGAAGCAATTAAAAATGCAAAGAAAATGTTAGGTAATTTCATAAAAACGACTCAAACTACATAAGTCACTAGTAAGGCTACATCTGGAATATTGTGTGCAGTTGTGTTCAACATGGTACAAAAAAGACATAGCAGCACTTCAGACTGTGCAGAGGAGACCAACCAAGTGCATCCGAGGACTTAAGGACGTGTCCTACTCTGACAGACTCGGAGAATTAAATAATATTAATTCTGTTTAATCTTGAGCAGAGGAGACTGCATGGGAACCGAATCTAGGTATTTATAATCCTCAAAGGCATCAACAAAGTAGATCCATTAGATTTCTTTAAGCTTCAGGGTTAATCACATACTTGAGGAAGCAATTGAATCAGCAACCTCGACAACCTTTAATAAGAAATCTGGATGAGATATTGGGACAGCTTAGCTATTACCTAAAATAAACGAGCTTGATAGACTGAATGGTCTCCTCTCATTTGTCAAATTTCTTATGTTCTATATATACTGTGTAAATATATATATATATTGTCACACACGTGCAAGTAGGAGGACATTGTATGGACCAAGCAAAGGTAATTCCACGCCAGGCCAGGGGGTGGTGGGGTGCACTAAACCTTCTCCTGTTATCTCTAAAGACCAGCTGTGGGAGAACCTGTCTGATTCAGAGCTGGTGACGTCGCTTCCGGCACTCGGCATAACTTCACTTCCAGTTCTAAGAAGAATATCACTTCCGGTGCACAGATTGACGTCAGAGGAACATCAATTCCAGTCTGATCCCTTATATCCGCCATCTTTGCAAACCCTTGGCAGTTCTGTTTTGGACTCAGTATTGAGAACATCTCTGTGCTATTCAAAAGCCTTTTGCAGCCAGGAATATTATACGGGTGGCTGCCCCAAACCGTTTTAAGTGTGTTGAGTCTGTTCATTATTACTATATATATATATATGTATATATATATATATATATATATATATATATATATATATGTATATATATATACACAAAGTGAAGAAACTGTATAATAATAATCTCTGTCTATAAGATTGGAATAGTATGGTGTCATTAAAGTCAATTGTTTTAATTGAAATAATGCCAACAGTCTAATACAATAGTAATTTTTCACCAGCTGAGAAATACTGAGGGCGGCACTGTGGCACAGTGGTAGCGCTGCTGCCTCACAGTAAGGAGACCTGGATTCACTTCCTGGGTCCTCCCTGCATGGAGTTTGTATGTTCTCCCCGTGTCTGCGTGGGTTTCCTCTGGGTGTTCCGGTTTCCTCCCACAGTCCAAAGACATGTAGGTTAGGTGAATTGGCGATCATAAATTGTCCTTAGTGTGTGCTTGGTGTGTGTGTGTGTGTGTGTGCCCTGTGGTGGGCTGGCGCCCTGCCTGGGGTTTGTTTCCTGCCTTGCGCCCTGTGTTGGCTGGGATTGGCTCCAGCAGACCCCCGTGACCCTGTAGTTAGGATATAGCAGGTTGGATAATGAATGGATGGATGGATGAAATACTTTATAGGAAAAAGAATTATATAATAATTAAATTGCTAATAATATCTACTAGACTATACGATAAATATTAATAATAATAGAGTCTACCGTGTTAATTGAAATAGCGTTATTCCTGACAAAAAATTCTCTTTTTGCCATTAAAAGAATGCTCATAGGCTGGTCATGGTTTATTTATTCAGTTGGTCAGATGAGTTTTCAAGGTCTTCTCAGGTTATTACTTAGATGTTTAAAATATGTAGTGTGTGTATCCAAGTATCACTTTTGGTCCAACTGAATTCCTAAGTCCATATTGTACTGACTTACTGTAAATATTTGGTCCTTAATGGCATTTTAAGTGTTCTGCTGTTGGAAAAAACAAACGGACAGGTTAAAGGGGCTAACCTGGAAGAGACGTCAATATGCAGGCAAGAACTGAAACCAGGAGGACAAGAGATTTCGATACTAAGCCAAAAAGAAACACAAACTCCTAATTTGAAAAAGAAAACAAAGTAGGGTCAAAACCAGAAAATAAACAGGAGATCATTTTGCACAAAGGTTTCTAAATGTATTCAGAAAGTCCGGTAGCAAATGTTTCATTTAATTGCTATTTAAACTATTGCAAATTTGATGTGGGGACATAACCCTTGCAACCAGGGGTACCAAAACAACGATGTATAAATAAAGCAAAATGGTCTTTTGGTATTATTAAGTACCACTACAAAAATGATCAAAAAAATTCACAAGGCACCACATACAATTCAAATACTTAACCAAAATGCTTCCTGACCATAAATAACATTATTATAGGGTAAATGTTTTTAAAGAAAAAATAAAATTATCATAGTTCATGACAAAAAGACCCTTATTTTGAGCAAATTTAACACTGAAATCATGTGTGTCCCGGTTGTCTTCATAAAGGAGTATCCCCTTCCGATCCTGAAATTTCACACGTCTAATATTTAAGGCTCTCAGGAAACATTTGCCAAGTAAGGGATGTGCTCCTGAACTCATTTATTTTCTTTTGAAGAGATCTATTATGAATTTAGTGGGATTTTAATCTTCCACACTCTCCAGAATACCCAAAATTCTGAAGACTGTTTCAGCCACAAGTTGACAAGAATAGGAACAAAAAATAAGACAGATAAAGAAAATATAGTGAATTGTACATAAGTGTAAAGAACCATCTGAAAGGCACTAATGAAGTATTGTAACAAGATGTAAAAAGGCATGTCCTTAAGAACAAAAATGAAATGACAAGCTGGACATATGAGTACACAGACAGACCTGAAAAACTAAAATCACTAAAAAGGTCATTACTGAAACCAAATTTGAGATTCACTTACCAAAGTTAAGATTCACATACCATTTCTGATTTTATTTTATTTGAATCTGAAGACTTGGTAAAAAAAAGGAAATGACGACACAACATCATAATACTGTATTCTAGCCATCAAAGTCTCTAGCAACCATAATCAAGATGTCAGTGCCCATGAAACTTAAAGACAAAATAGCGGTGATCAGTAAAAAAACAAAATGGTGTCCTGTAAATAAAATAAAATAAATACTGAGAATTGCATCTCATTGTGATATTTAGACTGTTGTCTGTTCCCATTGTATATTCTGCTGTCTCTAAAATATCTGCACAACGTTATGTATAGGGTCATTATTGTCACATCTACAGAGTACAGTGATGCTACCCATCACCACTTTCAGACGCTATTATTAGTGAATACAACTACCTTGCCTTGAAACATCTGTCTTTCTTACTTGAACCTCAGAATAAAAGTAACAGCAGGGAATGTAAACTAAAATACCACAAACAGCTGAGCACTAAATCATTCTAGTTAACAATGCCTTATGCCACCTCTGGGTACCATAAAAATAGGACATTGAATTTTTAGCCTAATTAACCTACAAGGTTAAAAACAATATCTTTGTTTCCTGTTCTCAATGAGACTCTATGAAGCTCTCTTGTACAATCAGATCTCTGGGGGCCTAAATTACCTTCTGATATATAACTCTCATAATTAACATCTTATTTGCAATTACTCCTGAGTCAATTCACCCCAGAAATTGTCACTATGACCAAAAATATATTTCCCTTGGCTAAGACAGAACCAACTCTCTCCAATTCAATGCTTTGAGAGCCTAAAATACTGCCTCTAATGAAGAATTCTTTTGAATATAACATAATCTTCAAAAAAATCAGCTGCTTTCATCTTTCAAGATCCAGTTCGTGTCAGACGTCTGTGCCAATGCATGCTTTCCTTTCATTTTTATGGAAAACATTTGGTAGGTGTGTCAGATTTTTATAAGGCAGCATCAGGTTTGGTTTGATGCTTTTGATTTGTGTAACAGCCTAGCTATGAATCAGCATGTGCTCCCAGGCTGCTACAGCACATACTCACTTGTGTGTTTGTTTACAGCTACGCCACCAACATGCTGCCAATGGAAACAAATCCCCCTCTTTTCTATGCTGCAACATCATTCTACTTGGAAACAGCTGCCATGGAAACATGGTGAATGGGTAACATCTGAATCAGTCTTAATTCAATTTTCTGTGTCTGTTCTTAAGAGTGATGTTGCATCTAAATACTTCAAACACCCCAAACAACCCCAAAGGCCAGCAATATGACATTCTTTGTTTACATGGGACTAAAAGAAATGTTATAAAGGGTAAAGTAATAAAAATCTAGTCCAATCATTATTTGTACTGATTAGGTTACAGAATATTCATTTTCAAATACAATGAATCATTCTGATTAATATCATGATATATCATGACATCACAAACCACAATGTATCATTTCACTATTGCATAAGTCAATGAGCGTCAAAGCAAACAGTAAAGCTCAATGCCTCCAAAATTAAAGGCTGTTCACTGATACACAGGCATACCCAACTGCAAGAGAAAAATTGAGAAGAATTTTGGAAATCATGCATTCATAGAGGAAACATTAAAACCGTATCAATAAAATAATGATGTTTCAAAAACCAACCTGATATTTGAATCAAAACATTTAACAGAGAACAGTTATACAGACTAATGAAAAGGTGCTTCTGAGGTTGTGCCACTGCATTGACCATGACATTGTAATATGGGGATGGACTACGACTGCCAATGAATAATAATGCTTTGTATTTACTATATCTAATGCCTGGATTTGATTAGGAACTTAATAAAATAGTTATAAAAGCGTATGCTAGAAAAACACAAAAAAGTTTATTGTTAATCGCACTTTGTCCAGCAATTACTATGTTAGACTGGCTGAGCTGCTTGACCTAATACACGACTGGCTAGAATCGTCAATAACCACGGTTTGAGATCAGCATGAGGCCAAGGTGTAAAACCCATCGTATATCCTTTAAGACTATTGTCTTGGGTAAAACACTGACTAATGGAAGAACTGAGAAGAAAAACAGGACCTGGACAGGGTTGGTCAAGGGGCCAGAGGACACCATGGGAAGGTTGCTGGCCCCACTTTTCATACTTCAAAATGCCACAGGGAAGTGTGAAAAAGACATCAATTCCAGGGCTCATTGCACATTGATATTCTGGGTCTTGCTTCATAACGCAAGAACACCTTCCACCTGAACATCAGGCACAATGGGTGTCTAATCTTCAATGAGTGCTGCTATACATCCAGGTTACATTTGGGGTAAATGTCACTCTCATATGTAATTACAGCTTTAGGTACATATTAGCAATGAACGATATTTACTTATAATGAGTGAATAAAAAAGTTTTACTCACTCCCCTGCTTGACTGCTGTTCACTGTTTTACTGTCTCTGTGTAAGTGAATTACGAATGACACATGGTCTGTCTATGATCAGTGTCAGTGAAAGATATTGCAGTAAGACAGCTGCTGACTGCATAAGCAGAAAGACGTTAAACTGGGGATAATGTAGGTGAATTGAGGTCCCTCTGTGATACCCCCACAACAAAACACAGTGGCACAGTGTATCAGTTGCTATAGATTTTTTTGTGATAAATACATTTTATGTGCACAGTACAAAACACAAAAAAAATCAATTTCAAGGCCTTTGTCATTTAAATCGTCAAAATAAAATAAAATGTACATATTTTTGCTGGAGATCCCCCTTTGGTGTCTGATCAAACTTAAAATAATAGCAAGAAGAGCGCAGAACATTAGATTAATGGGTTCTGTTCAACCATTAAATGGGGGGTGGGGAAGGAAAGTATAATCTATACTAATAAAAGGCAAAGCCCTCACTGACTGACTGACTGACTGACTGACTCATCACTAATTCTCTAACTTCCCGTGTAGGTAGAAGGCTGAAATTTGGCAGGCTCATTCCTTACAGCTTACTTACAAAAGTTGGGCAGGTTTCATTTCGAAATTCTACACGTAATGGTCATAACTGGAACGTATTTTTCTCCATATACTGTAATGGACTTCAGCTTGATGGCCGTGGGGGGTGGAGTTGCGTGTCGGGTCATCATGCCGCCTACGTAAGTACGTAGAGAACAAGGAAGACCTCCAAAGAGCGTTGAACAAAAAACACCATTTCACAATTGAGAAGGCAGAAAAAGATTATGAAGCGAGTGATGCATACAACCATATTCATAAGTGCAGCTACTGCGGAAACAAAGCACGGCGTGAACCGTAAGTTTACATTAAGTTTATAGACACATTCCCGCTGCCATTTGTCATGCCTACGACGAATGACGGTATTCACGAGATACAAGTTTACTGAGAAGACACGAGGTATAAACGAGACTTTGGATCACTTTGTAACGGAGTTAAAATTGCTGTAGCAAGAAACTGAATGAAACAGTAATGTTTTACTTTTAATAACTTATAGACTACATTTTATTTGTTTCCCTTGCACTCAGTGAGCGAGGCCAATGGGTGATCAGTTATATATTGTAAAAGATGCAAAAGAATGCAGCATAAAGGTCTGGGGTTTTCCGGCCCCGTATATTGTAGACGCTCCACAATAATCAAAAAAATAATGGTCAAACAAAAACAGTTCATATCCGCGACACCGAAGCATGGCGTCGGCGGCCATTTTATTAAGGAGGAGCCGGAAGTGGAGGAATGCTGGGAAGGAGCCGTGAGGGAGGATGGGATTGATGACGTCAGGACAAGATGGAGGAGGAAGGGCGGAAGTACCGTACTGCGGTCAAACTCGGCTTATGGTGGCGGAGCGTCTTTTTTTCCTGTAAGAAAGTAAAGGGAGAGAGTTAGTACCCCGCCATTCCCTGCCAGCAAATACTTTTCCAGGTGTGTTCAGATCCGTCCGCGGTCTCCTACTTGCGCGTGCGTGACAATACCCCCCCCTTAGCCCAAGACCGTCAGGTCGGACGGACCTAACCGAGAGGTTGTGGATACGAGAGAGGGCATCGGCATTGGCCTGAAGGGTGCCCCGGCGATAAGTGACGGTGAACTTATATAGTTGTAATTACAGAAACCACCTGGTGACCCGCGGATTCGACTCTTTATGTAGGGACATCCACTGAAGGGCAGCGTGATCAGTCACCAGAGTGAACTCGCGACCCAACAGGTAATAACGAAGATGGGTCACCGCCTACTTAATGGCCAAGGCCTCCCTCTCCACTGCCGCGTACTGGGTTTCCCGGTCCATCAGTTTCCGGCTTAGGTACATCACGGGGTGTTCGACACCATCGACGCTTTGGCTTAACACGGCTCCCAGGCCTGTGTCCGAAGCGTCGGTCTGGAGTATAAACGGGAGCCCAAAGTCGGGCGTCCTTAGTATAGGTGCCGTTGTAAGGGCCTTTTTTAGGTCACTGAATGCGTGTTCGGCCTTGTCATTCCACACCACGTATAAGGGAGCGCCTTTTTTTGTTAAACTGGTCAAGGGTGCGGCCCTTTCGGAGAAACGGGGCACGAACCGGCGGTAGTACCCCGCTAACCCCAAGAAAGCTTGCACCTGCCTCTTGGTATTCGGACGGGGCCATTCCAAGATGTCTTTAATTTTAGAACACTGTGGTCTCACCTGTCCCCTGTCGGTTCCCACGAGCAGACTTTTCCGACCCCCCGACTCGAAGGACCGCGAGCTGACGCTCGAGGACTTCCAGGAGACCCGGCATATCCTTGTATGGGTGTCGCCGGACCTGCTGGGCGAGGGAACTTGGCATGGCGTTCACGAGGCCTTCACAGGCCACCTGCTCTACCACTTTGCGGGCCTGGGGTCCTTCTGGTCGTAACCAGCGTCCCATCTTGCCCCAGAAATCGAAAGCCTGAGCTCTGGCAGGTTTTTCGGGGTCGAACTGCCAGTTCCTCCACTCTGCCGCCTGCTGGCCCGGTGTGATGCCGTAGCGGGCCAGGATCTCTGCCTTGAGGAGGTCATAATCCGCGGCCTCCTCCTCGGGGAGGACATAATAAGCCCGCTGCGCGGGTGACTTCAGGTAAGGCGCCAAGATGGACGCCCACTCGGACCGCTGCCACTCGTTCCGGGTGGCCGTCCGTTCAAATATGCCGAGGTACGACTCGACGTCGTCGGCCTCTGTCATAGGCACCAGGGGGGGTGGTTTGGGCTTTGGTGGATTTGTTCTAGCCCTTTCGGCCTCTGCCAGCTTGACCTTCGTGGCCTCCAGCTCCCGGTTAGTGACTTCTTGCCCTTGCTGTAGGGCGTGGAGCTGGGCGTTCATGCCCTGTAGCACTGTATTCAGGTCCTGTCTCTCGGTCATCTCTGGACTTGTATCCTGCCGACTACGCCACTGTAAAAGATGCAAAAGAATGCAGCATAAAGGTTTGGGGTTTTCCGGCCCCGTATATTGTAGACGCTCCACAATAATCAAAAAAATAATGGTCAAACATATAAACAAAAACAGTTCATATCCGCGACACCGAAGCATGGCGTCGGCGGCCATTTTATTAAGGAGGAGCCGGAAGTGGAGGAATGCTGGGAAGGAGCCGTGAGGGAGGATGGGATTGATGATGTCAGGACAAGATGGAGGAGGAAGGGCGGAAGTACCGTACTGCGGTCAAACTCGGCTTATGGTGGCGGAGCGTCTTTTTTCTTGTAAGAAAGTAAAGGGAGAGAGTTAGTACCCCGCCATTCCCTGCCAGCAAATACCTTTCCAGGTGTATTCAGATCCGTCCGCGGTCTCCTACTCGCGCGTGCGTGACAATATATATATATATATGAATGACCTCCAAAGAGCACGCGAACGTGTCTGTAAAAAGTGGCGTCTTCTGCCCTTCAAAAATACTATTAAAGTCAAGCAGCCGGCGTGCGCACGTAGCTGTGCTGGCCTTTGAGACGCTGACTGCGCTTCTGCCTTAAGTCAAAGTGAGCACTTTTAATTTTTTTCCTCCTTCCTCTGAGCTATAGCCCAGACAACTGCAAACACAGGATCCCTTTTCTAGACCACAGCAAACTAATATAAAGACGCTTCGCACTTTCTTTTGCACATATACTCTTAACACTGCAGAGAACACAAAACTAATTTTCTTTAATTGCTGGTGATGCCGGTAAGGCACATTACCAGAGGCAGAAATTTGGACGTTCACATAGAAAATGTAATTTCTATACCACAGCCGTCATGTAGCGCCTTTCAAAAGGGATCTACTACTGAGAGATCATCCATATACATTTTAGCTGCCGTTAGTACTACTTACCTGTTATGTTATACCGTCTTTAAAATGTAGCTTACCCGAAACCACTCTAGTGGTGCTCAATGTATCTTTACTCCTTAAAACGTTAATGTTTTACTTTTAATAACTTATAGACTACATTTTATTTTTTTCCCTTGCACTCAGTGAGCGAGGCCAATGGGTGATCAGTTATATATATATATGAATGACCTCCAAAGAGTGCAGAGACTTTTGATCACGTGAACGTGTCTGCAAAAAGTGGCGTCTCCTGCCCTGCAAAAGTCGAGCACCCAGCACGCGCGCATAGCTGTGCCGGCCTTTGAGACGCTGACTGCGATTCTGCCTTAAGTCAAAGTGAGCACTTTTAATTTTTTTCATCCTCCCCCTGAGCTATAGCCCAGACAACTGCACACACGGGATCCCTTTTCGACACCGCGGCAAACTAATATTAAGGCGCTTCGCACTTTCTTTTACACATATACTCTTAACACTGCAGAGGACACAAAACTAATTTTCTTTAATTGCTGGTAATGCCAGCAAGGCACATTACCAGAGGCAGAAATTTGGACGTTCACATAGAAAATGTGATTTCTATACCACAGCCGTCACAAAACACTTTTAGAATCTGTTGAATTTCCTGCTGTAGGTTGAAATAGTCAGTTCCCTCTTAAATGTATTGAACAACCAATATAAACAATAATCACTATATTACTGTGTTTATACTTTTAATCATTATGCAAACTTATTTAGATTTTTTGCTATAATTAGATATTTACACATGGATTTAATTTGTATTCATGTTCACTCATGTATATGTACGGGTGAAAATTATTATTGTCCAGGAGAATTTCTGCTTTCTATTAAATAAAATGAAGAGTTGTATTTTAATGTATTCTTATTTATGATAGAACCATGTTGCATGATGGTTACTGTACTCTATATATGTGATGATACTACTATTACTACCACCCTCTCCAATCTAAACCATAACAGAACGCTGTCTTTCAAGTTAATTATTTTTCAGGAATACTCCACCCAAAAATGATATTTTTTTTTAACTGTTACTTACTCCATGTTGATGGTAATGATTGCTAAGTAAAACTTTAAAAACTTTTATGTAAGTACCTTATTTAACAATATTATAACCAAAACACACAGGTGTGAAACTTTTTTGATCTTTGAGAGGGCTTAATTTGGATATGCAATATGAGTAATTTAATATTTTTGTTTCACTAATGTTTCAATATAATTTGCTGTTGATTAAGCTGGGTCTATATGTGAAGCTATTTTAACAGAATTTTATTTCCATTCTTCATGAAAAGAGCCATCACTACTGCTATGTTTTAGCCGGGGTCTTTTCCTTTATTAATTCTTTGTGTTTTTCACAAACTATTATTTGTAACAACGGTTATAAGCTCTTATTCACATACTATTGTGTTTTTTCAATTATTATTTTTCATATAATGTTATAAATTCTTTGGTTTGTATTTTATTTATATGGTATTGTATCATGTATTTGTTATTTTGCATTATTTTAAGAATACAGTTAAGTGTGCTTTGTTATCTGCCCTATCTCTCTTATGTGGAGCCCAAGGAGGCAGGGCCACCTGATGATCCAGCTGGAGGACTGCCCTAGTTGTATAATAAGAGAAACTTAAGTGCTCAGTGCAGTTTTGGCATTATGTTTCTATCTTTAGTTCCTATGTTTAATTGGTACTATTTTTGCTATCGACTCCTGCTTCACTTCTAAGGTATTATTTATGGTTCAAGTTCATTAGATATTTTTGCTCTTTTTTTGTTCTTCCCTTGCCTTCATGTACTCCTTTTTGAATAAAGCTTTAAAAATTCAAGAAACTTAGTTTTTGTTTGTCTTTTCAACCAAAGGTTAATGGTTTCCCATTCCTACATTTGGTAAATTTTGAAGCATTTAATATTTAAAAACTTTAGACTAATTTTTGTACCTGCCATTTGAGTCTGGACCTAGGTTCACTGAGGCAAGTCTGTTTTTATGAGTTTTGAGACTTGAACGGAATCATAACAATGAAAAACAATGGATACTAAGTTACAGGAAAAAAATGTTTTTTGGGTATTAGTTTCATGACTTTAATCATGTACTTGCTTTATCTGTATATTAAAAATAATGTGGCAGCCAAGAACAAAGTGTTTACAGATTGGGTGGGGCCACTGCAATGATTACTAGCCAATCTGGTGTTCTAGCAGAAGGAAGTGAGTGACAGGAGCCTGTGCGAGGAGGGCCTACGGTAATGGAAGAAGCTGGGGAACCTGAAATGCTGGAGGGCAGGTCGAAGAGAAGATGCATAGCTAGGAAGAGCTATGAGAGATTAAATGCTGGAGAGCTGATCGCAAGGAGTTGGCCACAAGTATGCAGCTACATGACACAGTGCGACCTGTGAAGTCCACATGAAGGTTGACAAAAGTGAACACAGTGGCAAG
This sequence comes from Polypterus bichir lapradei, assembly GCA_026402145.1. NCBI lineage: Eukaryota > Metazoa > Chordata > Cladistia > Polypteriformes > Polypteridae > Polypterus > Polypterus bichir. Next base: position 130,091,404 of record JANRMT010028174.1, read on the forward strand.
CACATATTATTTCTTTTAGAGGGGTTCCCTGTGTTGAGAATGTATACTAGAATCACTAGGAGAAAACTTGTGTTTGTGTTGAATCAAACAGCAAATACACCCATTTGTAAAGGTCTGAACTGCTCATTCCACATGGTGTCTCTGTGTTGGTGCTTGCTACAGATAGTATTGCATATGCCTTTTTTCTATACAAATTAATCCTTTCTAATTTATGGTTATTTTTTATTAAGTCCACCACTAGTTTAAAAAATAGTTTCACCTGAAGTGTACTTCAAGCAAACAGCTGAGATCTTAATCTGGAAGTAAATAAAAAAAAATTTGTAGGCAAATGGCAATGGAAAACCAGTGGCCAGAGAGTTGCACATCCCTTGAGTGTCAATGTATGATGAAGGATTATATGTTTCCAGAGGATTATTCTGTATCCTTAGAAATAATGTTGATGTGGATGTTATTTCTGGCAATATAGTTTTTAATTCAAAGCAAAGTTCCAAAAAGTTAAAACAATTATTATCCTACTAGCAGCATGTAGCTGTTCAGAGTGGAGACAGAAAATACAAAGAAAATGAATTCTGAACAGGATTATTTTGGTCTATAAAACGAGCAAATCATTAACTTCTACAGAACAAGATAGCGTCATTGAATAATTAATAAACAAGCTAAATCTAAACTGTATTACATGTTTCTCAATAGAACATAATGCTCAGTAGACAAGGCATTGGTGATTGGAAATTTCAAAGGAGAAGTTAATCAAATGGTTAGGTGGCTTCAAGACAGAAAAGAGGGATGTATGCCATCATCATGCATTGGTGCCTGTTTGACAAATTACTTTGTAACAGGAACAAAACAAAGTGTGTGAGAGTCACTATGACTCTTTTTCTTGATTGATTTAAAATTTATAATAGCCTTTAGGAATATTAATAATTCTTTGCATTTATATAGCGCTTTTCTCACTACTCAAAGCGCTCAGTAATTGCAGGTTAAGGGCCTTGCTCAAGGGCCCAACAGAGCAGAGTCCCTTTTGGCATTTATGGGATTCGAACCGGCAACCTTCTGATTGCCAGTGCAGATCCCTAGCCTCTGAGCCAATATTACCAATAATAGTGTTCACTAAATATGTTTGACTAAAATTATTTATATTTTTGGATGATTTTCAGGATGTCCTGCCTTGAAGCTTTCAACTCACCAAAGAAGTCGAGGCCAACAGCAGACGCTGCAGAATCCGATGCTTCATACTGGAAATTGATGAAAAATTTCCTCATGGAATAAACAAATGTGTTGAATGCCGATATGCAATGACACTGTTCTGAGTTGAGTTCAGAGATTGTTGGTATCAACACTAGGCAATCCATATTTTAAAAAACAAACTGCGATTTCTATATTCCAGTTTCTTACAACACAAAGAAGAAATTGGATCCTTGCATAGAGAGATTGCTTCACTTAAATTAAACCTGGCAGATCTAGACGTTCTGTGACCACAGATAAACACATATGGACTCTAGGCCTCTGTAAAACTCAAGGAAAGATGATACACTTATTTTTCTCTCTAAAGCCTGGTCAAAATAGTTTCCAGCATTAAGTGGAACCACTCTAGAAATTGAAATGGACCACAGGATGTACTCAAGTCAATCATTTCTTCCAAGCCTTATGTTCTCATTATCAGGATTTTAAAATAATCTGATAAGCAATGAGTGTTGGCTGAGTCCCATAAGAGATTAGAGATTGCCCATGAGAGATCCCATATTAAGGTTTCTCCTGATTATTCAGTGATGACTTCTCAGAAAAGGCATGTGATAAATCCTGTTATTAGAAAGGCAAATGAAGTTGGTCTACAATCAGCTTTCTCATATATCCAGCTCAGCTTGGGTCACTAACATTCTCTGTTTGACTCTCCAGAGAGTATTCAGGGTTACATGCTGTGTTCCCATGTAGTAACTGTTTCAGTTCAGCTCTATCCATGCATCTGAAGTAGCAGTTAAGTCTTTCTGTGCACTGTTTTCATCAAGTTATAACACACTATTCTCTTTTTGCTTAATAGAATAAGGAATGGCCTAAAGGAAGTTAACAGGATTTCTTTGTAAACATAGGCTTCACTGTTTTGTATATTTCATTTTTTAATTATTTGTTGATCATTGTTTAGTTTGTGACAAGTGTTACTTAATCAGTTCCTCACTCTTCACTTGCTAGTGGTTTTGTAATGTATACATGACATGATATGGATTGGGGGGGGGGGGGTAGTTGGAAGGGCTTTACTTGTAGTGCTATGTCTGCCATTGCACTCAGAGCACCATATATCAATCACATTCTCCTCTTCCATGGAGTCCTTTGTTAGCATTTACGGCACTTTCTGGTAGCATTAACCCTTCTGTTTAGTTTGGCTCTTGCTTGGTCGGCCATTGGTGTCAGGGAGTGAAGAACTGGTTTTACATTGGGTGTTCTCTTTGCTGTTTAGTTTTTCTTTGATATTGTTTCCCAAGGGGATTTGTGGGATAGGTGGGGGGAGACAGGGAGTGTCCAGTGCTATACTTTCTAGTCCTGCAAAGTGATTGTCGATTGGTAGGCTACTGTTCCACTTTAGCCCGTTTGCACCTGGATTTTTTTTGCTTTCTGTTTTCTTTATGAATGATCTTTCTGTCACCTCATGGGGACCTTTCGTGTGTGAATTATCTGAATCCCTGTTTGTACCTCCTTAGCCTTTTACATTAGGGGTGCTTCAACATTGTGCTATTAAAAGAAACTCACTTAAGTTTTCAGTGCTTAGAAGGAGCAACCAACCGGTGGAGCACTGTTTCTCTTGCTGTCTGCACCATCTAACCATTGTGTCTCCTGCCCACGACACTGCCTCGATCGCCCAATTTTGCTGCTTTCACATTTTTCTCCCTTGAATTTTTAATCTTCCCTACTCTGATTCCTTATATTTTTTGTGAGTGTAAGTGCTTGCCTTAAGAAACCGCAGAGTTGCACATGAACAAGTAGTCAGCAAGTTTCCCCATTGAACACCCTATGGCCACATGGCTTTTCCACCAGTAATCACCCACACCCACAAGCCTGAGCCACATTTTTATAAAAGAAATTAAACACCATCATGGACTACAATGTGCTTTACCACACAGTTTCATTCAGCACTTAGGGCCAACGGTGTCTTACTTATGTCTTCTTTACACGTTCTTCCTCGTTTCCTTTGTCATTGACTCCCAACATGCTATTACAAAGACATCTGTGATGTGCTAATTGTTAGTGTAGTTGACAGTTAACTCATCATTAGATACAGGGGTCTTCCCAGATTGTCTAAAGAAGGCAGTCGTTAAACCCCTGCTGAAGAATTTAGACTCCCCTCTCTAACCTACCATTTTTAAGTAAAATTCTAGAAAAAACAGTCTTTCCACACTTAAAAAAACTATTTAAGTAAACATTCTTTTTGTGACAAATTTCAGTCAGGTTTTAGAATAAACCTTAATACAGAAACTGCGTTGGTTAATGTTGACCCAAGCTACATATCTGTTCTTGTTCTCTTACTCCTGAGTGCAGAATTTGACACCATAGACCACAGTATTCTTATAAATCACCTTAGTCAGTGTGTGGGCCTCTCTGGAAGTGTCTAAAAATTGGTTTCAGTTTTATTTAACTGGCAGAAAATTGTTTGTTAGCTATTGTGGTTATCCATTATATTATGTATGGTGTACCACAAGGATCTATTCTGGGCCTGCTGTTATTTTCAATATGAAAATGACACGCAACATTACTTAACTATACCACCTGACAACCTTGATGCTCTGGGCCCTCTGATCTAGTGTCTTACTTGTATTCCAAAGGCGAGGTGTTCCTCAAAATAAGTAAAGAAAAAAATGAAATCGTAGTCATTAGTAAAACTGAAAATAATGAGAGTTTTATTAATAAACTCAGTCCTTTTACATTAAAAGTCAATGTGGATATAAAGAATTTAGGTGCAATCATGGACTCTGACCTAAACTTTAAATTGCAAATTAACCAGATTACTAGGACTGCATTTTTGGAGCTAAGAAACACGGCATAATGCAGACCTCTTTCAAGATTGCAAGATCCTGAATGACTTGATTACTGTAATGCAGTAAAAAATCTAAAAAAGCTTGTTGTAGTTAGTACAGAATAGCAAAATATTCACTAGAAAAAGGAAACACATCTCGCCAGTTTTAGCATTGTTACATTGATTACCTGTGTCCTTTAGAAATTACATTAAAATTACTACTAAAGGTATAGAAAGCTTTAAATAATCATGCCCCTTTATATATTTTAGAGTGCTTTTCCTCTACCATTCCAAGTTATAACCTTAGATCTTCTAATAGCAGTCTGTTTGTTATTCTAAGCTCCAAGCATTAAAGAAGTGGTGAGGCGGCCATTTGCTGCTAAGCACCAACAATCTGCAATACATTGCCAATAGAGATATGTCAGTTTAACACCTTGGATAATTTAAAAAAAAAAAAACTCAAAGCAAAAAAACACTTCTTTAATTTTTCCCTTTTCATGACCACTTTTTAGTTCTACTCTTAATTAACTAATTCTTCAATGAATTTGCAGTCATTATTAATCTCTACTTGCTTTCATTTTCTTTTCTCGTTCTTCTGAGGTGCATCACCACCCGATCAATGTCCTGTGCAGCCACCTGTGATGTCTAAATGAAACCCCAAATTCCCACGAGACCCACAATGTCGAATCCTTTAAGACAAAGCCTGAAAAAAAAATCAAGCAATAATGATACTTAAGTTTCTTACAATACTTAAGAACATTTATGTTAGGTAGAATACCCAGTAGTGGCTGGGTAGTCATTTGCCCTTGGAGCCCCTGCAGATTTTGCTTTATTCTCTAGTTTGTCTACAGTGTTTTTATTTTTTCTGTCCTTCCTGTTCATCTGACCTTATCTCATCTCCTCTTTAGAGAGTTAAATTCTCTAAAAGCAATTTTATTTATAAGGACTCAACTTCTCTGTTAATTATATATCTATTTTATGTGTGTAGTTTTTATTTATTGCATTTATTGCATTATCTAATCTTAATTTTTATTTCCTTGTATCTGTTTCTTTGACATCTTGTAAAATAACTTTGAGCTGCATCCAGTGTATGAAATGTATGTATGTTGTTCACACATGCAGTTAGGAGGGCCCAAATATAAATGATTCTCAGCTGAGACAGAAGGTGGCGCTGTCCAGTAATACTCTCTCCTCTTTTCCTTCTGCAGACCCTCAAAAGAACCTGCCTCCTGATGACATCATTTCTGGTTCAAGTTCCTCCTTCTCTCATCTCTTCCTGTCTCCAACGTATATATCCACCATCTTGTCTCTTCTCTGTTGGGCCCTTGAGGAAGGCCCTTAACCTGCAATTGCTCCGTCCCGGGTATGACGTTAATCTGCATCCGTCCCTGCCTGTAGACCCTCCAACTTGCGGGGAAAAACTTGGGGGTTGGTGGCAGAATTGCCACTCCAGCGACCATAAATAAAACTCACACTGTTCCACTCCATCTGAACTAGTGTGGTGCTGAGGTATCACCCGTTGCATGGCTGCATTCGGGTCCTAATCTGGATCCTGAGTTGGTTTGTTGTGTGGCGGGTGCGGCAATGCACTGTATCAGTGCGTGCTCCTAACCTCTGTCTTGTCTACATATGTCAGCTCGGTTTTGAACTTGCTGTCTGTAAAGATGGTACTTTATTATTTTTGCCTTTTTTCAAGTATATGGGGTACAAATTCCCCAATCCTTGTTTTCACTTCTCAGAAAGCCTGTCTCTGTTCTCTATTCATTGTTATGTAACGCTTCCTATGAACCTTTAAGTTTTATCTCTCAGTCATCTCTAAATCATGTACTCCTCTTTGCTAGTATTTCATTTTCATAATTATCAAATTTTCATCAAGAAAACTCAACCTTTAACTTACTCAGTTTAAATTTGGACATGGGTTATATCTTACCCAATGCACACTAAATTTCATGGGGCTCAGCACAGATCCCCTCGGTCACTTCTGCTCACATGATGTCCCAGAGACATTTCTGCACATCCTCCTCTTCTGGCTTTCTGGTCTTTAATGTCCTGTTCTCTTCCTTCAGTGTTATCAGTTCATGTTCTTCCCTTGCCACATATTCTTAGATTGTCACATTATTCTTATCTAGACCTTTAAGACCTCGCTCTCTCTGTGCACTACTGAAATGTGTTATGCTTGAATACAGAAGCATCTAAACTTTTGCTTGCTTCTCGATGGAAGGCTTCAAGCCTGATTACACTAAAGAACTGGCTGTCTTCTTTTCTTAATTTGATTCTTTTGGAGCTATCTGCAACACAAATTAATGGTGTGTCAAGTGACTCCATGCATGTTTGGGGTTCTGCTGCTTCCAAACTTAAATCTTTTATTAGTACAAACATTTGATGCACTCACTTCCTTTGCTGGGTGTAGTGGAATGGTTAGTTGGCACTGCAGTGGTTCCTGGTGGTGTGGTGCAGAACTTGGAATGTGGTGAGGAGGTGGGAGAGAAGTGCTATTTGGCTCTATTTCAAATGTTGTTTTCCTTTGATTTTATTAGTAAAAATCTGATCCCAAAAAAAAGAGCTTTGCCTTATACATTACAGGTAGAGCAGAAAATAGCCACAAACTGTGCAGGTGACACAGCATCAGACCTTTAGGTTATTAGTGTTCTAAATGAACATTTGTAAATATGAATAGACAAGTAATAGCATTTCATTCTGCCTGGTTATCTTTATTGTTACTCAGGAAATCAAAGTTTGAATGGAAGAGTTCATCACTCTCATTACAATTATTTAACATATTATGTGGAAGACTTTCCGCAACTGTAGATACCAATGTGCTGAGGACATGCCAATAATTCTGTAGGCCAAAATAGATGTGATAGGGTGTTTTCTTCATAGGTATTATAAGTTACAAACAGGAAATGCTGCATATTTAATATAAGATTCTTTTATACAATGTTTCTGTCGAATTTAATATGTCAACATTAATGTTATTTTTTTGTTTTTTGGTTATATAAACTTGGTAGCTCTGTGATTCAACTAATTATTTTCCTTGGAAAACTTGATTGTTAAACTGTAAGTACAAATAGCTCCTCAAACCAATTAAATAAAAAAAAAAAATCCTTTTAGCATTTTGTTCCCACCTGTGTGCCCGAGGCAAAAATCTCTATCAGAACATTGTCAATCCAGCCTTGCATAACAAAACATGCATTACGGTAAATTACGGCATCGCTGAGGATGGTAAAGGTCAGAAGGAAAGGAAGGAGGAGTATGCTGCTCCAAGACAAGCCAGTTGCTGCCAAACTCAGCAAGTGTATCATTTAATAAAAAGAAAAACATGTGAGGTTAGTGTTTTTATTCATTTCTTTCACAATACAAAGCCACTGGAGATAATTGAAAAAGGGCCCAGTGCCAAACAGTGTACTGTAGATCAACATAAAGTATTAGAAGACCAGCAGTTAAAGGATATTAACTAAATTGACATACTTGAGGAGCCACAGTTTGTTTTTTTGCTATTTTGGACATTTTCAGAATTGTTTTTGGATGTTAAAAATGTAAGGAAAATCACATCAATGCTCATTCATCCATCCAACCATCTTCAAACCCACTTTCTCCAGTTCATTATCACAGAGTCCACCTAGCTTATCTCAGCTGCACTCTGCACTAGATGTATGCAAGGACACTCCATAGGAGGGACACCTCACCATCATAGGGTCCACTCATGCAAGAAAGAGGGCTAGGAGATATTCCCCATGTAATGAATAATATGAAAATATTTCAATAAGCAAAAAAATGACCACACCGGGCATCAAAAACAACAAAAGGTCTTCTTTCAGCAATAGAGGGCATTCCTGGTGTGTTCTTCTTCACGCACAGATGAATGTTGACTTTAATCCTTAATATTCAGTCCAAGGCAGAAGGAGTGTGACTTCCAGGTTGTGATTGGAGGAAGTGAGGGGTGAGGGATCTGTCCTGAAGGTATAAAGGAGAAGGTGTTACTAACACATTTGGCTGTTAATGCTCAAATTATAGCCATGTAGTTGTCTCCTACTTGCAGATGTCTGCGTTTTATCATGGAAAGGCTTTGGGGGACACCTCTCCTTAAATAATACACTAAACCCCTTTTTGAATGTATTCCAGTCCCAGACCAAAATAGTAAGGGGGCATTTGAAATGTTAGGTGTGATAAAGTCCTAAAAATCCAACATGCAACAGTACACCTGACAGCAGGGCTGCTGTGTTACATAATATAAGTGTGAAGCCAATAACAATTAGTGACAAATGTATAATACAAAACCGAATACTAAACAAAACCTGGCTGTGTCCTCCTCCTGCACACTTATCTAAATACCTCAGCAGTTTCAAACTGCAAGATATAAGGCTCCTGCCGTTTCAAACTAAACACACGTGGTAAGAATAAAGGAGGCTGTTAACAGACATTGTGACTGATACCTTAAACAGATTAATGAAATTAGAAACATTTTTCAAAATGACATTATCAGTAACTAGTGACCCTGAGTCCAGACCTAAGGATTGAGCCCCTCCAGGTCGATACATTGAAATGTTATGTGTATATTGGGCAAAAAAAAAAAAACACACACAACCATAATAATAATACTAAAATAATAATAAAAATAATAATACTCCTCAAACTGGCATAGCATAGGAGACAAACATGGCAAAGTAAAATTAAATGATCAACACAGCAACACCACTGCAATGGGAGACTTTGAATACATTGCTTAAGATTTAGTTCCAAGTATAAGCATCTCTTAAATGGGCTTTCAATAAAACTTGCATTAAAACTCCGCAAATCCCATCCTCTGTTGTTCAGCACCGTCAATGACTTGATGATTATACTCTTCACATTCATTGTAGTCGAATTTTTTCCACTTTTCTCTAGCACTGCTCTAGTATTCCTCATAATTTTTAAAATTTTATATAAATAGGACACTAGATATGCATGTCATTTTTAGGGTTAACACTTAACTCTTTTAATTATTTTGAAATCTATTATAAAAAAAATCTTGGAAGGAGTGGAAGGAGACAATACGTGATCTTCTCGGAAGACAATTTGACGTCCCGCGAGACAAGGCAGTGAGAGAAAAAGACAGCTGCTGCACAGGCTTTTAAATGATCGACACACAGCGTGACAAGCAGAACACGCAACTCGACAGCAGCAGCAGAAAGACAGCAGCTGATCTGACCGCATCTCCATAGCGTGCGTTCAGCCCCACAATCCCCCAAAACGCGAGCGGCAGAGACACTAAGTGGCTGGAGCATAGTGGGTGGGGAGTAAGGGGGGCGGGGGGGGATGGGCGAGCGAAGCGAACAGGGGACAAAGCCTTCTAGTGTTAATTAAAAAAAGTTATAATACTGCCTTTACCAGAGTGCTACCTAAGGCAAATGCCTTGTTGCCTCAGTCCATGTGCTGGTGAAGTCCATTTTTTTCTCTCTGGGTGGCTTGATGTAATATCTGGCTAGAAGACCCCCTGGAGCCGGGCCTGGCAGATTCTTTTAATGTAGACCCACAGTTATCTGCCTATTCACACATTTGCTGACCTTTGGGGATATAAGGTTCATAGTTGCAGTGCACTTACGCGCAGGACTGTAATCCTCTGCCTTCTGTCAGTAGTTCCTATAGACCTCACCTAGGTAGTGCTGTCCCTGTAGCCTTCCTGTTGGGAGTGTGCTCTCTCTCTCGACCCGATTGTAGCTGAGAAAGAAATTTGTTTATCAGCATCTCGGAGGTTTAATAAAATGAAACATGTATGCAGAAAAGCAAGCTTTATTTGAATACTTTTTAATCTTTAAACATTATTCAAATAGTGTCCAAAAGCAAAAAAAAGTGTGACAATAAACCAATACAGCCTGGTACTGCTAGATGTTTAGACTTTCCTGGCAGCCCAATTCTTGCCTTGCTTTAAGTATCAGCAGTAATTCAGAGGATTCTTGTCTTGATTTTTCCCCGTACATGTTTCTCTCTGATCATCCTTACTACTGATCTTATAAAGCTAACCTGGATATAATGTAGACATCCCGTCTCCAAGACAACTTTACCCTTTTTTTTTTTTAAATTAAATGTCTTGTCTCTGAAAAGTGCATTCACATCTCATACGCTTCTGCCTTTACAGTCAGGACACTACAGTGAGATGTTTGTAGACACTCTTGTGCCATCATCATTAAACTAAAATCATGTTTCTAAAATCAGCTGCTTTACCTCATGCTTCTGACATCATAAATGGGAGCCAACAGCACAACATGTTTGTCTAACTCAGAAACAGTCTTTGCATTTTGACTCACAATATAGCAGAGTTAATTACACTTTGTACTTTAATTATTAATCATTTCATTCTTAAGCAAACACCAATACATTAGTGGACAAAGTACAATCTCAGTAGCCAAGTAACATGACAACAAGGTAATTAAGAATAGAAAATAATAAAGCACCAATAAGACAAATTAGATATCTTTGTAAAAGTGCACTTTTTAAACATACAATACAAGAACAGTTCTGTTCATTTCTCCAACAATATGATATGAGAAAAATCACATGTCGAGCCAGAAGAATATCCACATTCATCACAGATGGGGCCAGGACCCCTGCACTGCGAGGCATCGTCCTCATTTCTGCTCTTATGTAATAGACACTGGCCTGTCTACAGGGTGGGCCATTTATATGGATACACCTTAATAAAATGGGAATGGTTGGTGATATTAACTTCCTGTTTGTGGCACATTAGTATATGTGAGGGGGGAAACTTTTCAAGATGGGTGGTGACCATGGTGGCCATTTTGAAGTCGACCATTTTGGATCCAACTTTTGTTTTTTCAATAGGAAGAGGGTCATGTGACACATCAAACTTATTGGGAATTTCACAAGAAAAACAATG
>JANRMT010028174.1:130102287-130153335 GCA_026402145.1 Polypterus bichir lapradei
CATTGTTTTTCTTGTGAAATTCCCAATAAGTTTGATGTGTCACATGACCCTCTTCCTATTGAAAAAACAAAAGTTGGATCCAAAATGGCCAACTTCAAAATGGCCACCATGGTCACCACCCATCTTGAAAAGTTTTCCCCCTCACATATACTAATGTGCCACAAACAGGAAGTTAATATCACCAACCATTCCCATTTTATTAAGGTGTATACATATAAATGGCCCACCCTGTAGATCAAGTTTCTGCATTGTTCTTGATGCCTCTGGGATGGACTCTCTGCTCCTTTCAGCTTTAGGATGGAAAAAAGCAGGTGGAGTAAGTGTGGCCTGTAATGGGTTGCCATCCACTCCAGAGTTATTTCCTGACTTGTTCCCAATGATGCTGCAATGTCTTGGCTTCCCATAACTCTGTAATGAACATGAGTAGATAGATGGATGCTTTTTAATTAACTAAACTTCAAAAAGTGAACGTTAACCGAGGTATGAACATTTTGGACTGGGATCTGCCCTTTATGGTCAATTCTGAGCCAACTGCACTGTGGAGCGGAGCTCTCTAACACATGATCCATCCATCCATTATCCAACCCACTATATCCTAACTACAGGGTCATAGGGGTCTGCTGGAGCCAATCCCAGCCAACACAGGAAACAAACCCCGGGCAGGGCACACACACCCACATACCAAGCACACACTAGGGGCAATTTAGGATCGCCAATGCACCTAAACTGCATGTCTTTGGACTGTGGAAGGAAACCGGAGTACCCGGAGGAAACCCACACAGACACGGGGAGAACATGCAAACTCCATGCAGAGAGGACCCGGGAAGCGAACCGAGGTCTCCTTACTGCGAGGCAGCAGTACTACCACTGCACCACTGTGCCACCTCCTCACACATGACATTAATACAGCCAGATGGCTTTCTTTACTTGTACATAGTGGCGTCCATAGTGGCCTTTTTCTTTTGTTTTGTGACAGAATTAAATGGGGATGTCTGGGTTGGTGCCCCAAAATGTTCCCATGGGAACCTGCAGTGCCTTATTCGACCACAATGGTTATACTCCTTTATGTCAATAACAGATAAACAGGAAAAAAATGTTGAAGCAGCAAAAATGTTTAATAAGGTGTTCCAGTTCTTCACAGTTACAAACCATCACTTCATTATGGTGCCTGATTGACTAGTATATCAGCATCACTTTTGTTCATTTAATTTAAATTCTCTTGATAAAAATGTTTTACTACCACAGTTCTCTGATCCAAGACGTAATTAATTAAATTAAATGTTGAAAATGCATATTACCCTGTGTCCATCCAAAAAACTCCAAATTCTCAGCTTAAGAATTGGTTAAAGTGACAGGTCTGTCAGAGGTCATTTTAAGTAGGCATCTTTTTGTGTATGGAGGAATATTTTGGATAAAATAAAATAAAAAAGACAAATAAATAAACACATATTGTGAAATGTGACACATAAATAGAAACACAATGTCACGTGAGTCTAATTACCCTATATACTCACATATAAGTCGGGTCTTGAAACCCGAAAAAATTGATCATAAAATCAGACCCCGACTTATACACACGTTCAAAAATGTGACACTTTTTTTTTAAATCTTCTTGCCTCCTCCAGTCTCACACCAGTTTCTCAGACATGTCAAATTTTGTTGCAGCAGCGCAGTTACCAATTTATTTCACCACTTCAATGACATTTAATTTAAAACCAGCTTCATATTTTCTTCTGATCAAACACTCCATCATAGATAAGGGATGCTCTTACGATAAAGGTGTATGAGGGCGTGAGATACAAAAAACAAAATATCAGTGCAATTGTCACTTCGGAACAGTGTGGGTATTACCATGTGGTCATGTAGGCATAATAAATAGAAAAAAAAGGCAGTGTGCTCTGTGGTTACTCTCTCAGGTGGGCGTTAGCACATCATAATCTCTTGGACCAATAGCATGAGTTTTCCATATTGGACTTATACGACCGACATTATAAAATACCAGAAATTATACAGTAAAATCAAGTCCTGACTTATCCGTGGGAGAAATTATCTGCAAGTATATATGGTAAATGTTTCATGAAATTTATGCTTTTGTTGCTTATTTCTTTATGTATTTATTTGTTTCTTTACTGATGTATTTCAATGACACCACAGGCAAGATGCATTGAAAACTGTCTTTTTCTCTGTTCACAGCTGAGAGGGTGAGCTCTAGAGACTATTTTTTGATTGCTGGTTCGTCAATACAGAGGATGTAAATCTTTAGCCATCAAGTACCACTTTTAGAGGTACACACCTGAGATGAAGAGACCCATGAGGATGATGAATTCAGAGCTTCTTGAGGTAAATTAGCTGCTTTGTAAAATAATTCTGAGCAACCTCTTCTTTCACTCATATTTGACAGTGGACACACATAGTTGCATTTTTGAGCACTGTGCTTGCTTTGGGAATCTTGTGGCTCACATGTATGTGCAAAATTGTGACTGTGTGCGTCCCCTCAATAAAAATGGGTGAAAATGACAGTTTTACTTCAAGATTAATTTTATATTGCATGTGGTGCTGCTGAAATAAGTAAATGAATAAACAAATAAATAAAAATAAAAACATTTCATGCCACGTGTAATTATTTATGTTCACATATGTTGTGTTTTTGTTTATATATTGTCACATTTCACACTGTATTTATGTTCGTATTTATTTGTTTATTTTATTTTGTCCAAAGTATTTCTAGATTTTTGTGTTGTATGCCTAATTCAGACTCACAAACAAGCACAACATAAATTAAATTAATGTTATCATTAGCAAAAAAGGTTGCAGTAACGTGAGCATCAGTACGGATATTTTAGCACCATTAGGGCAATTTTTCACACCACACACCAGCACCATGACACCTTGATGCCTCCACTGTTGCATCTAAGTGGTTCTGCGTTAATAAACTACTTACACCATGCTGAATCATGCTACAACAAAACAGAACACTCCTGAGGCCATAGCCAAATGTGGGTGAAATGTCATTTTTAATGTCTGATGCAATCGGCTGCTTGCAGGCCAAATTAGTGTCAAGAAAAACTGAAGGAGTTGAAACTGGAACACAAAAGATATTGTTAATAAGTCACAACTATATAACATCAGCCAAATAACATAAAAAATAAAGATTAACTGCCTCACATGATATAAAAGTTGTAATTAAATCAAAGTTAAGACTGTACTGAGTGCACCTATTTTTAACACATTCACTAGGATAAATATATGTAAACACTCAGAAAGCCGCAGCCACATCCTAAGCGTATCTCCATTGAATTTAAAGTTAATGATACAGTATAATACTGGACTTCCATCTGTTAAATAAAGAGTTCCATTTAAACAGCACAGGAGAGATTGTTAGCCCAATGAGCCATATTGTTACGTTATGGTTTTTGATGCTTTCTAAGTAGAGTTCTGTGTTTGCAAGTTCTCATAGACATGGTTAAGGCTATTAGTTGCTCTAAAATGATCTGTCTGTCAACTGAACCTGACATTAAGCAATTTTGTGTTACATAATATTTATCACACATGAGCGAGTAGGGGGCAGCCAACACGCTCGACAGAGCGTGGACAACCACAGGAGGAGACTACTAGCATTGACGCCTCTCTTCTTGAGCAGGAAAAATGAAGATTTGGAGCCCGACAAAACATAAACGGACGACTTACCAACAACGCACTTCCGCATCAGTCCACGGTCCCCCGGTATGACTTAATTTCATGGTCCCTAATTGATATCCCCACTTCCGGCTTCCCACACTGACGTCACCTTCATCACACCTCGCCTCCATCACTCTCATTTCCCCTACAACTGTGCTTCTTCCAGTTCCACTCCATAAAACCTCCCTCTGGCAACTGTTTCTCTGTCTGACATGTAAATTGTATGCCTATGAACAGTACCTCAGTGCTACTGCTTGGCCTGAGCTGTACACATTATACAGGGACAGTAACCCAAACCCTTAATCAATTCTCTGTGCCTTTTTATACTTCACACATTACACATCCAAGTAGTCAGTTGTAATTAAATAATAAAATCATAAAGGATTGGGGTCCTAAAAGGAAAAAAACTTAAATTGCCATAATGCAAGGTGGGAAAAAAAATTTCTCCAAAGAGATGATAGTGCTGCATAGATGAATAATGTGTTTTCCTTTGTGCTGGTCATAAATCTGATGCCAGCTTCTTGTTTCCTCCTAATTTAGAGGATGGCACTGGCAGAAGAAGAGGAGTGGGGCGGAAGTGACATCACTTGATTTGCCGTATCCAGTCTTTTCCTCTGTGCACTTATGAAATTGGTCCTCATAAGAGACTGACCAAATCAATCAATCAAAATCCAACTGTCTTCTCTATGTAAAACATAAGAGCAGCCACAACCAAAACTGAACTTTTCTGTACATGTTGATTACTATCTTAAAAAACTTTTATCCTTTGCAGCTTGACAATGGTATACAGTAACTTTAGTAATGGCAGGAAATACACGGACCTCAAAGAAAGATGGTTCATGTATTTCTTTTTCCTTATTACTATCCCACAGTTTGCAGACATTAGTCTAAGCAGGCAGCTGTCTGAATTTGACATCCCTATATTGTGTATCCCAAAGCCGGCGTATGTCTAATTGGCTTATGCAATGTAGTTGAGTCTCAGCAGGTGTCAACCACTGTTCTTTTTCTGTCAGCCATGGCACATGCCTGTGCTGCTGTTTGGTGTGAGAAGGACCCCAAGGTGTGATTACATTGCTGGGGCACCTCATATATCCAGTTTTTTGCTACAGATGTGCATATCATAAGTTCTCGATTAAGACTAAGATCAATGTTCAAGATCCAGTGGTTTGTCAGTTTTTGCATGACAGATGGACAAACCTCAGTATTTTACATGTATAGATGAAGTAAAACATTGAACCTAGCCACAGGGGATGCACAAACCAGTGTGTTTCTTCGTGCCGGTCCCAAGCCCAGATCAATGGGGAGGGTTATGTCAGTGAAGGGCATCTGGTGTAAAATTTTGCCAAATACCAGATCGGTCGAGCCCCAAGTTAATAACGACCGCCACCAGTACAGCCAACAGGGTGCTGGTGGAAACTGGGCTACTGTTGGCCGAAGAAGAAGAAGGAGAAGAAGAGGGGGGAGACGTGTCCGGAAGTAGACGCAGAGGAGGAAAGTAAAGAGAGTGGAACTGAACTGGGTTGGAGATGGTGGCACTGACCAGAAAGCAGGAGACAGAGCTGGAATTGGCAGAGTTAAAGATGCTAAGATTTGAGTTGGGTGTGACGAGGATGGATAGGATTAGAATTGAGTACATTAGAGGGTCAGCTGAAGTAGGACGGTTTGGAGACAAAGTCAGAGAGGCGAGATTGCGTTGGTTTGGACATATGCAGAGGAGAGATGCTGAGTATATTGGGAGAAGGATGCTAAGGACAAAGGTGCCAGGGAAGAGGAAAAGAGGAAGGCCTAAGAGAAGGTTTATGGATGTGGTGAGAGAGGACATGTAGGCGATGGGTGTAACAGAGCAAGATGCAGAGGACAGACAGATATGGAAGAAGATGATCCGCTGTGGCAATCCCTAACGGGAGCAGCCGAAAGAAGAAGAAGATGAAGTAAAACATTGGCAGGCATGTTTCATCACACAACAAGAGCTTAGTGACCCACCAACAAAGCAACAAAAGAAGCATATATTTTAAAAAGAGAACACATTATGCTGCCTACATAAATGACACAGCAGGAGCACAGCAATGGTGCTTACTACAAGCAATTACAGAGTAATTCAGTAGGCAAGTGCAGTTCACTGAAATTTCCAGAATGTAAACTACAGCAGAGCCTGCTTTAATGCTCTATGATCTGAAGTTCTCAACACTGAGCCACATGCAGAATTAATAACAATAAAAAAAGTCTGAAACCTTCAGAGGATCTCAGTAGGATGGCACATTACTTCTTAAGCTCTATCCAATCTTTGTGTTTTCGGTTTCATATGGCAGAAAGATTATGTATTCTGGTAAGGGCACAGATTGCAGACAATTTGAGAGATGCACAGAGAAAACAATGGGCCAGTCTGAATTGCAAGAAGAAAAAAGGAAGTGCATTTGAAATGTCTGTTTAGAACAGCAAGGGGGCTAAATAGCACTCTAACAAAACATGGAAAGAAAAGGTGTATACAGTATATCTGTTCCTATAAAGACCAATCTGTTGGCTTGTTCTTCATGCACAGCTTTGTTTTTTAAGCCACAGACTTAAAATTTGACCCAAGTAAATCACACCATAAGTCAAATTTCCAAAATATAACTTTTGGCATGGCCCTCCTAGGGTGGCAGAGCAGCTTGGTGTCTGAACAAATGAGCAAGAAGAAATACTAAAGTAAATCCCTTCGATAGATAACCCCATGGTGTCATGATTAGCAGGCTGTCAACCGCTACCTCCCGACGATGAGTCTACCCGCTTATTTTAAACTGGACCTTAGACTGCTTCTGGTGTCAGAGCATTGGTTGCCTGAAGCACTTCTGGGTTGTGTGGAAACCAGGGCAGTCCTCCCCCTGTATCATTTTCTGGTGGCACCCAAGGACCCTGACAGGGCTACATTTCTAGACTCCAATTTCCATAATACCCAGCAGGCTCATCTCTCAACCCCAAAATCAGGATTTAATTTCCACCCATTACATTTTTTTTTTCTTTAGGCAAGCATTTCCCTCACTTTTTTGCAGGTTGCAAAGTTTTCTCTCCTTCCATTACACCACCATTGCAATCGGCCCAGCACTGTTTCTCTACCATATTTGAAGCATAAGACATGTAACTTTTGACCTTGCCTTTCCTGGATGTCAGTGAGAGCAGATCAGGATCACGTTGAGTGGTTGTAACCCTGTGGCTAACTTAACTCTCACCAATTGTGTTTAATCTAAACACAGTCATTTTTTAATTTTAAATTTACAGGTAAAGTTTGGAAATACAGGGTGGCGCTGGGAAACGGGAAATTTTGGAACAAGGTGTTGGCGATCCTGGGGCATCTGCAGTTGTTTGGGACCAATGCGACTTTATCTAGAACCCCTTGCCTTTAGTTATAATGGAGCAGTGGAGTGGTGCGCAACAAGCTGTGGTGGACAGGTGGGGGTTGTGCCCAGCTGGGACACCTGGAAGGACCAGGAGAGGGACTATGCTTCCCCCAGGCCACGAGAGGGCAGCCACCCTGGTCGATATGGGGGCCACGGGAACTGATCTTGGAAGCTCAACCCTATTGGGGCCCATGGTCACCCCAAGGGAGCGCCCGGAGGATTGTAGAGCCCTGGATGTCAGCACTTTTGCCACACCCAGAGGTGCTGGCAGAAGGACTTCCAGGGAGACCCAGAGTGCTTCCAGGTGCTCATGCAGCACTTCCACCACACCAGGAAGTACCACCGGAAGAGCGTCAGAGGGCACCTGGAGCACATCTGGGTGAATATAAAAGAGGCCGCCTTCCTCCAGTCAGGGAGCCGGCGTCGGGTGGAAGAAGGCAACGCTTGGGAGAGAGGAGCAAAGGCGGTTGCAGAGGGACCATTGAGGAGGCCCGGACTGTGCTTGTGCGGGACACTTTTATGGAAATAAACGTGTGTGTTTAGGAGCTGCCGGTGTGTGCCTGTTTGTGTTCGGGCTGGTTTACCACAGAGCGTTCGCTGTGAAAGCTTTTATAAGAATGATGATAGTGTGACTGCTGCGCAAAGGGAATTTTGGCCTCCAAGAAACCCAGATCTCACTATTTGTGATTTTTTTCTGTGGGGACATCTTAAAAGCCAAGTGTAATGCACACATCCTGTAACCAATGCAGTAAAAAGGAAGATTGAAATCGCTGGCATTCCTCTTGACATGTTACATCGAGCAATGCAGAATTTCCACAACAGGCTGAAAGAATGTGTACAGAGAGACAGACAACACCTTCTTGATGTTTTCTTCAAAACATAAAATGAATATTGAATGAATATTGATTACCATCATTAATTGTATACTCTGTACAATACATTTCATCATGAAATGTATTTTGTAATGTGTTTATTTGTGCATTGTATGTCAATTGAAAATTTCCCATTTCTCTGTGCCACCCTGTATTACCATGGCAAAATCAGAATAGAGAGCTGCAGTTCCAAAGTAGTGAGTGTTATGAAATGTCACTAGGAGTTCCAAAGCACATAGTTCCAAATCCTCCAAAAACACTTCCCAAAATACCCACTACAGGAGGTAAACCGTCAAACTCCAGCTGAATATAGGCAAACACAAAATCCTTATAAAATAAAAACATTTATTTTCTCAGAATGCTCTGTCAAACAAAAGATTCTCCGTGGAGCACAAAAAGGAGTCACCTAAACCAAAAAGGCAATTAAAAGCAAATACATTCCCGATACACCATCCACATACAAAGTCAAAAATAGAGTATGAAGTCAAAAGTAAATCACACAGCACAGCAAAAAACAAGAGCTCACCAACTCATGTCTTTCAGTAATATTAAGAATATTAACTTAGACTCTCTTTCCTCTAGTATTGATTCCCTTCTGGACATTGATAATTTATCCACTTCTGAAGAACTGGTCTCACACTATAACACTGGACTTAATGGTATTCTTAACTCTGTTGCTCCATTAAAAACTAGATCTGTTTCTTTCTCCTTTTCTGCTCCCTGGTTCACGCCTGAACTTTGTCTTTTGAAAGCCAGAGGCCGGTAACTTGAACGGTTATATAAAAAAACTGGATTCTTTGTTCAGAAAGAGATGTACAAAAACCATATACTTTATTACAAGGACTGTATTGCCCAAACTAAATCTAACTATTATACTCTCATTATTTCTTCCAATGAAGGAAACACCAAGTCATTGTTTTCACTACTTAACAATATAACACAACCCCCGGATTCTTTACCTTCTCATCTTTACTCAACTGAATTTTGCAATTCCCTTATGTCCTTTTTTAATGAAACAATCCAGAAGATTCATCAGTCTCTCTGTACAGATTCCTCCAGTACTTCATTTGAATTTCACCCACCAACTCACTCATTCTCCTCTTTTCAGCTTCCTACTTACTCAGAAATCTCAGATCTTGTCTGTAAGTCTAAGCCATCCACCTGTCAACTGGACCCCCTTCCTACAGTTCTGGTCAAAGCCTACCTCCCCTCTCTGGTCCCTCTTATTTCTGCTATAATCCACTCTTCTCTCACTACTGGTACTGTTCCTTCATCTTTTAAAACTGCTGCAATAACCCCAATACTGAAAAAACCTGGTTCAGATCCGACTAATTTCAGTAACTTTCATCCTATTTCTGATCTACTCTTCATTTCTAAAATTCTTGAAAAAATAGTGGCTATTAAACTTCATTCTCATTTATTTCAAAATAATCTGTATGAACAGTTCCAGTCTGGTTTTCGTCCCCTACACAGTACAGAAATGACACTTATAAAAATTACTAATGACCTCCTTATGGCAGCTGATTCTGGTTTAATTACTATTCTCATCCTACTTGATCTGAGTGCAGCCTTTGACACTATTTGTCACACTACTCTTCTCAATTGATTATCTTCGATTGGCATTACCCACACTCTACTAGATTGGTTCAGATCCTACCTCTCAGACTGCACTCATTTTGTTCATCTTAAAACTTACACATCCCAACCCACCGTTGTTTCTTCAGGTGTGCCCCAGTGCTCTGTCCTGGGGCCCCTCCTTTCCATTATTTACCTCCTTCCCCTTGGCAATATCTTTCGTAAATATAACATTAGCTTCCACTGTTATGCTGATGACACCCAGCTCTATCTCACTAGCAAACCTACTGCTTCATTTCCACCCTCCTCACTAACTGCTTGCATAGCAGAAATCAAATCCTGGTTTTCTTCAAATTTTCTTAAATTAAATAGTGACAAAACTGAGGTTCTCCTCATTGGTACAAAATTAACATTATCCAAAACTGATCATTTTTCATTTGTTATTGATAATTCCTCTATCTCCCCTTAAGAGTCTGGGTGTCATCCTTGACAGTATTTTATCCTTTCAGTCCCACATCAATAACTTCTCCCGGTCTGCATAATTCCACTTACGTAACATTAATTGTATTCGCCTCTCCCTCACTCCCCACACTACTGTTATCCTTGTTCATAGCCTTGTCACTTCTCGTCTGGATTATTGCAATTCCCTTTTCTTTGGTCTTTCTCCCAAATCTCTTTATAAGCTTCAACTGGTCCTGAATTCAGCTGCCCGCATCATTACTAGAACCCCCTCTATTCACCATATCACTCCCGTTTTGCTGCAGCTTCATTGGCTTCCGGTTCAGTTCTGAATTCAACTAAAAATTCTCCTACTAACTTTTAAGGCTATCCACAACCTTGCCCCTCCATATCTGTCTGTACTCCTCCATGTTGTCATTCCCTCCCGTACCCTTAGATCCTCTTCCTCCATCCACCTGACTGCCCCCTTAATCCATCTTGCCACCATGGGGAGCACAGCAATCAGTTGCTCTGCTCCCCAGCTCTGGAACTCACTACCATCTGAGCTTAGAAATACTGAATCATTTTCACTTTTCAAATCTAAACTTAAAACTCATTTGTTTAAGACTGCTTTTTCTCTTTGATTACAATTGCTCTGTCTGATTTTAACTTTTGTATTTTACTCTTGTTTATAATCTGTGTTTTGTCTATTGTTCAGTGTCCTTGAGTGTTTAGAAAGGCGCCTACAAATAAATAAAAGGTATTATTATTATTATTATTATTATTATTATTATTAACTCCAGAGCGCATTCACAATGAACCACCAGGAACTGTGGAATACCAACTCTGGATTTAGAGGGTGGAGGGCAGTTCCTAGTGGTGATTGGCAGGTGGTTCCCGCCTCTTGGGGGACCATCCACAAAACACATAGAACGTAACACAAGCAGCCTACATACAAAGTCAAAATCAAACACAAAGAATAATGCACGTAATCAACAAAAGTAACAATAACATAAATGACACAACAAAGAAGCAAATGGATATAAGACAAGACTCTGAACTCTTGGGTGAGATATAACAGCTCTAGTGTGATCAATCAGCAGAGAAGTAGTGCCACACAGTTTGTGTTAGCGGTGTGATGGTTAGCAAATTTGTTTTCAACCAAGAAATCTGGGTTTGATTTCTGCTCATTACATCTAATATTTCTTTATTCAGTCATTTCCCTTATTATTGTTTCATGGTCCGAGCCACCCTAAGTGGAGATATTTTGCCTCCTGACTTACTTACTTCAATTAGGGGCTCTTTTGACATGGAAAAACATTAATACTATAAGTAAAAACCTTTCCAGTACAAGCAAAAGTCCTAAATGTAACATGTTTAAGGGTAATTAAGTTTGCTAATATACAGTATGCATTCTTTCACAGAGGTGTAAAGACTCTTCTTAGCCTGGGATCACACATTTCTCCAGGTCTTAATGACCAGCAAACTTTTTAATCGTTCCCTTCTTCTTCTCTAATGGCGGTTTTTTCTCACCTTTTCTCCTTTTATCTTCCACGGCTTTGCTCCCTCCTTCTTCTGCTGTGTATTGTAAACACAAGGTGGTGCCACTGAGTCCCAAACCACAAACATAATGTCACCCAACACAACTCTGGGTTCAAATAAAGGATTTTTATTTGTTACAACACGTTCCAACCAAAATCAACACAAGAATGTAACAGTCAATCAATTTCTTCTCTCCTTTTGTTCCTCCAAGTGAGTGTGGCCTGCTGCCTCCCTACTTTGACTCTCCCAGGTGAAGCTATGCGCTTATTTTAAACTGGACCTTGGAGCTGAGGTGTCACCCATTGCACGGCTACACTCGGATCTCAATCCGTATGGTTTGCCATGTGGTGAGTGCAACAATGCGTTGTAATCAGCGCATGCTCCCATCCTAACCTAACATCGGACTGCTTCTTGTGTCACTACATAGATTGTCTGAAGCACTTCCAGGTTTTGTGGAAACCAGGGCAGTCCTCCCCTTGTAGTGTCCTCTGGTAGCACCCAAGGACCCTGACAGGACTACATTTCCAGACTCCAATTCCCATACCACCCAACGGGTGTCCTAACTAGGTTTAGCCTAGAGGAACAATGCCACCGGCCATGTGGCTGCTCTCTATAACCACATTCACCCAATCCATGTATTATTATTCTGTCCCAGTTGGGATGACGATTGTCAGGCATTCCTGCCAAGTTAAGTTTACACTCCCACTGTCCTTCCACTATGGCCTCGTTCCCGGGCAAGAAATCACCCTACATCCCGGCCAGAACACCTGTCCTTGCTCCATGCCACATAGAGTATATTACCTGGTTTGGTAACACCTTAGTTTAAGGGTTACTGGGGTGTTTTCCGAATAAAGATTTTTAGTGAAGCAGTATTTAGTTTTATGAACTTAAATCCAAATGTGAAAAACTAGCTGTGCAAAAATTTGGGTCCCCTTGTAATTTTGCTGATTTGAATGCATGTAACTGCTCAATACTGATTACTGGTAACACCAAATTCACGAGAAAAGGTATTTAAGGTGGTCAATTGCAAGTTGTGCTTCCTTTTGACTCTCCTCTGAAGAGTGACAGTATGGGATCATCAAAGCAACTCTCAAAAGATCTGAAAACAAAGATTGTTCAGTATCATGGTTTAGGGGAAGGCTACAAAAAGCTATCTCAGAGGTTTAAACTGTCAGTTTCAATTGTAAGGAATGTAATCAGGAAATGGAAGGCCACAGGCACAGTTGCTGTTAAACCCAGGTCTGGCAGGCCAAGAAAAATACAGGAGCGGCAAATGCGTAGGATTGTGAGAATGGTTACAGACAACCCACAGATCACCACATCATTCTACAATTCAGCGCAATTTGCACAAAGAACATCTGTATGGCAGGGTGATAAGAAAGAAGCCCTTTCTGCATTCACACCACAAACAGAGTCGGTTGTTGTATGCAAATGCTCACTTAGACAAGCCAGATTCATTTTGGAACAAATTGCTTTGGACTGATGGGACAAAAATTGAGTTATTTGGTGATAACAAAAATTGCTTTGCATGGCGGAAAAAGAACACCGCACTCCAACAAAAACACCTGCTACCTAATGTCAAATTTGGTGGAGGTTCCATCATACTGTGGGGCTGTGTAGCTAGTTCAGGGATTGGGGCCCTTGTTAAAGTCGAGGGTTGGATGAATTCAACCCAATATTAACACATTCTTCAGGATAATGTTCAAGTATCAGTCACAAAGTTGAAGTTACGCAGGGGTTGGATATTCCAACAAGACAATGACCCAAAACACAGTTTGAAATCTACAAAGGCATTCATGCAGAGAAAAATTACAATGTTCTGGAATGGCCATCACAGTCCCTTTATTTGAATATCATCGAAAATCTATGCAATGATTTGAAGCAGGCTGTCCATGCTCGGCAGCCATCAAATATAACTGAACTGGAGAGATTTTGTATGGAAGAATGGTCAAAAATACCTCCATCCAGAATACAGACACTCATCAAAGGCTATAGGAGGCGTCTAGAGGCTGTTATATTTGCAAAAGGAGACTCAACTAAGTATTGATGTAATATCTCTGTTGGGGTGCCCACATTTATACACCTGTCTAATTTTGTTATGATGCATATAGCATATTTTCTGTTAATTCAATAAACTTAATGTCACTGCTGAAATACTACTGTTTCCATAAGGCATGTCATATATTAAAAGGAAGTTGCTACTTTGAAAGCACAACCAATGATAAACAAAAATCCAAAGAATTAAGAGGGGTTCCTAAACTTTTTCATATGACTGTATAATGCACAAGAGCAACATATCTGTGTTTTGTGTATTTCCGGTCTCTGCCATACAATAATGACATAACAGCACTCGAAGCTGTGCAGAGGAGAACAACCTGGTGCATTCCAGAACTTAAAGACATGTCCTTCTGTGACTGACTCCGACATTTAAACTTGTTTATTCTCAAACAGAGAACACTGTGTGGGGACGTAATCTGGGTATTTAAAGCAGCAGAATTCTCTCATCTTAAGAGTGAATCACATACTCGAGAACTTCAGTGGAAATTAAAGGGAAGTGCATTTAAAACTGAAGCCATTAAGCACTTCTTTACACAAAGAGTTGTGGGTCTGTAGAACAAACTACAGAGACATGAAGTTGAAGCAGAAACCTTGTTAACCTTTAAGAATAATCTGGATGGGATAGCAGCTTAGCTATTAGGTAAACAAATGAGCCCGAACATCACAACATAATAATGACATCATTAAAAGTGAAATATTTAGGTATTTCTTGTAAGTCAGATGCATATGGTTTTTTATACAGACTAATATTAATTCTGCATTTTGTATGACATAAAAGATAATTAATAACAAAAGATGAGGAGGTATTTTATTTCTACCTTAGATAGATCGATTAAATAAAGGAGTGACTAATGAAAAATAAATACACAGATAAATTGAGTAGATTAAGGACTGACTAATGATAGATAGATAGATAGATAGATAGATAGATAGATAGATAGATAGATAGATAGATAGATAGAGAATTTCATTGATCCCCAAAGAGAAAATCACAGATCACCATCATGTTTGAAGCACATTATTACAAATTATGTAGTAGAATTATCACAGTACTTTTAAACATCAGAATTCCATCCATCCATTTTCACACATTGTAATCCAGTTCATCATGGTAGGGAGCCACAAACTACACTGGCAGTGAACCTTACATCACCTTTATTATAACCTTGTCACCTCTAAATAAAGAAAAGACCTCACAATCTGTTCCTGAGGATTCATGGGCACCAGTTCCTGACCTGCTATTTGCTTAAAACTGAACTAAAGCAAACAGTCCAAAATCAGCAGACATTATGGCCCAGGAAGACATGCAGCCTTTAAAGAATGTGTCAAAAATGTTTGTAAGTCTAGAGCACACCCTGCAGGTGGTTTTGTAGAAGTGCAGTGTTTGAGTACATAGCACAAAGAAGAATCCGCAGATCTTCGTCATTTATTATTATTATTATTAGTAGTAGTAGTAGTAGTAGTATGGTTTTACTTATTGCTAGTTTAAAAAAATAAACAGTATAGGAACATGTCTAAATGTGTGTATGGTGTTTGCTTTTACTATAAATTATTTTGTAATATTTAATTCTAAATGTTCACAGCAAATTCATAATGCAGAAAAATGGTGTATAGAAAATGGATGGATTGATATTTGAAATAGAAAGCATTTAATTCTATAGTTCCATTCAGTTTTTAAATGCTATATTTGCCAAATAAAATTTAAATATAATTTCAAATATATTGCCAGTATTTTAGCAACCCTCCTACCTAGGATAACACCAAGAAAACTATAGAATTTCTGAAACAGTTCAATCAAAAGTGAGATACACAAAGTGAGAGCACAATTAGCACATAAACATACAAACCAGTAGAAGCTGTTGCCTCTCAGGTCTCGAAGCACTGCCTGCCAGGTAGAGTGGCGGCCTACATGCCTGGTATAAAGTACCATGAAGAACTCCTAAACAGGCTGTCCAAGACATTGTCTCCCTTTTTCTCCGTCTAATTTTCTGGTTCCATTCCTGCTAACAGTTTCATGGATGGCCTTAGCAGCAGCCAAGCTCTTGTCCCAAGCCCCATCCCTGCCCCCTGGTTTAAGCACTGCCACATGGTCACTTCCCAATTCCTTTTCTGCTCAGGGGCTAGGCTTATGTTTGCAATAGGGATTAGAGGTCCTGTCAACAGTCCTTGTTGCCCGTACACCTCTAAGTTTTGCTCCATCCACCCATCAATATATCATTAAAAACACTTACTGTAATTCAGATAAAGTTGAGGAGGGATGTAGTAAACAGTTCTGGTTGGGAGTTCAGTGCACTCAAAGTTGCTGTCATAGTCAATGATTTGGAAATCTTTTAACATTATTTTGATTCCCTGCTATTGATGTCATGATTATTGTTGATTTATGTATATATATATATATGATGTATGATATATTAATATATATTATATATACATAATTCTAATTATAATTGATTGTTTTACCACAATGCACTTATCTATTGCATGGTTTGATTGTTTTGACAACAGCTCTGGTTTCTGGACTCATGACAATAAGCTGCATTGAGACTGACTTCATGATATAAGTTGTGTTGAGGATTAAAGCATGCATTGTTCCATTTCCCACTTTTTTTTTAATTATTCTTTCATTTTGTTCCCCAAAACTGTTGTTCTCCCAGTTTGGATTTATTTAGTACAAATTTGGGTGGACACCTCACCACCCCAAGTCACAGTACTCACACATAGTCAAATAATCTGGCATGCATTTGATATGCTGTACATATTTGATAAAACCCAATTTACAGTGATTGCAATAAATCCTACCAATATCTTATTTTTGTATAGCTCCTTCAAGGTAAACACCACCCCAAATGTATTCGCACTCACCCATACATAGCACTGAACAGTTTTTAAAGAGATCCACCCAGTACATAAGATGACGGTGCTAGTGACTTATGCTCATGCTTATGCTGTGGCTGTGGAGCCTGTAACTTTCCAGTGAAAACATTCGTGCTATTAGTCACACTGCCTGAAGACATCGCTTTGGATTCTTTTTGCCCATGTTTTAAAATAAAGGTCTGTTTTCAATTAAGAGAATGAAACTACTGTATACTGTGCCAAGAATGAAGGCTTTCTTTGTGCAACATTTACACATTTGCCACCATGCTAAATAAGCAAAGTGGTGACAGACAGTTGGAGGGGATGAGAAATATTTCATTTATAGAAGAATAGATCTGTTTTAGAAAAAGAAAGAAATAAAAATCAGGAGTCGAAAGCAACCACATAAGATAAATCAGTGTAGCACTCATCTGTTTATTCAGCACTATTTATTGTCAGATTGCTATTCCAAAAAACACAGTCTGAAAGGACATATGGGAAGCATGCAAACCAACCTGTTTACAAAATTTCACTTGATCCTTGTTCAAACCTCTGTGACTGTAATGCATATTTCTTTCTTTAAAGCAGGACTATATTAAAAGAAGCTGCCAAAGGACAAAAATATTGAAAACCAGCACCCACCTCATTTCTGCTTGTGCCGCACGGATTCTTCATGTACTGTTCACATTCACATTGGTTGTGGCACTACCAGTGATCCCAATTTCAGTAGAGTTGCAGTGCATGCTGGGTAGATTCCACTCAAGCTCTTAATTAGCAGTTCATATGTTGTCATTAAATCAATGAATCATTTAGTTACCATTCTTATGTTTACATTTTTTTGGTGTGTGAATTCAGAACCTGATTGTAGTGGGAGTTTCTTCCTGTCTTTGATCCATCCATCCATTTTCTAAATCTATTTTATCCAGTTCAGTGTTATAGAAGGCTTCAGGCTACTAAGGTGGTATGTCAACAAGCCTGGGTGGGATGCCAGTTCACCAGTGGGCACTTGTAGAGTCCAGATCATGTTTAAAATACAAGTGAAAGGGAGAAATAGGGCCAAATATAAGCAATCCACAATGCTAAGAAAGACAAACGGTTTTTCTATTAAGCAAGCTAAACTCACATATACTTATGGGTTGCTTTGTCTGTCTTTTGTACGGTCAACATGGAATGGTGTCACACGTGGCTGTTATGAATAAGTGCTCACAAAACAGTGATAGGCCTCCAAAAACACTCAAAAATCCTGGCCAGGACCTTTACTGGCCTGCCCAAGTTATTTATGGGTCCATATTTTTGTTTTATTGCTTTATTTTTGAATGATTTTCATATTTTTATATTTTTCCATTATGTTTGTATTTATGTGCTGTATCATTAAATGATATTCCATTCAGTGCACTTCATGCTTGGAGCCCCAGGAGGCAGGGCCACCCTGATGTCACTGCTTCTGGGTCCTCCCTCTGTCTTTATCTGGAGGCTTGAGCAAGAGACCCAGCCAGTGGATCATTGTGAGCTGTTTGTTGGAGTTCTGTTGTTTTGACAGTAACCTCTCTTTTGAGAAACAAGTTAATTCTGTAGTCAAGAGTTGCTTTTTCCAGCTTTGTCTATTAGGTAAGATCAAGCCTTTTTTATCTTCTAGGGATCTTGATAAAGCTACTCATGCTTTTATTTTTTCTCGCCTTGATTACTGCAACTCGCTGTGTTCTGGGATTAGCAAATCTCTGATACGCAGGTTACAGTTGGTCCAGAATACTACCATTCACTTTCCTTCTTTTATTGTAAAGCACTTTGGCCACAGCATTCCTATGTTGTTTTAAATGTGCTATATAAATAAAGTTAACAGGTTTTCTTTTGGTAATTTCTGCTTTTGGATTTTGCATATGGAGTTTGCCTTAAGACTCATTTCACTTGCATTGTAGGCCATCCTTTTTGCCTCTTTTGAGCATTTTGTTATATTTTTATATATTTTGTAATACGGTCAGCCCTGATTATCTGTGGATTCTGTTCGCACAGATTCACTTATAAAAGTGTAACCCATTTTGTAATAACTTCAGTTTACTTGTGCATATTCATGGCCATGTGTCGCAGAAAAAACTTCCAAGAAGCCTATTACACAGCAGCAAAATGTGAGATTGAGCAATCACAGGTCTGAGATGCCCTCAAATGTCCAGGGCTATACGCGTGCTACATTGAATGGATCAGCATGTGCCTACCAGGCTTCGAGGTGTATTGGTAAGCCACTGAACCCCATTTGTGATGGGGGCTTACAATTGTTCCCCACGAATGAGGAATACCCAGTAAGTACTGACATAAACTCAGACTGAGTAAGTCCTTGCTTTTTTTACAGATTGGCTGTTACAAATTGGATGGTTTAGTAAGGTCCTCAGATTAGTCATGCTGCGGTAACTCGTGGCCACTGGCGGAGCACCTAGATGATGATTAAATGTGACTGTAGAGTAAGTAAAAGTCATAACAAGGTTTCCATAGGTGAACTAGTAGAAGGATCATTATGGAGCCTTGAGGCAGAAGAGCAGATGGTCAGCAAAGTCACCTGATCCCATCTGCACCCTGCCAGTCCTCTTTCAGAGCCAGCATCCCTCCAGAACCTAATCACGTTTCTTACGTATTGCCATTGCTTCAATAACTGCAATATTTGTTCAAGTGATTTTTGTCAGGAACATAACCCCAGTGGATTATGACAATAGGCTGCAAATATTTTACTTTATAAAGATTCTTTGTGGGACTCGTTTCAAATAGTCAGTTTTCACAGTTTCTCTCGCTAGTAAAGGCTATTTTATATATTCCTGGAATTTTACAGTCGTATTAAACGTTGAAAGCCAGCTATCCATTTTGAGGCCCTCTAGGCTTGGAAGTCAGCAAGTAGTTGTTAGGTGTGAACCAGTAAGAAGTAAGCCTCATCTGGACTGGCCATGGAAAGCTCCTGGTCTACTTTATGGTCATTTTGGAAGCTTTAAACTGTTTTTCATTATGTTTGTGGATCCATTACACCCCAGGTACCAGTACTCCTCAAACAGGTGTTGGCCTACACAGACCCTAAATTGGGAACAGGTTTTAAAAATTCAAAATACTTTACAATACTCCAAAATATACAAGACTTGAAAGACATGTCCAAATAAAGAATCTTTGCAAAGTGAAGTATTTATTTGAATAAACAAAATAGAAACACAAAATTGGGAGAAAAGGCAAAGGAGGAAAAAAGAGACAAAAAGATTTGCTTAAAAAGGCAACCTATAGCAAACAAGCTCAACAGAATTCACTCACTGTGTTAAGCATTTTCAAAGATGGATGGATAGACAGGTAGATATAACACTATTGCTTACATAATATAAAAGTAACAGATGATCAAAGAGAAAAAGTACAAGGCAATTTGAATGGATAATGTGGAGATAAAAAGTAGTTACAACGCAAGACAGTAAAATAGAAATAGCGCTTCTTTAAAAGGCTTTTACATCAGAGAGACAACAATTATAAAAGACCACAATACCCGTGTGTAAACCAGAGCTGTTTACTAAGCACACATTGATATCAGTGGTTGTATTGGCCTGCTGTTTGTGATTCATTAGTCTCTGAATGCATTTAGTCATACAAAGTCTGATAAGATGGTGCTGGCTGGCCGTATCTGTAAATTAATCTCCTGCAGACCAAACGCTTTGTTGTGCTCAGTGGTTATGGCTGACATTGTTAATAATCCTGAAGGTGTATGGGACATTTTCCAGATGTCAGACTTAAATAATAACTTGGCTTATGATTTGTTTAATACTTTGGACCCCACAATTATTTGCTTTGTTTGAGGTATTTCCTATGATTCTATTTCAAATACTTGACCAGCCACGTAGATAAAAAGTATAAACAATTATTTTATTATTAAATGTACGAATACGATCTAGAAAGCTGGCATAAACATTGCATTTTAACTTTGTAGCTCAGTTTTAGAAAATTTAACTGACATTCATATGTGTGCCTACCATAAACTCAAATAATTAACTAATCACTTTCTGCTTAGATTAGAATAATAATAAAATACATTTCTTTGAAATTTGATCACAGGTACCTGAAGGATAACTTTGGGTGTAAAGAAAAGATACACTCTTTCTTTGCCAGTGAATTTGGGCTAGCTATTCCTCTTAAGCAACAAGCTGGAATGAATGATGAGGAATTCAAACCCCTGACCCTGAACCTCTGAAGAAGAAGCAGCTCTGACTCTGCACCACCATGCTGACCCAGTATTCTTTTTTTCTGTTCTGCCTGGACTGGAAATGCATAATTTGAAAGGCACTGGAAAGGTAGATGAGAGCAAAAAACAAGTCGTAAAGGGACCAAGGTCAAAAGCAAAAAATCAGAACACTAAAATACAAAAACCCAAGATACTGATGAAAGATCTAAGTTGAAGATGCATATAAAAAGTCAAAACATTGAGACAAAGCAAAAAGGCATGTAATATTTTAGAAAGTTTACTCCGAAACATCCAAAATGAGCTTCACAAGGTGGCAGGGCTCTCTTCTCAGAGATAGGTTGAGAAATGCTGACATCTGCATGAGTCCCTCCACATCAAGAGGAGCCAATTGAGGCGGTTCGGGCAGCTGATACAGATACCTCCTGGATGCCTCACTGTGGAGGTTTTATGGGAACTACCAGCGGGGAAGAAACACCTGGGAAAATCCAGGGCTCGCTGGGAGGATTATATAAACACAACAGAGGGACACATAACAACAAAATATGTCACACTTCCAGGAACCACGATAACAACTTGCATGCCATTGTCAACAAAGAAATCTGCAAAATGCCAATTCTCGTGGACAGAAAAATGATCAACAAACAAAAAATTAAAGGAACACTTTTTAATCAGAGTATAGCATCAGGTCAATGAAACTTCGGGGATATTGATCTGGTCAGTTAAGTAGCAGAGGGGGTTGTTAATCAGTGTCAGCTGCTTTGGTGTTAATGAAATCAACAACAGGTGCACTAGAGGGGCGACAATGAGAAAATCTCCAAAACAGGAATGGTTTAACAGGTGGAGGCCACTGACATTTTTCCCTTCTCATCTTTTCTGACTGTTTTTTTACTAGTTTTGTATTTGGCTATGGTCAGTGTCACTACTGGTAGCATGAGGCGATACCTGGACTCTACAGAGGTTGCACAGGTAGTCCAACATCTCCAGGATGGCACATCAATACGTGCCATTGCCAGAATGTTTGCTGTGTCTCCCCGCACAGTCTCAAGGACATGGAGAAGATTCCAGGAGACAGGCAGTTACTCTAGGAGAGCTGGACATTGCTATAGAAGGTCCTTAACCCATCAGTAGGACTGGTATTTGCTCCTTTGGGCAAGGAGGAACAGGATGAGCACTGCCAGAGCCCTACAAAATGACCTTCAGCAGGCCACTGGTGTGAATTTCTCTGACCAAACAATCAGAAACAGACTTCATGAGGGTGGTCTGAGGGCCCGACGTCCTCTAGTGGGCCCTGTGCTCACTGCCTGGCACCATGGAGCTTGTTTGGCATTTGCCATAGAATACCAGAATTGGCAGGTCCACCCCTGGTGCCCTGTGCTTTTCACAGATGACAGCAGGTTCAACCTGATCACATGTGACAGACGTGAGAGGGTCTGGAGAAGCCATGGAGAACATTATGCAGCCAGTAACATCGTTCAGCATGACCAGTTTAGTGGTGGGTCAGTGATGGTCTGGGGAGGCATATCCATGGAGGGACAGACAGACCTCTACAGGCTAGAGAACAGCACCTTGACGGCCATTAGTTATTGGGATGAAATCCTTGGACCCATTGTCAGACCCTATGCTGGTGCAGTGGGTCGTGGGTTCCTCCTGGTGCACGACAATGCCCAGCCTCATGTGGCGAGGGTATGCAAGCAGTTCCTGGAAGATGAAGGAATTGATACTATTGACTGGCCCCCACGCTCACCTGGCCTAAATCCAATAGAACACCTCTGGGATATTATGTTTCGGTCCATCTGATGTTGCCAGATTGCACCTTAGACTATCCAGGAGCTCAGTGATGTCCTGGTCCAGATCTGAGAGGAGATCCCCAGGACACTATCCGTCATCTCATTAGGAGCATACCCAGACGTTGTCAGGCATGCATACAAGCAGGTGGGGACCATGCAAACTACTGAGTTTACTGAGTGAAATTTCAGCAAAATGGACTAGCCTACTGCATCATTTTTTTCACTTTGATTTTTGGGGTGTCTTTGAATTCAGCCCTCTGTAGGTTGATAATTTTAATTTACATCAAACGATGTGGCATCCTTTCGTTCCTAACACATTACCCAGTCCATATCAGTAGAAATATCCAGCATGACTTTTTTCCTATTGAGAAATGTTCCTTTAATTTTTTTGAGCATTGTATATATATTTATATATTGTGATGTGTGAGTGCCTGTTTTGCCTCCCAAAACACAAGGCTGAGTCTCAGTATTTTAGCAAAACCATTTTTATTCAACTAGAAACAGGAGCAGCACGGTTATTTATTGCAGTGGTAGCTGCCACTCTCCTATACACAGACACAGCAAATGAGCATAGTCGGGGGTAGGTCAGTGGCCAAGTAATACCATTCCCTGCCTTTTTAATGTCCCTGGCATCACTCATCAGCGACAGGTACATATACTGCAATCTTGATTGGCTCATAGTTGTTTGCACAACATTCTTCTTCTGCATTGCAAACCTCTGGTTGCCTCAGGAAACAGACAAGCAGTCCTCCACAGACGTGTCAGGCACACTTTGGTGTGCCATCCTGTTGTGGTGGTGGTGGGTGTCTTAAAATAGTTCAGAAACCACACAATATATATATATATATATATATATATATATATATATATATATATAGTCACACACGTGCGTATGGGAGGCAGCTAAAGGGCTTGAGTAAGGGCAATTCTGAATCAGACCAGGATGTGGCAGAGTGCACTGACTCTTTTTCTCTCTTTCCTGCAGACCATTAACAGGAGATTCCACCTGGCCCTCTTGACGTCACTTCCGGGGCCGAGCCTGTTGAAGAAGACCTTGCCGGTTCCGGCCCTTGTGATGTCACGTCCAGGCCTGAGCCTATGGCTGAAGACCCCTATGAGCCTGACCCCTTTGATCTCACTTCCTGTCTTCCCCTTTACAAGCCTCCATCTTTTCCCTATTCTCTCAGTTCTGTTTTGGACTCGGTGTTGTGCTCTTCACCCAAACCTTTTTTATGACTCTTATATCTGGTTTTTGTGACAATATTATATATATATATATGTGGGGGCTATCAGCACTTTTTTTTTACCTTATATTGACTTTTTACAGTCATTTAAATAACATCATAGCATTGTATTAAGACAGAGAAATAACTGAAACCTTCTCATTACATGTGGCCTCATGCAGGCTGTTCAGCCGATACAACAAGCAACGGCAGATTTGCAGCATACTGTGTGTTTTTTTTAAAACAGAATCCTCCTGTAACTTTATTTAATTGTTGCATCTTCATATTAAAATGTTGGGGATATACGTATTGTACATGTCAGTAACAAAAAAGAAGGGAGGACAATGCTTATGTGTAAAAATAAATGTTTATTGAATATGTAGCTCTGTTATCCAGTTTATATACATAAGCAAAGCTAAAATTTTAATGTTTGTTTATTCAGAGAAACTATTTTTTAATTCCTTTCCTTGTGTATGTTTACTGCTATGTGTTTTTTTTATTAACTAATTTATTTAATTAAATTGTTGATTACACTGTTCTGTGCCCACATACTCCACAAGCCATTTCTGCAAACTATTAGTGGAAAATGTCTTTTTGAGGTGGCATGGTGGCGCAGTGGTAGCGCTGCTGCCTCGCAGTTAGGAGACTCAGGTTTGCTTCCCGGGTCCTCCCTGCGTGGAGTTTGCATGCTCTCGCTGTAAATACTTGGGATCAACAGTACAGAGTAATGGGGATTGTGGAAGAGAGGTGAAAAAGAGAGTGCAGGCAGGGTGGAATGGGTGGAGAAGAGTGTCAGGAGTAATTTATGACAGACAGCAAGAGTGAAAGGGAAGGTCTACAGGACGGTAGTGAAACCAGCTATGTTATATAGGTTGAAGCCGGTGGCACTAACGAGAAAGCAGGAGACAGAGCTGGAGGTAGCAGAGTTAAAGATGCTAAGATTTGCATTGGGTGTGAGGAGGATGGATAGGATTAGAAATGAGTACATTAGCGGGTCAGCTCAAGTTGGACGGTTGGGAGACAAAGTCAGAGAGGCGAGATTGCATTGGTTTGGACATGTGCAGAGGAGACATGCTGAGTATATTGGGAGAAGGATGAGAAGGATAGAGCTGCCAGGGAAGAGGAAAAGAGGAAGGGCTAAGAGAAGGTTTATGGATGTGGTGAGAGAGGACATGTAGGCAATGGGTGTAACAGAACAAGATGCAGAGGACAGAAAGATATGGAAGAAGATGATCCACTGTGGCATCCCCTAATGGGAGCAGCTGAAAGAAGAAGAAGATTAAAAGCAGAGGTTAAAAACACAGTCATTGGATACTTAATATTCTTTTTAGTAATGTATGATCAAAGTCCACCTCATTCATCTCCCCAGCTCAACCATAAGTCACGCAGCCGGCAGAGACTCAGCAGCCACAGTCTTCATCCCCGACCTCCATCTTGGCTGCCTCACTGCAGTGCAGCCAGACCGTCCGAGGTAGGGACTCCTCCAGTTATCCTTCACGCTCCCGCAGTCGTACCTTGGATCCCTGAGGAGGTCATCTACTATGCTCGTCCCACTCTAGACCATTGATCAGAAGAGCAAATCAGCCCCTAGAGTGCCACAACCTACGCTCTTTTGTGGGACCCCTGTTCGTGTTGCCTTTCCTCTCAATGTGACCTGATCATCCTCTCTAAGACTGCTCTTCATTCTCTTTTAAACCTCTCTTCGGACATTTTTCCTCGTTGGTTTTTTTTCCGCTCTCCTATGCCGGCCTGTACTTATACGGCTCTGTTGGCGCAGCATCTCAATCCGGAAGCCAATGAAGCAATTGAGAACAATTGTACCCTCAGGTGCATGCATGTCTCGCCCAAATTACCTCATCAACTCCCCACAGTTGCGCGAGCGCACCCGCAGAAACTGACACGGCCAAACGGATTATTTATACAAAAACTGGCCTTGGTTCAGAGCCATAGACCCGTTCTACCACAAACTTCATCATCAGAGGTTAACCTGTGACCGCATAGACCCTCTTTAAGTGGACCTAACATGTTATAGTCACATGGTGCTAGATCAGGGCTGTAAAGGAATGAGAAAGATGTTCATACCGCAGCTGTTGCATTGCCTCCACCGTTGAGACCGCTACATGAGGACATGTGTTGTTATGGTGCAGCAAGACTGGATTTGACAGCATTCTTGTTCTTTTGCTGGGAACTGCAGGTTTCAGTTTTTCTGTAAACATAGCACAGTACGTTGTATTGGTCACTGCTTGTCCATGTTGAATTTCTTCTTCATTGGAGAAGATGTGTGTTTTCATGTCATATTTTCTCTCTTGCTTTCCACCTCACAGTGATAGATCCATGTCTCATCTCCAGTAACAATCCACTCCAAAATATTTGGATTTTTGTCAGAGGAACCTTTTGTATTGCATCAGTTTCTATCCATTGCGGCTACTGCACAATTTTCAAATTTCTTTTACTTTTTGATTTACCCTTGTTTATGAAGGCTATGGCTAAAAATTGATGTAGAAGCCATGCAGTATGACTTCATCTTAAGTTTAACTGAGTCTGATTCACAGTTTCTATTTTAAACAATTAGTAAAAAGAATGCCACAATCAGGTAAAATAATAAAAAATAAATAAAAATAGGGAAAACTATAAATCAACACTACGTCAACCTAGAGGTCTACAGAGTACTGATTTTTTGGCTCTGCTTCCA
The DNA here is from genome assembly GCA_026402145.1 of Polypterus bichir lapradei. Classification (NCBI taxonomy): domain Eukaryota; kingdom Metazoa; phylum Chordata; class Cladistia; order Polypteriformes; family Polypteridae; genus Polypterus; species Polypterus bichir. Next base: position 130,128,572 of record JANRMT010028174.1, read on the forward strand.
ACCTCTCCAAACACAGTTCCATTATATTTCCACCATCTTCTGTCCCTGTAAATGTTCTATCCTCTTTTCAATCCTGTTGTCCCTTCTAAAATGCATGTGAACTGGGCAATTAGCCTAGGTCAGGGGTCCTCAATCACAGTCCTGGAGAGACGCAGTGGCTGCAGGTTTTTGTTTTAACCTGGTTGCTTAATTAGAAAGCAGTTCTTGCCAATAATTTAATTTCATGGCTTGTTAGTGCTTTAACTCCGCTATGTCAGGTAATTCTCGTATCCTAGATTTTCTTCTCCTTTCTAAGGATATCATCCAAATGATTTGAAGGCTAAAATGGATGAGTAATTCTCAGTCCTTCATTTTTTTCTCTTTACTTTCCTTCCAAGTATTTAATTAAACCCACTAGTACATGATAAATGCACACAGGTGTAAATGGTAACAAGCTAAATGGAGAAATGCTTGTCTCTTTTGTTGTTTGCATGTTATTGCTAATTAGGAGCAATTAAAAACCAAGAATACAGCTGTTTAAGACTTAAATAAGCAATAAGGGTTCACAATCTTAATGAGTGGGACAACTAAAGTGAAGCAGAAGTGTTACTTGAGCAATAAGGGCTTCTTATTAAGCAATTGGGTTGGAGCAAAAACCTGTAGCCACTGCGACTCTCCAGGACCGTGATTGAGGACCCCTGGCCTAGGTGGATTTTTACAACAACAGAATCTAAAACAGGAAAAAAAAGAAATACACTGACCAGTAATATTGTGTATTTTACTTTATAGAAGTGCCATGTGTATGCAGAGCAAAGGCTCTAATAATTCATTTGAAATATAATCTCATCTTCTGTCCACAGTACCATTAGGCCCAGCTTTAGTAGGGTAGCTGCCAGCCAAAAATACTGCTTGGCCATTTTTCATTTTTGCAATCTTTCTCTCTCCATTCCAAATAAATTGTTTAGTGGAAAAAAAACCCACCATATTCAGATAATTAAGGCAGCAGTAAAACCTTTAAACGCCAGAATGTAGCTTTTTGAAACAGGACCAGAGCTGTCTGTAGCTTGGTAAATTAAAAGGCGGAATCTTTTTGAATTTTCTGATGTTAACAAGCTGATACTAAAACACATCTGAAAACAATGAGGAGCAGAAGAGATTATGAAAAAAATAATCATATGAGATTTGATAGAGATCATGAAAAGGAAGCAGCCAAGCCCTTCTCTTCTCTCTTTAATAAATTTACTACCTTCAAAATTTCATTTCCACTTACATATTGCAGGTCAGTAAAGCATATGTGGCTTCAGTTCTGAGCCTTCATGTAACAGGTATATTCAGTAGCCCTTCACCTACCACCATGAAAGAGCAGACATGAAATTAATGTAACATGAAGTGGTCATCCAAAGTTATGGACACAAGTAGAGGGATAGCAACAATTACTTGAGTATAAAACATGATAAAATCTTGTTAGATTCTTAGACTAAAAGTAAGCTGCTCCTCTTTAGATGAATATATACAGTATATATATATGTTTTTAAATTTTAAATAATACATAGTGTAAAAGATCAGACAGACAGATACTGAGACACACAATGTCCAAAAAGCACACACTTTTCTTGCTTCTTTTACAGCACACACAGTGTACAAAGCACCACAATAATGCTCACAGCCCTTTCTTTCTTCTTCTCTCCTTTCCATCCTTTTCTCTATTCTCTTCTTTTCCTTTGCTGCCTCCACTCCTCCCCTGCATGCTCTGTCCTCTGCCTTCTGGCTCCGGCTCCCTGAATGGAGTGAGGTGGCCCCTTTGATGTTGCACCTGGATGTGCAGCCTGATGATTTTCCTGTAGCACTTCCTGGGGCAGTAGAAGTGCTGCAGTCCAGGGCTCCGGGATCATCCAGGCGCCCTCTGGCGGTGGCCACACACCCCAGCAGGGTTGAGTTTCCAAGCTCCAAATCTGTGGCCCCGATACAATCCAGTCGGGGATGCCCACTTGCGCCCCAGGGGAGATATTGCCCCTCTCCCGGTCCTTCCCTTCTCCAGGCGTCCCTGTGGGGTAAGGTCCCCTGTTGTCTGCCACAACAGATATTAGAACATTAGAACAAATTAGTCAAGAATAGACCATTCAGCTCAACAAAGCATGCCAGTCCTATCCACTTAATTGTTCTAAAATAACATCAAGTCTAGTATTCCCATTATACTCTGGTTAGCAGGTTAAGATGTTTCCGGCCCAGGAAGATTAGACAACATGCTGGCAATAAAGTGTTATTTATAACAACTCAATGCTCATGGCCTTGCATTTTAAAAGGGTTTCCTTGTAAGGGGTTCAAATCAGGGACCAGTCACTTCTGCGTGCAGTTACCATATTTTCTGTGTTCACATAGAATATTATTGATCTGTCACTGTTAACCTTAAAGTTGTCTTATTACACAGTGGCAAATGTGCCCCCTTCAACACCTACTGGCTTTGCAGTACACAGGAAGGAAACCTACAAACACATGGAAACAGTTATAATTCAACAACAATAACTGGAATATCTTCTTATATAATATGCTACCATGGCTGTTCATTTGTCTGTCCAGGATTTTAAATCACCTATAGCTTGCAAACCGTTTGACCCATTGACTTGAAATTTGGTACACATATACTATGTGACGTCTACTATCCGCTTTTGGGGTGATGATTTTTATTACTCTTTTTATTTTTATTTTATTTTATTGTAGAATCAACTCTCTGCAACGTGCAGCAGGGTGGCCATGCGGCGCATGTGTACGGGCGGCGTTCTCATTCCCTACGACCTTTGCAGTCACTTCCCCTACCTCTTCATATCTTTAATCATTCCTGAGGCAGATTGAAGACTAAAGTGCCAGCTTAAGTGAAAAATTAAAGATAACGTATTAAGTGATTGCAACACAAACACTGCCTTAATCACTTTTAACATGAAAAGATGCAGACGAAAGAAGAGAAGAAGTGGGCTGCTAGGGTGGAGAAAAGAAGAGCTGCTCAGGGAGCAGCAAGCGCATCAACCTCTGAGCCTACGAATACTAAACGTACAATACAATACAATTTACTTTTTGTATAGCCCAAAATCACACAAGAAGTGCCGCAATGGGCTTTAACAGGCCCAGCCTCTTGACAGCCCCCCAGCCTTGACTCTCTAAGAAGACAAGGAAAAACTCCCAAAAAAACCCTTGTAGGGAAAAAATGGAAGAAACCTGGGGAAAGGCAATTCAAAGAGAGACCTCTTTCCAGGTAGGTTGGGCATGCAGTGGGTGTCAAAAAGAAGGGGGTCAATACAATACAATACACAGAACAAATCCTCAATAAAGAATAAAAATTTTAGAAGTACAGAGTAGAATTTAGCAGTAGATGATATCACATAATATGATTTGGATTTGTCTAGAGTCCTGGAGACCTCATCCATCAAGCTGCCTCCCCCATTTAGCCATTGCACAGCTGAAATAGCACTAATCTGATGAAAGGGCCCCTCTTTCCCACGATTCTTGCGATCCTCCATCAGGGATGACTTTACCTTAGGCAGGCAAAACAACTTGGCAGGTGGGCCATGGCACCAAGTGCCACATTTGAGTACCGAGAAGAGAAACAGAATAGGCGAGGGTTAGTATCAAATTATAACTATCATGTTACTTATGTTTTAGTGCTAATGACTAACAACAGAGATGCAGTCTGTACAGTTAATCAGCAGCTCTAGTCAGGATATGCTAAATTGAAGTAGTGAGTCTTCAGCCGGGATTTAAAAGCTGAGACTAAAGGGGCATCTCTTATAGTAGCAGGCAGACCATTCCACAGTTTAGGGGCCCTGTAACTAGGGAATCCATTCCCGGGCTCCCGAAACTGCTGTAATTCTCAGGTGAACAGGAATGGCCAAGCTTGCATATATAGTGTGTAAAAATGTAAAAATCGATCAGGAAACAGAGTTATAGTTGAAAATAATTAAGTGGCACGCTTTTTTGGCCCATGGTGTAGTGTGCTGCTCATTAATTCATTCAACAACAGACCAGCAGTCTCCCGGCTCCCACTAAGACTGAGCACAGTGGACTGGGAGGAGTCAACACTCTGCAGCTCACGAATGCCGGGATGGGGCAGACTTCATTGACGTCTGTCAGACAACAGCTTTGAACAGCAACTTGAAATTGCAATGCGTCAGTCTGTTGCATCCGCATTATCTGTGCCAAGAAACTTGCCATCACAGAATGATGACAAGAAACTGGATGCATCAGTAAAAGCTGAAATGGTGGTGTTTCAGAGCAACGGCAAGAGCGGGTGTTGTTTAGAACAAGTGTATCAGTATCTGATGACTGTGCCGCCTACTTCAGTGGAGGCAGAGCATGCTTTCCCAGCGGCTGGCGTACTCTGCACGAAGGTGCACTCTCGCCTGGATGACCGCGTGCTGGACATGTTGTGCTTTCTACGCTCTTATTACAGCAACTAACTAGATACATGTACTTATATGACAGCATGAACTGCTTGTAGATAAGGTTAGTCTTTTATTGGTGTCAACATATTGCAGTAGTTTTATTAAAAATAAGTGTCGGTCATTCTAAAACTGTTCACATGTGAGATGCCCGTGCACTGTGTTATTCCCGGGAGCCCGGGATTCCTGGGAATGACATGCAGGATTCCCGAATTCCCAGGAATGGATAAACATGTCCGGGAATGGATTCCCTACCTGTAACTAAAAGCTCGACCTCCCACTGTTATTTTATTAATCCTTGGAATCATAAGCAGACCGGCATCTTAAGATCTTAATGTGCGCTCTGGTTTGTAAGTCATGATAAGTTCAGACAAGTAAGCCAAACCTTGCCCATTTAATGCTTTATATGTTAAAAGGAGGATTTTGAAATCTGCCCTAAACCTAACTGGGAGCCAGTGTAAGGATTTAAGAATCGAAGTTATGTGTTTGTATTTTCTTGTTCTTGTAATAATTCTTGTAGCAGCATTTTGGATTAACTGGAGGCTGTATAAAGAACAGTGAACACCGCATTGCAGTAGTCAATCCTACTAGAAATAAATGCATGAATTAATTTCTCAGAATCCTGTTTATTTAGAAAGCGCCTTAATTTCCCAACATTTTTAATATGGAAGAAACATGATTTGGACAACTTTGTAATATGCGCTTTAAATGACATTCTAGAGTCAAAGATAACTCCGAGATTGCGGGCTGATTCAGTAAAATTAATGGTGATTCCAACTGAGTTAAATGATGACAGAATATTGTTGTGATCAGCGTCATTCCCTCCAACAATTAACATCTCTGTTTTATTAGTGTTTAAAGACAGGTAGTTCTCATCCATGTTCTCCTTTAATTCACTAACACAACTAATTAAAGACAACATTGGAGAAACTTCATTTGATCTAAATGAAAGGTATAACTGGGTGTCATCTGCATACGAGTGAAAGTTAATATTATGTTTCCTAATGATAGATCCCAGTGGAAGCATGTAAATTGAGAATAGTAAATAGTAAACGTACAGAGAATTACGTTATTACATTATTGTGCAGTACGCCGTTACTGGTCTGTGATAATATAACAGTAGTGGAATTGCTACTAGGGATGCGGTTCATACCAAGTACTGTTGGATCATTTGGGAATTAGACAACCATGCTAAAGAGTTTCATTATATTGAAAAGAAATTACTGCTCTGTAAGCATTTTGGTTCTGGAACCAAAACATTGCGGCACATTAACCACTTTTCAACCCAACAAAGATTGGACTAATGAAAGATTTTCCGAATGCGACAAAAAAGTAAGTGGAAGGGTTTCAATATCTAAGACAGACGTTTCCACAAATAACTGATGCCAAGGAACGACATTGTTGTTGGTCCGCAAATCAGAGACGTCACCAATGACAATGGTTTGGAAGATCTGCAGTGGGGCCAGAAGGTAATCACATGGAAGTCATTCAAGAATGTAAGTGAGAAATGTCATAGCAACTACAGAGTACTAAATTAGGTCCAGCTGGTTGACCACATGCTTCAATCATACAAACCCAGGAAGTGCATCATGTCCCTAAAGGTTTATTTTCTGTATTTACACTTGGACTTCTGACCTGCTGATCTTGATTCAGTCAGACACTGCAATGATGGAAAAGTGGGATCAGGGCAAGTGGAATTCATCAATGCTGGCCGACTATTGTTGGACACTGAAATGAGAAGCTTTAAAATATGGAGTACAACCGAAAATCAGCAGCCAAACATTTTTAACTCAGTTGAACTAATTCAATGCGTCAGCCTCAATAAGTGATTTAACCCACTAAATTCAAGAAAACTTCATTTTGTGTTTCTTATGTGATGCAATCAATCTGAAAATATATGTATATATATTCTTTCTGAAGCTGTCTATCATAAATACCAAAACATTTGAAAAACATTGTTGTTGAGCTTTATGAAACAAATGGAGGTCTGCGTCAGTATGCATAAGCAAAATAATAAAAAAAAAACAAAATACGTGGGTTAGAGACGCAACATTTGGAGAGTGTAGTCTTCATCAGGTGATGTTTTTAAAATTTACTATCTATCTGTAACAGTTAAAGAATCAAATTTTGCTTTCCGTTTGATATTATAATGGTAAAAACTACTCTTCTATTTCAAGAAGATTCTAATTTATTAAATAGTAAAATGTGAAAATGAAAAAGTGGGGTGCGTTTTCCATGCACTGTTCTTTATTTGTACAGGAGGGAGGTTAAGAAACACATTTAAAAAATGGCCTTTACTGTTTTGCTTCCAGTAATTTTATTCTTCTCGCCAGTTTTTTCAGCAGGCTTTTCCTTGTGAAGAACAATTTTAACTGTCCCTGTGCTCTCATTAATTGCTTTATCTCCATAGACATTTCCAAGAACTGGCATGTTTTCCGTGACAGTATAAAACCAGCATATTTCCAGTTCTCATACTAAAGTCAAGAAATTTCTGGAAAACGTACAGGGACAACTCTCTCTCATCCTATTTCAATTCTGAACGCTTTGACATGCATATGTGGATTTTTTTTTTTTTTTTTTTGCTTGCAGTGAGCTGTGTCTGAAAACTGATTTGCTACCATTATCCTCAAAAAGAGACTGAATTCTGAAGAGTCACAGGAAAGGCATAAGATCTTTGTGTGTCGAGAAACTGTAAAGCTTAAGTGCTGGAGTGACTCAAAATGAACATAAGCACCTCAACATGTGCGAAACACATGGTGGCCATCGTGATCAATTCGATCTTCCCATAAAAAAAGGACCAAAAAGGCTCAGATTTTACTGGAATGAGGGGGACATTTTAGTGGGTAAATTTAGTGGAGTAGTCTGGACAGGCCTGGGACGGATACCCAAAAAGAAATTGTCAGCCAATACAAATGGATTCGACAAGCCTGAAGGAAACAAAATGTCCTGAACAAAAGTCAAAAAAGCATTTGAAAGAAACTATCAGAGTAATCTAGCTTTCTCAAGCTAAGCAAAAGGTCTTTCCTGTGAAGCAACATACAACTAGTGCAACATGCGGACCACCAGTCCTCAAATAAAAGTGATCTGAAAAGTTCACCAATATATTGATCAATTTGAGTATGAATTCTGAACATGTAGACATCATATATCTTGGGGGAGCAGCAATTGATGGCAAAAGTAAAGGAACTGTTGATACGGTGCATGTGTTCCTCTGGTTTGCAAATAAAAGGGAACTGAAATTGTAGGCAGAGGTGATGTAATGTGAAAGTCCAAAGTTTATTGAGAAAACAGAAAAGAGCATGGAAAACACAAAAGATGATGTGTTGAAAAGTGATGAAATTAGTGATGTACAACTTCCTATAAAACCTCACTCCCTTCCTCTGGAGCGGAGTTCTGTTTTGGACTCAGTCTTGTTTTCACTTACAAATTCTTTACTTTTTGCAGCCAGGAACATAGTACATGGGTAGCTGCCCCAAACCTTTATATGTCTGAAGTCTTGTCTTGTTACAATATATACAAGTTAAAGTAACAGCTCTCAAGGTAAAATTGAAACAGTAAACTAAAGTCACACAGAATGTTTTAAGATGGATGAGTTTGCAAATTCGCCAAAGCCTTTCAATGGGCGATTCTGAAATTTCAAAAATGTAAACAGCGTGCTGTATTCGAGATACTGTGCTTGAATGAAAATGAAACTATCTTGACAAACTTCTTAATGCCAAATTTAAACAAATTCAGCCCACTGGGAGCTGAGTTGTTCCATGCAGACAGATTGGGGTTATTGCAGTAGGTGCTTCTCGCTTGATATGTAAGCACTAGGGTTGATCAGTGAATTTTGCCAAAGCGTTATCTGCAGCCAACTTGCTGTGTTTGCGTTCACCCTTGTTCATCGAATTATTTAGTGATAATTTGGGCGGTTTAGGAGAATTTATTTTTTATACCAGTGCCCCAGAATGCTCTGCAAGGCCAAGGCGACGTCCTCCAGTGCTGTAACAGCCAACATTGATGGGACTGCCACCCCCAAAGTATATAATGCTGATCATTTGCATTACATACCCTATGAGACGAGTTTTCTGTGCTTGTAGCCAGATGTACAGGTTGATCTTCCATGTCAACATAAGAGAAGGAGGCGCGTTCCCTATACATGCATAATAATTAGCCATATGGTGTGGCGAAAGTGAAAACAAACCTTGAAGGAGCCTGACATTGAACACAGCAGACTCTATGAAATAATAATAATAATAATATTAATAATGAAGGAATTATTACTATTTAGATGTTTCTATCATTTTGATAGAATAAAAAGTGCAAAGCATCAGCATAGACAGTTTAGGGAGCCTTCAGCGTGACTTGAAAAAATAGAAAGAGCCAGCGGTTTCAATCATGACGCCACTTTGAATTTTCGGCCTTTAAAACACCTATGTATTTTTTCTGACTTTTGACTATGATTTCAGCATTTTCGCTTTTTCTTGATGAAATATATGATTGCACATCTCTTGCCTACATTCTTTGTTCTTTGATCTCACCTACTGCTGCTGCACAGCTCAGGTCACCTTTTTGGCCACAATAATAAAAAATATACAGCATAAATAACAAGTTACCTCTACTTGTGAAGTTGTATTGTATTATAATAAACAGTTACGATTTTAAAATGTTAATTTTGTCAATTGCAAGTATCCAAAGTGCTTGACTAGACTACTGAATAGAGTAAGTCCACCTACTTTTATAGTTGCAGCTGACATCTTTGAATTGCCAGACGTCAACAGCGTTTGTGAGCACCTGTAATGATGGTTTTAAACAGGCCCAACATTATCAAATACTAGACAGTAAAACCATCTGACTGGGAAATGTTGAAAGCCATTAAGCAAATACAAGTTGTTACCAGAACCAAGATGCTAAAACCATAATTCAAGTTGATAAATGGAATGCTATGAGTCATTAACCAGAAAGTTTGCTCAAGGTTTTTCTCCAATGTGCAGGTCGATCTTCGAGTGCCACGTCAGTATAAGACAAGGAGGCGCGTGCCCTATGTATGCATAATTAGCCACATGGAGATAAAAAACAAACTTTGAAGGAGCCTGACACCCACCCCCAAACACAGGAGACTCAATGAAATAATAATAACAACAAAAGCTTTATTACTATTTACAAAATGTGTCTATCTTTTTGATAGAAGGAAAAAGTGCAAAGCATCAGTACAGTTTGGAGAGCCTTCAACGTGACTTCAAAAAAAAAGAACGAGTCAGCGGCTTCAACCGTGACATGTCACTTTGAATTTTCTGCCTTTAAAAGCCCTACAGTTCGTACTTTTTCTGACTTTTGACTACGATTTCGGCATTTTCACTTTGCTTTGACGAAATATTATTGTGTGTCTCTGACTACATAGTTTTTTCTTTGATATCACTTAGGCACAACGATGCAGTGGTTGGCACTGCTGCTGCACAGCTCAGATCACTTTTTTGGCACTCAATAATCGGTCCAGTGTAGTTGGCAGATGTTTCCCTAACCCTCAGGTACACTTTATAACCACCATTATAATCTAGTCAAGTCTAGTTCAGTTAGTCCTTTTGCACTGACTTTAATGCAGTTCACCAAGTTCAGCAAATATTGAAAACATTTCCGTGATTTCGGGGTACTTACGGCAAAGTAAACTCTGCAATGTTCGCTCATCACTAGTAATCACATCTGAAAAAGGCAAAGATCAAACTTTTTAAGTCTTGAGCAGTTAGGTTAAGATTACAAAGCTACACCTGAAATAATGGGATGCACCCACTACAAGAAATACCCCTTAGGTTAATTTGCAACTCTGGCTTTGCCCCATTTGGAACGTATGAACACGTACCTTATCATGGTTTGCCCCCTGCAAGTCAGAAAACAGCGAAGCAGTTTTTAAGACAATGGATGAATGACAAGAAGGCACGTCCTGACCTTGGGAGTCCTGACCTTTAACGCATATATTAATTACTGCAACTTCTTCACATTCCTTTTGAAACCCTCACTGGATACCAGCCTGAAGGAATTATTTGTCTCTTACAGTTCCAAGAGACACTTGTCTAACTGAGTGGCACTTTTATATTGCTCTGCTGCGTGTTAAGGTTTGCTCCTGCTGTGGGATAAGCTGTCATTTTGTGAAATACTGGGTGTGATTTATACAGCTTATAAAATCAAAGAAGTGAATTAATTATTCAGTTTAAAAAAGAAAGCAAGTAAATGTTCAATGTAACATAATGGCAGCGTTTGTTTCAGAGGCTAAGCAGCAGCTGGGCAGACACAATCACTTCACAAGTGGTCTACTCTTCAATCGAGGCAAAAGACTGAAGGAAGCCTAACTCATAGCATTGCTTTCTTCTCCTTATTGTGGCATATGGAAAGAAACAGCTGATATCTCTCTATTCAACAGCACACACTCCTCTATCCATTCTCTGAAACGGCTTAATCTAATTTTATTGCTAAAGGGAACTACAGCCCTATCCAAATAGCACTGGAATATTTTATTGGATTGTCATAGTTTAAACTCTTACAAATAAGAACAGACAAATGCTACAACTACCAAGAGTGCTGCAATATTGAAGAAAAGTGCACCTACTGCATTAGACATTTGAAAAATGATCAACTGTTTCTTCATTTAGAAATACGCACAATTTTAAATTCAGATGCACTACAGTTAAACAGAGTTGATAGCCTTCCCAGAATTGTCTTATTGGAGGTTGCCACTTAAGGGGCTTTGATGCAGTGGTTCAGCTGGACCGACTTTTATACTTCAGTTTCAAACTGGCAAGCCAAACAGGAAACCTTTGAGGAAGACAGCTGGTTTCTCATATGTGCAGTGTCATGATCATACACTCAATTTCCAGGTCATTGCTTGAGTCAGCAAGTTGTGAAGCAAACTATTTTATTATATTGCCCATGTGGGACAGAACTTCAAAAAACAGTTTATAACTTAACAAAATTTAAAAAAAAGCAGACAGAGGCAAGCTAACAATTACACAGACACTCCCAAAAAAACTCTGGGTTAGAGATTCAACCTCATTCATATTACTTCCATTAATTCATTTTTTTGTAAATACCACAAAAGTATATTATTAAATACGCTATCCTAGCAAGGCCGGATGGTTTCTTACCTGGCTGAGAGGCTTTTTATTGAAAGGATGTGGGTGGATTGGCATCCCACCCAGGTTGGTTAGTGTTACCGTTCCCAGTCGGGAGGTCAATTATAATGGATTGACACAGGGAGACTGCTTAACAGGGCCATGTGCTCCCCCAGTACACTGGGTGGCAACATCCTTCTGGTGTGCTTCCCATTCAGAAACCTGCAAGCTGCACTGGAGTTGTAGTTTTGGTAGGCAGCCCTGTCGGGGGGGAGAGTTGCTGGAGGCATGCTCTCTTTTCACGGGGAAGTTGTGCTTGACCCAGAAGTGCTTCCTGGATGCAATGTGATAGCACTGGAAGTACTCCTGAGTCTGGTATAAAAGAAACTGCTACACTTCACCCAGGCGAGTTGGTATTGGGTGGAAGAAGGACAAGGCTCACTTGGGAAGAGTGGAGGAAAAGGGAAGAAGACAGACGTGTTTGTGTTGCGGTTATTATTATGAAGAAACCTTTTGTCAAGGTCATTTATTATAATAAACCTTATATGTAGTGAGCAGAAGATAACCTGATTACCAAAAGGCATAAAGTTGAAGAAGACACACTTCTTTTTAGCATTTTATTCAATGTTAGTGTATTGTTTTTGTTTTGTACTGTTGAACAGTGAGAAAAGGAAAGGAGCACCATACAAAAGTTTAGGCAAAAGATATTTGAGGTCTCAGATAACTTTTACCAAGGTCTCAGACCTTAAATAGCTCGGCGGGGCTATGGCTTGTTCACAGTCATTCTTAGGAAACCCCAGATTGCAAATCTGTATAAATTCTCTGACTCTTCAAACCTTGTCCCAACAACCAGCAGCCATGGGCTCCATTAAGCAGCTGCCTAGCACTCTGAAAAATAAAATAATTGATGCTCACAAATCAAGAGAAGGCTACAAGAAGATAGCAAAGTGTTTTCAGGTAACAGTCTCCTCAGTTCATTATGTTACTAAGAAATGGCAGTTAATAAGGGGGTCAAAGTTGAGGTTTGGAAGACCAAGAAAATTTTCTGAAAGAAGTCCTTGTTGGATTGCCATAAAGGCAAGACCCCCCGTTTGGCTGGAAAAGACCTTCTGGTAGATTTAGCACACTGTGGGGTGTTGGTGCACTGTTCTACCTGAACAAATATGACCTTCATGGCAGAGTCAGCAGAAGAGAACCTTTCCTCCATCCTATCCACAAAATTCAGTGCCTGAAGTTTGCAAATGAACATCTAAACAAGCTTGATGCATTTGAGAAACAAGTCCTGTGGACTGATAAATAGAACTTTTTGGTCAAAATGTGCAAAGGTACGTTTACAAAAAAAAAAAAAAAGGTGCCAAAATCCCAGAAAAGAACACCTCTCCAACTGTTAAGCATCAGGGTGGATCGATCATGCTTTGGGCTTGTACTGCAGCCAGTGGCACAGGGCACATGTCATTAGTAAATGGAAGAATGGATTCAAATAAATACCAGTAAATTCTGGAAGCTATCATCATACCATTTCTAAAAAAGTTGCAGTTAAAAAGAAGATGGCTCCTACAACTAAATAATGATCAGAAACACACCTCAAAATACCTCAACAGGCACAAATGGTGATTTTGCCATGGCTAACCCGTGACCTAAACACCACTGAAAATCTATGGATAGATCTCAAAAGAGCAGTGTATGCAAGACAGCCCAAGAATCTTAGAATCAGAAGCCTTTTGCAAGAACGAAAGGGCGAAAATACCCAAAGTAAGAATTGAAAGACTCTTAGCTGACCACAAAAAGCCTTTACAGGCTCTGATACTTGCTAAAAGGAGTTACTAAGTACTGACCATGTCGGGTTCTCAACTTCTGCTTCAGGCCCTTTTCATTTTTTTGGTATTTTGTTACCTGTGAATGATGGAAATTTATATTTTAATCAAGGTTACATTTTTAAGAGATGTGTCATCTTGAACTTTTATGCCTTTTGGTGATCTTGTGCTCACTTAATTATTCACAGTAACAGACATTTTAAGCAAGGGTACCCAAACGTTTGTATGCCGTTGTATATAAATATACTCAAGACACACACACATTCCCTAATGACATATATATACATACATATACGCGTGTGTGTATATATATATATATATATATATATATATATATATATTGTAATCAGTACAAGATGACACCGAGCCCCAAACCCAATAATACCTAAGAAAGTCACAGGTTCAAATAATGAAGTTTAATCCAACAAGCACTAAATACAATTAAACATAGCCAAAAACCATAGAGACAATAAAGCTTTTCCTCTCCTTCCATCTCTAATTGAGTGTTGCTCACTGCCTCCCATCTCTGACTTCTTGAGGGAAAGCAGTGGGATCCCTTTATACTGGACCTGGAACAGTGTCTGGTACCTGGCATGACTTGCAGGGAGTACTTCCTGGTTGTTTTGGGAACCTGGGTAGTCCTACCTCTGACAGCACCCCCTTGAGGCACCCTGATAGGGTTGTACTTCAAGACATCAGTTCCAATGAACCCCTGTGGGACACCTGTAGTAGACCACTGCCATCTAAGTTATGAGGAATGGAACTGCTCCTGGTCTCCTGCATCTGCTCGTCTATCCCTTGGCACCTCCCATTTTATCCTCAAGTCATGCCATCATCCAGCTAGCTTGGCATTGCCAAGCATAGAGCAAGTTCTAACTCTGAACAAGACAGCAGGGCACAAAGAAAACAGTAAATTCCAAAAATGATTTTTTATTGTGTAAAGAAGAGTTTCTCAAACTTGTGCCTGGAACAAGATCGGCTTCTGTTTTATGTTAATTTTACCTAAAATTAGAAACGCAACATTTCTAAAATTAAAAATTGGAAATGGAAACTTTCTACTTGCAAAACAATTCTTTAATAAGACACTCTTACTGTAAATACTTTCACTTATAACTGCCAAACACACATTTTTATTTTTAAAGAAATTTAGGAACAGCATAAATACTTTAATACTACAAATGAGCCACTACTACTGAGAATGTTGTGCTAAAAGCTACAACAGAAATAAAATCCTTTTAAATAGGATAAGATAACTGAGCCAACAATCCTTTACCCAAAGGAAACAAATCACTCACTCGTAATTGCTGTTCATGCACCCATCGATATTAGACCAGGTTAGTCATGCAAAGGGATGTGAGAGGAAAATATAGCACCTGGGAAAAAAACACAAGGACATGGGATAAATGTACAAACTCCACATAGAATGACTGGGTTAAGACCAAAGACTCCTTTGAGTTGGATCACCCTTGGAGAATCGGGCCACATGGTTGTTAGTGCCATAACTGACGCTCCCTAACAATGCAGGTAATGTGCCTCATTCGGGGCTCCGTGAGCAACCGGTCATTCAACACAAAGTCAAACCAACGGTACCCAAGGACTCTCCAAACAGACACAATACCAAAGGAGTCCAGTCTTCAACTCAGGTCACTGGATACTGTCCATGTCTTGTGACCATATAACAAAACAGGAAGCACTAGAATTATAAAGACTTGGACCTTCGTACTTTTGCAGAGATATCGAGAGCGGTACACACCCCTTTCCAGTGACCTCATGACCCCCCATGCTCTCCCAATCCGTCTACTGTCTTTATAGGAAGTGTCACCAGAGACATGAATGTCACTGCCGAGGCAAGTAAACCTCTCGACAAGGTCGACATTCTCTCTGCAGGCAGACACACTACTGATAGCTGTGCCCAAGAGGTTATTAAAGGCCTCAATCTTCGTTTTTATCCAGGACACTTGCAAGCCCAGACACTCAAACCCCTTGCTCAGTCTCTCGAGAACTCCGATCAAAGCCTCCATTGAATCCGTGATGATCACAGCATTGTCAGCAAAGTCAAGATCAGTGAATCGTTCTTCGCCAACAGATGCCCCACACCCGCTGGACCCCAAGACATTGCCACCCAGTCCATGCAAGCATTAAACAAGCATTGTAGCGCAAATGCAAATATTGGCAGTCTTTTTGCAGCCTTTATTGATTTTCATAAAGTGTTCAACTCAGTTGATCCAGCCTGCCCTGCAATTCATCCTGAGACTTTGTGGCATCTCCCTCAAAGTTGTTGGATATCATGGCCGGCTTTCAGCAGTAGCGGTAACCACTTAATCACCTCCCCACTTATACTGAGTAATAAAATAAATTTTTCATCTTGAAATTATAATAATAACATAAGAAAGAACTGTCCATCAAAGCACAAAACCACAGAGAATAATGAATGAAAATGAAAGATAGTACAGTAACTAGAGTTTATTAAAATAAATGCTCTGATGTCAAGAAAGAACCAAAATGAAATTCAAGACATTTCCAAAAGAAACACCCAATTAAACTTACTCAGTGAATAAACAATAGCATCTCAAAGAAAAATTTCACCTTGTCTCCAGCTGACAGACTTTCAAGCATTAAGTATGCTGAAACTTGAAAACATAGTTTCTTTAAATCTGGCAGTACAGCTTGTAAAGAATGATTCACTAAATATTCTTGTGGTTTGAGACTATTATGTTACTTCGGTTCTCCAAAAACAGAACAGGCAGAATTCATTTATCTGAAAAATGCATTTTCCCAATTAATGCACTAACACCAAAGTCACCAATAACTTTGTAGGCATACAAGCCAGGATTACACCTGAAGCCATTTTAATAGAGGCAGCTTAAAAATGGGTTTATTGCAATTCAAAATTGCCTCCAGCAATACATTTAACAACCAGCGTAGATTATTTCAAATCTTGGCATTTTTGAATCAGCTTCATCCTGAAGATCACACGCAGCAGGAGAATATCCCCACAGCTACAGCAAAGCACACTTGTGCATTAGCTCACATACATTTACCCAGGTTGGTTAACAGAATCAATACTTGATATCAACTTTGTCTGCACTTCTGTGGCGTGTGGTATGAAAAAAGCTGTAGCCCAAATAATGCTCATATAAATCACATTTCTACAAAGGGCACCTTAGATGGACAATGAACAATTCTCCACACACCAAGAAGCGGCACAGTAACTGTACATGCTACTTCACTATACTGCTGAACATGCTAGAACTGATTATTTGAATAGTGAATGAATCATTTGTGCTTCTGAAAAGTACTGGCACCGAACAGGTGGAGGAAGCAGGAAAGAGGCATATTTCTATTAAGAGCAGTGCATTCCTGAACCTTTTCAAAGTATTTCATTATTCTGAACACATTAAATGTGTTTTTTTTTCTCAGTATGCAACTTGTACACTTAAACAACTGCCATTGATCACTAACTGCATAAAACATCTTGAGTGCTAAAGTATTTTTTAAAATGTTGCTCACCAGTGCCATCAGGTGGAGGAAATACATTTAAAAAAAAACCTGAAGACACTATAACTCAGGGGTCTCCAACCTTTTTTCCCCTGAGAGCTACTTTTACAAAATGAAAATGGCCGAGAGCTACTCACGTTTTCTAACGTTTATTCTCATAGCTTATTTAACCCCAAACAAACTGAAAAAGCTTGTTTTGCCAGAACATTTACAAAATGTTGGTGTCCACAACTCACATTTTGCATTAAAACCTCACAAAAAATATTTAGTTCACCTACAAGTGCATTTTGTATTTCTGTATGCATTTTCTAGTGTATCTCACACTATTGAATTAAAACATGAATGCTGTCAAAACAATGCAATTACAAATACACAGATATTACTTATTCATTTGTCATTTTGTTACATCACACTGTTTCACTTCACAAGAGTATTCACATGTCCAGTTGCATGTGTGATGTGTCTTTTAGTTAGTCAGATGACTGGCACTGCATGGAGTCAACAAGAGAGGTGTATGGTGGAGAGTAGCCGCTTAAGTTCACTCTTATGGAGTCATTTAAATGTTCATCTGTCAGTCTTGTTCTGAACTTTGATTTCATGACATGTCAGAAAAGGCAGACTCACACAGGTACAGTATGTAGACCCAAACAAAGCAGACATTTTCAGAGCTGCTGGGTGATGATTCTTATAGTTATCTGGCTCTACTAACCTCCAGAAATGCTGAGAATGCTGTTGAGACTTTAACTGCACATTATTTTGAAGGTTTACTAATATATAATATATAAAATCTAATGTCTGTCTGTTTGCAAGTCTGTCCGCTTTTCACAAGAGAACTACTTAACGGATTTAGATCAGGCTCTTTTCTATAATTTGCTTGAACATTCCAGCTGATTTTACGACTTCTCTCATTTCGCTATGTATCATAGTTCGCTTGCGGTACTGATTTATTCGCACGAATCCGAGATCCAGGCAACGGGCCGGGAGAGGGGCCTTCCTCACTAACTCGTCAGCTTCGGGGCATGTTCCTCAACTCTGCTTAGCTAGCGAACAAGAGAACAATTGAATTCAACTTTGTTTGATATTTAAAATAAAGTGTTACTTAGGTTTTGATGAGTTTGAGTCCGGATATTCTCTTAAGTGTATGCCACACTGAAAAGACAGATTGCAATTCAGATTGTGGATCGCGATGTGATTTTTTGGAAAGATCACCCTACCCTAATTTGACTAATCAAGTTTTCAAATTTACGTAGGATTCATTAACCCTTTGGCGAGCTACCTGGAAAGGGGTTGCGAGCTACCGGTAGCTCGTGAGCAACATGGTGGAGACCCCTGCTCTACCTTATAAATATAAAAAAAAAACACTAACAACCAGAACAGCACGTCATATATAGTGTGGGAAAGATTGTGGTTCTAGAAAAACACACACATTTACATTCTTTTGAATATACAAATGATGTCCCGCAGTATACTGCCCAAATAACTAGACATTTACTTTCATCCATCCAAGAACCCATCTAGTCTATATCACAGTTGAAGGACTTGGAATGGAATAAATCCTGAATGGCACATTGCTGTCAATCACTCAGTACTTTCACTCATGCAGGGCCAATAATGGCCAAATTAATTTAGAATGCATTGGTCTTTGGGATGAAAACTAGAGTTATCTGAGAGAAAAAAAAAAACACAAAGGCCTAGGGAGAACAATCACACTACATAGACAATGCCTGGAATGAGACTCAAACCCAGACCTCTGAAGCTATGAGACAGCATGACTAAATCCAGTATCTGATGATGACATGTAACTGGAAAAAAATATTTAAAACAGCAACATAATACATTAGATACAAAAATTATGAATTATATATATATGTTGCAAATGAGATTAAGTCAGTTTGGCAAAAAACAAAAAGGAAAAACACAAGGCTACAAAATCTTTCAAGCTTTCTGCAATTTGTAACATCGTTTTCAATCTCAATTAAAACTCAGAATTATATAGCAGTTTTAAATGACCTTATGGCTCATGAGATAGCAGGGACAAGTGTAAATGTCTTTGTGATGATATTTGTAGCCGCTTATGCATGAGGAGTCCAATCATATTTCCAAGTTGTTTGTGTATGTTGCAATTAATCCACTAGTAAATTAAAAGCAACAATATTTTTACATAGCTAAAGCTGTCCTCTTTCAAAAAAAAATACATTTCCACTTTGTCTGCTCTCTTTCATTAGTAAAATATGTGATTTGCACACGTACAGTATATGTCGAGATGAGCAGCATGTTACAGCTGAGCAAATCTGCTTTTACCAAAGTGTCGAGCCAAATACAAAGCTGATTACTAGTGGATAGCTGATCTAACGATATATAGTTGTCTATTATTGAAGAGCGATTAGAAACCAGACAAAAAAATCTTGCACATCTCTGTCAATCCCTTCAGTGGAGGTGGAAGGATTATACCAAGAACAAATCTCACGTGCTCAGAACCCAGTGATGGCCACCTGAAACGCAAATGTGGCTGGGGTACATTGGTTTAGTCGTGAGTGTTATGTGTATGATAAGTTCTGGAGGTGCCCAGTCTTAGGGCCCAGGAATGCCAAGGAAGACATTGTCCGCACCTCTGTAACCCAGCACTGGAAGAAGCTGGAATCAAACTATACATACATAAGTATTTTATTCCAAAAAAAAAATCCAAAAAAAAAAAAAAAAAAAAAGCAACAACAAAATACACAAATACATTAAACGTCTGTGGAGCAACTGCAACAGAAGGCAGGAGATGATGTGTGTAGCACAAAAAATACAAGGTTTCTCTGTATCTAGTGGTAAACAGAAATTGTTTCAAGGACTGGCATAAAAATAATTTTGAAGGTAAAGTTTTTGGATGAGTACATAATTATACATACACAGATACAAATTGTTTACTTCTGTGTGTGTTTGTGTATATACAGTGCCCTCCATAATATGAAGATGAGGATGTTGTTAGAATCAAAGACACAGTTTTCTTTGTGCTCCACAGTTTAAAATTAGACATCAAACAATTCAGACATGGTTAAAGTGCCCACTGCAGACTTTCATTTAAGGCTTTGCATACATTTTGGTCACACCATGTAGAAACAACAACACTTTCTCTACAAGGTCCTGTCATTTTAGGGCACCATAACATTTAGGACATAGCAATGGTAGGTCTGTATACTGTAAATTCCAGTATTTTGGAGAAAAACCTCTAAAGTGCCAGTTCTTTGTGTTGATATTGGTGTAAACAAATGTTTTTATTCACATACTTTTTTTTAAGTTATACTTGCAACTCTTCAGCTATACATAAGTAGAATAAGTAGAATGTTCAATTTTATATGTTCATAATTTAGGTGCAATAATGCCAGCAACTCCTTAGTGCACAGCACAGGATCCTATCTGTACTGAGAGCTACATTTGAACACATTATTGTGTAGCACAGCACCAATATTCTATAGTGCAAACTATATAAAGAAAAGGCAGTACCTGGTAACTTTTAAAATTCTCTTTCTATATTTTCTCCAGTATTTTTAAGAGTGTAAATGTTCATTTAGTCCAAAACAAGATTCCTAAATTGTAATACAAAGTCATTCTGTAGATCCAAATATATCATACAATTGTTTTTATTTTTATTTTGTCATCCAAGCAAGGCATTGTATGTTCCACATCAGTTCAAAATCCTTATATTTGTTAAAAAAATGAAAATGTCCTTTAACTTCACAATAATAAAATAACTTTCATAAAAAATAATAATGTATATAGGCTAAGAGGAATTTTAACTTATGTGTACAGGTTGCTTTGTGTTTCATTATCTTCTGTCAACTTCTTCAAGATTTCCGTACTCAAGGCAGTGCAGGGCTATAAAAAGAAGATAAAAAGAAAATTACAAAAAACTCATCACTGTATTCTGAATTCAGCATGAGCATCACATAAGAAAATGTTACTAAAATACCATTTAAGTAAAACATTACAGGGGCACATTGTTCATCAGTGTTTGCTAAAGTTATTATATTTAATTTTGATGATATCATGGAGCCAAGGTCTATTCTAGTAGCATCAGAACTAGTATCAATTAATTAAACTTAATTTTCCTTGGGGTCTAATCATAAGGTAACCTTTTTAACCATTTCTAATATTCACAAAGAAAACTTTTTTTACTTTATTTCTAAAGCAACATATGCTCAGTGGCCAAAAATGGGAAAAATTATTTAAATGAAGGTCACCAAATATATTGGAAGCTGAGGGTGAGGGCATTACATTAAGGAAGTGATCACCATCCCAGCATTCTCAAGGCTGTACACAAAAGTAAAAGGTCAAACCAAATCATAATGGCTACAAGATGAAATATCAATGATTTGGAGATTGTAAAGGCATTTTTGGTAGGAGATATATATACGAAGGAATTCCAGCTTGTTTATATTTCCTAAGGGACAGTGTCTAAAGTGGTATGAGCAAGGAACACAGAACATAGGTCATCATTACTGAATTGCAAAACTGACCACGATCAATAATAATGTCATCAGGATTGGTATGTCTATGCATTAGATTGAAGGCTGATAAGGCAAGATACATTTAATTTATACTGCAAATTGTCATATTGTATCAGGCAGTTAAAAAAAAAAAAAAAAAGTCTATTGAAAATTCTACAGGCAGTTGTAGTGCACGGACCACTCATATAAAACATATACACTGGTTTTAAAAGGCACAGGCAATAAACTAGTGAGCAGTGAAAAAAAATAACTAAATGAATTATCCATCACCCTGTTGTTCACAAAGAAATGAGTGAACGTCTACACATCAGAGGAAGCCAGCTGGCCCTATTGTTTGGCTCTAGCAGTGATATAACCTTGGATGATTTGGATGTACTTATTTTTCTAGAATGGGAGAATACTTGTCACTTAAAAATTACACCAAATGATTTTCTTCCTGTCTGCTACCTTTTTGCAAGCAACAGATGAGTTTCCCAGTCTAACAACATCCTCATCTACAGAGTAATATATGGATAAACAACAGTTTGATAAGTAAGATAACTAAATTATGTATAAGCAGTTGGATTTGCAATATTTGCATCTTACCTAAAAATCAAGCATTTTGATAACATAGTGTCTTTCCCCAATTCCCCGATCAACAGTATATGAACCGTTTTACTTTCTTAACACAGAACTTCATAAAATTGGTATCACTGTGCACTCAACCTATCCTGGCCACATGGGTGATTTAAAGCATTTTTAGGTGATTTTGAAAGTATACACTGCATGGGTATATCTGAAAAATGCAACACTTACCTAATTTGTATGGTACCCACTTATTATTGTTATTGACCTTTTCTTCACATTACCTTTATTAATTTTCTAAGACTGCTGCAACTGAGAGTAGACTTATAAGTTTCAATTGTAACGGAGTCTAGTTTAACCACATCTGTGTAACACTGATACAGGACGGCAGGAATCTGATGGACCTGACAATAACTGAGAACTGAAAGACAAAGAAAAAAAAAACCACAGATTAAGAATTTCCATTTAAGCTGTATCATGTTGCTGTCCAAGCAAAAACCTGAAAACAATGTTAAACAATCACCTATAGTTCATGATGTGTTCATGTTTTAATAAATGTGATTAATTTAATTTATAATTTTATAAAACCAAAAATACATAAAAGAAATGTGTTCATGCATTTATCTAATAAAATTAATTCATATATAACTGCAACATTTTACATAATACACATATTTTTGAAGAGTGAGTCAGAGAAAGAGTGTTATAATAAAGAATTCAAGTCATCTGTCCATGGCATACAGTGTAGGAATTGAGGAACAGAAAGACCTTTGGATTTTCTGACAGATTTGCTTTCATTTGTGAGTTTATTTTTCATCTGTGACTATTTATTTTTAATGTTAAAGGAGGTCTATGTTGATCCTCAGCACAGTGTAAGAACTGTCCCAGTCCCCTCACACATACCACCACACTCACATGGAGTTTCTTAAGCTTTAACAATTAACCTAACCTGAATACTTTTGAGATGACTGGTAAAAACTACAGAATGTAGAGATAAACCAACACAGACATCAATACAACATACATATTACTCACAGACAGTAACTAGGCCAGGGAATCAAACAAAGAGACTGTTGGGTCTGTGCAGTGGCAGTGCTGCTCACTGAGACACCCAAGTATGACAATACGGTTTTTAAATCTTTTTGACAAGGCCAAAAGCAACAACTCTAAGATAAATGTTTATTAGTTTATTACAGATTATTTACTGTGATTTTTTTCACATCAAATAGCTTTTTAGGCTTAAATACCTCTATTATTCCTCATGATAAAGTAATGAAATATTAGAAACTATGGTTTGGTGAAATATTTTCTCTACATTTGCCAAGCCAATTCCCACATTCATTCAGGAACAGCAGAAAGCATCTCTAATGAGAAATATGTTATGGAATACTTCTGTTGGTGTTAGAAAAAAAACACCATTTATTAACTCTTTAAAGTCTGGAGTCAACAAATATCAACATAAAGGGGCAGAAGGCTAAACATCAAAAAAAAGTTACCTACAGTGTACAGTGGTTTTATCCAGTTGACGGCTGTAATGATTACAAAATAAACACAGTACCCAAACATTTCAGGCATTCATTTTCCTTACAGCTTGGCATCAAGCACTGGCCATTGCTTACGTCAAAAGAAATAAAGTTTTCAGAATAGGTTTACCATTATCCTACATACTAATCAAGTTTTATATGAGGTGTTATTTTCTTTCCTATAGTTAAGCTGCATTAAAATTTCACTTTAACGAAAATCTTAGTACAAGAAAAAACAATTTTTTTACTTTTTAGTGCATTTTTGAATAAAATTGTGTCAGCTTTTTTTTTTTTTTTTTTTTTTAAGTATTATTTTTTATCCACTCTAATGCCACACAGTCCTCAGCATGTTACAAAAACCTTGACATGGGTGGGAAGGTAATTTGACAGAAACAACAGCAGTGACAGAGTGAAATCAAACTTAAGATCTTAAAGTGAACCGTAATGTTCATTCTTGGTTGTTTCTCATTTCAGAAAATCCTAACCATGGTGAAACCTTGCACATGTGAAGTACTGGAAATGTGTGTTTGTCTATTGGAGAATTGAACCTTCAATCTTTCTTAGAAGAGCCCATCACTTTATCCACTAAGCCAATATTACCAAATCACTGAAAAGAGTATTTTGCCAAATTTGTAAACAAATGATGAAAAATTGGTAAAAAAAACCAAAAAAGAACGTTTGTGTGCATTTGTCTCGAACCCTTGACCATTTCATTGAACATCCAGCATGCTAACCACTTAACCAATGCTGTTTAACTGTCATAATGAAGTAATTTAACAAAATTCAATATCAGTTAATCAAAATGATTTTTTTAAATTAGTCTACATTGGTCTTGAACACTTGACCAACACTACTAATTTTTCATATATACAGTGCATCCGGAAAGTATTCACAGCACATCACTTTTTCCACATTTTGTTATGTTACAGCCTTATTCCAAAATTGATTAAATTCATCTTTTTCCTCAGAATTCTACACACAACACCCCATCATGACAACCTGAAAAAAGTTTACTTGAGATTTTTGCAAATTTATTAAAAATAAAAAATTGAGAAAGCACATGTACATAAGTATTCACAGCCTTTGCCATGAAGCTCAAAATTGAGCTCAGGTGCATCCTGTTTCCCCTGATCATCCTTGAGATGTTTCTGCAGCTTAATTAGAGTCTACCTGTGGTAAATTCAGTTGATTGGACATGATTTGGAAAGGCACACACCTGTCTATATAAGGTCCCACAGTTGACAGTTCATGTCAGAGCACAAACCAAGCATGAAGTCAAAGGAATTGTCTGTAGACCTCCGAGATAGGATTGTCTCGAGGCACAAATCTGGGGAAGGTTACAGAAAAATTTCTGCTGCTTTGAAGGTCCCAATGAGCA
>JANRMT010028174.1:130153735-130226475 GCA_026402145.1 Polypterus bichir lapradei
ATGTGTGTAATCACTAAAAGTATAAGGAAATTAGAGATTTAAATTTGATGTAATTATCATACAGATCCTGGGTCAAAACTGATGAAATATTGCATTGGTCACTGGAGATCAGCATGCATGCAAATTTTGAAGGAAATCAGTTAGATAAAAGTAGATAAAAAATTGATTGCAAAATATAACCCAGACAAACAGTGAGGACAACTTGAATAAAATCATGTAAAAAGAATAACGTGTTTCACAAAAAGTGAGTTTTGCAGAAAACAATTTCAACCTATGGCAATAAAAAAAAATAATATTGAAATGACAGCAAAGCGCACTCTTTCAAGTACAAAGCTGAATTTTGATTAATAATAATAAAACGACATCTTTGCAAAGCCACACATGAAGGCAGTAGAGGACAGGCCCAAACATTAAATTATAAATCTATTGCTACTGGCCCAAAGCCCATCAACTGGCCTCAAGAGAACTGGTGTCATTTTGCTTTTTACCTGCTGCAGGAATTCCAGAAACAACATTAGGCTGTTCAAGAGGAGAACAACAAAGATTTTCATTATATGTCCTTGTCTTCAGTGCTTTTAAAAAAGGAACTGGAATGGCAGAGATGTACTCTGGAGATCTGTAATTAGCTACAGGACAATCTGACAATATTGTCACTTTTAAACTTCTTTTTTCAATGCTGCCCAAAACCTGTAAATGCAAAAGATCATTTTACATTACAGAAAAGAAAGTAAGAAGAATTAAAGTAATTTTAACAAGTTGCATTTCTTTCCTTGGCAGCCCATTGGAACAATTGGTCCTCAGCTACATAGCATGTGCACTGGCAGATCAAAACCTGCAAAAGCAGAAAAAGACATGCATTATTACAACATTATCAGATCTTTAACATTAAAACAGGATGTGCAGTGGTGATACAGACTCTAAACCAATAATATTTTATTTTGAACACAATGCAGGTTCAAGTCTCCTTAACTTTTAATAAGAAAGAGGAAGAGAGAAAGAAAGCCAAAGACCAACATTCTCTGTGTGTGGATAACTAGGAAGTGACAGAACTAGTCAGTAAGATGGATGCCTCAAAGTAAAGCTTCAAAAGTCACTAAGATGGGAAAAGAAGTAATCATGCCATATAGGAATCTGGACAGGGTGCTAAAAATCAGCACTTCAGCATACCTGACACTATAACTAGGAATGAGAGGTGTATGGAGAACCGTAACTAAAATGCATCTAGACCAACAGGTAGAAGCTGATAGTTCACAGCTGATGTTCAGAACACAGACCATGCAACTTAACATCTGTCTTAGAGATCCTGCCTTTTAATGTCTACATATCATTCTGGGGTGTTAGGGCAAAGAGAGTCACTAATTTGAATTGTCGCCCACTGTCAAAGGCTATTCTGGGGCTTGGTCAGAGATGACCCGGCACAGAGTATAAGGCACCTGAATTCAGAACCTGAGTGAGTGTGGAGACTAGAACAGAGCAGGGATGAAGAAGGAACTGTGAGACAGAGGCAGAGAGAGAATTTGAAGAATAAGACAGCAATGGAGGGTAACAATTAATTTTTGCATGTGTCTTTTGAAATAACCTGTTTTCTTAAAATACAATACAATAAGGAAGGAAAACAAAGGAAAAGAATGAAAAGGAAAAAGGGGAAACAGGAAAGAAAAAGAATCAATTATCACTCATTCTTTGTGAATACATACTTCAGTTCAAACCGTTTCTCCTGTCATCTGTAACATTCAATATCATTTAGCTACACTTGCAAAGAATTTTTACCCCAGGTCATTTAATTCTTAGGTTGCATAAAGTCATCAAACTGACCTGTGTCCAATACTCCATTATGTAAGAACCTGCACTAGCAATCAGCTTTCACCGAATATTTAATGTTACTGACCATTCTTCAAAACATTTATTTCTACCGTCACTTTTTTCTGTCTTTTCTATCTTGTAGTTAGTTTTTTCTGTCTTGTAGTTTACACAAACATCCCCCATGATGATGGCATATTGGCATGTGAAACGCACCTCAAACAAAATGACTTACCAACAGAGTCAGTTATACAAATGATAAAATTCACTCTGACACATAATTTATTCTCTTTTGGACAAGATTTCTACTTGCAACAAATGGGGAGCGTCGGTTTGCACCTCACTATGCAAACCTATTTATGGCAAAATTGAAGTAAGATTTTATGTCAATGTGTGTCTTAAAACCAATGTTGTATCTCCGTTACATAGATGACATCTTCATAATCTGGACTGCCAGTGAGAAGGTCCTCCTCCATTTCCATAATGATTATAATTCTTTTCACCCCAACATAAAGCTGAAGCTGAATTACTCAAAAGCAGAAGTCATATTCCTTGACACCACCGTTCAATTAAAAGACAGCACCCTTGTAACTTCTGTTTTTCAGAAACTATCAGACAGACGGACCTATCTGAGAAGTGATAGCTTCTACCCCAAGCATCTAAGGTGCTCGATCATTTTCATCCAAGCAATAGGATACAATCGTATTTGCTCAGACCCGGCAGACCGGGATAAACAACTGCAGGAGCTTAGACAAGATTTCATTAGACAAGATTATACCCCCAAAACAATAAATAAGAAGAGCTACTGCCATACCCAGAGACAACCTTCATCAATATAAAAACAAAGACAAGAACCGCATCCCCCTTGTTGTCACCTACAACCCACATCTTGAAGAATTAGAAAAATTATAAAAGAACTTCAGCCAATGCTAAACAATGACCAAAAAGTGAAAAATTTATTTCCAGAACATCCCCTCCTGCCATACAGACAACCACCAAACCTGCAGCAAATAATTGTCCGAAGCTCCCTAAGTGAACCAACACAAAATGGTACATCTCCCTGCCTACATAAAAGATGTAAAACCTGTGCTCACATTTATAATGCAGACTGTGTAGTTATACCACACTGCCGACTAGAACATCACAGAAAGGGATCATTTTCCTACAGATTATCTAATGTGGTCTACTTAATTATCTGTATGAAATGTCCTGACACTGCACTCTATGTGGGAGAAACAGGACAAACATTCCACCAGAGAATGAATTTACACAGGTTCCATATCAAGCATGGTAACACAGATGTTCCTGTAGCAGCCCACTTCAACAGCCATGGACACTGTGAGAGGGACTTTAAAGTCACAGTGCTTATGGGCAACTTTAGAACACAGCAAGAGAGAAAAGAATGGGAAGTCAAACTCATGCTAAAACTGAACACATTACAACATGGTTTGAATAGAGATATGAGTTTTATGGCCAGGTATGAGGATTGTTTGCATTTCTCAGACTGACACAGACAGCTTGACTACAGATCCACATTGTATGGAAAAACTCATCAGAAACTTCAAAAGACTTTGTTACACAGTTATCTTATCCTAAGATCTTGACCATACATTGTTCTCCTCTCTTGCTAAATGAATCTTAGCCTGCACAGGTCTATTAATTTTTTACATTTAAGATGTCTCACTTAAAGGTTTTCCAATGTTGTATCTGTCCTGGTGTCTATATAAACACAGGGAACTCCAGTTTCTGTATTACATCTTGCCTGAAGGAGGGGCCTGAGATGCCTCGAAAACTTGCATATTGTAATCTTTTTAGTTAGCCTATAAAAGGTGTCATTTTGCTCGACTTCTCACTGTCTTGTAGTTAAGAAAACATACCTCTGGATTTTCATCCTTTCTGTAGAAACTGCAGGAAGGTTCACCTGGATGCTTCAGACTGGTCTCTCTAGGAAATCTGCTCCTTTCATTCCACAGAGAAATGTTTCCTACGGTCTCCCAGTTTCCTGAAGACAATGCAAATGCTGATAGAAATCCTGCAAAACAAACAACCATTTATGTTAATAATAATTAACAAGTACAAGAAACAAAAACAAAATGACTAAACCAATTATCACTTTTGTTGGAATGAACATTCGGTTTTACCAAAATGAATTCAAAAACTTCCTTTGAAAACATCTACTGTGTATTTATTGATTGAATTATGTTGTGCCATTTGAAAACAAGAAACAATATGTGTAATTTATTAGAGTTTACATGTTCTCCCTGTGTCTGCGTGGGTTTCCTCCGGGTACTCCGGTTTCCTCCCACAGTCTAAAGACATGTAGGTTAGGTGCACTGCCGATCCTAAATTGTCCCTAGTGTGTGTGCTTGGTGTGTGGGTGTGTGTGCCCTGTGGTGGGCTGGCACCCTGCCCGGGATTTGTTTCCTGCCTTGCACCCTGTGTTGGCTGGGATTGGCTCCAGCAGACCCCAGTGACCCTGTAGTTAGGGTATAGCAAGTTGGATAATGGAATGGATGGATTTTAGAGAAAGACATAAATACTTTTATGACCTTTTTTTAGTAGCTTTTAAAGAGCAAAAAAATGTATTGTTCAATCATCACTGGCATTTTTAACTGTTAATTATAAACATATAACTCAAAGCCCATAGTACATACAGGCCATGTGTTACTTGTAAGATTAGCAGCATTAAAGATCCTCAACCTTTACAGAGTTTCAGCTTGTCTTTTTCTTTATAAATGTATGTATCATCTGAACTTGTTCTTATAGTTTGCATATGCAAAATTCTTAGAACACTATAATATCTAAAGATTTGAATGATAAATGCTTTAATGGGTTTTCCGAAGGTGTTTAAACGTAAAAGGCATGACAGTTTACACTACTGCCACACAGCTCCAGAGACCTGCACTCATTTAATATCTAAATTGAACTTGTTCCAGTTTTCTTCCCACAACTCAAAGACTTGTCTGGTTAATTGTTAACTCTGAACTCACGCATTATAAACGTGACTGTGATGGACTGACATTCATCCACAGCTGGTTTCTGCATTGTACCCAATGCTGACAAGACAGGTGCCATGAAACTGAAAAGTATGATTAATATAAAAGAAGGACAAATGTAGTAAATGAGATACCCTGTATTTTTGATGTTCAAGTTACTTTTTCATAATCGTGTCATACATTAATCTGCCTTGGAATTTGTTCTAGTCTTCGTTGCCATTTCAAATATCACTCATTGGGGTCAGCACTCCTATCATTATATAAATCACTTTTTAGAATATTCAGTTAATGTTTTGTGAACTAGAAAAGATTACAAATTCTCAGTTGCATAGCTTTATTTTTTTCCTCCGAATGCCTCTGAGAACACATTACATAACACTCTCAAACACAATTAATCTATTAATGAAAGTCATAAGAAGCCAGAGTCTATCCAGCAACATCTGCTTCAGGAAAAGGAATAGCCTGGCTGATGAAGCACTAGTCCAATATGGGTCTCATTCACACACACATATGGAGCCACTTTAGAATGACTAAGCAACCTAACAACATGTCTTTGAGATATGGGAGAAAAATCAGTGGCAAAGTGGCCACCCCTTGTGCTTTTACCAATGAAATCATTTATTAAAAGAGTACCTTCTTGGGACCTTTTAAATAGCATCTCAAAATATGACTGGAACTCAGTCATGCATCAATAACATTACTGCATTTATCTAAAATGTGCCCAGGGCAAGACCAAACCTGCAAGTGTTGCCATCTAGTTCCAGCATCACTAGGCCATATATTTTGGGAATACACTAAAGTAACATAATTCTGGGTAAAAATATTTACGTACTTCTCATACAGCCTTGGTGTTACAATCACTCCTAATCCAGCTATATTGGGTGTACAGTACTTCAAGATGGGATAAAAGTGCATAGGGAGAAACGGAAAGTAATATCCTATAGCACATTACTAGCATGCAGACTTATCTTGCTTAACTGGAAGAATCCCAACTCATCTTTTATAACTCCATGGATAAGCAACATTCTATTATATCTCAAACTAGAGAAATAATGATAGTAAATGACCAAAGCTTTTTCAAAAACAGGCAAGAATTCATTAATATAAATTTTGATAGGCATGACAGGCCTGTGATTGACTTTCTTCTGCTATTAATTGTTCTATTAAAATAAAAAGTTAAATTTTTTTTCACCTTGTGTCTACCTTGCTTTTGTCTTTCCTCTGTGTGGGGATTAAAACTTGTTTTGTTTTTTCCTTTGTACCTCTATGTTTCTCTTGTTTTCTCTGGCTTGATTTTGATGTAAACTGTTGTATCGGCTGTGCTTTTATTGTTCATTGGAGTGAGCAGTATTCCATTGTAATGTTCTACCTTTTGAAATTAAAACTTAAAATAAAATTAAATCTATTAAAATTAAAAACAGCACCTCCTTTATAAAGAAATACATACAAGATTACAAGTTAACTTTTAGCTTCCTTTTTACTTGTGCTTCATTGCAAACTGACTGATGATTAAATAAATGAACCTAAAGTTTTTATATAGCGAATGAACTAAAATGAATAACAAAAATGTACAAAATGAACAAACCTATGTGCACCAAAACATTACTTTCTGAATTTCAAACAGAGTTACAGCTCTTAAAACTCATTAATTTCTGGGACTATAAGGCAAGTCATCTGAGTAAATAAGGATGTAAATTAACAAGAAATGACATCAAAATGTCGGCAAGTCACCAGGACCAGGAGCGAACAGAGGGGACAACCTACTGTTATGACAGGGACAAGGCAATTCATTACATGAGCCCGATGTAATTTTATAAACTAATATATTTCAAGAAAACAAGCAAGACTCATTCAGTTCAAACAAATGAAAAAAAAATACTCCAACTAACAACACTGGTACTATTAAAAGTTAGGTTCTGTGAGATAGATTTTGATCCAACATGTAAAAGTAATCTAGGAATGTGATTTGTTATGATTTATTTTTATAGACTCAAGCAGAATGGAAAAAGGATTAAAGTGGCAACATGGAGCTTGTTGACCACACATGTAACTAAGAATGTCCGTATACTAGAATGTCCGTATACTCTGTACCTACAACTACTAAAACTACATATTAAATATTTAAAAAAAAAGTATGTTGAAATGATTTCTTTGTGAAATCTATTTTCATACCTTAGTAATCCAATTTAATCTGCAGACAATCTGGCAAATGATATCCTTTTCAAATAATACTTCATCAGAAATATAGTGACTTTAGCCAATTACGATTATTGCATGCACGTCATTTACCTGTGGGTGGAAAAAGTACTCTAAATCACAAGCCTGCTAGATCAAGCCCTAATTCTAACCATGTGAACCAGAGTAAGCCATTGCACATAAATAATACAAATGTATTCAATGAATGAGGGGGCCTGAAATGAAAAATAATTTCCTTCTTTGCAAGCTGCACAGATATACTACGGGTATGAGTCTTTAAAAATGGGTCCAACGCAAACGGTTCATGGGAAATTGCCTTACATGTGGAAAACCTTGATATGTACACTCTCTTTTACCTCCAGCTAGCCACAAGACAGGATTAAAACACACATGTCCATCTGCTTTAGTGTGGTTAAATCAAAGTGATGCATAATTATCTGTAGCACTGTCCATCCATTTTCAAACCTGCTGATTTATTTCAGGGTCATAGGAAGCTGGTAACTACACCTGTAGAATCATGCAAGGTGGGAACCAGGGGGAGTTTAGAGTCAACAATAAACCTAAACTACACATCTTTGGTATGTAGGAGAAAACTTACAGTACACTGAAGAGAATAAAAAAGAAATCAGGGATATAATGAGAATGTACAAGCTTCACAACTACAGAGACCAAACCTGGGATTCAATCCCAGGATTCATGACAGCAGAGCTGAAGTACTTTCTTTAACACATATATTAGCATTTTAATATATAAAACATCTTCTAAAAAGCACTCCTAATTCTTTTACGTACCAGAGGCATTATATCCAACTGCTATGATGAGTTCTGAGATTTGCAAGGTTTTGTCGCTGGAGGTTTCAAACTGTCTGCTGAAATCTGCATTCCACTGCAAGTGGACCTCTCTGTTAGAAAAATAAATTAACAGCCAAGTTACAATGGAAATGGCAGGTACCTGTGGTAGCAGTGGACTCAGCCACTTAAAT
The DNA here is from genome assembly GCA_026402145.1 of Polypterus bichir lapradei. Lineage (NCBI taxonomy): Eukaryota > Metazoa > Chordata > Cladistia > Polypteriformes > Polypteridae > Polypterus > Polypterus bichir. Next base: position 130,161,710 of record JANRMT010028174.1, read on the forward strand.
ACACCATTACTTTATTGACAACCTGTTCCTGAGTTCTTTAAAAACTGTGAGCTAAGTCTTTGCTTGTTACCAGGTTAGAAATGATAAATACCATTTCCATCTAGATCCACTTCGGCATACAGTATACTTATTTTCTCTGATCATAGAAAATATTCAGTACTCAAATAAACAATTCTCCAATATTTTGGTACTTATTAATGCTACGAGATGGAGTTCTGAAAATGAGTTGACGGTTTGCTCTAACATTAAATGTAATTTGCATTTTCAATTAATTGAAATGAAATTAAGCATTTTTCTACATTCTTGTTTATCATTTCACTAAACAGTGGGGATATAAGGACATATTGTGTTTTGACCAACTGGGGGAAGATGCTTGTTTTCCAAGGTCTCCAGAACTTGCCGACTGTCTCTGGCTTGTCCAACTACTTTTCTACAAATGGGCATTGATACTATAATTAGCTGATGGACAGATATAGTTGCTTATTAGTTTTGTTAATTAATGTATACTTTGTTTTTGATGTATTTGGACACATCTTTTATGTATTCTTTTATGTGATAGTTCTGGATTTAGTGAGTGGTACAATCTATTCTTGTACTTTGCCTCGAGAGTTGTCATGGCACTCTGAACATGTACTCGTTACAGGTGACAATACAACTACTACTACTAATTAATCGATCACATTGGTGTCAAAACAGGTGGCAATGAGACCCATTATGGCAGCAAGTGGATCAAAGACTGGACTTTCAAATGCAGCTGAGGTGTAGCAGTCAATGTTCAGACTGAAGTGTTGTGTTACTGTACAATATGAACAGACAGAAAAGGCAGTCAGATAATGTTTTTATCGGGCATCTGATCAGGATGCCTCCTGGACGCCTCCTTGGTGAGGTGTTCCGGGCACGTCCAACCGGGAGGAGGGCCCAGGGAAGACCCAGGACACGCTGGAGGGACTGTGTCTCCCGGCTGACATGGGAACGCCTTGGGATTCTCCCGGAAGAGCTAGAAGAAGTGGCCGAGGAGAGGGAAGTCTGGGCCTCTCTGCTCAAGCTGCTGCCCCCCATGACCCGACCTCGGATAAGCAGAACAGGATGGATGGATAATGTTTTTGGGCAGTGAAAGATATTCAAGAGTCAAACTGTCTGAATGGAGCAGCAAAACTCAAAAGAAGCAGTTCAAGTTTTGACTGTACTTGGTCGCTATTTGTAGTCTAATATCAATGAGTGCAGGTAGTGAGCTTCTCAAAGGCTAAAGTGCAACCATGAGGGATGTTCACAGTAAGTTCAGCATTAAGAGCACATGAATGAAACACAATGTTGTAACAAGCCCCTTCCTGACTGCCCTGTTGGAGAGATTCCTGATAATAGCCACTGAACATCTCACAACAGCTGATGGCCTAATGTCCTGTGTTTCATCCACACAATAAACAGAGACCACATAATTATAAACTTTATCAAACCAATAAAGAAACAAAGAAAAAAATCTTGATATTTAAAACATGAATTGTATAACAATGAAACACAATCAAGTAACACAAACATTTTTCACCCCTTCCTCATAGTAAAACTCTCAAAGTTTTCACCAGCATCCATATTCATATATTCCTTATTCCATCCTACCGATAATGTAGCACTTTTACCTATGAACAGTACAATAATGATCATTATTAATGATTTACATATAAAAAGATAAAAATAGGATGGTTAATAGTAATATTTTAATCAAAACTAAATGTCTACTTCAACGTCATGATGATGAATTAAGGATCCTGGTGGCAACATGAAGACTTTGAAGACAAATGCAGCAAACACAAACTTCAGACAACTTTGATATATTAAAGCTGCAGTGAACTCAACTGGCTGCTCAAACTCCATTTAAATAAGTGACAAAAACTAATACAGACAATAATCCTCTTGGTTGTACGTTAGGAAATTAGGTTTCAGGCTTGAATCAGCACAGAAGCCTGATCCAAATCAAAATCATCCTCCATCATCACTCTTCCTTTATATGGTGCGGACCAGAAGGAGTGGGGCTTCTTGAGACTCTGAGGGACTAAGGAGACAAGTCTGTTAGCGACAGCGCCCCCTATTGTCCTTGGGTGGTATCACTTACTTTGGGTGAGCTCAGAATGTGACCCTCTGGCATGCATGCGTGACAACCTATTATTATTGTGACATTGCTTGCTTTTTATTGTTAGCTAATACAATATGCAAATATACACCACTGTACGCAGGCCAAATTTTGTAGATTCCTTATTTGTACAGGGCTTTATTTTGCTCCAAAATGTCTCCCCTTGGGAAACTTAGAAATGCCTTCTTTAAAACATGTAACCACCCCCAAGCACTTAAAAAGCCCAAGAAAAACAAAGCTCAACATTTGCCACAGAACCAGCAAATGAAGGTTGCAATTACATATGTATAGAGTTGATTAGCATATTACGTCTGGTTGTTTCAGAGTGGCTGGGTTCAAGGCGTGATCGTGTACGCAGTTTTACAAGATGATTGGAACTAATAACGGTATATTGCGTGGAAATGTGTGTACGCCAGTTTATACATCGGATTTTTTGACGTGTGCATGTTTTCTTGCTGGAATCCACTTAAAGCTTCATAAATGAGACCCCTGGACAGCTACACTATGGCGCAGAGCTGCAAACAGAAACAGCAGTCAATGTGGCGTGTTTGTGTATATATCTATATCCGAAATCTGTCAAGACAGTCTTCGAACCTCTGTACCTCGTATTTAAATATGCGAGTTTTGAATATTAATAATTCTCTTAACCGTGAAGCACTTTTCCATACATATATTTGAACACGTGCATGAAGCTCTGAATTTGAACAACTCTACTATGAGCCTCCGGAAAGTTTATATTTCATGTCCGTAAACAGAGCATCACATTACTACAAAGCAGAATGGACGGATATTTTGTATAAAGTCTGTTATTTGGTCATGCTCTTCAAACATGACTGCACTTGAGTTCCGATCCCGCTCTAATATCCCTGCTGCTCTTGTTTCTGCACGGACCTCTTTTATAAGCACCGGTTCCTTTTTTTCCCAGAATTCAAGCGCCGGGAACACAAAACAAAAAAAAAACAAAACAATCTAGCAGAGGTTTACTGTAGTGGGTGTCTCGTAACGAATCGTTAAAACCACAAGGAGTAACCAGAACTTTTACTGGTAAGCAGTCCAAGGGCTGCCAGAAAAACGAACTAGATTTCAAGTTGGCGTGTGAAGGACGTGCTCACGTGTTGGATACAATGTAGTTAAGCCACATTACATCGATAAAAACAAGCGAAAGATATTTGGCAAAATTCGTGATAAAATGGTCAAACGTTTAAAAACGTGATCCGTCTAAATCGAGCGCAGACGCTGGTAAAGAGAATCGTGTTATCGAGTAGGAAAAGCAAAGAGATGTGCCGACTCATGTTCTACCTTTTCTTTTCGAGTTCTCGCTTTATTTCGCGGTCTTCCTCGTTTTCATCTTCTCCTTCTTCCTCCTCATCTTCCTCGTCTACAGCCCGGGAGGACAAAGTTACAGTTTCCCCAAAAAACGTGGCCATTTCGAGCAACCTTGAGGTCGATAATTAAAGCTTGTTTGTAACTGAACTTGTGCTGATTAAGAGTCTCCAATAGACACTTCTCTGTCGCGCTTTCCTTTCGATATTATTAATGGCCGATAGATGGCGTTAAAGTAACCGTGACAAACAGGTATGCACTGATGTCACTTAATGATTGGAATTCTTCCTCTTCTTTCGGCTGCGCCCGTTAAGAGTTGCTACAACGGATCTTTTTCCAGGTCTTCTTGCCCTCTGTGTCTTTCTCTGTTACACCCATCACCTGCATGTTCTCTCGCAGAAATATTTTTCTTAAATTTACACGAGAATATATATTTTCCCAGTGCCCTGTCCCTTTAAATCGAGAGGAAGGTGCAGCTGTAAGTGGTTTATTGAGAGGGGCCAAATTTTAATTGCCAGGGTGCTGCACTATAGGAAACGAAACAGCCAACTGAGTACACTGAGTAAAATACAGTAACAACAACAAACCAGGCTGTATTATTAGTTCAGCTTGGTACTGATCTTGTACCACTGTTCAATGCAACAGTGCTTAGAATTGAGGATCGTCTCCTCGTAGTACGGTACTACGAAGTCTGGTCTTCTGCGCAGTCAGTACAGCATTATCTCAGATGCCCTGCAACTGACCTTTAGTTTCTTCTGAACGTGCTTAATTCAATTTTACCAAATTTGACAGATGCTTTATATTTCGATCACAGCCAAACTATTGCACAATCCTACAACATGTAGGCCAGTATTGGTTAGTCCATTTCAAACCATCAAATTGCCACTTCCATATCCTTTACCAACCCCAAGCTATTCCACTGATTGGCGAATTGACAATTTGCATGAATAGGCAGAGCTGTGTAGTTACATTTCAAAAGTAATTCAACACATTATATTCTCACATTAAGCATCCTTTTGTAAATATGCTGCCATAGTTGAATGTTTTACCATACATGTGGAGGTCAAATAATAAACACCAATTCTGCTAGAACCTTTACACTTTGTATTGTCTCAAAGAACAGAAGTGATCATTTTTTCATTTTTTATTTTTATTACTATTTAATTTAATATTGCTTTTTGTATCAGTATACTGCTGCTGGATTATGTGAATTTCCCCATGGGATTAATAAAGTATCTATCTATCTATCTATCTATCTATTGTTTTAGATCAGGATAATCCTCTCATAACTTTCGATACATTTTTTATTTTTTTACATTAATATTTACTGTTATTTCCTTAGCTGATGCTTTTATTCTAAGTGACCTACAAAAGAAAGCAATATCATTTGCAGTTACTTATTTGGTGGATACCTTCATCCAAGGTGATTTACAGCATTAATTATACAATTGGTTATTTTTTTTTTCAGTTGGAGCACAGGCAGATGTAGTGACTGGCTCATGGTCATGTAGTGTCCATAGTGGGATTTGAACCCATAATCCCAGGGTTTGACGTCCAAAGCTTTAACAACAACTGCGCCACACTACCTGCTTCACAAGCAAGAACACAGTTAAAAAGCATATACAGTGCATCCAGAAAGCATTCACAGCACATCACTTTTTCCACATTTTGTTATGTTACAGCCTTATTCCAAAATGGATTAAATGCATTTTTTTCCTCAGAATTCTACACACAACACCCCATAATGACAACGTGAAAAACGTTTACTTGAGGTTTTTAAAAATTTATTAAAAATAAAAAAATTGAGAAAGCACATGCACATAAGTATTCACAGCCTTTGCCATGAAGCTCAAAATTGAGCTCAGGTGCATCCTGTTTCCCCTGATCATCCTTGAGATGTTTCTGCAGCTTAATTGGAGTCCACCTGTGGTAAATTCAGTTGATTGGACATGATTTGAAAGGCACACACCTGTCTATATAAAGGTCCCACAGGTGACAGTTCATGTCAGAGCACAAACCAAGCATGAAGTCAAAGGAACTGTCTGTAGACCTCCGAGAAAGGATTGTCTCGAGGCACAAATCTGGGGAAGGTTACAGAAAAATTTCTGCTGCTTTGAAGGTCCCAATGAGCACAGTGGCCTCCATCATCCGTAAGTGGAAGAAGTTCGAAACCACCAGGATTCTTCCTAGAGCTGGCCGGCCATCTAAACTGAGTGATCGGGGGAGAAGGGCCTTAGTCAGGGAGGTGACCAAGAATCCGATGGTCACTCTGTCAGAGCTTTAGAGGTCCTCTGTGGAGAGAGGAGAACCTTCCAGAAGGACAACCATCTCTGCAGCAAACCACCAATCAGGCCTGTATGGTAGAGTGGCCAGACAGAAGCCACTCCTTAGTAAAAGGTACATGGCAGCCCGCCTGGAGTTTGCCAAAAGGTACCTGAAGGACTCTCAGACCATAAGAAACAAAATTCTCTGGTCTGATGAGACAAAGATTGAACTCTTTGGTGTGAATGCCAGGCGTCGCGTTTGGAGGAAACCAGGCACCACTCATCACCAGGCCAATACCATCCCTACAGTGAAGCATGGTGGTGGTAGCATCATGCTGTGGGGATGTTTTTCAGTGGCAGGAACTGTGGGACTAGTCAGGATAAAGGGAAGGATGACTGCAGCAATGTACAGAGACATCCTGGATGAAAACCTGCTCATCTTTCAGCAGGACAACGACCCTAAGCACACAGCCAAGATATCAAAGGAGTGGCTTCAGGACAACTCTGTGAATGTCCTTGAGTGGCCCAGCCAGAGCCCAGACTTGAATCCGATTGAACATCTCTAGAGAGATCTTAAAATGGCTGTGCACCGACGCTTTCCATCCAACCTGATGGAGCTTGAGAGGTGCTGCAAAGAGGAATGGGCGAAACTGGCCAAGGATAGGTGTGCCAAGCTTGTGGCATCATATTCAAAAAGACTAGAGGCTGTAATTGCTGCCAAAGGTGCATCGACAAAGTATTAAGCAAAGGCTGTGAATAATTATGTACATGTGATTTCTCAGTTTTTTTTTTATTTTTAATAAATTTGCAAAAACCTCAAGTAAATTTTTTTAACGTTGTCATTATGGGGTGTTGTGTTTAGAATTCTGAGGAAAAAAATGAATTTAATCCATTTTGGAATAAGGCTGTAACATAATGAAATGTGGAAAAAGTGATATGCTGTGAATACTTTCCGGATGCACTGTGTGTGTGTGTGTGTGTGTATATATATATATATTTCCCCATGTTTACAAAACATGGTCCAACAGTAGCAGTGTTGGCCTGAAAAGTGTTTGCTTCCTGGAGTTATCCCACCTTTACCTTCCTATTTTGGACACACATTTGTGCTTTTCTGTGTGGACTGACTGCTTTATTAGCTGTAATGGCTAAATACCAAATGCAATTACAAGGTTTATTAATAATTGGACAGCAGTAGCTGTGTCTGACAGGTCACTGTTCAAATCAACTGTATCCGTGAAATTAAGTCTTTAAACTTTAAATGAAAGCAGTTGTGTCATATTTCTTGTCAAAGGTTGGGAAGAAAAAGAACCAGTTTTTAGATTAAAGGGTGGTGAAAATGTAAAGAGATGTATTTGTCTTTACAAAGTCATGTACAATTTCAAGAAAAAATAGCCCAAAATGAAGAGTCACTTGGTGCCACATTGACACTGTAATAGTAATGCTACTTTACACTAAGGAGACTAGGGTCCTCCTTGCATGGAATTTGCATGTTTTCCCCATGTTCAAATATTCCCTTCCACTGTCCAAAGTTGTTCGGATTAGGTGAATTGGTGATGCTAGTTTGGCCCTCAGGATGTGTGTTTGTGTGTGTTCACCCTGCGATGGCTTTGTGCCGTATACTGAGATAGGCTCCAGACTCCACGCAACCCTGGTCTAAATTAAGTGGGTTATAAAATGACATGAAGAGTCACATCCAAGCCATTTTTTCATGCGCAAATCAGTTAAAAATAAGCAAATATGATGTGAAACCACCCAATATGGCAACTTTCTGTGGCAGAGTTGGGCAGAACCCACAGTAGGGCACATGGATTTACCCACTTATATGCATAGTAAAGACTTATTTAGAGTTAGGTACCTTTCAGTGTTATGTACGTGTCTGGGGGAAAACTACAGTACCAAGTGAAAAATTCAGATGCAACCTCCTGAGAGTACGAACAGGCCAGGATAAGAAGCCAGTATTAAAATACAGGAGCTATGTCTGTAAAATACAAGCATGGCGGTTTATTTTTCCATATAGTCCCCAGACCACTAATACACTTGTGGTGACATTTATACCTCACAAACAAAACATTTTGCCTTACTTGTGCAATCAGTTTTCTACAACTAACCTGATTTCTTCATGATCTGCCTGGGATGTCGAATGACGGTAGCTCTTCAGACAAGACCAGGGGCCTCATGTATAAACAGTGCATACGCACAAAAATGTTGCATAAGAACGTTTCCGCGTTCAAATCGCGATGTATAAAACCTAAACTTGCCGTAAAGCCACGCACATTTCCATGGTACCTCATACCCTGGCATACGCAAGTTCTCCACTCAGTTTTGCAGACTGGCGGCACCTAGTGTCAAAGCAGTGCTACTGTTCCTGTGTGGTTATCCTTTTTTTTTCAGATCCACATACCTGATGCAGCTTTATAAATACACTGAAATTAACCGCATATTGCTTATTAGTTTAATGTATCCGATTGTAATTAACCAGTAACAATATAATGGTCCACGGAATTGTCAAACTATTCTAAATACAATAGCTGCTTTAGCGTTGTTACTCTCACTGCACCTTCTTCTTCTTCTTCTTTCAGCTGCTCCCGTTAGGGGTTGCCATAGCGGACCATCTTTTTCCATACTACTCCCACTACACCACTCAGAGTATTTATATCACTGTATCTGAGTGTGAATCACAGCTGTACAGCAGCTGATCAGAAAGAGAATTATCGGTATACAGCATCAAGCACACGCTGCCTCAGCCAGGCTGCATATTGAACTGCTTTCACACGGCAAACGTTTCAAAGCCTTTCCTGTATGGACCTCACAGTTCAGAAACAGTTTCATCCCAAGAACTATACATGCACTTATTCAGTCCATCAAGTGCTCTTTGTAGAACTGTTTGTACTTATTAGTACAATCACCTCACTGTAAACTTGCACTACAGTTATAATATTGCGCAACTTAAGCCACTTTATAAAGCGTGTATTTACATATGATGGCGATATCATTTTTAAGATGAAATGCAGCAAAATATGTTTATCATACAGATAAAACTTCATTTAAATAATCTATATTGTTAATAATTAAACATGTGAGGACACGGTGCCACAGCATCCGTTCACAGATTGTTCCTGCCTCGCGCTGTATATTTGCTGGGGCTGGCGCAACACTGGATGGATAGATGGATAGAATAGTTAAACACGTACTACAAAGATATTTCAATGTTCCTTAAAAGTTTTGAAGAATCGGCGTTCTAAGCTTACAGATGGCTTAACATCTATTACAGAGCTGATTGTGTGGTGATTGGGTATTTGGAGAAAGAAAAGTAAGGACATGAATTGGGGGTTAGTACGCTTGAAAGAGACAGCACTGCTACAATAAAGGATTTCATCGAAGATTGCACATGGCGCAGCAAGCATCTTGCGTGAGACATGAACAATCACTGCACCACCGTGTTCCCATGTTTAATAACATGATTTAACTCCTATCATCATGAAAATGATATCACGTATACATCTCAGGATTTTAATTATATAGAGAGCTGTAATATCACAAATGTAATGGATTCTGTGTCCTGTCAGAGGAAGAGAAAGCCTGGAAGCACGTAGTGATTCACACACATAAAGCACATAGAAGATCAAATACAAAACAAAGCATTTAACATGCTACTTTAGTCACGATGGGATTTGAGAAACTAGTAAATTAAATGATTTTAAGATGAAGTTTATGATGTTCTACTTTAATGACAAAATAAAGTACGTGATTAAAGTGGACATTTCGTGCTTTTTTCCCCACTGTGTGCCTTTTTTTTTCTCTGTACCCTAATAAGCTTTCACATGACACTCAGACGGTGGGCTACAACTCGCCTTTTCACGGCGACTTTAATATTTGCCAACTTCTTTTTTATTTCGGGCACTGTGCGACTTTGTGAACTTGAGCTGTCGAGTTTCTCCGACACGCTATGTCACTCGATCAACTTCCTTTTGTTGTTTATACCACTGTTTAAATCAACAATTAGTACGGTTTTCCTTGCCTCCACTTGGTATTCGCTGAAATTCTATTTTCCCTCGTGCTTTTGCCATTGCCTTTTCACAGAAAACTGAGCTTAAGGGCTATTTATATTGATTTCCATATTCAAAGAGGCATAATTCTAGGAGGAGTTGAGGTGGGGCAGCAGGCACGTGCACAAGCATTAATTTTCACACTGACCGGGATTTATGTAGCGGAAGAACGTGGAAGTTTGCGTATGCACAGATTTATGCCTCTGGATTTTTCTGTGCGTACGCACATTCCCGCTTTTGTGCTTACGCCATTTTATAGTGTGAGTTCTACGAACGGCGTTATGCATGAGACCCCTGGAGAATAGGGTGGGTGTTTATTTCTTTAAATTCAGCTTCCCATACAATATGAACAGGAGCATTGTTGTGAAGAAGAAGGGCCTTTTTCTGTTTGATTGCTGGAAATGGCAAAGTAAGCTTAATATTGACAGAGTATTTGGGCTTTTTAAATATAAACTTACACTCTCAAACATCATAAAAACTGAGTACATGTGTATGGATGTTTATACACTACTGAAAAGGACCAACATCCCACCTAAAGTTGCTTCAATATGTGTACAATGCTGCCTGGACAAAGTTCAGCTTCTGGGAGAAGTGGATTCAAAAAATGTATGCATTGATGGGAAAGCAGTTTTGATTGTAATGAATTCTGTGTTTCATTGGTACTCTAATATATCTTAAACAATGAAGACAGGGGCAAAGCCAGTCCTTAAGTAGGCAATCAGAAAATTTATAATGCTGACAAAAAATTTACTTAATGCCAGAATTCTAAAAAATAGGTGCTGGATTTGAGGTGAACAGTTTGCAGTGAGGGATAAAGGAATTAAGGCTTTTCTAACTTTTAGAACACATCAGTCTCCTTAAACAACGGGCCATAGATATAAAAACTCCACAAACCTGTGCATTAAAGCAACCCAGTGGATTATTTTATGAAATTTCCTTGCAACTCTAAATTGTTGAAAAAAAACTTTTAGCAAAATATGAAATTCACCTGGATTTTTGAGGGTTCAACAAAATGAAAATTAAAAAGAAAGGAGATGTCACTCAGAACTTAAATAATTCATCTTTAAAAGATTCTTTACTTCTGCTTGCATTTTCTGTCGCATAGATTCAGCACCAGAGCCTTGCTGCCAGTCCAATAACTAACCAATATAATGGAAGGCCTTTGTAAAAGATTAGTGATGTTGAAGCCTCCCCAAAGCTTCCTCAACATGCAGCAATGAGAATGCAGAGAATCTTAAGATGAAAATAAAAAAATACTGTACTTTACTACTAATAGAAAACAAGTGATTTTCCTTTATGATTAGCTCCTCCAAACACTCCTCTCCGTTTCCACACTTCTCACAGCACTCTTTCAAAAGGACAGTGATGTCACTAAAGCAAGCTGTAGCTATGGTAGTCAACATCATACATAATGCACAGCCAGTATTAAACTGACTGAGAAGCACATAATTTATAGTTATTATTTTCATGTGAATTATGAAATTGTTATCTTTTTAAGTAAATAATGCTTATCTTCTATAGGAAGTGTTAACATAGATAGTATAATACTGTAGTACTGATGCCAAGTGCAGATAATTAATACAACTCAGTCGTGAACCCATCTGATCCTGGGACTTTCTTGTATATTAATAGAAGCATTTCTAAGAACCCAGCCTGTGTTATTTAGCTGCTTTCAGTTTGGAAGACATGCAAACAACTCAAGTCTTCATTACTTATCTCCTCTAGTGGCTGTTGTCGATCAACAAGTTCTGCTTTTTTAAGGTCAGTGAGATCATCTATTTTTTTGAGCATAAAAAACATTGTTTGATGTAATATCATTTTTCTTACTGCTTATTTTTTTTATTTGCTACATTGCTACATTATCCTTTTAAGATACTTCGTAATTTCTAGACTGTTGTCATTGGCCTGCTCCACTGACAGACTGAGTAGATCGTTCCTCCCCCACACTATGCGACTTTTCAATTCCACCCAGGGGGTTAAACGTGAACATTATACAAAGTTATTGTCTGTTATACCTGCATTTTTATCACTCTTTAATTTAATATTGTTTTTTATCAGTATGCTGCTGCTGGAGTATGTGAATTTCCCCTTGGGATTAATAAAGTATCTATCTATCACATGTGTGCAAATAGAGGACAGCTTAAGGGTTCAGATGATTGTAATTCTTCGCAGCTCCAAGAGTTAGTGCTGTGTCTTAATGCCATTTCCATTCCTCCCTCTGTAGACAGTAAGGCTGACTGCAAGAACACCTCTCATGTCACTTCCAGTGTCTGTCCACCTGGACCCGTCTCCTCCTACTGGAAAGACCAGAAGATCCACCATCTTGAATCAGTTCAAATGAAAACTCTCATCTGGAAAGATGTCTCTGCAATTATTGCGTGTTTCTCTTTATTTATATGGGGTCAACAGGGTGGTGCCCCATCTCTTTATTGTTGTCCATCTGTTCATTTACAGTATTTTAAATGTAAAAAATTACTGTAGTAATTCTTTTCATTCTCTGCTTTGTTCCAATAAGATCCAATCCTTTTATTGATTTCAGTGATGATACTTTTGTTTTGAAGAAACTAAGCTATTAAGTTTCTAAAGAGGACTGTTTATACACATTAAAAAAAGAGGTAATGGAGGTATGAAAATAATACTGTAGCCTTATGGTTAGGATATGGTGAACATATAATGTTTGTTGAGCTATTTTGAAAATCCTTAGAGGCAAGCCAAAAATCGATTTGTGGTCAACTCAACTGTGTATTGCTATTCAATGTAAATGATCTTCAAGAAGTATAGGCTTCTCTGCAAATGCCAACTAAATCAAATCTAAGCACAAACATCATTAAGTACATTAGAAACCTGTGGAAGCCAGCTGTTCATTCCACTATCCAACACAACATTAAAGTTACCTCCAAAAATTAATGAAGACTTGGGGAAATCTGGATAATACATGAAATAAATACCCTCCTAATCTAGTCAGGAATGCTTTGTTTTCTGAGATGTGAGTTAAATTCACAGACAGTAAGCAGAACCCTTCTTTTAAAATGATTATTTAAAATATGAACACCAATCGAATGTGTTGTCCCTTAAGACATTTAATGGTCCAAATCACACTGTGACCGCCGTAAATATACTCCCTGCATAGCTAAATGACACTCTTGTAAAAAGCAGTAATCACTGTTGAATTGTGTGAGATACAAACTATTGTTTTTCATTTGTTTTGGTCTCTTAACACATCTGCATTAAGAGAAACAAGACATATAACAAGCAGTTTGTGGTATAGGACTGGCTGTTTATCCCAGCCAATACCCCCACGCCGCTAGGTGGAGTCTTCCCTGCAACCTGGAGGTGCCTCGAATTCCCGCAGGGCATCTTGGATATTGGAGTTTTCCGTCACAGCCTTGCTGGATACCATGAGGGCCACCAGGAGATGCTGCAGGGAGGCATAAGGATTTAGATTTTATCTATGAACCGGAAGTACTACATCGTCAAGAAGGTGGAAGAAATAAACTGCTTCCGGACTGAAGAAAAAGGAGTTTTCATCGGACACGGAAGTGATGGAAAATCACATGGAGTAAGGGATAGAATCACTTCCGGGTCACAAAGTATAAGAGGACTGTGAGAGATCCCAACAGTGGGCCGAGTTGGGAGGAATGGTGACTGAGCTGCTGGGAGGTGTGGAGGATTGTGTATTGTTGATTTATTGTATTGATTATTGAGAATAGTGGAGGTGGAGGTGGTTTGTGCACATCATTATTGTAAAAATAAAATTTATTGGACTTTTATCTGGTGTCTGGCGTCTGGTCTGAGGGTTCACAGTGGCGTAGTCGGCAGGATTCTCTGGCCATCGGTTTGGCAGAGGACCTGGGAGAAAAATTTCTATAGACAGAAAACCCCAAGAAGACAGCGTCATGATTACGCTACTGTGACAGGGGGCGCTGTCGTCCCCTTGAACCCTCAGACCAAACGCCAGACAACAGATAAAAGTCCAATAAATTTTATTTTTATAATAATGATGTGTACAAAGCACCTCCACCTCCATTATTCTCAATAATCAATACAATAAATCAACAATACACAATCCTCCACACCTCCCAGCAGCTCAGCCACCCTTCCTCCCAACTCGGTCCACTGCTGGGATCTCTCACAGTCCTTTTATACTTTGTGACCCAGAAGTGATTCTATCCCTTACTCCATGTGATTTTCCATCACTTCCGGGTCCGATGAAAACTCCTTCTTGTTCAATCCGGAAGTACTTTATTTCTGCCACCTTCTTGAAGATGTAGTACTTCCGGTTCATAGATAAAATCTAAATCCTTATGCCTCCCTGCAGCATCTCCTGGTGGCCCCCATGGTATCCAGCAGGGCTGTGACGGAAAACTCCAATATCCATGATGCCCTGTGGGAATTCGGGGCACCTCCAGGTTGCAGGGAAGACTCCACCTAGCGGAGTGGGGGTATTGGCCGGGATAAACAGCCAGCCCTATACCACAAGTGCTTCCCAAACTCGGTCCTGGGGACCCACTGTAGCTGCAGGTTTTCATTCTAACCAGATTCATAATCAGTGACAACACCTGATAACACTGATCTCATTTAATTAGCTGGTATTATTTTTCTTTTATTCTACATTCAGAAAAGCACAGCAGCATGATTTTTACATTTATAAGACATTTAGAAATATTTCTATTTTTGCTAGAATGCTTAACTCTCTTTTGTTACTTTCTTTATATTTTGCCCTTTCTCTGTGCAGTTTTCCCCCTTCATTGCATCTTATTAATAACAGTTAAAAAGGAGCAGAGCAGACACCCAGGCAAACAACACTGAATCATCAAAGACTGCAACTACTTTAGCGTCAGACCCACTAATTAGTAAATAATGGCTTAATTAAACACTTCGAACACCTACATAAGTAGAATGAAAATCAAGATAATAATAATAATTTGCATTTATATAAGATGAAAATATTGTTAAAAAGAAAAAAATGCATTATTCTAATACAACTGCGGGCGGCACGGTGGTGCAGTGGTAGCGCTGCTGCCTCGCAGTTAGGAGACCTGGGTTCGCTTCCTGGGTCCTCCCTGCGTGGAGTTTGCATGTTCTCCCCGTGTCTGCGTGGGTTTCCTCCGAGTGCTCCGGTTTCCTCCCACAGTCCAAAGACATGCAGGTTAGGTGGATTGGTGATTCTAAATTAGTCCTAGTGTGTGCTTGGTGTGTTTGTGTGTGTCCTGTGGTGGGTTGGCACCCTGCCCGGGATTGGTTCCTGCCTTGTGCCCTGTGTTGGCTGGGATTGGCTCCAGCAGACCCCTGTGACCCTGTGTTTGGATTCGGCGGGTTGGAAAATGGATGGATGGATAATACAACTGCTTTGTACATTTTAATATATATATATATATATATATATTTGGTAAAAAAAATAATAAATATATATGTATATATATATTTTTTTTTTTTTTTTTACAAAATTTAGTTTTCTAATTTCTATATTGTTCCCAAAACACAGAACTTGGGAAATAACAGTTCACTTAATTAACAAAAACCTGCAGCCACAGTGGGTCCCCAGGACCAAGTTTGGGAAGCACTGAACTAGTAGATATAGACAATAAAAATAGAAAGTATTAGATCAATTGAAATGAATGTTTTGCTATAACAAACACCTAACAGTCGAAGACTTATACTTCAACCATATATAAGAACAGCAGACCCATCAAATGATAGGATATAACAAAAAGAAAAGTACAGTATATAATTTGGAATGAAAAAATGACATACTGCAATGGGTTTGCTGCTAAGGTCTTTGTTTTTTCTTTGTGAATCATTTTTTTCCTATTTTACACTGTGTCCCAAACGGGACTTTAGAAAACATTCTTTAAAACTAGTATTAGAGTAACCAGACTGGTCTGCAGGACTGTGTTACATAACTGTGCTTAGAGTACCATTTTGGACAACCATCTCATAGTGAAAGCTACTCACATGTTATAATCAATATGAAACACACTATCCATTCTCCAGCACCATGTTTAGTGAGTATAAATACCTTACCTAAAAACTTAGCAAAAAACTTTACAATTTCACAAAATAATGATTTATAATATTTCATTCAGTTAATAGAAAAGTCCATGTATTTAACTCACCAATTTCTTTATTATGTTATCCTCATGACACACCCCCTCATAATTGCACCAGAAACCCAGAAAAGAAATCAGCAAAAACAACATCCTGTATTATAGAAGCATATTAGGGCCACAGGATGGAAAAAAAAAACAAAAAAACGGGACACCATATAGAGAGAAAAAAAAAAGTATTTTGTGATTAAACCCAAAATTTCCACTTTAACATCGAATTTTTGATTTTAATCTTGTAGTTTTCTTTGTCTGCGGTGGGCTGGCGCCCTGCCCAGGATTTGTTCCTGCCTTGCGCACTGTGTTAGCTGGGATTGGCTCCAGCAGACCCTCATGACCCTGTGTTAGGATATAGCGGGTTGGATAATGGATGGATGGATGGACGGATAGTTTATTTTGTAATTAAAAGTAGAAATATCAAACTAAAATGTGATCACATGATCTGTAACTTTGCAGCCTACAGAAATGTAAGAAAACACCTTAGACATACTATATTAATGCGAAATCACAAAGTCTGTCCAGGGATGCGTTTAAATGATTAAAGATGGGTCTGTGTATGTAATACATTGAATCAATTTATAACACTATTATCCTGAGGTTCATTTTTTGAAAGCATCATAAGAAAAAGAATGCTGTAAACTCCAACATAAAATAGATGTGTAATTTACTAGTATTTCTCATACCCCATTGAAACTAAAGTACCCCTTTAAATCCTTCATAATTAACATGGTTTCCACCCTAGCTGTTTATCTCTATGTGCTTCTTAAACAGGCTTTCCCTTGCACTGATGGTAGCCACAGGCAGTGTTTGTCACAAAGAATAGGTTAAACTCAAAATATGACAGCTCTCTGAACATTTAAAATACCAAGATATATACATGATAATTTCATTATGAAAGGCATTAAACCATTTATATAATTATATTTTATAGACAAATTGTTAACTTAATTTAAATAATTTATACTATTAAAAATCAAGTATGTGGGTGCAACAGTGGCACATTTTCCACATACAGTACCTATATCTATAGCTTGCTTTCCACACCCTGCGGGTTTCCTCATGTACTGTCTTGTTTTTCAACCAGTGTCTGAAGGTTAGTTACAAGTGTCAACAGGCAAGCACTAAAGATACACCCAATATTACCCACTAGCCATCCACCATTTAACTTGTCATTTCTTGCCTTTCGACACACTATCCACTTGGTTTTCAATGAAGACATGATGCTAAAGGAACAATTTCATTTCCTTAGTAGAGTGGTAAAATGGGACAAATCAGTATCCAGGCATTTTCTGCCAAATAATGTTAACAACAGTCTAAAGTTAAACAAAAGTCTTTGTTCATTCAGCACTTACAAGCTTTTGGTAAGATGGAATAAAAGTTAAAAATTTTCCAACTATCACATGACTAAAGAGGAGATTCATATCTATGATGAATTATAACATATACTTTCATGTTACCATCATTGCACTTAAATATCACTCACATCATCTTATAAACTTGGAATTTACTCCAACCAAAGGAAGGAGAGTGAAAGAATGTGAAAGTACTTTCTCATATACTCAGATATGGGGATTGTGACACCCCGTGTAGTGGCAAGGTTGGCACCAGACCACAAAGTGGGCGTATTGTAGTGCAGGGCCGACCGGGATCAGATTTGTGAGAAGTAAGATGTATAGACACAGACACAAAAAGGTGGTATTTCCAAAACAAGAGTGGGTTTATTTACAGGTGCAACAAAAATAATGTCCCAATCAAAAATATTGAGCAATATATACAGTAAAGTTTCCAGTCCCCAAAAATTAAAAATAAAGACAAAAACGTATATACAAAAAAAGTCCAAAGAATGCAAAAAATATTTACAAGAAAAAAAAACAGTGTATATACAGGAACAAAAACAAAGTGCAGCAAAATCTATATAAATATAAATACCTCCACCAAAATAAAGCTACATTAGAAAATGTCCATAATATATTCAGGAAATTTACAAAATAAGGCACAAGCCTTGTTTGGTAAACTAATGGAAAGAGCTATACCAACCACACTAACCACACCACCAAGTCTAAAGACAACCCTTATGAGGCAAGAAGTGCCTCTTATAGTCGGAGCACAAGTCTTCATCCTATTCCGTGACATGTTGCTTCCTTTCACCAGTCGCGACTGATGCAGGTGCTTTCGCCAAAAGTGCTCCTCTTAACCTTTGCATGGCATATAATAAATAGGGCTAGCAACCCCCGCCTTTATGATGAGGTATGCACAGCGTCCTCCAGTAGGCCTGATCTGGAGGTGCGCCCAACCCGTTGCTGGCATTCCACTGCATGAACCTGCCAAAGACAAAGTTAAAATATCTTTGAAAGTGCACCCTGAACTTAATGACTTAAACAGGTAACTGCTTTAATGTTTATTTTGAAAAGTCACCTTTACCCTATTAATAGGACATTTCCATTAAAGTGGTAATGCCTGGTAGGCAGATTACCACAAGGATGGATATTTGAGCAGCAAACCGCAAGGCAATGATTATATTTTTATTAGGCTGACCCGCCTTTTAAGGCGACTGACTTTTAAGTTGACCACTTCTTAAGGCAATTCAAAATGTAGATCAATTTGATATTTTATACAAACTCATTAATTTGGTTATATTGCATTTGAGCAGTATTACTTTAATACTCGTAGTTTCTGTTATTTTTTTGATGAAATTTAAACTTTTTTTCTATATTGAGGTCGCCCTTTTGAACCCCCCTGATATTTACTACGCGGTGAGGCATTTGTACTCCATCAACATTAATTATTACCAGAGACATAATTTTGTATATTTTTCCAGCGCATCGCGCACAAAAGCAAGGGAACGATGGGAGCACCAGAACTCTGCTCACATCATGTCGCTTCGTACCGCAAGCTGCAAGTAGTAAGTCTGTGATAAGCGGAATACCGCTACGCTTTCCACTCACAGGACGGAAGGACAATCCCGACCGCTTTTATATAGTAAGAAAGAAGAAGAAGATATCGCACAGTCTGGAGTAGAAAATCATCTTTTACCTGGAAAAACGAAACTACAAATCCCATCGTGCATTGCAAAATGGACGGGGCGTGTGTGAAACTCCGTGCTACTCGCACAGTCTGGAGTAGAAAATCATCTTTTACCTGGAAAAACGAAACTACAAATCCCATCGTGCATTGCAAAATGGACGGGGTGTGTGTGAAACTCCGCGTCTGCGTAGCACTCACTGGACGGAAGGACAATCCCGACCGCTTTTATATAGAAGGATATTATGTACATTAAAAAATCATCAACAACTTATCACATCAAATTAATAATATGTTGAACAATTATTATAAAAGTAATGTTAAATAAATCGGACTCTGAAGCTGCGTGAATAAAAGGTAAAGTATCACATCCGGTTAACAGACATAGCCCAAAAGTTAACAGAAATCCACGTTTTGTACCTAATACTTGTAAGTTATCGTGTTTACATACACACGGACTCGGGGAAGTCTAAAATGTCTAAATTCGAGATGGAATTTTTTTCCCTATACTTCACATACAAGAAAGTAAAAAGACCACTGGAAAGACAGTTAATTCTCAAATGTTACTTGTTACTAGTGTCACTCTATCTACCTCTTAGCATTAGAATTGCCATGTGTTTTTTCAGTACTACAACCACTCAGACTATGCCAAGTAGTGTCTCAATCCTTCTGTTCTCACTAACAACCCATTGGCTTAGCATCCTGATAAATTACCATACTGCTCTACCCCCAAAAGCAACAGATAGCCTAACACTTGAGTGAATATAAAAATTATTTCTTTGCATACATTTTCAATTGGGGCACAAAACTACTTCAGTATTTTATAGTGAAAAACAAAACAACACAGTTCAATCACCTGCACACATAAAATAATATACAGGTAAAATTCCATTACAACAAACTCCCAAGGATCTAAAAATTATTTAATTGTAATGAGATTCTGTATTTGTTACTATAGTGCTTTATTTTACTTGCATCCAGGCGTTTGCAATCATTTCAATAGCTTCTTTCACGTTAATTGTAATCTCCTCCTGCCTACAAGTTATGCTGAAGAGAATTTTTCTCAACATTTCCTTGCCATAATACACTTTCAGGGTGCGAATGATGCCCAAATCCAATGGCTGAAGCACTGCTGTGCAATTGGGTGGGAGGAATTCAACACAAACATTATCTAAATGTGGAAGCATGTTGTGTGCAGCGCAGTTATCAATCAGAAGCCGAATCATCCTTTTCTTCTTCTTTGTATTGTGAGGTTTCTAAACACTTTTGGGATCGCCCCCACTCCCCACCCAATGGGATCGACACGCTGAAGTGTGTCCCGAAGCGCGATTGAAGCGTCTGTGGAAGATTGTTTGTCCGTTGCTGGGGCAGGGCAAAAAGAGGCTCATAGCGTTGCAGTGAAGTGACACTGAAGCAAATCATAAAAGATCGGGGTCGTGCTATAAGTCCCTGTCTTGCACCCCAAAACACAAAGCTTTGTCTCAGTACTTTTAAGAAAACCAGCTTTATTCAGCTTGAAACAGGAACGGCACAGTTATTTATTGTAGCGTGATCTGCCACTCTGCTATACACAGAGACAGCAGTCAGGCAGGGTCGTGGCCAGGTCAGTGACCAAGAATCCTGTTATCTGCATTTATAATTTACGTGCTCCTAACCTTGCATCACCCATCAAGATCTTTTCTGTTTATTTTGGCGGAGAGACGCAGCATAGCTGTGAGCCTGCTGTTGCCCCATACAGACGCTGAGATCGTACTTTGGGATGCTCTTTGGCTTGTTGTCCAGTTGGGGGAGGTCCCAAGATAGTTTAAAAACCTCACATTTTCTTGAATGAGTGCCGCATTAATAGGAATGTTTCTTGAACGAGCATCACTGAACCACATAAAAACAGCTTTTTCGACATCTTCAAATGCAGCAGTTCACATATGTTTGCAAGATTTTTCTTCTTTTTTTGCTCGGTCTTTCAAGAAAGTTGACAGTGTCGATGGCAAAATTCCGAATTCACTGGCAACGTCTTTTTTCTTTTTGCCGCAATTGAGAGCTGCAAAAATTCAAAGTTTTTTTTTTTCTAATATGAACTGTTATCATTTTTTCGTGTCTGCCATTTCTATAGGAGGGTGACAATGAGTTAAATTCCAATGGATGTTTTTCAAATGTTGACGAGCAATAAGCAAAAGGTATCACTAAAAACCGCAGGAAACAAAAAAGGCAAAAAAAAAAAGTATGAGGA
The DNA here is from genome assembly GCA_026402145.1 of Polypterus bichir lapradei. Lineage (NCBI taxonomy): Eukaryota > Metazoa > Chordata > Cladistia > Polypteriformes > Polypteridae > Polypterus > Polypterus bichir. The sequence goes on from JANRMT010028174.1 coordinate 130,182,820, forward strand.
AAGTTCAAAGAAAGAAAAAAAAATTTACAATGTTTCTGTTTGGGGATTGTTGTGCATAATTGAGCTGCGGCCACAGAACTAGCTGCTCTGTGGCTGATTCATTCTGGCATTTCAAGGTCTTTTGTGCACTTTGTTGTAATGAAGTATCTGCTGAATGTACTTCATAGTAACGACATTTCTATAGACTCGTGTCATATGGGAAGCTGTCAGGACCATAAAAATACTTCATTGTAATGAAAATTTTATTGTAACAGAATTTTACCTGTATAAAGTAAAAACTACTTTTTTAATAGTAACATTTAACATTATTTTCTTGATTTATTGTGTGTTCATTATCCAATTTTGCACCATTTCATTTTACTAGGACCAAAAATGACTTGTAGGGGTGCTGTGGCTGTGAGTTACTTTCCACAGTTGTTCTCCAACTCAGCATGAAACCACATCAGTATTTAATCTTAAAAAGCCAAACACCACATTGCACTCAGCTGGAAGCACAGATTATTATATTAAATCAAAACAATATTTTTCTATATACACTAAATAGTTAATACATATTTCACAGATTATTAATTGGGAGGCAGCATGATGGGCTGAGTAATAATACAGTCCACATCAACAGTCATCTTTCATTTTTTGCAGTCTGAGCAGCTCTTTCACCAAAAATGGGTGCTCTGAATTAACTTTGTTTTGTTGCATGTCTGTTCCTTCTGCATCTGCACTTTTATCAGCGTTCATCTCCTTGACCATCTTTTGTGTCCCTTCACAGTGGGCTAACAGCTCCCATCTCATTTTGTTTACAGTTTGGCACAGAGCAAGCTTGCACTTTGGGCAAGTTGCTTATCTGCCATGCAATGTGAAAATATTGTTAGTGCTGACTTTCCCCACGTTGCTTGTGAAAGGCTTTCAGTCACACTGTATTTCTCTGGAAATAGAGGAACACCAAATACAAAATAGTATAGTGTGTATATACTAGCAAAATACCCGCGATTCGCAGGGGCGAAGTACTGCCTTAAAATTTTTATTAAGAAGAAAATTTAACCTTTTTAAACTGAGGGAAAATATGCCAATAATTATTTGTTAAGGATCACTTTGTATACCATGTTGTCAGTTCGGCCCTCTGATTGTAACATGACCAAGCTGTGCGCTGAGCTTACTCTTGAGCATGTAACTTACAGTTGGCCATGTGAACAGTAATCTTGTCTCAAATCTCACAGCTTGGATTGCTGCTGTCATAATCGGTTTGAGTTTCATGGTTTGTTTCAATTACGATAGTATTTGCAGGATTTGTTGTGTTGAAGTGACATTCGGCATCTGTCAAGCGTTGTAAGCACACAACCGGTTTCATCGATAAAATCACATCCAGCTTTTGAGAGTTTAAACATTCAGAAACATCAAAGTGTCCACTACTGAAATCGCCACCTGTGAATCTAAGATGTTTAAGAGGCATTGGCGGTTGTCGAAAGGTGTAAAATATTTGGCCATTTCGGTACACTTGAAAGCGACAACTGAACAATTCAGCGGCAGCCATCAACTCACATGCAGAACCATAGGTGAAGGGCTTAAGCATTTCACTCTCTAGTGCTCCTGTGTAGTATAATTATCTCCTGTACCATCATCAGTCCACACCTTGAACCTGTCCCAGTCATTCAACACATAAGACACAATGTTCCTACGGATATCAAGAGTGAGCCTGATATGGCCGTGCAAAATGTAACACAGAGAATGGAAAAGGCAGGTGCCATCTCCGGACATGGAAACCACTCGGTAAGTGAGAGTTCTTTGATCGATGATGATCACCTCGATAGACATGTTAATGGGGGTATGATTGGAATGATAAAGGAAATGGGTACCTGAACAATGTAAAGTAAGTCTAAAATACCTATACAATAACTATAATTGTAATAAACAAACAATAAAACAGCGGAGAAGCCGTGGATTAAACAAAAAGGCTGTAGTTATCAGTAGGGAGACGTGAATCCCGTGGCGAAGCAAGGAAGGGAATGTAGAGACCGGAGCGACGGACGGTCTTATATAGGCAGGCAGCCAACAACGTGGGAGGCGTTGGGATGGGGGACCCAACGCCACCTCACACAGTGACTGAGCTGCAGGCTATGGACGTATATATGTACGTAAGTAGGATTCAGTTAGCGTTGGGAACCCATGTACCAAATTTCTTGAAGATGGGCCCATAAGTAACAAAGACTGTTGAAAAGTTCAATATGGTGGCCGACAGTGGCATCATACCACCGAAATAAGTACGTACATTGGTTTCGGTTAGTTTACGCGTAGAATTTCGAAATGAAACCTGCTTAACTTTTGTAAGTAAGCTGTAAGGAATGAGCCTGCCAAATTTCAGCCTTCTACCTACACGGGAAGTTGGAGAATTAGTGGCGTTGGAAAGTTCAATATGGCGGCTGACAGTGGCGTCATACCACCGAAATAAGTACGTACATTGGTTTCGGTTAGCTCAGGGAAGCCACCTACCAAATTTCGTGAAGATGGGGCCGTAAATAAGAAAGTTCAACATGGCGGACGTTGTTGACCGTTATGACCGTTACGCGTAGAATTTCTAAATGAAACCTGCTAAACTTTTGTAAGTAAGCTGTAAGGAATGAGCCTGCCAAATTTCAGCCTTCTACCTGCACGGGAAGTTTGAGAATTAGTGACGTTGGAAAGTTCAATATGGCGGCCAACAGTGCTATCATACCAACAAAATAAGTACGTACATCGGTTTCCGTTAAAAGTTTAATATGGCGGCTGACAGTGGCATCATACCACCGAAATAAGTATGTACATTGGTTTCGGTTAGCGCAGGGAAGCCGCCTACCAAATTTCGTGAAGATGGGGCCATGAATAAGAAAGTTCAATATGGCGGACGTCGTTGAACGTTATGACCATTACGCGTAGAATTTCGAAATGAAACCTGCTTAACTTTTGTAAGTAAGCTGTAAGGAATGGGCCTGCCAAATTTCAGCCTTCTACCTACACGGGAAGTTGGAGAATTTGTGACGTTTGGAAAATTCAATATGGCGGCCAACAGTGGCGTCATACCACCGAAATAAGTACGTACATCGGTTTTGGTTAGTGCAGGGAAGCCACCTACCAAATTTCGTGAAGACGGGGTCATTCTTCTACCTACACGGGAAGTTGGAAAATTGGCGACGTTGGAAAGTTCAATATGGCGGCCGACAGTGGCGTCATACCATCGAAATAAGTAAGTACATCGGTTTCGGTTAGCGCAGGGAAGCCGCCTACCAAATTTCGTGAAGATGGGGCCATAAATAAGAAAGTTCAACATGGCGGACGTTGTCGACCGTTACGTGTAGAATTTCGAAATGAAACCTGCTTAACTTTTGTAAGTAAGCTGTAAGGAATGAGCCTTCCAAATTTCAGCCTTCTACCTACACGGGAAGTTGGAGAATTAGTGATGAGTCAGTGAGTGAGGGCTTTGCCTTTTATTAGTATAGATACACACACACACACACAGTGTACAGGTGCCGGTCATAAAATTAGAATATCATAACAAAGTTGACTTATTTCAGTAATTCCATTCAAAAAGTGAAACTTGTATATTAAATTCATTCATTACACACAGACTGATGTATTTTAAATGTTTATTTCTTTTAATTTTGATGATTATAAATGACAACTAATGAAAGTCCCAAATTCAGTATCTCTGAAAATTAGAATATCAATTAAGACCAATGCAAAAAAAGGATTTTTAGAAACGATGGCCAACTGAAAGTTATGAATATAAAAAGTATGAGCATGTACAGCACTCAATATTTAGTTGGGGCTCCTTTGGCATGGATTACTGCAGCAATGCAGCGTGGCACGGAGTCGATCAGTCTGTGGCACTGCTCAGGTGTTATTAGAGCCCATGTTGCTCTGATAGTGGCCTTCAGCTCTTCTGAATTGTTGGGTCTGACGTATTGCATCTTCCTCTTCACAATACCCCATAGATTTTCTATGGGGTTAAGGGCAGGCAAGTTTGCTGGCCAATCAAGAACATGGATACCATGGTCCTTTAACCACGTACTGGTAGTTTTGGCACTTTGTGCAGATGCCAGGTCCTGTTGGAAAATGAAATCAGCATCTCCATAAAATTCGTCAGCAGCAGGAAGCATGAAGTGCTCTAAAACTTCCTGGTAGACGGTTGCGTTGACCTTGGACCTCAGAAAACACAATGGACCAACACCAGCAGATGACATGGCACCCCAAACCATCACTGACTGTGGAAACTTTACACTGGACTTCAAGCATCATGGATTCTGTGCCTCTCCTCTCTTCCTCCAGACTGTGGGACCTTGATTTCCAAAGGAAATGCAAAATTTACTTTCATCAGAGAACATTAACTTTGGACCACTCAGCAGCAGTTTTGTCTTTAGCCCAGGCGAGACGCTTCTGACGCTGTCTCTTGTTCAAGAGTGGCTTGACACAAGGAATGTGACAGCTGAAACCCATGTCTTGCATACATCTGTGTGTGGTGATTCTTGAAGCACTGACTCCAGCTGCAGTCCACTCTTTGTGAATCTCCCCCACAGTTTTGAATGGGTTTTGTTTCACAATCCTCTCCAGTGTGCGGTTATCCCTATTGCTTGTACACTTTTTTCTACCACATCTTGTCCTTCCCTTCGCCTCTCTATTAATGAGCTTGGACACAGAACTCTGTGAACAGCCAGCCTCTTTAGCAATGACCTTTTGTGTCTTGCCCTACTTGTGCAAGTTGTCAATGGTCATCTTTTGGACAACTGTCAAGTCAGCAGTCTTCGCCATGATTGTGTAGCCTACAGAACTAGACTGAGAGACCATTTAAAGGCTTTTGCAGGTGTTTTGAGTTAATTAGCTGATTAGAGTTTGGCACCAGGTGTCTTCAATATTGAACCTTTTCACAATATTCTAATTTTCCAAGATACTGAATTTGGGACTTTCATTAGTTGTCAGTTATACTAATCAAAATTAAAAGAAATAAACATTTGAAATACATCAGTCTGTGTGTAATGAATGAATCTAATATACAAGTTTCACTTTTTGAATGGAATTACTGAAATAAATCAACTTTGTCATGATATTCTAATTTTACGACCGGCACCTGTACATCACGATTTGAACGTGGAAACGTTCTTTTGCAACATTTCCGTGCGTACGCACCGTTTATACATGAGGCCCCAGGAATCCTTATGCCCTATATTATATTGACTTTGCAAATCTAATCTAAATTAAAATCTCTCTATATAAAGCAGTAAGACATACATGCCCTTCCCTATGAAATGGGGAAAATGTCGTTCGACATCCACAAGAGAATGGAATATCCGATGAAAAAAAAGCAAGTGGCCACCATAAGATATTAAGTTGTATGTTTGTGTGTGTGGTTATGTGGCGTCCACAGCAGGGCTGGAATGTCAAGCAAAGAAAGGCAACAAGAAGCACAAAGATAGGGGGATGTAAAGGGTAGAATGTTTGATGAAAAAATGTGACAAAACATAAACAGAAAGGATGCAAGGCATATCTGGTGAAAAGAGCTTTGTAAATATTCAATGCGACTTAAACAGACTTACCATTAAATGAACTGGCATTTTGCTATGCTAGTACTCACAATCTGCCAAAATTTAAAACTTATACTATAATACCTTACATCAATATAAATGATAGTATGTTATAAAGCTTACCCATAATTGAACTTTGAATTATCTCCTTTAACTAGTTAAATTAGCAAAAAACATAAGAACAGTACTTGATAGTATGCAGGCTTGCTTTTTTTGTCAAAAGGATGTTTCAGAGGATACAGGGGCTTCAATATTTTTTGGGGGTTTTTCATTTAAAAAATAAAAGCTCTGGGAATAATTACAAATTTTAATTTCAAATATTACAAGACGAATGAACAAAGGCACAATCCTTTGCATACAGTTTTAAATTACAAGACTTTGAAAGTAGAAAAAATCCACCATACATATGCAAATGCACATGTATTAAGAATACTCAGTAATTTATATTCAACTTTTTGATAAAAATATTGAAAATGTTCACACAAGACTGACATAATTAGGTATGTAGTTCTAAACAGCACATATTTATTCATTTTAATTATCCCTGAGTTGCTAATGTAACCCAACATGTTTTAATAAAGCAGAGACTGTTATGTAAGCCAGCAAAAATAGTTTAATTCATTTATATTACATAGCACCCACAGTGTTAATGCTCTACACATACAACTCACTGGATGAGCAAAAAAAAAAAGCACAGTGTTTTTTTTAATTTTATTTATTTTAGTAAGGGGGAAATTGATTTTTTTGCTCTTGCAAACTCACTTTTGAAGATTTAAAGCCCCCAAATGAGGCACAACATGGCATTAGTATCAAACTTTTTAAACCTGGCAAATAATGCCTGTACATTAACAGTCAAATCCCTACAAATGTTTTCTTTTTCACAGAAAATATAAATATAATCCCTGAATAAACAAATATATTCACAGCAGTTTGTTATAGAGTTCCAGTGCTACTACCCTTGTGGGCAGGAATGTCAGTCTCATTCTTAAAGGCTGTAATATTTCACTGTAGCAATTCATTGTAAGACAAATGATCATCTTACCAATTTATGGGTGAAATAAGAGCCGACGTACTCTGTGAACACACACATCTTGGAGGACTACCGTATATTCCAAATTTCCTTCTCTAGACAAATCCAACCTCTAACTTTTAAATTACTCCTTATGTATTTAAACACAGACTACAAAAGCACCATTTCTGACTATGCTCTTCAACAGCCATCATTTCATTTCATTGTTATTAACCCTAGTTCCTATACTAATGGAGATGCCCATATGGGATTTCTTTCAGCCCATAACATTATAGTCAACCATCATTGTGAGCTCAAGGCCTTGATGTTCTGCCAGATCGCAACACTATTCCTTTATTACTTGCAGACTGCTGTTGTCTTCTCTTACTTCGCCGTACAGTCTTTGGATTCTGTTGTATGCTATAATCACTGTCACTGTTGTCCCTGAATTCTGATCCAGAATCTGAAATACAAGACTCTGGCTTGAAGCAGGAGTCATTGCTGCTGCTGCAAGTACTACTACTACTACTACTAGTGAACAAACATTTTCTTTTCTTTAGAGATTTAGAAGACCGAGAAGATGATGCCTTGATATTTTCTGAACTGTCTTCTCTTTTAGAAACAGTTGCAGGTGGCAGCTCAGTATTATCATTATATTCAATATCTGAATTGCTTGCAATATCCAATTTGCTTCTTTTTGCACTACCATTGCACTTTTCCAAATCAAATTTTCTTGTGTCCAAACTATTTCCAGAATCAGAACCATTTAGGCATTTTCTTTTCCTAGCTGTATTTTTAACAACATTACGTTCATGCTGACCATTTCTGTTGACTTGTGCCTTCTCCGATTGCAAAATACTACTTTTCTTTACATTTTCGTAAGCTTTCTTACTGCTGCAAGGTAGTATTTCCTCCTCTGATGATGTTACTTCAGAAGACATAGAATCTGAATTAAGTTTACGGCTTCTTTGCTGTTTTTTCTTTGTAAATATTATTTCCTCACCCTCAGAGGGTGATGTGTTTTCTGGAAGTGCGTCCAGAATATGGCTTTCCTTGAAGTGCAAGCTTTTACTTGTCAAATCACAGTCTGAGGGTGCCTGGGTTCTGAACTCCCCTCTACTAACTTTAAGAGGAGACTTGAGAGGCGATTTCCTGTTGGTACAATCTATTTCAGTTTCCAAGTCAGTTTCCTCCAAATAAGAATATTTCTTTTTAGCTGCTGCTTCTCTGTATGGAAGTTTTCTACACAATGCACTACTCCTCCCACCATTCTCAGAACCTTCCATTAATCTTGTTTTTGATGGTCGGTTACGCAAGGATCTTTGGCTCATTTCCTCTTGCTTTTTGTCTTCCTCTGAATTATTTGTTTCATCAGAAGAGCTCAAAATTCCTTTCCTTCTTGTACTTGACTTAGGAACTGCTCTTCTAGACATGTTAACTTTTATTTTTGATTGGTGTTCATTGTCACAGCTTAGTGGAAGTACACCAGAATTAATATCCACCTTTTTGTTACACTCTTCACTACAGTTACTGCTTTCACTGTTGGATAGGAGTCTGTTTTTACACCTCTTTGCTTTACTTTTTTCTGTTTTTGACCAAGCATTACTTTTTTGAGGAACGAGTTTTTGTTGACTGCATTCAGGCTGCAAACTGTCTTCAGAACCAACACTTACTCTGATTTTTCTATATGTGGAACGGTAAGACTGGCTTTTTGCATGTTCATGTTGATTTTCCATTTTGGAAGAAATGCAATTTGCTGCATCAGTACTTTCCTCACTATCAAAGTCAGATGCACAGTCCTTCTCTAATTCCAATGCATTTGAGGATATAAATGTTTGAGAATGACTACTACAGACTGGGATTTCTCTCTCATCACTATGAGAATATTCTTTTGATCTTTTATTTCTTAACAGCTTATTTGTGATAACTCTAACAGACTTTGCAGGAATTATTTCTTGGCTGCTACACCCATCGTGTTTATGATGTTGATCACTTCTGGCTCTCTCTTCAGATGTATCACATTCCAGTTCTTCATCGTCAATACTGCCTTCCCTTGTATTTTTTGTTAAACCTTTTTCATCGGTTTGCCATTGCAGATGCCTTTTGCTAGGCTTAGGACTTTCATTTTCTGAACCAAACTCTTCCTCTTCCCAGTTACTCATCAGCTTCATTTTGTTCACAGCTGCAGCAGCAGTCTTTCTAGGTGCCTTCTGTCTAAATACACAAGTCTGTTTACTTTTAAAGTCACTTTCTTCATTTAAATGCCAGGATGATTCGTCAGAGCTGCTGTCTACTTTATACTCTCTGCTGTTGCATCCTCTTCTTCTAAGTTGCAATCGGTTGCCTATTAAGAAATAAGACATGTATAAATTATAAATACACTATTACTCTAAATAGAAAGTAAATAATTCTGTAAGTCCAGGATCATCAATTGGCTGCCCACATGTAATGCTTATGTTGCTCAAAATCATCGTTTTCTAACATGTCTTTTCAGTTCTATGAAAAATATTTAGAATCTGTAAACATCAGGCATTTATAAAATTGGACATGTGCTGACAGTTTGAATGGGACAGGCAGTCAATACAAGTTAGCAAGACACTCAAAGCCAGGGAGACAAAATGTTTTAACAAAATTAAACAATTCATTGCAGGTCTGCCACTATGACCCTACATAATTGTAAGCATAGGGTCTATTATTTAAAAATCCTGCCTGGTTTAGTTTAATAAAGTTAACATAACGCAGCTCTTTTAAGGTAAAGTTTGTGACCAATCAGCTTTGAGTAGTAAATTGCTTTAAACTTGCATTATGTATTTATATGAGTGAGTTACTCAAGACAGCAGTATCTATCATTTTATAATGCAGTACCACAGATTAACCCAATGAAGGAATTTAAGCCATATATGTGTGTGTGTGTATATGTGTATATATATATATATATATATGTGTGTGTGTGTGTGTGTGTATATGTGTATATATATATATATATATATATATATATATATATATATATATATATTTTTATTTTGGGTCGAGACGTGATCATCTCGGAGAGATACTTTGAAGTCCCGCCCTACTTACAATTTCTCAGAGACACTAACATCCCACGAGACAAGGAAGTGAGACAAAAGGACAGCCGCTGTACGGGCTTTAAAATGACCATCGCACAGCGCGGCATGCAAATCACGCAGCACGGCAGCAGCTGCTGTACAGGCTTTTAAATGATCAACGCGCAGCTTGACATGCAGATGACGCAGCTTGGTAGCAGCTAGCAGACAGCCAGCAGCTGATTCGTCTGCATCTCCTTAGCGTGCGTTCAGCCCCCCTTCACAACGCGAGCGACAGAGAAGCGAAGTGGCTTGCGTGAAGCATGCCCCAGGGGGTGGGGTTATGGGGTTGGCAAGCGACCATAATTAACACAAATTTTTGTATTGTTTACTAGGCAGTGTTCATCAGTGTCATAACATGTTTATCACGTTTCAGTTAATACAAAAGAAAATGGGATATGGTCTTTAGCTAGATGTTGATACTGCAGTCCAGTTCAATGGCTAACTCAGGTTTATTACGCAAGTAAAACAATAAAAAAAAATACTCATTAGTTATGTGTAGTACTTGGAAAACAGCACAACAAAGGTGATTTTACTGAATTTTGAAACAGTGGATTAAACTTCAGATGATAATTTTGATGTCACAGATGTTGCCTTAAAGATGAATAAATATTAATAAAAGGATGAGATTTGGAACATTAAAGCAACAGAAGTGTTTGAAATTTCATTTAATTTGACTTATCCATTAAGTATTACCTTTCACCAAGTGCTATTATCTAGCTAGCATAAATCTCACAACAGCATATTCACAAACCCGACACTAATTTACTGAAAAACGATTTGAAAAATGTGTTGTTACAAAAGAGTTTATGTAAATGAAAGCATCCTGAATAATAAAATATGAATACAGTTGATATTCACCAATATATATGGCAATATTATGTCTTAATTTTTATTTCATAGAATTGACATTCATATCATACTTAATAAACACTATGTTGAAATCCACCACGTCATCAACTTGTGTAGACGTAACGTGTGTGGGTGACTGAATAAGGCTGTTCCAGGGGTGAATGAAAGGAGTGTGTTTGTTTACCCCCTTGACATTAACCCCAAGCATCTGTGGGCTTGGAGTTCTATATAAAAATGGTTAAGCCATGTGTATCTTGGGTTAACCTGTTTTGATCCAATGTAAAGTGTTAATCTCAAATAATATTCCAGGACAGTATTCCGTTACCATCTAGTGGATAAAATAACATCAAGTGGAAAGAATAAAAAGACATTAGCCTCCTAAGTACTGTTCACAATGCAGCAACCGTCATTGTTCATGTCATGGTAAATATGTAAGTCACTAATCCTTGCACTGTGATAGCCTACAATGGGTATCATCACTCTTGCGGATAAGGCACTGACATTCTAACCTCTCATACACAAATAACAAAAAAAACATTATAACAAAAGTGTGCAAAGAAACACTCTTCTGCAGTGTTCTGTTCTGATTGTGATGTTGGCTCTGTGTTGATGACTGTTTCAAAAAATATCACAAGAAGGACGTGTATCAAATCTACAACAGTAAGGCAGTGGATACTTAACATAGTAGCTTTTCTTTTCTACTGCATCTGTGTTGATGTTCTGGTATTTACTGTACATGCTTCTGTTTCACGTAGTAACATTTTTTCTTGTTTGGGGGGAAAAAAATAAAATTTTTGGATTGTTTTTCCATGGTCAATCATTAACACTAAGGAGACTACAAGACTGTGAAGTGTGGGGGTATGTGGGAGTGTGTATGAGAGTGTGCACCGGGAGTCTTTTTTATGGTGGGGTCTGGCCCAAAGAGTATTTTAGTATTTTCTTTGTAATAGCTTGGCCTCAGGTCAAATGTAACTGATGAAATGGACTTGCAGCAGGGGTCAACAACCCCTAATTTTATCATAATTGTGTAGTTACAACTAAATAAGGGTAACCAAGTACAATTAAAACTTTTAATCAGAGAAGCGGATTTCTACAGATAATTTTTTTTTTTATTATTCTGTTGCCATGTTAACCACAGAATGGTACTGAAAATGAAAGGATTTTTTTGAAATGGCTTTCCAAAGGGATGTTAAAAATATAGTTGGCAAAATAAATTTTTTTTTGCATATACCATACACCATACCAAGGAACAGTCCTTACGGATGATGCTACAATTGTGACCTGCTGGGGAGGCTACTTTGAGCAGCTGTTTAAGTCTGATCCTCTAGCTAGGATGTTGGACATCTCTGGGTCCACAGTTCTTAAGGCTAATCCTCCAATTAGCTGCGAACCACCCAATCTCACAGAGACTGCACGAGTGATGAACCAGATGAGGGTAGGGAAGTCTGCGGGGGATTTGTGGGTTCCGAGGTGAACCTTACTGAAGCTGGTGGTAAGGCTGTCCTCCTTGCTTTGCAAGTAATCTTTGCTTCTATTTGGGAGATGGGCGTCATCCCAAATGACTGGAAAAAGGACTTGTCAGCTCCGTCTGGAAAGGGAAGGGTGATCACATGGATTGCAGCAACTGCAGGGGAACAACACTGCTCTCTGTGCCAGGTAAGTTCCTTGCTAGGGTCATCCTCATTAGGATGTGTGATCAGTTGCTCACCTTCCAGAGACATGAGCAGTCTGGTTTCAACCCTAAGAAGTCTACCAATTGACAACATCCTGGCACTGAGGGTTCTCATGGAACACAAACGTGAATATCAGCAGTTTCTTTATAGCGTTTGTTGATTTTCATAAAGTGCTCAGCTCAGTTGATTGAGCTGCCCTGTGGGAAATTCTGAGACTTCAGCAGTGTGTCTGTCTGCAGAGAGAATGTCTACCTCAATGAGAGGTTTACTTACCTTGACAGTGACATTCATGTCTCTGGTGACTCTTCCTATGAAGTATGCACACGGATTGGAAGAGCATGGGGGGGTCATGAGGTCGCTGGATAGGGGTGTGTGGCGCTCCCGAAATCTTTGAAAAAGGACAAAGGTCCAAGTCTTTAGAGTCCTGGTACTTCTTGTTCTGCTAAGTGGTTGCAAGACATGGACGCTCTTTAGTGACCTGAGACAAAGACTGAACTCCTTCAGTCCTGTGCCTGTTGGGGGAATCCTTAGGTACCGTTAGTTTGCCTTTGTGTCGAACAAGCGGTTGTGCACGGAGTCACAAATGAGGTACATTACCTGCATTTTGATGGAGTGCCAGTTACGGCACTATGACCATGTGGCACGATTCACAGGATCCTCATTGTTGAAGACCCAAACGGCTGGGCCAGGCCAAGGGGACACCCATGTAACACCTGCCTGTGGCAGATAGATGGAACTGGGCCGCATGCTTGCCTGGGAGGTTGCAAAACAGGATCCCGAGCTATTTCATTGTGTGGCTGGTGCGGCAACACACTGTACCAGTGCATGCTCCCCAACCTGACCTACCATACACATACTGATTAGGGTTTTATTAAAATTATACAATATAAAAGTTTTGTCATTCATAAAGAGATTAAGGATGGGCATGACACACTGTAATTAGAATTAAGTGAGGCAATTATTAATTCTCTAATTTCTCACTCTGAAACAAAAGGGAAATTGGATTTGGAAAAACAGGCAGAGCAAAAAGAAAAAGCTATGAATCATCCTTACCAATAATCAGTGATTATGGAGGCATGATCTTGAATATAAAATTCTTTGAAGAAAACTACTCTTCAGGTGGAGACTGAAAGCCCAAAGAAGACTTCTCCTAGGTGTGAAATATTTGATTACCTGGTATTTTCTTCCATTATTTTTGTCCAGAATGGACAGAAAGCTAACAACCTCAAAATATGTTCCACTCAAGTTTACTGCAAGATGTATTAAATATATGAAGTATATATGAACCACTTTTTGTCATCAGCTGTACTTCCCAGTTCTGAGACAACTGAAAGGACAGTTGCAACATACTACAATTGCAGTTACCCAGACATTTCTTGTGCAGCATGGTTCTGCTTACTCTTTCATCTGTTTAACTTCTATAGCTTTGTTTCTTAAATAATAAAAAAACACACTAAACACACAAAGTTTAAGAAAGACTCACTTACTAGCTTGGCCTGATATCACTTCATTTGCGAACAATGTCAAAGTGTAATCTTTTTGCTGATGTAGCTGGGACAGCTTTGTGATGTTAATTACTACATCTAAGATCTAGGCTGATGGGCTAATGAACAGAGTAAATACACTTTTGCTGTCTTTTGTGGATCTATTATTGGAGTCAGAAATTTGGTTACTCTCACTGCTGAGGTTATAGTCACTAGAACATTGAGGTCTGAACACAACTTCTAGAAAAAAAATGTTTGTGCTGGGATTCAGAAACTAAAACTTGGGTCTCAGCCATAGTCACTAAATAAATTTCACAACTGCACAGATATGTCAATATATGTCTTCATATTGTTCATATTTAAGGTGGTCTTTCAAAAAGCTTAAGCAAGGTATATATTTTCTGACCAACACCTTTATTTTTGCACTTGCCATTAAGACTGGCATCATACTACAGGACTCTCTCTACATGACTTCTAGTCAGAAAGCACGTCAATTTTAACCATTAGTTGACAAATCTCCTTGCTTCTAAGTGTATCAAATTGTATGAGTTGGAATCACAACAGATTAATGATTTACACAATTTCCACCTGACTTTTCAACACTGTTGCAAATGTTGTATTTTTTGTGAAAGCAGCAGAAAGTCGCTTTAGTTTGGCATCTCATCAATGTGAAACACATTGGAATAAGAGGAGTTTTTTTTACTAAGACGTCCAGCTTGCACTTGGTTAGCAGCCAAGCGTGACATAGATGGGACAAATGTCAGCACCTTAGTATCTGAGAATATCCTCATCTTGGAAAAAACAGTGGTTGGCTCTTTACAGGTGGGGGTGGAAAGTTCCCTCAGATGGGAGCAGATTAAGAATCTAGAAAAGAGTTATAAACTCTGACAAAGCTTCTGCTTTACCAATACAGGTAGTCCCCAGGTTACAGACATCCGACCTATGACATAGGAACGGGACCCACAGCTGCGACGCATGCGCCTCAGTAACTGCTGCTCCGTCATCTTCGGCCTAGGGATGCTGCAAGCGGTGACTGGATGGAGGCTGGAGGGGGGCGATTTCGCTGCTCACGCAGTGTAGTGTCCCTGGGGTGGCTCCCAGCGGCAAGCGATTTCACCGCCCGCCCACCATACATGGCTGCCTCGTTCATTATTGGTGGGTGGCTGGTGATGCTGCAAACGGTGACCCAGTTGTGGGGGGCGATTTCGCTGCTCGCACAGTGTAGTGTCCCTCGGGTGGCTCCCGGCGGCAAACAATTTCACTGCCCGCATACAACATACGGGCTGCACCGTTCTCAGTGGGCGGCTGGTGATGCTGCAAGCGCTGACCCGGTTGTGGCTGAATGGAAGCCATTGAGGGTGAACGGGGAGGGGGGGGATTTGGGGGTGGGTAGCATTTTAGTGTGCCTCGGATGGCTGTCTGTTGAATGGGGCTGGCGGTGGGTGATTCACTACACATCTTTTGCTGCACCGTGCTTGTTCTCGGTGGGCGGACGCTTCAGGCAGCATACTTTAGTGGAGGTGACTGTGAGGTGGGCTGGTGATGAACCGCCCGTCGATGCCCCCATTCATCCTCAATAGCAAGCCTGCTTGTACTGTTACGTACATAGCAGGAACACGTCTCTCTTTTAATACATCAGACGTGTTGATGACGGATAGATGCCTGCCTGCTGTGATAGCGTATCCAGTGCTTTGTAGAAGAGCTCATCTTAACCTTTTGTCTTCACCCTTCAAGAATGTCTCTGAAACACAAATCTGATGCAAGTGCTAGTGATACAGTAAAGAAGAGAAAAACCATCACCATTGAAAATAAAGTAGAAATAATAAAAAGTTCAGAGAGAGGTGAAACTCCATCATTCATTGGCAGAGCACTTGGTTATAGTCGGTCAACAATAGCATTCATTAAAATAATGTACCTGTTCCGACTTACATACAAATTCAACTTAAGTATAAACCTACAGTCCCTATCTTATATGTAACCCGGGGACTGACTGTATACAGATCTATCCTTAGGAATGGTTGAGACTAAAAAAATGTAAATGCCTGGTACAAGCAGCCTAAATGAAATGTTCCAGACTTTAGTTGCCTTCTAGGATAAGGTGAGAAACAACAATATAGGAGAACCTTGGAGAAAAAGTGTTTTTTTTTTAACCATCTAGTTTGAGCAAAGTCAGCAGATGTAGACTAAGTATCTAGAAAGGAAACTGTTTCGGATGTCCTGTGGTTAGTGTACCAATCACAATACTACTGGAAAAGAAACAAGGCAGACCTACGATACACTAGAAGAATTTAACCTTTTAGATGGCTTGGGGGCATTTAAGATTTCCCCAAGAAATGCTTGACACTGTTGCAGAAAAAATGTAGTCTAGGCTGGCAAGTTCATAACGCTGCCACCACAACCCTTACCAGGAAAAGCAGGCAAATGGAGGGTGAGTGAGCACTCAACAAATATTATAAACCTCCCTTACCTTGTTTTTCTCTGTTCTGTGCAGCCTTTTTTTGCATTATCCTGTAATACGTTGTGGATTCACCTAATTTCACATTTTTGTATTTGGAATGTGAAGAGTCTGAAGATGTTTGTTCAGTTTCTTCAGAGTGGAAGGAGGATAATTTCTTTTCAGGTTCTAAAGGATCAAGAAAATAATAGAATTAGACATTTTTACTTATGATACTTAATTATGAATGGTTCTGTAAGAAAGGAAGTAATTAAAGTCTAGTTTTCTAATTACCCTCGCCAGATAAATAACTCACAAGAGTAATAAAATCTATTTATGAAAATAATAATTGAGCCCCAGTTTTTGCCACCCAGATACTGAGAGGGGCAAAAATCTCAACTGCTTTTATATAGCTTGTTCCAAGTTGTTTTTCTCTGGGACTTTGAACTTCGGTTTTGATAAAGTTCTAATTGAACGGTTGTATAAAAAATGGACTCTTTGTTCACGAAGAGATACATAAAAATCATATACTATATTACAAGGACTGTTATTGCTCAAATCAAATATAACTATTACACTCACATAATTTCTTCCAATAAAGGTAACACCAAGTCACTGTTTTCATTGCTTAATAATATCACACAACCCCCAGACTTTTTACCATTTCACCTTTATTCAACTGCTGTTTGAAATTCCCTTATGTCCTTTTTTAATGAAAACATCCAGAGGATACACCAGTATCTCGATACCGATTCCTTCAGTACTTAATTTGAATTTCATCCACTTATTCACTCATTTTCCACCTTCCAGCTTCATACTTTCTCAGAAATCTCAGATCTTGTCTTTAAGTGTAAGCCATCCACTTGTCAGCTGGATCCCCTTCCCACAGTTCTGGTTAAAGCCTACCTCCCTTCTCTGGTCCCCCTTATTTCTGCTATAATTTACTCCTCTCTCACCACTGCAACTGTTCCTTCATCTTTAAATACTGCTGCAACAACCCCAATACAAAAACCTGGGGCCAATCCTACTAATTTCAGCAATTTACATCCTATTTTTCTAACCTACTCTTCATCTCCAAAATTCCTGGAAAACCAGTTATTCAACGTGATTCCCATTTATCACATAATAATCTGTTTGAACAGTTCCAGTCTGGTTTTTGCCCCTCCATAGTACAGAAACGGCACTTATCAAAATTACTAACGACCTCCTTATGGCAGCTGATTCTAGTTTAATCACTATTCTAATTATCATTGATCTGAGTGCAGCTCTTGACACCATTTGTCACACCACTCTTCTCAATAGATTATCTTTGATTGGCATTACTCATATTCCACTAGATTGGTTCAGATCTTATTTCTTAGGCTGCACTCAGTTCGTTCAGCTCAAAAATTTTACATCCCAACTCACCGCTGTTACTTCACTTTTACATCCCAACTCACTGCTGTTACTTTAGGTGTGCCCCAGGGCTCTGACAGTACTCTATCTTCTCAGTCCCACATGAATAGCATCTCCTGGACTGCATACTTCCACCTGCATAACATTAATTGTATTCGCCCCTCCCTCATTCCCCACACCCTTGTCACTTCTTGCCTGGATTATTGCAATTCCTTCTTCTTCAACTGGTCTAAAATTCAGCTGCCCGCATCATTACTAGTGCCCCCCCCCCCCATTTACCATATCACTCCCGTTTTGCAGCAGCTTCATTGGCTTCTGGTTAAGTTCCGCATTGACTTCAAAATTCACCTCTTAACAGTCAAAGTTATCCACAACCTTGCCCCTCCATATTTGTCTGACCTCCTCCATGTTGCCATTCCTTCCCGCACAATCAGATCCTCTTCCTCCATCAACCTGACTGTTCCCTTCACCCGTCTTACCACCATGGGGAACAGAGCATTCAGCTCTGGAACTCACTACCACCTGAACTCAGAAATATTGATTTATTTTCACTTTTTAAATCTAAACTTAAAACTCATCTGTTTAAGACTGCTTTCTCTCTTTGATTACAACTGCTCTGTCTGATTTGTATCTTTAGTTGTTATTTATAACGTGACTTTTATCTATTGTTTGGGTCCTTGAGTGTTTAGAAAGGCCCTAACTGTAGAAATGGACATTTTCAGGCGAGTAGCTATTTTTTTTTTTATATAACCATTCCCTGAGTTATGAAGGGCAACACACTTCTCCCTCATTTGGATTGAGGGTTCTCTTTTCTTTGCCATGATGATGGCTGGCTAAAGAAATTTAGTTCTATGTCTCCTCACATTTGTATACCAGTTAATCAGGAAGTCATTGATTTCAGCTGGAAAGTTCTTATACACTCCAATCAATTTAACAATGTCCAATTTAAGTGGGAAACATGCTTCAATTACATTGTTTCACATTAATTTCCAAGGGTGCCAACAACTGTGGTACATATGTTTTTGTTAAAAATATGTATTTCTTCATTAAGGGCTTTTTTTCTTTGAATTAACTTGTTTCAGTTAAAAGTCAGAAGTTTTTCCATATTTTCAGTGCAAGCTGACAGTTCTTCAGCAGTGATTTTTTTCCTAACTCTTCTTACTAATTTTTAAAAGGGGGGCCAATATGAGTGGAGGGCACTGTATTAACAGAAGATGATATGTAACTGCACAGTACACTTACATTGTGTCTAAATTATTTTTGAGCATCATAAATACACAAATGTGAACCAAATGATTTAAGAAAGTACAGAGGGTAACTGGGGGCAAGCAGCTGTTAAACAAATGTATGTATTAAACAGGCCAAACTGGTCACTTAGTGAATATACGATTTTTATTTCTCACACATTGCTGATTAAAATATTAAAGTAAAATAAAAATCTTCTCACCTTGTCGTTTCCTGTTTAATGCAGCCTTATTTCGAGTAATTCTACTGTAATTACTTGGTACTCTAGTTTTTCCATTCTTAACTTTGGGATCGGAGTCTGAAGACGTTTTTTCATTTTCTTCTGAATGGTTCGATGATAACGTAGTGTCACTATCTGAACCTTCTAAAAGAAACAAAAAACACAAGAATGGTTTATTACTACTGACCTAATTCTGTGAATCTAAAATAAATTCAGAATACAAGATATTCAGTAACCAAAATTTCTGACGTAACATTTATACAAGGCACATAAAGTAGGAGAATTTCAGACCAATAGCTTATCTTGGGAGCTGTAGAAAGCTGTAAGAAAACCATCATTTTAAACACTTTCACTAAGTAAAACGAAAAGATGGGCCAAGACTTATTCATGTTGGCTGCTAAAATTAAGTGACATTGTGCAACAAGAAAGAAAGAAAGAAAGAAAGATTTGAACTAGGGCTGGGCGATAAATCAAGTTTTTGTTTTAAATTGTTTTGAAAAATGCTTAAATCGAAAAATCGGGTAAAATCTAATACTTCCCTCTGTCACAGGTCTGCACCTGTAATTCTCTTAGTTACTACAACTGGATGTTGGCATTATTTCCCAGAGACCTCCGGGTCTGCCAAAGTACAGAGAACTACACGCTAGACTGACACCGGTGAAGAGAAACGGCTGCTACTAATGACATAAAGACGACACAAAAATACCAAAACAAGGGCATGTTACTTCAGTATTATGGACATGGTTTGGTTTGCGAGGTCAGATGCGGAACAGACCACTGTGTGGTGCAAGGTTTGTATTAAAAAAAAAAAAAAAAAAAAAAAAAAAAGCTGTTGAAACAAAAAGTAGCAGCACTACAAACCTGTTCCAGCATCTGAAATAAAGGCATCCAGAAGAATGGGAGCAATGTGTTTCCCGCCGAAATTCCGATGCCAACTGTTAATCAAAGAACTAATGTTAGAACACAGCCAACCCAAGCTGCCTCGTTTTCCAGTGTCACACCGTATGACAAGACAGGGTAAAGGTGGAAGGAGATTACAGATGAGGTGGCATTTTATATCGGTAAAGACATGGTGCCGGTTTATACAGTAGAAAAGCCTAGGTTTGTTAGAATGCTAAAAGTAAAAGATCCCAAGTACAGAATACCAAGCCACAAATATGTATTTTGCGGAGGTGGCATTGCCCAGTTTAGACAATGAAACAATATATTTACATGTATGTAACCATTTTATTACCTTGCAAATAGTCTGTAGGTTTGCAAAATACCCCAATGCTTTTGATATAGCTTATATTAGGTTTACAATGGAATATAGATTTGCCGTAAGACTTCTTGCATGAGCTTGAGAGTCTGAAAGCCAGAGTGTCATGCCAGATCCATGAGAGCTAGCAACCCTGAAAACGTACATTTTTTGTTTCACTTGAGTTGATTTGTATAAGAAAAATATTACTTTGTACAGTAGTTAAATAGTGCAAACTTTGATGAACATGAAATCACCAATAAACTAAGTCTATTTATGCATTATTTTATAAAATATATACTGCATTTGAAAACTTTTCAGTACAAAGGAGCAACTCTGTTAGGAACATTACGGCTTTTGGTTTAGGGTGTTAGTGTTAATTAATAACAGCAGCAAATGTAACTGCACATTAGCGCAAACAAAAGGGCTAAAGAAATTTGAAACTTTAAATAAATCTGAGACAAAAAGCAACAGGTAATTCATTGTATAGCTGTTTCATATATTGTATACCATTACTATGTTTGGATAAAACACAGCCTCAGACATGTTAGTCATTTGGTGCTGTTCTTATTATTCTTCTGCATTTTAATGATTGAAGAATGTTTAACATTGTGTTATTGTTGCACTGCTATACAATGTTGGGTGAAAAATCATACTGAAGACCTTCCTTATATGTTATTTCTAATTTGTTATTACCTGCCCATAGTGCTTTATTTTATGTAAATGAATTTCAGTTTATTGTTTAAATTATTTTTCTGCATTTTATGTTTTATTTTATAATTACTATTTAATATTTATTTTATATTTAATTTTTGTAACACCCCTGAAGTGTAGTTTTTTTTGTTATTGTTGTTTCCATATAGCTTCAGAATAAAGGAAAATATTTTTGAGTTGTTTTGTCTTGAGTTCATGTAAAAAAAAAAATCTATTTAAATCGAAATTCATCCATAACGCTGAAAAAAAAAAAAAATTGAGATTATTTTTTGCCCATATCTCCCAGCCCTATTTTGAACTGAACTTTATTTATCAATAATAAACAAATCATTTACAATATCATAAGTAAAGAAACAAAGAAAAACACAGTTCACCCCCATTCACCCAATTCACATTTCAAATAAGGAAAATCAATTTATTATTCTCATGTTTACAAATTGCCTCATTAACACACCATCCTTTCACAAAATAACTCATATATGAGGTCATTTTATAACTAAACTCTGACATTAACAAAGCCATGAAATATCTTCATCATACTGTCATTGATGTGGAACCCCAAGTACAGTGGTGTCTTGTACTTCAAATGATTCTAACTTCAAACATTCCAGAGTCTGAACACCAAATTCGATAGAAATATGATTCAGAGTTCGAACAATGGTTCTACATTCGAACTGTGCGTGCAGTGAAAAAAGCGCAGCAACAGATGGCGCTTAAAAGTCATCTGTTGTGTATAGTCTTAGTGTTGGTATGCCAGCTGCTGTTAACATACAGGCATAATCTCACCCTTTTCTCATACCACAATTTCCAGTCCTGTCCTGGTCCTGTCCTGCCTGTGTAATGTGTACCCTGCTAACTTTCTAGCTGTATCCAGAATGAGTGAATGAAGCCAGGTCTCTGTAATTAGCAGAATGCAACTGTCCTTAACGATCTTATTCGCTGCAACCTAGAGCTTCAACTCATCCATCTTATTTGCGAGTGATCTTGTGTTGGCAAGAAAAATGCTAGGAAGGTCTGTGTGGGCACCTCTGTAGCTTTGCCAGCCCTGCAGCTCTGCTTCTGCCCCACCTCCATCTCTTACTTGTGGTGATGGCAATTCACGGGGAGCCCTGACGCCTGGCTATGTCTGCCGGGATGCCATGGAAGCAGAAAAACTCAGCTGAATGAATTCACTTTCCATTATTTCTAACGGGGAAAACTGATTCAGACTTCAAACAATTCATAGTTCAAATGGCCTCCTGAAATGAATTAAGTTTGACATACAAGGCACCAATGTACTTTTATGAGTGCACAACTTTTCTTGTGTGTAGCTTCCTTAGTTGTCTTCTTACTTACAAATTCAGTTATGCACAGTACATACTGATGGTCAGAGGTGGAGTCATTACTGGCCATTGCAGTTGGAGTGGTTAGGAATTGATGATATAGCAGAGATGGTGTGGGTGTACTGGTTATTGGAAGAAGGTGGCAGTGGGAAGAGAAATATATTTAAAAAATTGGTCATGGGGGTTAACTTTAAAATCAACCCTCTTCTAGTACCTGAGCCGTGGATAGCATGTGAAGTTAGAAAATGGCTAAAGAAAAAAAAATCTTGAAATTAGACATTGGGAGATATTTTTGTTCCCTCTAATCTCCATTAGTTACAGAATTTGCCACAATGCTTGTAAACATTTATATAAGCAAAACTGTATATATAAAACAGTGTGTCAGAGTTAAATGATAACTTCACATCAATGAAAATGAAGCATTTGAAAAGGGTGAGTGCGATGCAGAAGGATAGAATATGATCTGCCATTGCAGGTATGGTTGTAATTATGATTATAGTAGTGATAATACAAGTGAAAAACCTGAATCACAATGTAAAAAACTGAAGCATAATTACAGTGGTGTGAAAAACTATTTGCCCCCTTCCTGATTTCTTATTCTTTTGCATGTTTGTCACACAAAATGTTTCTGATCATCAAACACATTTAACCATTAGTCAAATATAACACAAGTAAACACAAAATGCAGTTTTTTATTATTTAGGGAGAAAAAAAATCCAAACCTACATGGCCCTGTGTGAAAAAGTAATTGCCCCCTTGTTAAAAAATAACCTAACTGTGGTGTATCACACCTGAGTTCAATTTCCGTAGCCACCCCCAGACCTGATTACTGCCACACCTGTTTCAATCAAGAAATCACTTAAATAGGAGCTGCCTGACACAGAAGTAGACCAAAAGCACCTCAAAAGCTAGACATCATGCCAAGATCCAAAGAAATTCAGGAACAAATAAAAACAGAAGTAATTGAGATCTATCAGTCTGGTAAAGGTTATAAAGCCATTTCTAAAGCTTTGGGACTCCAGCGAACCACAGTGAGAGCCATTATCCACAAATGGCAAAAACATGGAACAGTGGTGAACCTTCCCAGGAGTGGCCGGCCGACCAAAATTACCCCAAAAGCGCAGAGACGACTCATCCGAGAGGTCACAAAAGACCCCAGGACAACGTCTAAAGAACTGCAGGCCTCACTTGCCTCAATTAAGGTCAGTGTTCACGACTCCACCATAAGAAAGAGACTGGGCAAAAACGGCCTGCATGGCAGATTTCCAAGACGCAAACCACTGTTAAGCAAAAAGAACATTAGGGCTCGTCTCAATTTTGCTAAGAAACATCTAATGATTGCCAAGACTTTTGGGAAAATACCTTGTGGACTGATGAGACAAAAGTTGAACTTTTTGGAAGGCAAATGTCCCGTTACATCTGGCATAAAAGTAACACAGAATTTCAGAAAAAGAACATCATACCAACAGTAAAATATGGTGGTGGTAGTGTGATGGTTTGGGGTTGTTTTGCTGCTTCAGGACCTGGAAGGCTTGCTGTGATAGATGGAACCATGAATTCTACTGTCTACCAAAAAATCCTGAAGGAGAATGTCCGGCCATCTGTTCGTCAACTCAAGCTGAAGTGATCTTGGGTGCTGCAACAGGACAATGACCCAAAACACACCAGCAAATCCACCTCTGAATGGCTGAAGAAAAACAAAATGAAGACTTTGGAGTGGCCTAGTCAAAGTCCTGACCTGAATCCAATTGAGATGCTATGGCATGACCTTAAAAAGGCGGTTCATGCTAGAAAACCCTCAAATAAAGCTGAATTACAACAATTCTGCAAAGATGAGTGGGCCAAAATTCCTCCAGAGCGCTGTAAAAGACTCATTGCAAGTTATCGCAAACACTTGATTGCAGTTATTGCTGCTAAGGGTGGCCTAACCAGTTATTAGGTTCAGGGGGCAATTACTTTTTCACACAGGGCCATGTAGGTTTGGCTTTTTTTTCTCCCTAAATAATAAAAACCATCATTTAAAAACTGCATTTTGTGTTTACTTGTGTTTTATTTGACTAATGGTTAAATGTGTTTGATGATCAGAAACATTTTGTGTGACATACATGCAAAAGAATAAGAAATCAGGAAGGGGGCAAATAGTTTTTCACACCACTGTATGTACAGCAATTTGACTAAATATAAGTATCTGGCCTATTCCTCCCATCCACAGAACCAGACTTTTCCAATTCAGGGTCATGAATGGGCTTCAAAGCATCTTGGCAGATTTGGTTACAAGACAAGGCATCAAGTCTGGATAACATAGAAGCCTACTACAAGGCACACACTATTCCAGTCAAATGCTGCAGATTAACCTACACACACATATTTTGTGTGGGATGAACACCAATGCACAGTGCAAATTACAGTACACACAAAACTGACCACAACAGAGTTCAAACACAGTCATCTGGAGAAATTAGCCTGCTGCCCACTAAGCCTGAAACAAAATACATTTATTAAGTAAAAACAGATAAAAATCTAAATTTGGTTTAGATTTTTACTGTTGAGAAAATATGCAATGCATACAATAAATTGTATTCTAATGTTCCAATGGCCAATTTTCTTACAGTATGACCAAAACTCCTATGAAAAGGAGAAAAATGTAGAATTTGTATTTTTGCCAGCAAATTAAGCAAGCACCCCTTTATCTACTTCTTTGTGCACACAGATTTTAACATTTATCTATCTTACCAGAAGAATTCAGCTAAATGTACTTACCATACAACTGTATTAGGGATGTTTAACAAAATATCAAATTCTTAGTAATAATGTAAATTCTGTAAATGTTGACATTGGAACCTGTGGAGTTTTTGGCATGAAAATTCTAGTAGGGCCACATGTACAGTACATGAGGCAACTATACTTTTTAGAAGGTCACTTTAGAATGATAAAGGCAAATTTAGGGAAGCAGTGCTAGGTCCTTGACTCCCTTGCAAATACATCTTTTAAGGATCTATATTTAAAGTAGCT
The DNA here is from genome assembly GCA_026402145.1 of Polypterus bichir lapradei. Taxonomy (NCBI): domain Eukaryota; kingdom Metazoa; phylum Chordata; class Cladistia; order Polypteriformes; family Polypteridae; genus Polypterus; species Polypterus bichir. The sequence continues at coordinate 130,208,067 of JANRMT010028174.1, forward strand.
GGGTATTCACCAAGCTCCAGACACTTACAGAACAATATGACATTAAACGTTATTCCAGCTACACTGAAATTTAAATTATTGAAAATGAAACTGCAAATACACTTTGTTTGGTTTGAAAGAGAATACTACAGATACAGTATGTCTATACTCTGAACTGCTTAGAGGATAACAGCATTGTGAAATGCTTAAATGTATATAAAAAAGATTTTTATAATGTGGCTACATTGTCTTAATGTTCAATTATTATTCAATTATTTAATCATTGCGTTAAGAAAACTAAAGAATCCCTCGAGTTTATTTTAAGTGATCTGTCTTGGCTAAACAATAAAATATTCAGAGTACAACAGCTTTCACAAGATACCTTTCTCGTTTGAGCAGTTCTTAATTCCTGCTCAACTAATTGGGAGCTTTGTGATTTACTGTAGAGCACCATTCAAGATACACTGATTTTTAGTCAATGTTGTAAACATGACATCTGACACTATGTACTTCATTACATATTCTGAATATAAAAAAAAATTCAAATGATCTAAAGAGAGACACAACTGCAACGTCTTGGTAAAGTATGATTAAGCTGATTCAGTGTTTTCAAAACTAAGCAGAATTCACAAAACCAACTGTATATTTTAGGAGTTCATTGGTGTTTATTGAATAATAGTATAAAATCGTAACTAGTTAAATTTTGTCTACTTTTTTATTCTCCACAACTATTTTTTATTAATTAATTACATTCATGATGTACTTAATCCATAATGCCAGTTAGCAGTTGCAAGGGGCCACAGCAAGAAGCAATTTTTATGGTGAAACCTTACAGTAACCGTGACAAGAAGATTTAAAAGATAAAACGTGTTGGTGTTTATAGATATATACCAAAAACCTTACCAGAAGTAGACTCTTCAAAGCTGCTTCCAGAAATTATGGCTTTTTTATAAGAGCCTGATGAAGGAGACACAGATGTTTCATTGGAGGAGCCTGAAGAGCTCCTATGAATGATTATCTGCCTGCTTCTTAAAGTGCACAAAACTTCATTTGAGGTAGACTTGGTAGAATTTCTGGAGATAACATTATCAATATTTTCCTCAGGGCTAAAAAAAAATACAAAAGATAATAAATGCACATACTTCTGTGAAGTATCATGTTAGTAAATGATTTACTCTTACTTTGTTTTAAAGAAAAGTCAAGCCTGAAGAAGGGGCCCGAGTTGCCTCGAAAGCTTGCAAATTGTAATCTTTTTAGTTAGCCAATAAAAGGTGTCATTTTGCTAGACTTTTTTCTACATTCATAATAGCTAACACGGTACAACACCCTAGTATTTTATGTTTTAAATAAAGCCAATATCTAAACTGACACAATATCTGAAATTAAAATGTACTGTATTCATAAAGGAATAAACAAAAAAGAATAATACACAGCTCTCCAACCTATATGCAATTCAGTTACATGTATGTATGAGGCCCCATTTTTAAGATTTTCCTAAGTACCCCCTACCCTTCATTGTAAAGCTCAAGTGCTGGCAAGATATTTTTTTTATTTAAATTAATAGAAAGCGCTTAACTTTAAAATACAATTTTGCTAGGAAATTGCATATATATCATGTTTGTGAAGAAATATACCAAACTTATCCTTTAGTGCCTTTTCATTAAAGTTTAGTGAAAGCTGCCTGCCATTTGCTGTCAGCAGGGCATCTGTGATTGATGGATAACAAAAGTCAATAGAATAAGTCATTAAGGCGTGATGAGGCTTTGGCATTTGCTCTCAGTTCTTGAGGCGAAAGCGGGCAGCCACAAAAATTTTAACTGTCATTTCAAATATACGTGAACAAACAATGTGTAATTAGGGCTGCTGTTTGATTAAAAAATTAAATTGTGATTAATTATCCGATTAAAAATTTACTGTATATTAATCATAATTTATTGTTAATTCCATCAAGCATATTAATATTTTTCTATAAAACACAAATAGCTCAGTGATTAATTTCTAATACAATACAGTTTTAATAATCACTTGCCTATGTATATAAAATTATTCCAGGTAGTTTATTGAACAGTTTTGTATAAAACACCAATGACTACCAAACACTCCCCCCAAGGTTTGCTATATTATTTGGGAAAACCAATACGTAAGGTTTGAAATACTGTGATGCAAGACAACATACCAAAACAACTAACAATTAAACAACCTATTAAGTATTAAAAAACACAAAAAACAAACAGGGAACATAAAAAATGGCCCAACTTTTGTGCACAATCAGCACTGTTACAGCTCAGTTTGTGCCTAACTGCATGATACACAAGTCAGCTCTTCAGCAGTTACCTGGACAGAGTCATTAATTAGATTGAAAATGTGTATATATTAGGCATTTAGATAGCAAAGGATTGACTGAAAATGTATCTGATAGGGTTATTTATTTAGATGTCTTAAACTACACAATGTCATAGAATGCATCTTATGTGTGCGTCTGTCTTAACTTTCAGCCCAAATGGACAAAAATATTAGCTGATCAATTTGCACTTATTATTGCCTAGCTTTATTGGTTACGGTATAATAAAGGCTAACATAGGGTATAACGTAGGCTACAGTAAGCAACACAGAATTAAACAACAGCAACATACCATGGCTGCTTTGGGGGAATTCTGAGTGAACTGTAAGGAATCGAGCGATTCCACTCTGTGTCAGCTGTTTTTTAGCTACCCAGACATGAGTAGTACCTGCACTGTGCTGTTTCAGGCCAGATATCCTTGGATGGACGACTAAAAAAGCTTAATCGCAAGAGTATTCATTACCAGAGACAGGGGCTCATCCACCAACTTTCTCTCTTCCACTCAGAAGTATTCCTCGACTTTTTTTTTTTAAAAATAGGTGGACTTGGATTAGCTGACATTAGCACAGTTTTTGTTTCCTGCATGTATTGTCTTGTTCAGTCATTTTTACCCTGCATGTTCTGGAATGCAGTGCTTGTCCACGTGAAATGCTAGAATGACTTGGAAATGGAACTCATTCCCCCACTTATATAATTGATTTGATTGTAATTGATCTCATGGTATTTCCTGCATTTTGAAAAGCTAGGGCATATATGCAATTGTGTGCATAAAAATACAGGAAAAATCTCGTTCCTTATTCCATTAATACAGTACACAGCATTTTATGTTTCAATACGGGACACTAATGTAAAAGATGGGTGGTAACTCTAATGGTTTGTGCAGATAGAAAGATCATTACCACAAAACACTACTCTTAATAAACTTGGATTAGTTTAGCACAGGTTCCTTAAAAAGTGTGAACTACAGTCAAATTAACCAAATTTAGTTAACACATTTGGGGATTACATTACAAAAATGTAATCACAGATACTTTTAACGCATTAATCACACTTGTTAAAAGCGATTAATCAGCAGCTTTACTCTTAAGATTGAAATTGATTCCGATGATAACCCTAATATCCTCAGTTCATTTGTCGCTCACAATACTGAAAAACTAACTGCTACCGGTCAAAAGTTTTAAAACACCCTAGTTTTATCAGTTTTTACAGAAATGCGCTCAGTTTAATGTCTTATGTTTCATGAAATCAGGGCATAGAAGAAATAAAAAATTGCAAAAAAGTCAAGGAATCATTAAATATACTAAATTTTATTCAAACTTTTGATTCATCAAAGTAGCCACCTTTTGCTGATAAAATAGTCGAACTGTGGTAATCCTTTTGACTCAGAATGCCAGTTACTCTATTTGAATCACCAACTCTGCTTCCAGCAAAAGAATCTCAGACCATCACACTTCCTCCCCTCCATGTTTGTGGATTGGTGTCTCATACTGTGGAACTATTCTTTCAACAACTTGATGGCATACAAACACCTTGCATGATGAACTGAAGATTTCAAATTTTGATTCATCGGTCAAGAAGACTTTCTTCCAGTCTGCAGTAGTCCATAGCTGATATTTCAAGGGCTTACTTGGTCTTTAAGGAATGACTTTCTTACTGCCATTCACCCTGTCAAACCTGCAGCACAAAGTCTCTTCTTCACCGTAAAAACTGACACTTGCTTTTTGTTACTACTGTTAAGCTGTGGTGTTGTGAAGCGCCCATCACGCAAGCTGGAAACTTGCCTTCTGACTGAGTTGCGACTTTGGGTCTGCCAGATCTCTTCCCATCAAAGTTTCTTCCAGTTTTCAATTGCCTTTGGATTAGTAGGCCACCATACTCACTGACACTTTGATTTTTTTTTTTCTTTTCTAAATGAAAGGTCTACACTTCTAAGGGTAATAATGTTTGGCCTCGTTTCATGTGGTGGCTCTGAGGCTAAGGATCTGTGCCGACAATCTGAAGGTTGGCAGAAGTGATTCTACTCTATTGGGCCCTACAGCAAGGCCCTTAACCTGCAATTTACTCCTGATGTCAACCTGTATCCAGCCCTGCAAGCGGGTCATCCAGCTTACAGGAAAAACTCAGGGGTTGGTGGCAGGACTGGCACTCCAACCACTTAAGTGTGGTGCTGAGGTGTCACTTGTTGCACGGCTGCACTCAGGTCCTAATTTGAGGTGGTTCGTGAAATGGTGGGAGCTGTAAGGTGTTGTATCAGTGTATGCTCCCAACCTCCTTTCCATCATTTCATTTAATTGACGTTTTTTCTTGCCATTATCACTGGAATTTACATCTTTCTAGGGTGTAGTAACATAGCCTTTTCCAACTTGTTTTAAGACAGAGAGGGTTTTTAAGTAATCAACAGAAGTTGACACCTGTGCAAACTGTTTGCTTCAACTTGCAAGGCTTAATTTACTTTAATTGCAGGAGAACATTGTAGGTTGTAACCTATAAGTTGTTCCCTTTAGAAGGCCCATCTGTAATATTTATAAATTTCCTTTTTATTAGTTTTTGCTAACCTAAACTTTATATTTAAACCTCTGCCAGTTTACGGCTTACCTTTTCACCATTTTAGGTCATTTATTGCATTTCAATTGATTACATTTAAAGAAAAACTGGAAAAACGGAGGTGTTCTAAAACTTTTAACCGGTACTGTAGTTCCAATTAGTTAAGAAAATTAAATTAGTGCAACATGTCAAAAATGGATTTCTAATTAAACATATACAATCAAGTAGAAAAGTAAGTACACAACATGAAACAATTTTCTTTTTTAACATATGCTGAAATATTATGATTTGATTTTCATTTAAACAGTATCTGTAGATACATACAGATTTGCCATATTTACATTTTGTAGTACACTGCATAACTTAAATAAACAGAATTGCAAATTTCAGATGTGGAAAAAGTAAGTACACATCTCTACTTATCACTACCTCAGATTCTAACAAAAATTAGAATCAGATGAACCAGTTTAGCCGAAAATAACTAGAATATCTGAGAGGATCTTGGGGGAATCTGACTTATTTAAATCTCAGTCATTTATTCTAGTGTGCTCTTTGTTGATGAAGTATGTGTTATCACCATGACCAGATCAAAATAGCTCTCAGAGGCGGACAGAAAGAAGGTTATATATGCCTATTAGTCTGAGAAGGGATTTAAAAAGATCTGCAAACATCTGGAAAGCAACCATTTCACATCATCTACAAGTAGAGAGGATTTCAAACTGCCGCCAACATTTCCAGACCAGGCTTGTCCAGCAAGTTAAACCTGAAAGTAAACACAAGATTCTGAAAAAGTTTCCATGAACCCCAGAATTTCACCATGGGACCAACAGATAGCTCTTGCCACTGTTGATGTGTTTATCACTAGAAAGAGTCTGCACAAATTAAATCAACATGGACTGTGTGCTAGGAGGAAACCTTTGCTGTCCACAAATACCTATGCAAAGAACAGGACTTCTGGAACAATTTGCTCTAGACAGATGAAGCAAAGATAAATGTTTGGTGAAAACCAAAGACAACATTTGATGAGAATAACCTGGTAGCAAATGTTAAGCATGGTAGTAGGAATGTTATGGTTTGAGACTGCTTTGCTGTATCAGGGCCTGGAGGTCAGATTATCTTAAAAAATTCACTATGAATTCCTTATAGTACCACAGGGTGCTCTAGAATAATGTGAGACCATCTGGCTGAAGTTCTACCAAAAGTGGACCTTATAACAGGACAATGATTCTAAACATACTAGTAAATCCATCAAGGAATGACAAGAAAGAAAGAAATGGAGGGATCTAGACTAGCCAAGTAAAAGCCCACATCTGGGGGAAGTTTAAAACGGGCTGTGCACCCCCTCAAACACAGAACAGCTAAATTTGTATGATCGGGATCAGTGACTAGTAGACAGTTATAAGAAACACCTACTTGAAGTTGCTCCTGCAAGAAGGGGACCAATTCCAGCTAGTGGAGTCAATAGTTAGTTGTTCTACAGATAGAAATGGCTTAGCTGATTTTCCTTAAATAAATTACAAAGTTACATTTTCAATTTTCTTTTTTTAACTACATCACCTTTACGTAAAGATACTTACTTTTGCACATGATTTTAAACATTTTACTAGGTATACAGTGAATGGATTCAACCTTAAAATGTTCCACCTTGCATGAAGCTGAGATAAATAGAATTCAAATACCTAGAAATGGAAACTGAAATCTTCTGTTTTTGCACGTTTCTCTTCAACCGCTGGCTACGACCAATTTTTTCACAATGCTGAACAGCTGTATTGTACTTCGAAATAATTGTTCTAATACGATCTTCAAAAAGAGCAGACAGCCGCAAAGTCATACTGTATATCTAAAAATAATTAATCAAATCAAATGTAAAATCACATAACAGTTCACACTGTTTACAATAATAACAATATATTACTTATTTTTTCATTACTGTTAAAGAAAATTAAAAAGGACTTTCATACCTTAGATCGTTTGTTTGGAGTATAGGCTTTTGCATTTTTAAATATCAAGTGGACATCCTTACAAAGGTCCATCGGATTTCCATACTGGTTTTCTTCCAATGAAGTCCTAACAGTTCCAAAATCCATTGGGGTGTTGATTATATCTGTATAATCCTAAAAATTAAGTTTCCACAGATCAGTATCCACATATAAACAACCAGACCTTTAAACTAAAGTTTAACTTTTCCATAACAATTTTATAGAAATTAATGAAAAAAATCAAAGACTCACTGGATAGTCATTGGGATCAACAGGTTGACGGAAAGGTTCGGAGTCCTCACAAAGAAAAATATATTCTAACAGGGCTTTACACTGTATTTTCCAGTCTTCAATACTATTTCCTGCTTGAATTTTATCACCTTGGTGCTATAATGTGAGGCAAAAAAGTGTGAAGTCTTATTTCCCATACTCATTTTGAAAAGTAAAACAATTAAGACTGTTATACTAAAGCTGCAACATGAACATCAAGCTAAATCATTTACCTGTACAGTTATAGCGTATTTTTTTCAAGTAAAAACTATTTTATCAGTTACCATACAGTCTATTTTTGTTTGTCATTTTCAACACCTGCAAATATTTTGGGCCATGCCTGCATTTCTTCCTATTTGCTTGACTTTCATGCTAAACTGAAAGAAAAATCTCATTTAAAATATTTCAGATGCAATTTCCTTGCATAATGTGTGCTTCTCACTTCTCCAAAAACACATTTTAACGCTAAAAATGTCAATTACGAAGTTTGAATTAAGTGCCTACTTTGCTGTGGTTACTCTTTCAAGAGGAATAGTTCACTCAAATTTCAAATTATATTTAATTATGCAGAAAAATATTTGAATTAAGAGCAAGCCTCGTTTTCAGTTTCAACTTAATTGTGAGAGTCATGGAAAAAAAAATCTCATAACAAAAAAGGCCTAATCCTGTTAATATGGAATGCAATGGATACAGAATAATCAAATGTAATCAGAATGTCAAACTCTTCTACTTCAGGAAATGCACATTGTTGAAAAACAGGGACATTTCCCATCACATCAAACAAGCACTATAAAGCATTTCCTAAAGCTTAAAGATGCAAAAGAATGCTAGTACTTGTAATTAATGTTATGGCAGAGGTATAGTTTACTACAAACAAGCCACATTCAACTGTCCAGGTACTGCTAATTGAAAAGGAGAGGATTAAGAAGTTAGAAAGAGCAGTGGAGAAATTGAAAATCAAGCTATATTTAACACAAATTGAAAAGAAATCCTTTCATATTTTATATCAAAATATAACTTTAAGGAATTAAATTGAAAAAATAAAAAAAGTCTTGCCTGATGTTGTTGTCTTCTTGTTGAAGTTCCAGGGCCATCCTCCTTTTCTCAATATAAATATAAATAAGATCAATATTACTGCTTACATAAAAATGGAAATTCAACACTGATCTACTAAACAATCAGCTAAATAAAATTATTATCAAAAAAGCACAAAAATCACCTGTTCACATTAAACATTTTTTTACCTTTCAGTTTTACATAAAATAATTACTGGTGACTTCTTGTGAATTTCATTATTTGTCTTTATGATTTTAAATATATTTTGTATAGGTAGATTAAAGGAAAGTTTCCTGTATTTGAAACTGTGGGAACCATTTTTAAAAGGCAAATTTAACAAGTTGTTACCTGTTTCTGATGTTTTATGTAATGTATAAGCAAAAAAGAGATCAGTATAGACAGTTTTGCACATAATTTACATGTTTTGTCACACAAGTGCAAATGGGAGGCAAGTGATAGGCTTAAATAATTGTAATAGTCCATCAGACTAAGGGATGGTGCAGTCTACTAACACCTTCTGTCGTTCCTTCACTGCAGACCTACAGAAGGAAATCCCACCTGAAGACCTTACATCCGGATCTTCCACCTTGACACACCCCTTCCTGTGAACCCTCTATTTAAATGCCATGTTGACTCCTTGTATTCAGATTTGTTGTGAATTCAGTCTGTAAAGACCGTGATTATTGCTCGATTTCATTGCTTATTTCAAGTATATGGGGTGGCTACCCCAAATCTTTATCTTGCTCCTTCTGTTTATTCCACGGTTTGATGATTCTCATTACTACCACTACAGTGAACCACATAAAGTGTATCATAAAAACAGAATCGCCAAATAAGGTAGATGATTGTCTTAGAATGCCCTGAAATTTATATTCTAAACAAAATTACCAAATAGGGTAGATGATTGTATTGGAATACCCTGAAATTTATATTATATCAGTTGTATGAACAAGACAATAATGATTTAAGTACAGTAAAATTTATGCCAACAAATTAATTTCCAATTCTCTAAAACTATCAGATGCTAACTGGTAAAAAAATACTTGTGCAATTTCTGCCAAAAGTGCTTTACCAAATGTTTGTTCAAACAGAATAATTTTGGAGTTATTATTAGATTTTTGTTTTCCTAATCGTAACTGGGGACTAAAATTCAATTTGTCTAGTTAGAAAATTAATAAATTAAAGTAGAGAGAAGCAACTATAGGACTTTGTTGTTGTCAAATGTACTGAACCATGATTCAAGAATCCACACTGTAGCATAATAAAATGTGAAAAAGTTGTATTGAGAGTAAGTAGATAGATACTTTATTGATGCAAGAGGTTCAGACCAGTTTACTAATAATTAACAGAGACAGAAGACATGCTAGAGAGAGTTAAAACATGAGCAGTAGCAACTTAACCTGCACCTCAAAAAAGGAATTACTATTAAAATTTTTGTTTAACTTCATTAGCATTACACCCAAGCATCATTCAAGCTGTAAAAACAATGCTAAAAGCATTAGTCCCAAGTATAACTCGGGCAATGGTATAGATGCATCTCACGTAAGACCAGAGGTTTACTTAGGCTGTAAAAGTGCCAACAGCAGTGTAATTCGGGCAACGGTATAGGCATGTCTTGCATAAGCGTCAGGCTCAAGCATTACCCAGGCAACAGGGTAGACGCGTCTTCTCCTAGCCTCATAATGGCGTCTTGCAAGAAACGCCTTTCATCAGCTGCGATGACAAGGTCATGTAGAGTGTGCTGTTCAAATTATTATTATTATTATTATTATTATACTTTCTACACTTCTGACTTCATACTTTCAGTATTTTACAGTATGAAGATGAGATTTTTTACTTTTTTTTTGGAATAAAAATGTAACGCTAAGGAGGTTAATTCACGTTTGAAAGACAAGATGTCTGCAGTGGGCTGGCGCCCTGCCTGGGGTTTGTTTCCTGCCTTGCACCCTGTGTTGGCTGGGATTGGCTCCAGCAGACCCCTGTGACCCTGTAGTTAGGATATAGCGGGTTGGATAATGGATGGATGGAAGACAATATGTTTAGATTTTGCAGAAATTAGTTGATTTTGGTATTAGGTTTGGATTGGTTTTTCTGTTTATATTTGATGAAAAATTTGGCAGATAAGATAAAAATAAACATTTATACATTACCTGTTCTACTCTCCTGTTTTCTTCATCTAAAACATCGTTAATATTTACACAATCTTGTTTGCTGAAAATAAGAAAGCTTGGTTAAATATATAACATATTTAATGTATTTTAGGTCAGTTACCTACATTCTAAAGGAGGCAAAGTAAATACTCACTTAATAAAGTGAACAAGAATGGTAGCGATCTTCTTTGCAGTTTTTGTAATTTCACTATTCCCTCCATGATATTCTGTAGCATTATGCTCAAGTTGTTTCACTTCCCATATCAGTGCAGATGTTCTCCTACAATTTGAAATTACAGTTTAAAATATTTGTTATCCCAATAATACAACCTCCTATCCAGTAATAGTACAAAAGCTTTACAATTAACAATTACTAATCTGAACATTTTACACAAAGCAACTTACATGGACATTAGTTTACTTTTCTCAAAGAAACACTAGTAATTTAAGTACTTTTTTTAAATGTAAAATGCCTTTCCATATGTAAGCTATTCCATGAATTTACAAATACAGTATTTGCTCAAGACCATGCCAGAACTGGCTACATACTGGGGATGAAAAAAGAAGAGAAATTCCCATGTTCAACACAAAATATCTCAGCAATCATACATAAAACACAAATTCATATGTTATATAGTTAAAACTTTGATATTATTGATATTTTGTTTCAAATTGACTAATCAATGATAGAAATTGAACTGGCTATTTTGTAATTTATACCAATATTTACTAAAAATGTTTCAAGGATGGAAACTCTGCTTTTGCCTCTAATTTTATGACTATGAAAATGTATACACATTGTAATTAACAAGAAAAAACTAAATGGTATTTAACTTCAAGTTCAAAGCCTTTTAAATTACTTAGGAGCTTCGAGCCACAGACCTTTGCACAGACATCACGAATGCAGGAAAAAAAAAAAAAAAAAAAAAAAAAAAAAAAACTTGAGATGTAAACATACACACTCTAGCTCTTGGGTGTTGTGACAAAAGCTATCTAAGAGCGCAGTCAGACCCACCTCAAGTATTTCAGTTTCAATCACTCATGTACTGTTATATTCTGTCCAAATACAGAACAATCACTTCAGTTTATATAATATATAGATAGATGCATGAATATGGCACTTGGCACTTTGTTCCAAAATGAATCTGGCTTGTCTAAATGAGCATTTGCATACAACAAGCAACTCTGTTTGTGACGTGAGTGCAGAACGGGCTTCTTTTTCATATAGATGTTCTTTGTACAAATTGCGCTGAACTGTAGAATGATGTACAGATACACCATCTGCAGCAAGTTGTTCTTGTAGGTCTTTGGAGGTGATCTGTGGGTTGTCTGTAACCATTCTCACAATCCTGCGCATATGCCGCTCCTGTATTTTTCTTGGCCTGCCAGACCTGGGATTAACAGCAACTGTGCTTGTGGTCTTCCATTTCCTGATTACATTCCTTACAGTTGAAACTAACAGTTTAAACCTCTGAGATAGCTTTTTGTAGCCTTCCCCTAAGCCATGATACTGAACAATCTTTGTTGTCAGATCTTTTGAGAGTTGCTTTGAGGATGCCATGCTGTCACTCTTCAGAGGAGAGTCAAAGGGAAGCACAACTTGCAATTGACCACTTTAAATACCTTTTCTCATGATTGGACACACCTGTCTATGAAGTTCAAGGCTTAACAAGCTAATCCTAATTTGGTGTTGCAATTAATCAGTATTGAGCAGTTACATGCATTCAAATCAGCAAAATTACAAGGGTACCCAAATTTTTGCACAGCCAGTTTTTCAAATTTGATTTAATTTCATACAACTAAATACTGCTTCACTAAAAATCATTGTTTGGAAAACACCCCAGTACTAAGATGTTCCTAGGAAATGAAACATTCCATTGTTATCTTTTTTGTTGAAAGCAGAGTAAATTATTATGCAGGCTGAGAGGGGTTCCCAAACTTTTTCATATGACTAAAGAAAGACACCCTGATCAAAATGACAGCCACATAAGACTACTGTCAAAATTGACATTTATTATTTTATTGTGAGAGCTGTGTCTTGAATTAGAAAAGGTTTCTAATGTACATTTATATGGATATTGCAGTAAACACACTGGTAATTTGAATTTGTCTACAAATATGGGGATTCTGCTTAAAAATGGAAAGTTTATTGCCATTCAATAATCTGTCTACACGTCTAAATATTACTAAGGCCTCTAAGTGTGTTTGCCAGTTTATGAGACAACCCTGCACAGGCTTAACAGGTGAGGACATGGTGTAAGGGCATAGCAAGAGCAATTAAGAACTATTTAGCGGGATATGCAAAAGCAATATATTTCCAAACTAATTAAAAATTTAAACTCATCCCTTTGACTAACATTGGTAATTTCAAATGTTGTTTCAATTACGTTATTGGGTATTGTACAACTGTAACTAAGACAATCAGGTTAAGATTCTTGCTATATTTAGGGAAACTGGAAAAATTAAACATTTATTTGTTTTATATCTACATTAGGAAACACATGGACCTCTGGTCTTCAAAAAAAGGTGGTTCATGCACTTCTCACAAAACACAGCACTCCATGTCACTTTATGAGGGTGCTGCCACCTTTGTTCTGTCCTAATGGTGTATATGACCATTGACTGCGCTCAGAATGCATGTCTTGCATTTGCAAAGAAAACAAATCGACCTGTACAAATTAGTGCACTTGTGTTTGTGATGAAAATGATCTGTCAGGCTGTGTCATACATTTCACTGTCAGCAGAGGTTACCATGGTTCTTTTTGCCATTTGTCTCAGTCACTCTTCTTTTTCTGTTAGCCGGGGCATGTGGCCATGCTGCCACGAGAAGGACCCAAAGCCCAATTAAATGGGCAAAGTATCCCGCACCTCCAATTCTTGGGCTGTGTTATGCGTATCACTTCTTAAGCTCTAGAGTAAGACCAAGATCAAGATTCAAGGCCCAGTTGTTCACAAGTTTTTTTTGTGACAGACAGACAACCCATAGATAGATAGATGCACATGGTTTAGATCTACAGCTACTGTACCAAATTAGCTATGGGTCCAATTTTGTCCTAAGCATTTTATCTTTTTTTATTTATGTTTGTAGTCACAGAATTTAAAGAAAAAAGTTCTGAATTTACCCTAAAAATGTGAAATAAAGCACATTAAAAAGCACAAGTCCACTGTTAAAAAAATTACACATTAATCAAAGTGTGACTAACAACATCTTAAAATCTTCTAAAATGTCATAAACAGCAGACAATGGGCGAGGCAAAATAACACTGAAGTGTAAATACATACTCCATACACCATGAATAAAACTAAAGTGTTACTGGGTTTTGTTTTATTGTGGGTTGTGTTTATAGCAGTTTTATTCTCACTGGTTGCCTACTGTTTTGTAATGGAGCTTTTTTTTTTTTTTAACTACCTATCCATGCCTACCTGGTTTAGCAGGTCTGCAGCTCATAAAAAAAATGGCAATTTTAAATAAAAAAATAATGAATGCGCTCATGCTGGGGAGTGCAGAAGGTGCAAGCGATCTCCAGAGATGGCTCGTCTCCGGGTTGGTGCAGGGCGGTCAGCCGACCATTCGTTGCCTTGACGGCCGGAACAAGCATATGGTCTGTCTCATTATCAGCCCGGGGCAGCAAATAGGTAATCATACCTGCAACTGCTCCCCAGCACATAAAAGAGAAGCATGAGTGTCAGAGGAGAAAATAAAAAGGAAAGAGAACCAAAAGGACAGAAAAAACAAATGGGAGGTTAAAGAAGACAGTGTTAAGCAAGCAGGAAACGGGGAAGAGCCGGTGCAGGAGTGAGGAGGCAGACAGCCAGGAGGAAAAGAGCCCAAGGAGGACAGTGTGCAGCAGACTCTTGCAGTGAAGGTTCACTCCACTGAGTGATTTAAAGGAACTGGAGTGACCAGGAACAGTGCAGCACTGCATAAGTCCGGGAAAGCAGCTGGAGTCAGTGACAGAGGCTCAGAAAGTGCACTTTTCCTTGGCCACAGGAGAAAGATTGCTGTGTCTATCAGGTAGGCGCCTCCTCAACTACAAGGTCCGTAAGGATAAGCTGGGGAGATGGTGCTTTTAATGGACTGCAACAGGGCACATGTTTTAAGGGACAGTTTTCTGCACTGATGGTTTAAACCTTGGGTTTTTTTAAGAATATTTACTTGATTGGATTTTAACTTCCACAGAGACAACTTCTTTTTATGGAGTACTAGCAAAATACCCGCGCTTCGCAGCGGCGAAGTACTGCACTAAAATTTTTATTAAGAAGAAAATGAAACCTTTTAAACTGAGGAAAAATATGCCAATAATTATTTGTTAAGGATCTCTTTGTATACCACATTGTCAGTTCGGCCCTCCGGTTGTAACATGACCAAGCTGTGCGCTGAGCTTACTCTTGAGCATGTAACTTACAGTTGGCAAAGTGAACAGTAATCTTGTCTCAGATCTCACAGCTTGGATTGCTGCTGTCATAATCGGTTTGAGTTTCATGGTTTGTTTCAATTCCGACAGTATTTGCAGGATTTGTTGTGTTGAAGTGACATTTGGCATCTGTCAAGCGTTGTAAGCACACAACCGGTTTCATCGATAAAATCACATCCAGCTTTTGAGAGTTTAAACATTCATAAACATCAAAGTGTCCACTACTGAAATCGTCACCTGTGAATCTAAGATGTTTAAGAGGCATTGGCGGTTGTCGAAAGGTGTAAAATATTTGGCCATATCGGTACACTTGAAAGCGACAACCGAACAATTCAGCGGCAGCCATCAACTCACATGCAGAACCATAGGTGAAGGGCTTAAGCATTTCACTCTTATAGTGCTCCTGTGTAATATAATTATCTCCTGTACCGTCATCAGTCCACACCTTGAACCTGTCCCAGTCATTCAATACATAAGACAGAATGTTCCTCCGGATATCAAGAGTGAGCCTGATATGGCCGTGCAATATGTAAGAAAGAGAATGGAAAAGGTAGGTGCGATTTCCGGGCATTGAAAACACTCGGTAAGTGACAGTTCTTTGATTGATAGTGATCATCTCGATAGACATGGTAATAGGGGTTGGAATGATAAAGGAAATGGATACCTGAGCAATGTAAAGTAAGTGTAAAATACCAATACAATAACTATAATTGTAATAAACAAACAATAAAACAGCGGAGAAGCCGTGGATTAAACAAAAAGGCTGTAGTTATCAGTAGGGAGACGTGAATCCCGTGGCGAAGCAAGGAAGGGAATGTAGAGACCGGAGCGACGGACGGTCTTATATAGGCAGGAAACCAACAACGTGGGAGGCGTTGGGATGGGGGACCCAACGCCACTTCACATGGTGACCGAGATGCAGGCTATGGACGTATATATGTACGTAAGTAGGATTCAGTTAGCGCTGGGAACCCGTGTACCAAATTTCTTGAAGATGGGCCCATAAGTAACAAAGACTGTTGAAAAGTTCAATATGGCGGCCGACATGGCATCATACCACCGAAATAAGTACGTACATTGGTTTCGGTTAGTGCAGGGAAGCCGCCTACCAAATTTCGAGAAGATGGGGCCATGAATAAGAAAGTTCAATATGGCGGACGTTGTTGACCGTTATGAGTAGAATTTCGAAATGAAACCTGCTTAACTTTTGTAAGTAAGCTGTAAGGAATGGGCCTGCCAAATTTCAGCCTTCTACCTACACGGGAAGTTGGAGAATTAGTGACGTTTGGAAAATTCAATATGGCGGCCGACAGTGGCGTCAAACCACCGAAATAAGTACGTACATCGGTTTTGGTTAGGGCAGGGAAGCCACCTACCAAATTTCGTGAAGATGGGGTCAGCCTTCTACCTACACGGGAAGTTTGAAAATTGGCGACGTTGGAAAGTTCAATATGGTGGCCGACAGTGGCGTCATACCATCGAAATAAGTAAGTACATCGGTTTTGGTTAGCGCAGGGAAGCCGTCTACCAAAGTTCGTGAAGATGGGGCCATAAATAAGAAAGTTCAACATGGCGGACGCTGTCGTCTGTTATCGACCGTTATGACCGTTACATGTAGAATTTCGAAATGAAACCTGCTTAACTTTTGTAAGTAAGCTGTAAGGAATAAGCCTGCCAAATTTCAGCATTCTACCTACATGGGAAGTTGGAGAATTAGTGATGAGTCAGTGAGTGAGGGCTTTGCCTTTTATTAGTATAGATTTATCTATTGAACATTATGCACTGCATTTTTTGTACACCTTGTTCTGATGAAATGTTTTTAATAAAAGCACTGTTTCACCATCCACTTGCTTGGTTTGTCTGTCCTCATCTGCTCAGCTCATCCCAGGCATGACTATCAGCGGAACCAGGTTGAAGAGACTCCCAGTGGGACCCAGTAGCATGGGCCGACCCGCACTGTAACAGTCAATCTCTAAAATCTGTTTTCACATTTAAAAAAAAATAATTTTGAAAAATGATCTGTTTTGTAATATTTGAAAATTTAATACTAGACCTGTAAAATCTGTGCACAAGACGTGTCCTTATAGTAGTAACATCAGTTGGATATGCCACCACCAAAAAGTAGTCAGGATATGTAGAGAAGTCAACTGGAGCAGCAAAAGGAAGTGCAAATTCTGTTCAAGACAGACAACAACACTGAATTACCATAATTGAACTAGTGAAGCAGTAACACTTATTATATCTCAGTAATACTAAAACAAAAGCAAAACTTCATTAATACAAACATTTATACAAACCCTTAACTTCACAAAAGCCATTCATAGACTGCAATTGATCCAACAGATTAATACTTTGCAAGAACTCTTCTCACTTTACCTGTGTAATCAAAAAGTACTGAGCCTAAACCTGAAAGAGGTGCTCCACAGTGCAGATTTGGTAAGTGGTCAAGGATTGGCTACTGTGCACTAAACAAGCTGAATTCAACATTTTGTGTAATTACTGCTTGTAGTGCACATTTCTTGTTTTAGAACCAACTCAATATGGCCGCCAAAAACTGCAAATCAGCTATTGTGCTATTGTTGAATTTCTAACTCCAGAGAACAACATGCCAGAAGATTCATTCATGCTGAGTCAACATGTAGCTGGACTGGACACTTCACATGTCACAGTCAAAAGATGATCTGCAGAATTCTGTTTTGACAGGACATCCATCATAGATTAACCAAGATCTTATAAACAATTCAAGACTGACAACAGAAGAAAATAATAACGTCAACAGGCATACAAGATATTTGCTGTGGGTCAGCTGAATCCTTTTCTACATTTCTTACCCAGAACAGTGAATCCTTAAATTTAGTATCATTGTATGTAACATAGTAAAGATAATATCAAGCTTGGACTGAGAAAAAATTAACAAGTATTTCACAACTCTTAGACACATCAAAAAAATGTAAAACTTAATATTGACCCAGTTAAAGTTAATTTCTTCACAAAAATGGTATATTGCAGGAAAAAATGGTGCTCTTAAGTGCATTCTATAAATTAAAAACAAAATATCTTGCCCACTCTGGCACTTTACAATGGAAGGTATGGGGCACAGAAGAAAAGCTTAAACAATTTCCAAATACATCCATTTTTCAAGCCAAGACAGATGTTGAGTATTGATCAGCATCTTTGGTGTTTCTGACACATTTGTGACAACAAAAGGATTCTTGAAATTATCATTTTATCACATATTCCTGGTACTGTTTTTCTCATGCTAAGAGTGTATTTATTATTAGCTAATTGATTACAGAAGTAAATAAAAAGTAAACCGACAACATGGCACAGAAAGTTTACTACAACTTGGTATGGCCAAAGAAATACCTGAAACCAGACTCTTGCATTCTTTGCCAGTTAATCCTTTAGAAAACTCTGATGAGGGATACTATTTCGTTGGCCTTTATTCCATGGAACAGATACGTCTATCACTTCTAAAGTAATTTTCAGCCAAGGCCAACCTGGTGCTGCGCAGATTGCTGTGTCCACTGATGCCATACTGTTGTGTTTTTATTTATTTACATATTACATATACATACATATATATATATTACATATACATACATACGTACATACATATATACATACGTACATACATATATACATATATATATATATACACATATATATATATAT
>JANRMT010028174.1:130253975-130301912 GCA_026402145.1 Polypterus bichir lapradei
GAAGTGGCATTCAATTCTTTTCCCCGTGCTTAAAACTCATAGAAAAAGTGTTTACAGTGAGTGGTTCGAAAGGGTCTAGCGCAAACTATTACAATGTTAGTTTTCTCTGTTCTTCAAGGTTTTCTCAGTGTTAATCAATGTTTTTACATTTAGTTTACTATTACACTGTGCATTCGATGGTATAATTAATTATTTTTGTGCTTAAAAAATATATATTTACATACAGTTCATACGGTCTGGAACGGATTAATTGTATTTACATACAATCTAATGGGGAAATTACGTTGAGTTCGCGACCAAATCAGGTCGCATCCAGAGTTTTGGAACGAATTACGGTCGTGACCAGAGGTGTCACTGTATATATACATTTATATATACCTCCAGTCTGACA
Source organism: Polypterus bichir lapradei (assembly GCA_026402145.1). NCBI lineage: Eukaryota > Metazoa > Chordata > Cladistia > Polypteriformes > Polypteridae > Polypterus > Polypterus bichir. The sequence continues at coordinate 130,254,367 of JANRMT010028174.1, forward strand.
GTTCTGTTTTGGACTCGGTCTTGTGAATATCTCTGTTCAATTATTTAAAACTTTCGGAGCCAGGATAAAATATACGGGTGGCTGCCCCAAACCTTTATGATGTTTGGAGTGAATTACTTGTTACATATGTCCCAGGCCACAGGAGATGCACAATCCAATGTGTTTGTTCGTGCCGGTCCCACGCCCGGATAAATGGGGAGGGTTATGTCAGAAAGGGCATCCGGTGTAAAATTTTGCCAGATCAATATATAGACAATACAAATTTCCAAACTGGATCAGTCATGGCCTGGGTTAACAACAGCTGCCACCAGTACTGTTAGCCAACATGGTGCTGGCAAAAATTGTGCTACTGTTGAGAAGGAGAAGAAGAGGTGGGAGACGTGTCTAGAGGATGGAGGAGGGGAGGAAGATAAAGAAAGTGGAACTGAAGGTAGGAACTTTGAATGTTTGCAGAATGACTGGTCAGGGGAGAGAGTTAGCCGATATGATGGAGAGAAGAAAGGTGATATATTGTGCGTGCAAGAGACTAAATGGAAGGGGGGTAAGGCCAAGTGGATTGGAGGTGGATTCAAATTGTTCTATCATGGTGCGGATGGGAGGAGAAATGGGGTAGGGGTTATTCTGAAGAGACAATATGTCAAAAGTGTTTTGGAGGTGAAAACAGTGTCAGAGTAATGATTATTAAGCTGGAAACTGTAGATGTGATGATGAATGTTGTTAGTGCATATGCCCTGCAAGTTTGGTGTGCAATGAATGAGAAAGAAGATTTCTGGAGTGAGTTGGATGAAGTGATGGACAGTGTACCCAAGGTACAGAAAGTGGTGATTAGAGAGGATTTCAATGGAAATGTTGGTAAAGGGAACAGAGGAGACGAGGAGGTGATGGGTAGGTGCGGTGTCAAGTACAGGAATGAAAAAGGTCTGATAGTGGATTTTGCGAAAAAGATTGACATGGCTGTGGTGAATACACATTTTAAGAAGAGAGAAGAACATAGGATGATGTACAAAAGTGGGGGAAGATGCACACAGATTATATCCTATGCAGAAGAATCAATCTGAAAGAGATTGAAGACTGCAAAGTGGTGGCAGGGGAAAGTGTTGTTAGGTAGCATAGGATGGAGAAGAGTGAGGGCAAAGCCAAGGATGAAATGGTGGAAGTTGAAAAAGGAAGACTGCAAGGTTGAGTTTAGGGAGAAGGTAAGACATGCACTGGGTGACAGGGAAGAGTTACAAGACAGCTGGACAATTACAGAAGTAGTAAAGGTGACAGCAAGAAAGGTGCTTGGCGTGACATTTACCGATTGGGTAGACAGAGGGACTGAGTTAGGAAAGATGTGCAGCAGGTTAGGGTAATTAAGGATAAAGATGGAAACCTACTTGTTTAATGGAATCTTAGAAAGTGAGAGGATGCCTGAGAAGTGGAGAAGTAGTATACTGGCAACGATTTTTAAGAATAAGGGGGATATGTAGAGCTGTAGTAACTACAGGGGGATAAAATTGATGAGCCACAGCATGAAGTTATGGGAAAGAGTAGTGGAAGCTAGGTTAAGAAGGGAGGTGATGACTAGTGAGCAGCAGTATGGTTTCATGCCAAGAAAGAGTACCACAGATGCGATATTTGCACTGAGGGTTTTGATGGAGAAGTATAAAGAAGGACAGAAGGAGTTGCATTGAGTCTTTGTGGACCTGGAGAAAGAATATGACAGGGTGCCTTGAGAGGAGTTGTGGTATTGTATGAGGAAGTTGGGAGTGGGAGAGAAGTATGTTAAGAGTTGTACAGGATATATACGAGGGAAATGTGACAGTGGTGAGGTCTGTGGTAGAAGTGACGGATGCATTCAACGTGGAGGTGGGATTACATCTGGGATTGGCTCTGAGACCTTTCTTATTTACAGTGTTGACAGACAGTTTGACAGACGAGTTTAGACAGGAGTCCCAGTGGACTATGATGTTTGCTGATGACACTGTGATATGTAGCAAGAGTAGGAAGCAGGTCGAGGAGACACTGGAGAGGTGGAGATATGCTCTAGACAGGAGAGGAATAAAGGTCAATAGGAACAAGACAGAATACATGTGTGTGAATGAGAGGTAGGTCAGTGGAATGGTGAGGATGCCAGGAGAAGAGTTGGCGAAGGTGGATGAGTTTAAGTACTTGGGATCAACAATACCAACTAACTATATCAAGGTTTACAAAGCATGATGTAACTCAGTCAAAACCTGTGTAATCACATGCAACTACCTCAACTAACATTATCTAAAACATATACAGGACAAACTGCAAATGTCATCTAGGACCTGCCTCATCATGACATCTGATGTTTTAAAAATATCCTATACCAAAATCATACCAGGAAAATCTTTGCTTAATGGTTACATACTTATGGATATACTCCCACTCCATATTAGCATTATCTGGAAAAGTCTCAGATGTGACAAATACTCTGTCATGAAAAACCCATTGTATATATTCAATACACTGCTCATTTTTCATCTTGTTTTACTTAATCACTAGGATTCTGTTCCATCCTCCATACCTATGTGGCAGAAGGACATCCTAGTCTACATCAATTAAAAAAAAAGATAAAATTTTCTCTGTGAGAAATGGTTACATAATAGGGTCAGCAATTTGGCAAACATTTATTTATGCTAAACTAAAATTTTAGACTTTTGAAATTCCAACATGTAGGAAGAGGTGCTATATATTGGGGGTTTTATTCACATAATCCAAACACAGAAGGGGAGTGGTGCTGAAACTGATTTTTGTTGATATGTAACAGAAGCCAGTTGGGAAGTACAGTACTACAGCTTGAATTATTGTGTATTTTTGTGTCACTTATTCTAATGTAAGTCATAAATTAAATACAATAAAATACACTTACGAAAAGTCAAAAGCTGGTTTATGCCATTAATAATACGTTCACATTCTTCATCACGGGACTTGTTTCCCCATTCTCCTTCCTGTGGTTTATACATTAATTCACTTTGTTCACTGCTTGACACTGGGACACTGTTCCCAATTTGATCCGGCAGTTGTGCTATTAAGAATAAAATACAATGTCATCTATTTTACAGAAAATATTTATATTAACTTTTTCATAATTAGAATAGACATCAATACATATAGGTCACTCCAACTTACTCAACCAAATAAAACTGAAGAATTTTAAACTTAATGTTTGAATCCACAATACTCAAATATTATTAAAAATTTGTTTTGAGAAGAGTTTTATTTAGTACTTCACAAGTTGTGTCTTAAAGTATTCATAATTAAATAAACTAGCTTTTTTCATTTAAAAGTAGCAATATACATTAAATGCATGAGTTATAATTACTTAAAATTGAAGTATAGGGGAATATTTTTTGAAAGACACAGCATATAAATGTGTCTATAAAATATTCACCCTCTTGAAAGTTTTCCCATTATACTGTTATACAACTTTACATCACAGTGGATTTAATTTGGCTTTGTGATACCTGATGCACAGGGAATAAAAAAAGACTCTGGAATGTCAAAATAAAAAAACAGTGGTATAAATTAATTAAAAATGTAAAATACAAAATAATTGATCGAACAAGTATTCACTCGGTTCAAGTCAGTATTTAGCAAAAGCACCTTTCGCAGGAATTTCAGCATTATGTGGACAGTTTTCAATCAGATTTACAAATCTGGATAATGCCGTTTTTCGCCATTCTTCTTTGCAAAACTACTCAAGCTTGGTCAAGCTGAATGGGTGTTTGGCTTTACATCTGGGGTACAGCTGAATAAAATTCTTTTCATTTCTTCATGACTGATCTGACAGAACTCCAAGGGATACTCAGTGACTTGGATATTTTCTTGCATTTATCTGTTGACTTGTGCTTCTCAATTTACATGGAGTTGCCAGGAGTGTTCGTTGTCTTCATTGTATAGGTTAGGCCACAATACTGACTTACCACAAGCTGGATTTTCCACATACACATGCTACTATTAATTGAAATCCCTTGACTACAGAAAGGTGATCTCTGTTTAACTAATTATGTGACTTCTAAAATCAATTGGCTGCACCAGTAATTATTTAAGTGTGCCATGTTAATGGAGGTGAATACTAATGTAATCAATTATTTAGTTTTTTACATTTGTAAAATGTATTGTTGTGTAAGTTATTTCTACTTAGTAGATTATTTAATATGCATTAGGATTCAGGTTTTATTAAACAGATCTATGTCACACCTTCTATCAAGTCTGTGATTTGTGGTGTCAGTATAAAAAGAAAACACAAAAAGCAATTCTGATAACAAATATTACAGTTTTCCTAACTTAATATACAGTGGGTACGGAAAATATTCAGACCCCCTTCAATTTTTCACTCTTTGTTATATTGCAGCCATTTGCTAAAATCATTTAAATTCATTTTTTCCCTCATTAATGTACACACAGCACCCCATATTGACAGACAAAAAAAAGAATTTTTGAAATTGTTGCTGATTTATTAAAAAAGTAAAACTGAAATATCACATGGTCCTAAGTATTCAGACCCTTTGCTCAGTATTTAGCAGAAGCACCTTTTTAACCTAATACAGCCATGAGTCTTCTTGGGAAAGATGCAACAAGTTTTTCACACCTGGATTTGGGGATCCTCTGCCATTCCTCCTTGCAGATCCTCTCCAGTTCTGTCAGGTTGGATGGTAAACGTTGGTGGACAGCCATTTTTAGGTCTCTCCATAGATGCTCAATTGGGTTTAAGTCAGGGCTCTGGCTGGGCCATTCAAGAACAGTCACAGAGTTGCTGAGAAGCCACTCCTTCGTTATTTTAGCTGTATGCTTAGGGTCATTGTCTTGTTGGAAGGTAAACCTTCGGCCCAGTCTGAGGTCCTTAGCACTCTGGAGAAGGTTTTTGTTCAGGATATCCCTGCACTTGAATTAAGGCCAAAAAGTTCTATCTTGGTCTCATCAGACACCTGAAGGACTCTGAGATGGTGAGAAATAAGATTCTCTGTCTGATGAGACCAAGATAGAACTTTTTGGCCTTAATTCTAAGCGGTATGTGTGGAGACAACCAGGCACTGCTCATCACTTGTCCAATACAGTCCCCACAGTGAAGCATGGCAGTGGCAGCATCATGCTGTGGGGGTGTTTTTCAGCTGCAGAGACAGGACGACTGGTTACAATCGAGGGAAAGATGAATGCGGCCAAGTACAGGGATATCCTGGACAAAAACCTTCTCCAGAGTGCTAAGGACCTCAGACTGGGCCGAAGGTTTACCTTCCAACAAGACAGTGACCCTAAGCACACAGCTAAAATAACGAAGGAGTGGCTTCACAACAACTCTGTGACTGTTCTTGAATGGCCCAGCCAGAGCCCTGACTTAAACCCAATTGAGCATCTCTGGAGAGACCTAAAAATGGCTGTCCACCAACGTTTACCATCCAACCTGACAGAACTGGAGAGGATCTGCAAGGAGAAATGGCAGAGGATCCCCAAATCCAGGTGTGAAAAACTTGTTGCATCTTTCCCAAGACGACTCATGGCTGTATTAGTTCAAAAGGGTGCTTCTAGTAAATACTGAGCAAAGGGTCTGAATACTCAGGACCATGTGATATTTCAGTTTTTCTTTTTTAATAAATCTGCAACAATTTCAAAAATTATTTTTTTTGTCTGTCAATATGGGGTGCTGTGTGTACATTAATGAGGGAAAAAATTAATTTAAATGATTTTAGCAAATGGCTGCAATATAACAGAGTGAAAAATTGAAGGGGGTCTGAATACTTTCCATACCCACTGTATCTTTTGCCTTACAATCTCTTTATTTTGACCTATATGGCTATACCATTGTCAGGAATGGGCTCCACATCCCAAGGACTTAACTTCTCAATCTCGCCATTATCCCACCTAATAATAAAAAAAAAAAAAAATATATATATATATATATATACATATAAATATATTTTCTTAATTGTTAAACAGGTTCTAAATCAATTAAAATTCAAGTATTATCTCCAAGCACATCAAATCAGATATTTGACATTATGACTCAGTCTGTGAATAAGCTTACCGAACTTTGTAGCACTGAAAGTGGCTATCAGGATACTCTGCTTGATAGGGCTCTTGACATAGTAGTGTTCCAAACCACCAAGCATCATCAATAACTGATCGGAATCGGTTATCTATAAAATGTAAACATAGCAGTGTTTAATGACGTCCTCAAGGAATTAAAATTTTTGCTAATAAAATTCTGGAAGTTTACCACAGAATAAAACAGTAATTATTTTTACTATCTGAATGACGTAATCTTCCTGGAAAGTTAATTTACACAAAGGAGAAAAAAAAGAAATCAATGCAAAATATAAGGCATTTAACATGAAGTATTAATAACTAACATCAATTTAAAAACATCATTACAATTCATTATTACATATCAGAGTCTGCTTTAGCTACAGTAGTATAGTATTAAGGGAATTTGAAGGCTATGCATGCAGAATAAGATTTTTAAAATTAACCAATTACTGTCTTTTGTTTAGCATGTATGATGACATATGCAATGTTATGTGCAGAATTATCTAGGTCATTCAGTTCAGGAATATCATTCCTATTCTACATATTGCACTCATTGTACAACAAATTAAATTTCAGAAATTATAGATTTCACCACTCCTACAAGCATGACATATGGGTTTCTTAGGGGCTTATGTGTCCCAGTAATGATATAATTAAGAACATGAAGCTTCTGACAGGGTTCCTGTTGTAAAATCAGTACAAAATCAGATTCTTATTATGGTTTTTAGTAAATATAACCTAGCTTCCATAAGATTACTAAGATACACTGCTGGAGGTGGTTCTGTCAGCGAATATCTGGTGGAGATGCTATATGGTCCAGCTGGGTTCAATCTGAAAAAGCTGTTTACAAGTTTATTGTGAGATTACCTCACAGATGGAAAAGTGTTGGGTTTTAGATACAATGTTAATCTAGGTATCAGGTGTATGAAGGACAGATCTAAATATTACAAATATGGACAAAATATTGTTTCTACAGCCAGGAATGCAACTTATTTGCAGTGAAGCTAAAAAAATACAATGCTGGTCCTGGAACTAGAGTTCCTGATTAAAAGTGGTCTCTCTCTGTCTCCCTCTACTTTTGCAGTGCACCAACAGAAGAGATCCTGGGATACTCACTACACTCCTGAAGGGTACTATTCTATATTTTTTTTTTTCAAACAAGCTGCAAGCTATTCAAATTATTGTTTTATTTTTCCTTCAAAAGTAGTGGACCTGTAATCCTACTGAGGACTTCAACTCTTTTTTGGCACATGATGGAAATGCCTGATGGTTAGTGATATGAATCTGTGTGGTGGACTATTAATGAATGTTTAAACTATTATTGATTGTACAGAAGAACCATCATTTTCAAATATAAGGTTGCTCACATTTTCTACTTACGAACAAAGTATCTCTGATACAAAATTAATAGTTGATTTTGCAGCAGAGTTGGGCTATCAACTGATGACTTCTTGATGATGATGAGCAGGCTTAGATACACAAAGCATATGCAATTAACAGATTTCAGGAAACAGTGAAGGGAGCAATAAGGATCTGTTAGTGTCTGTCAAGGTGTAGAAAGCCTTCAAGATAAACAAGGTTTTCTGTGCAATTTTAGCACAAAGACCTTTGAGCTTGACTATGAGAAGGCAGACCAGCTTTTCATCTCTTTCTTGTTTGTGATTTTCAGGTATAAGAAATCTTCAGAAAACTGAGGCTCAGACATTACTCAGTTTGGATATGGGAGGATTCCATCTTCACTGATTGTAGATAATTTTGTCTTCTTGGTCTTATGTGACTGGTAATCACTATCATCAAATTTGAGGTCATGGACCTCTCTGAACAAAGAGAAACCATTTAAGTTGTGGAAATCTAGTGAAGAGTCACTTTGTGTGCCTTGCATTTGAAGAAACTATGGGCAGACCCAGGACACAAATGACTTGCTACCTGGAATGCCCCAAAACAAATAAAAGAAATTACATAAATCTGAACCCTACCATGAAAAAATGATAGATAATGAGATGTGTTTTAAGATTCAATCTACACAGTATATACAAAAAAAAAATCTGATTCAAATTTTTTGGTTTGTTAATGTTTCTAACAATATACAAATTTTATTAGATAAAGATACAAGAGCCACTTTGCAAGATCAGCTTTAAAGAGACCACGCAGTGCCACATAAGTACACAATACTAGGCTTTCTTGGAAAAAGGGTAAACATATAACAGGCGTTAGTTTGGAAAAAAAAAAACATTTGTCATAAGCAATATTTATGAGAAATAAGAGCATCTAATAATACTGAAAGAATTTGACTGTGCGATTTACATCAATAGGCCAACAACTAATGTTATAAATCTTAAAATGTAAACATTATTTACAGCAGTGTTAATCTTTTTCCTACTCAGACCAATTACAATAGCACTTAGGAATTCAGACTGTAACCAACAATAAAGAAATATTTCTTTATATGAAAAATGAATATCCAATATACGTCATTTTCTGAATCACTACATTACGTTCCTTAGAACATATATAGACTCTGTTTTGATACCTTCCTACATAGACTGTGTGTCCAAGGATTCCTAAACTAAGTGTAGTTTTTCTACAAAATACGTGACATTGACTTCAGTGACCCATCAACAAAGATCAATAATAAGGCAATTACCTATTAAAATTTCACTGGTGAAAGCTTAAAGCTACCAAAGCACTGAGAGCTAAATATTTATGTAAGCAGTATATTCCAGTTTATGACAATGCTGTAGACAACAGTCGACTAACTTCATCTGCTTCTTTGAGCCTTTGAATTGACAATAAAAGACTGAAACAAAATGTTACAGTATCATTTGGAATCCAGCAACATTTGAAAACCTTTGAATGTTAAAACTTTTGCAAAGCAGCACATCTGTTTTTTTAGTAGATGTACTGCTTCAAGTAATTCCACAATGTTAACAGTGGATCCAACTACAGCTGGTGATGGGTAACTTTAGGCAAAAGAAATAAATTTAAAACCAAAAAAGTGTGATTTATTCACTCATGCACTCTTAATCTCACAATATTAGTTTTTGGAAAAATAAAACATTTAGTATAAAATATATACAACACCACTTTTTTTATGGCTCTCTCTATAATAAAAAAACTATTTCATGTGAAACTAAGGTCTGGTTATTCTTTATCTATGTCACCCACACAGTTTACAGAGCGCCCCCTCTACTGTACTTTGGATGGTTCAAAATGACTGGCCTGAAACAGGAAAAACAATAAGTGTTCCAGTCATGATACACTGCTGGAGACTAAAATTTCGAAAGTTGCAAAGCTTTAACGTAAACATCTCCATGAGTGCAGTGTATCCTAAGATTAATCAGCAAGGTGCTGGTTCTTGGGACCCTTTACCAAGAAATTTCATATTAGAAACCTAATATAATCTCAATGAATTTAATGTGTTTATTTGAGAACACAACTGCAAAAATTCATAGTCAAGCACACAAGACATAACAACAGTTGTAAACTGCTCTAATGCTGATGCAAATTAATACACAAGTATAAGTAGTGATGTGTCTAAATGACACTGTCTTGATATAAAAAGTGCCTTACTTGGCTGCCAGTTTCTATGTCTTGCTTCTTCATAGCATTGTCGTAGCACAATAAAATCAATTACATCAGGCATGTCATGGTACCTGTGATAAAGAAATGTAATTACCTCAAAGTATATTGTATGCTAAAGATGAACATGAACAAGTTAAATATACAAATAAAGAAAACCAGGCAATGGTTTGCACTGACTACAATACAACTTATGCTTGCATCCATGGTTTCATATTTAGTATCACGTGGAGCCTGTAACCTATTAGAGCAGCTTCCAGAGCAAGGCAGGCTCAAACCCCAGAAATAGAAAAAGTTTAGTATTGTAAAGATATATTAAAAAAGATTAAACTGAACACTGCAGAACAATACTAAAAAGAATTGTTTATTTCCAAAACCACTTAATCCAATTCTGGGTTGAGGGGGATATAGGCTATGCCAAATATTATGAGTGCATGATAGGAACTAACCGTGCATGAGACAGTATTCTCCTGTGGGGAACACTCATGGCACATACACATTTACTCACAATTACACCAATTCAAAATCACCTATTAACACATAGAGAAAAGCACAAAAAACTTCAGACTGTGCCGCTATTTGATTTAATCTCCCAGAAGTGTTTAGGAGCATTTTATACCACTGTATAACCACGTACTTAATAATTTAAAAAAAAAAAAAAAACACACACTAGGTCAAAGTATTCATGTCAGAATTGGGTACAGAATTGTCTCAATCAGTTTAGCACACCAAAAAGAACTGTTCACTTATTTGGTTTTTCAGGTTGGCAATGCAGTGGTGTTGTCAGTACAGTTTTTATGACTAACTCAATGATTTAATGCAATAAGTGAGGCAAATTATTAGTTATTTGTAAGATACATCCAATGAAAATGTCAGGAAAATAAAATGTAAACAGCAATACACTATGTTTAGTGAATATTATAAAAGTTCTTGTATTAATCTTTGAAGGCTATTATTATCTCGTAAAACAAACAAAATAATTTGAAGGTAAGTAATACAGTTCAAAATAGTTCATTCTGAAGTTATTCACCTGACCTTATGTAAAACTGGCTGATTAAAGGATGCAATCTTCAGTAAGCTAAATTTGTCAAAATTCTTAGAAAATCAAACATTCAAACTGGTACATATTTTATTATGAAGGCAAAAGAAAACTTCTTAGCTGCTGTAAAAAATCTGTTTATGATCTGTACATACGTAACATAGAAGAATCTATCAGAGTCCTTTCCAGTTCCATGATCTATAATGGAAAGCTTCAAACAACACAGGGTTGGAGGACATACTTCATATTTAATTCCAACAATTTTAACAAACTCTTGATCCTATTATGAGAAAAAAAATGCTTGCTTCAGAATGAAATTAGCTAACATTATTAAATATGCTAATAAAAAACATTTTCAGGATATACTGAAAAAAATTCAGTTAGGCACTTTCATTAAACAGAAATCAATTTCAAACATAGTTTAGTCAACAGGAAAATTCCACTTTAGAATATAAAATGCAAAATTAATACAAGTTTACTTCCACTTGTTTTACTGATGTAAACAAGAATCACTGATTATACTTTAAGAAAAAAATACAGTACAATGTATTTTATATACACACATTCTCATAAAAGTAACATGTTCAGACCTGCTTAATAAAATTCAGGGCCACAGGAACAAGAGCCCACCCTTACAACATCAGGCACAAGACAGAAACCAGCTTTTGGCACAAGTCTATAACAGCCATACTCATACACATACTTAAACTTGGGCAAGGCCAGCCTGGAATCTCCAATTAATCTAACATGCATATCTTAGAGAAACAATACAATTTATTTATTACGTATTAACTAACATGTCAAAAGTTAAAAAAGGTTTGTGACACTTCCCAGGAAAATCAATGTTCATGAATAATTTCTAAATTAGGTTCTAATGTTCCAGCTTGTAATTTCATTCTGAGTTTAGAACAACAAGCATAGGAGAAAAGGACAGAGAAGGTTTCAAGAAGTTAATTACAACAATGTCTTACTCTGAGTTCCATTTTTCTCCAAGGTTGCTTTTCAAGGTTAATATTGTAAATGTTGTTTCTGTTTACTGCTTCAACATAAGCTTCATGGCCCTGACGGAAGTATATCACCTAAAAAGACAAAAAAAAATTGCAACATTGTAACAAAATTCAAAAAACAATAAATTTAAATATGATCGGTTATTCTGTTAAAAAAAACTTAAAAAAAAGAAATGTATATGTAAAAATGTAAAATATACAAATTTAGTTTCAATTATTCATATATAACTAGGCATTTACTGTGAATACACAAATTAAGAAAGTTGTTTTAAACTCAAAAGTATACAAGAACCATTACTGCACAAAATATTTCCTTCAAAATGCATATCCTTTAGCACTTATACTGATTATGATATGAAGCTAATCACTTCTGTTGCTGTCATAAAAATATGACTGAATAAAATAAACAACCACCTTATAGCCTAGGTAAAACCGATAAAAATCAACATTTTTTAAAAGAAAAACAACAAAGATGATCCAGCTATAAAAAAGGAAGCAGTACAAGCAGAGAATATTGACTTATAGCATATGGAATGAATTTTACCTCATCACCAATCTGTGGAACAAAAGGGGACTTTCGGGGAATAACGTCAATAATCCAAGATGGAGGAGGACAGCATTCTGTAGAAGGAATAGGAATCACTTCTGATCTAAGAGCACGTTGCTGTAAATAATAACAATACAATAATTTTTTCCTCATCTTCCACATCCACAGAAAACAAACAAAAACTAAAAATACACAAATGAGGTGGACTAAATATGTACTGTATATACAGTAATTGGAATCAAAGTTGGATTGCACAGATAAAACACTTATCTAAATTACAGATGCTAATTTTACTGAGGGAAGATGCTTTCACACAAGTTTATTTAATGATAAAATTAAGAAATTAACATTTTATGGTGATTAAGGTCACATAATACTAGGTAGATTCAGATTCTAGTTATGTTTAGCTAGTAAGATCTGAAGAAGACATTACAATAACTTTCACAGACAGTGGATTTTTGGGTTACATTTGGCACAAAGTTTGGTGACGAAAACTGCTCAAGATGACCATTTCATTTTTACTAGAAATAATGCCTAAAACCCGTCAAATGTCAGACTTGTCGACCATGGCTACTGATCTTGTCGTCAGATCATGTCAATTTACAAAACTGAAAATTGCCACAAATGTCAAATTTAGTGACTGTGTGCTGATATTCTGCATAGTGTTGTTTGCCCCTTTTTTCTGAGAGGAAATGGCGTGCTGGCTGACGGTGCTGATGCTGTACTAAGGGTTAACAGGTAAGGCAAGTTTAGCTGTACTCCAACCAATCTAATCTAAGTTTAGCTGTACTTTTCTTTTTTTACATTCTGTCAGGGTACGTAAAACATGAGACATCAGACAGATGAGTCACTCTTCTGCTTATGAGGTTCAAAACACCCACATTTCTAATTCCTCTTTGATGTATTATACACTTGTGCTTCCACATGAGCATTCACTGGTTGTCAGCTTTCATGCACAAAGAGCTCAAAACCTATGACTAAAGATAAAAGTACACTTAGATTTTGTGGACAAGCTAGAGTGAGCAGCTGGGTATGATTCTCATTAGATATATCTTATAAATAACTAATGATATGTTCACTTACTAGATTAAACAACTGACTTAGTCACAAGAAATGTACTGACAACACCACCACATTGGCAAACTAAAGAACCAAACAAGTGAACTTTTATTACCTTACACTTCCTTAGTTTTGGACTCTTTGACTTTTGTACTGGAGTGCTTGCTACTTCGTCAGTTGAAAAGTCTTCATCAGAGCTGCTCAACTCACGTATTGCTTTTTTCCTAGAAGATTTACGAACTGGACGCTTGTGAATATTCTTTCCATCAGCATTCCAGTCAGAGCAGTCACTAGAGGATTTACTGAAAATAAAAATAACCGAATTTAATAAAAAAGATTCACTGGAGGAATATGTAAAGGACATACAAGACATAGCAAAAAGAAAACACACACAGACTGCCAACAAAAATTACTTCAACCTTACATGTAGAGTACATTATATAACATTTTTCTGAGATTTTAACTGGTTCTCTGTTACTTTTATATAAAAAAAAAAAAAAAAAAAAAAGTTCACATTTACTAGTATTTTGTATTCAAATGTGTTTTAAATTTTTCTGAAGCCATGGCTAAAGAAGACAAAAATCAACGAAAAGGAGGTTAAATTCCCACCTGACCCCGTCTTCCCTGCAAGTCCGAACCCAAGCCAGTGTTGCACTAGAACTTAAGCTCATTTTCCCCATAGGATCCATGTTTCAGTATCTGTTTTCTGGAATGTAACCCTCGTAGGTAAGTAATGAGTGATGTGTGATGTAACTAAGTTGCATTTAAAATCAACATTCGCCAACACTGATAGTGAGAGATGTAAGTATTATGGCAACTTCACACTCTTTACTGTTTACCACTACTTTTGTAGCTAATATACACCTCATAGGAGTTATGATGTTTCATTGAACCCTAACGTTCTGCAGAACACAGTTCATGAAACAGTGAGCTAAGCTATCCTAGTAGTTCATGTAGATACTTTTTAACAGATGTCAAAATTTCTGCTTCAACTGCATCTCAGAAGTTTATTCTAGATTAATTGGACTTTCTGAGTAAAGAAGTTATGCTTGGCTTTAAATGTATTTTCTCTTAATTTCTAACAATGTGCTTGAGTATTTGATTCAATATTTTATTGTAAGAATTTGGCTGGATCAGTTTAATCAATGCCTTTGAGAACTTTAGAGACCTGGTGACTCTTATCTGAACAGCTTCTAGAGCTGCTAAGTCTTTTATGTGCTGCTAAGTTTTTTATGTCATATAGAGGCCAGAACTGTGCACAATGAGAGAAAACTAAATGTTTGGATGCATTGCCTATTCTCACAATTTTTCTAATGTTTCAAAAAGCAGTCTATGACCTGAAACAGTTTTATTACTATACACAACAAAATGACAAAATGGATCCCACCAATTACTGACCAATAAGTTATTTCACAGAAGTGCATATTCATAATTTTAAAAACTATAATAATAATAATAATAATAATAATAATAATAATAAAGGTAGATCTCAGAAATAAATATGACTAGTAGAGGCAAACATGGATTAAATTATCTAATTTTCAAGTACAGAAATAACATTTGCTCTTTTTATAAACATTTATATATTAAACAATATGTACATTTTTGCATACCTAGAACTGTTGATATCACTTTTCCATTCTTTATCATCTTCAGATGACTCCATATCACCATTTATGTCAAGGTCATTTTCCTAAAGAAAAGAAAGAAAAGTTTATAAATGCCAGGAGTAGGAAATAAAATAAAAAAGCCAAAATAATGTATATAAACAGAAAATATTCAAACCACTTCACTTTCTGCACACTTTGTCTTGATTTTTCTTTATTTTCATAAACCAGAGCAATACAATGGCGTGCTACTTGGAACAAACAAATTATAATTTAACACATATTTTGAACATAATGAGTACAATGAAAAAATGACAAAAAAATGTGGTAGTTTTAATTTTAAATTGACTTATTTGCCATTTTTGACCATCAATCAACACTCAATAATCCATAATTAAAGTAAAAACATGCTGAGTGTCGAAGTCTACAGAGAGCTGTCTTTGGACTTCATTGCTTGGCCTTTGTTCTGACATGTAGAGGGAATTATGGAACCTTACAGATGCATCTCGATAAATTAGAATATCATCAAAAAGTTAATTTATTTCAGTAATTCAATTCAAAAAGTCAAACTCATATAATATTTAGATTCATTGCACCCAGAGTGATATACAGTATTTCAAGTGTTTATTTCTTTTCATTTTGCTGATTATGGCTTATAGCTAATGAAAACCCAAAATTCAGTATCTCAGAAAATTAGAATATTGTGAAAAAGTTAAATATTGTAGACTCATGGTGTCACACTCCACACAGCTAATTAATCCAAAACACCTGCAAAGGTGTCCTAAGCCTTTAAATGGTCTCTCAGTCTGGTTTAGTAGGCTACACAATCACGTGGAAGACTAGTGACTTGTCAGTTGTCCAGAAGACAGTCATTGACACCCTCCACAAGGAGGGTAAGCCACAAAATGTCACTGCTAAAGAATTTGGCTGTTCACAGAGCGCTGTATCCAAAACATATTAATGGAAAGTTGAGTGGAAGGAAAAAATGTGGCAGAAAAAGGTGCACAAGCAACAGGGATAACCACAGCCTTGACAGGATTGTGAAGCACAGCCCATTCAAGAATTTGAGGGAAATTCACAAGGAGTGAACTGTGGCTGGAGTCAGTGCTTCAAGAGCCACCACACACAGACGTATCCGGGACATGGGCTACAACTGTTGCATTCCTTGTATCAAGCCACTCCTGAACCAGAGACATCAGAAGCGCCTTACCTGTGCTAAGGAGAAAACGGACTGGAATGTTGCTCAGTGGTCCAAAGTCCTCTTTTCAGATGAAAGTAAACTTTGCATTTAATTTGGAAAGCATGGTCCCACAATCTGGAGGAAGAGTGGAGAGGCACAGAATCCAAGTTGCTTGAGGTCCAGTGTGAAGTTTCCATAGTCAGTGATGATTTGGGAAGCCATGTCATCTGCTGGTGTTGGTCCACTGTGTTTTATCAAGTCCAAAGTCAGCGCAGCCGCCTACCAGGAAACTTCAGAGCACTTCATGCTTCCCTCTGCTGACAAGCTGCCAAAAGTACCAATACCTGGTTTAATGACCATGGTATTACTATGCTTGACTGGCCAGCAAACTCGCCTGACCTAAACCCCATTGAAAATCTATGGGGTATTGTCAAGAGGAAGATGAGAGACACCAGACCCAAAAATGCAGATGAGCTGAAGACCACTATCAAAGCATCCTGGACTTCCATAACACCTCAGCAGTGCCACAGGCTGATAGCCTCAATGCCACACCGATGGAGTAATTCATGCAAAAGGAGCCCAGACCAAGTATCGAGTGCGTATATGGACATACTTTTTAGTAGGCCAACATTTTTGTATTAAAAATTATTTTTTATTGGTCTTATGTAATATTCTAATTTTCTGAGATACTGAATTTTGACTTTTCATTACCTGTTAGCCATAATCATCAAAATGAAAAGAAATAAACGCTTGAAACAAATCTGTATAATAGAGTTTTTCACTTTTTGAATTGAATTATTGAAATAAATTAACTTTTTGATGATATTCTAATTTATTGTGAAGCACCTGTATATATGTTACCGGTAAAGCTCGAAAGCCATTAATGTGCACATTACCTAGCTAATCTGCAGATTAACTGATTTGCTCCGTTAACGTGCGGAATCAAGAGTTTTCCGCATTTTACCTAGGTAATGTGCACATTAACGGCTTCCGTTTCGTTAAAGTTCAAAAGTTTGTTTCTCTCATTTCCTTTCCCTACTCCTTCCCCTCTCCCTCCACTTTTAGTTTGGTTTCGCCAGCATCTTGTCGTCGCCGGTTGTTTTTATTTCCCATAATTTGCGTCGGCTGCCAGTGCGTAGCATAGCTAATTCTGTTTTCAAATTCGTTTCTGCCTGTTAGCGCGTGAATTTGTGTCGTGATTTTTTTTAAAGCAGATAATTTTAACTCCTAGTATGCAAGCAAGCACCGAATTGGTGAGTAAAATGAAGAAAAGATTCTTCGCAAACCTCTTTAGCGAAGATTCAAAATAGAATAGTGTTTTAATGACAAAACGAAAGTATGATTCCATAATTGAAGATGTAAAGCAAATAAAAGTTTCCAATAAGAAAGAATCATCTCGAGATTATCGAATAATTCAAAGATATGATGTGTTGACTGTACAAGGCTGTGAAAAACTCACTGAGCCATTGTCAGATGCGCGAGAAAGTGTGAAAAAGTTTGTCCATGCCAAAGAATTGTTTGACATATTGTATTCTACTCATTTGTCAATTGGCCACGGTGGAAGAGACAGAATGATCAAGCAATTAAATACACTTTATAAAAACATAACCCAAGCCCAAATAAAAATGTTTTTGGATTTATGCGAACCTTGTCAACAAAAACAAAAAAGTGCGAAAAAAGGGATTGCTGTAAAGCCGATTATTTCATCGCATTTCAATAGCAGATGCCAGGTGGATCTCATCAATTACCAATCTCGACCAGATGGAAAGTTTAAGTTTCTTCTCGTATACCAAGACCACTTAACAAAATTTGTTGTATTGAAGCCGTTCACATCAAAACGGGCGGATGAAGTAGCCTATAACTTGCTTGATATTTTTCTCCTTTTCGGCACTACAAGTATTTTGCATGCTGATAACGGACGCGAATTTTGTAATAAAATCTTAGAATATGTAACACAGTTGTGGCCAGAAATCAAAATGGTTAATGGCAAACCTAGACACAGCCAAAATCAAGGAAGTGTAGAATGAACGAATCAAGACATTGAAAACATGCTCACTACTTGGATGGTTGATAACCAAACTAACAACTGGAGTGAGGGCATACAATTTGTACAATTCATGAAAAATCGTGGCTATCATTCTGCAATTAAAAGAAGTCCATACGAAGTCATGTTCGGTTGTCCCGCAAAAGTGGGATTGTCTTCTTCTATTATACTACAAAGTGTATTACATTTGATAAATACTGAAGAAGACCTTGAAAAATTAGAAGATTCACAAGAGACTGTGATCATGGGATCACAGTCAAATCTTACTCAAGAAGACATTCCGTTATCCCCTGCTTCTACAGAATCACCTATAGAAATACAAGAATTTATCGATAGTATATTGATTGAGGATACAGTTATGAAGAATATTCAGTTACTCTGCACCTTCAAGGAATCACCTCTGTATGTTGAAGAAGTCATCACTGATTGATTGAGGATACAGTTATGAAGAATATTCAGTTACTCTGCACCTCCAAAGAATCACCTCTGCATGTTGAAGTCATCACTGAGTTACCCTCAACTTCAGCAGAATCGCCATCACAGTTTCGTACAGAGCCTGTAAAGAGGACTATACAAGACATGGTCTGTATTGTTTGATCAAAAGCAGCATCAGGTGCTCACAAGTGTAAATAGTGTGATATGTTTGTCCACGTAATTTGTGGTGAAATAGATCCTAAAGAGGAAGGGTATGATAAAAATGTATTATGCAACATCTGTAAAAATAATATGGATCAGAAAATACAGCGCGATTGAGCCAAGAAAGGTTTAGAAAAGCAAGCAAAGAAAATGTTAGCAGATTCTAATGCAAAGCACCTAAATGTCGATGAAGGTGTCACCGTGAGTATTGAAATACCCGAAGTAGACTGAACAAAAACTGATGCCCGCTCAATTTTAGCTGTGGTTCTTAGTAAAACAGAGGATGGGTTTTATAAACTTGGTACTAAAACGGGTATTTTAAAACAATTGTATGCAAAATCTGAATTCAGTGTTTGCAAAGAGAGATTTTTAACGAAAGATGTCCCTGCTGTAGAAATATATTTACGTCAAACAGCAATAAAACAATCCCTTGGTACTGGGCAGGGTGTCAGAAAATGTGACTGCAAATCTAAATGTACCACAAATAGGTGTGCTTGTCGCAAAAACCAATTGCTATGTAATTCAAAGTGTCACCAATCTTTAGATTGCACTAATAAGTAAGCATAATTTTATCATATGTTTTGCAAATTAATTTCCTTAATTGTAATATTTTAAACCGTTTGATTCTTTGTATTAGCTTTTTAATTGATTGATGATTGATTCTATCAACTAATTTGTTGATTGTTTGATTATATTAACTTGATTCTTTAGATATTGAATACTAAATAAATAACATTATGTTAATTTAAGCGTACAGAAACGTTGCTGTTATTCCAGCAAAGATCTTATTTTCACTTTAATGAGTGCCTAGTAGGTAATGTGCAGATTATCTAGGTAATTTGCAGATTACCTAGGTAATTTGAGAAATGAAACAATTTTCGGCACTTTAACGGATCACCCTAGTTAATCTGCACATTACCTAGATAATCTGTAGAATAACTGATTTCTGCACTTTAGCGGTAACATATACACAGATGTGTTCACCTTTCAAAACAATCTCCAATTAATTCAATTTTCCATAAGTGAACTGTAATCAAGTTGTAGACATGACACTTCAAGAATAATTAAAGCAAACTGAATATATCTAACCATAATCTGGAGTGTCACAGTAAATCTTTCTGAAAAATGTTTTCATCTTGTCAATATGGGTTACTGAGTGTAGAATGATGGGCAAAAATGGCAAATTCATCAATTTAAACTTAAATCTACAACACAATAGTGTGCGGAAAGTGAAAGGGTCTGAAAACTTTCTGAATCCATTGTATATTCAAGAACAGAAGGGATAATGAGTATGTGATTTCTGGCTAAACTATTGCCCTTCGACTATACTTTCACAACCACAAGATTCAACTGAGTTTCAAATTACCGTATATACTCGAGTATAAGTCAGCTCTTGAAACCCGAAAAATCAATCATAAAATCAGACCCTGATTTATATGCCCATTCAAAAATAAGACACTTAATTTTTTTTTTTTGACATTTTCTTGCTTCCTCCAATCTTGCACCAGTTTCTCAGACACATCAAATTTTGTTTCGGCATTGCAGTTACCAATTTCTTTCACCATTTCAACGACTTTTAATTTAAAACCAGCTTCATATTTTCTTCAGATTGAACACTCCATCGTATATAAGGGACGCTCTTACGATAAAGGTGTACGAGCGTGTGAGATACAAAAAACAGAAAACAGTGCAAACATCACTTCGGAATAGTTTGGGTATTTCCGTGTGGTCACGTAGGCACAATACATAGAAAAAAAGGCAGTGTGTTCCGTTGTATACTCTCAGGTGGGCGTTAGCATATCATAATCTCTTGCAGCAATAGCGCGAGTTTTCCAAATTCGACTTATACGACCGATATTATAAAATACTGAAAATTATATGGTAAAATCAAGCCCTGACTTTGAATATTGCCAGGAATGGCTGGCAGAGTAAAAAATCGAATTCAAGGGAGAGTAGCAAGATAAAAACCTCTTCTATACAATATACAAGACTAACAGCTCCGATTCTTATGCCTTTTGGAATAACGTTCTAAGTACAGATGAGTCAAAAGTAGGACTCTTTGGACAACACAAATCTCAATTTGTCTGGTATTAACCTAAGAAAGAGTTCAGACAGCAAGAACACCATACCTACAATAAAATGATGGGAAGTAGTGTAATATAGTGGGGATGCTTTGCTGCCTCCAACCCTGAAGTTCTTGCCATTACTGAAGGAACCATGAATTCTGCACTTTACCAGGATAATCTTAAAAAGAATGTCCAATAATCAGTCTGTGGCCTGAAGGTGAACTGTAACTGGATTATGCTACAGGATAATGACCAAAAACACAAGTTTTGCGGTGGCCTAGTCCAAGTCCTGACTTAGCCCTAATAAAGTTACTTTTGCAAAACCTGAAAGGAGCAGTTTACACTAATAATCCTATGAATGTATCTCAATTAAAGCGATTCTGCAAAGAACAATGGGCTAGAACTCCTTAAGGCAATGTGAAAGACTGACTGTCCACCACTCAGGTCATGTCGAACCTGGTCCCTATTCCTCCTGCCATTGGTGGGCCCACAGGGGGGTAATCACATGTTGCAATATCGGGCACTCTAGCTAGGCCTGGCTCCAGGCAGAGGTCCCAGTAACTACACACCAGGTCAGATACTTTTTTTGTGTTTGTAAAGAAAGTAATGATTTAAAAACTGTATTGTGTGCTCAGATTCTCTTTAATATTGCATTTTAACTAAATGTCATTCATTATTATACAAAACGGGATAATTAGAACGTGAGCAAATGCCTTTTTACAATACTGTATGACTTAGGGATTATTTCTTTGTCTAAAGGATTATTTACTAACAGTCACTCTCTATTGTAGATAAAAGTGGTAGTTTAGGAATCCAACATATGATTTCAGTGAACAAAGTTTGAATAATGTGCCATTCTTTATAATTATGTTTGTATTTTTTTAGGCCTACATACTGTATACCTCTGCTAAAGTACAGATGAATGTATTCTTTGATTATACCCACCTTACTTAATGAAAAAAATAACTGCATATTTTGACATCTTAGATATTGAACTAGCCCAAGAGATTCAACAATAACATTAATTCAAGATACAGTAGAATACATAAAAAGGAGGGAAAAAATGAAAAAAGTTACCTCCTCTTCTTCAGAGCACTCAGTTTCCTCCCCTTCCTCACAAGATAGGTCAATGAAATCCATGGCCATTTTAGATGTTCGTCTGTTTATCTTCTTAGAGCGTAGTGGTTGTGTTCTTCTTTTTCCTTTGCTTATACCATCACTCTGTTAAATGCAGGAAAAAAAATGTAAAGCAAAAAGCACTACCAAAATAGTTATCAAAAGACAACAAGCCATTAAATTGTAGTTATAAACAAACCACTGCATTTCCTTGCAAAGACATTAGTTTCTTCTCAGCCATATATAATGCTCTCTCTTCATCTCCCTTCACTTTCCTGTATTCTTCCTGTTTCCTTTTTATGACAGAAAAGGAACAGAATTGAATCTAGATTAAGACTTTCAAACAACAGCATATTTAAATAAAAATTGCAAAAGCTTGGTCTATTCAAGTAAAAATAAAGGAGTATAGTCTCTCTGACTATACAAATATAAGCAACAATACAGTTTAACTTAATGTGTTTACATTTCAACAACTGGTAAGTAAAAATATCATCAATAATTAGTCATTCTGTAAGAATGTACCCAACTTTATTAAGCACATTTATGTTCTTGTCAGTAAGCTTATGAGGTAATGGTAAGGAAAACAATCTATATATATAATTCACTAAGGCAAGACACCCATGGAAAGCGTGGATTCACTAAGCCGCCTACAAGTAAGACGCCCATGGCGCACGCAGGAAGGAGCCACGCCCACCAACTCTAAGACCATTGGATACGACGACAACTCGCAGAACCACGCCAACCAACTCGGACGCGACGACACAGGAAAAACGGCGTCATTTACGTTCGTCTGTCGTAGAGTCCACATGCACCTCTGAGCCAAGTTGACTGTTCATAGAGGCATGTTTCTCGCGGAAGTGAATCGCTATATGCAGCGTGTGAAACAGTTTGCGAGGGTTATCCCATGGGATCCTTAAAACAATCCTTTAAAACTGAGGTTAAA
Source organism: Polypterus bichir lapradei (assembly GCA_026402145.1). Taxonomy (NCBI): domain Eukaryota; kingdom Metazoa; phylum Chordata; class Cladistia; order Polypteriformes; family Polypteridae; genus Polypterus; species Polypterus bichir. Next base: position 130,277,223 of record JANRMT010028174.1, read on the forward strand.
ACACAATGAAGGAAGCAATCTTTAAAAACCAATAAGCCCTGTGCCTCTGTTTCATTAACGTCTCACCTGCTTCACCAATGCAGGCCCTGCAACAGTCGAGATGCTCTCTCAGCAGCTGACCTTCTCTGTGCCTGACCGGTTCACACAGAGGCACCACACGACGTGGTAGGACTATCTAAGAAGAGGCATGTTTGTTGCGGATGTGAATCGTTGTATGCAGCGTGTAAAACAGTTTCCGAGGGGTTTCCCATGGTCTTAGACTTGGTGGCCGGGTCTCTGTCAGTTGCTCTTGCGACCGGGCACATGACCAGGCAGTGTGTATGCTTCGAGTGCGAGGGTGGACGCGACAGGACCATCTAAGAAAAATCATGTCGCGGCTGTGAATCGCTGTATGCAGTGTGTAAAACAGTTTGTTTGTCGCAGATGTGAATCGCTGTATGCGGCGTGCAGAGTAGTTTGCCAGGGGTATCCCATGGTCTTACAGTTGGTGGGTGGGTCTCTGTTAGTTGCTCTTGCGAGCGGGCACATGACCAGGCAGTGTGTGTGCTTCGAGAGCGTGGGTGGACGCGACAGCACCATCTAAGAAGATTCATATTTGTCGCGGATGTGAATCGCTGTATGCAGCGTGTAAAACAATTTGTCGTGAATGTAAATCGCTGTATGCAGCGTGTAAAACGTTGTATTGTATGTTGCCCTCTCCAGAGTTACATCTTTTCATTCAACTACAGTCGTATACACAATGAAGTAAGCAGTCTTTAAAAACCGAGTTTTCGGTTATGACGCACGACTGCGTGCACCATAGCAAACTGTTTTACACGCTACATACAGCAATCTGCATCCGCGACAAACATGCGTCTTCTTAGATGCTCCTACACTTTGTACACACCCCCCTCCCACCTCGCTACTACCGTGGTCGGGTGTCTTGGTTGATTATACATAGAAAGGCAGCCAAAACCGCACAGAGCAATGAAAAGTCTACGTGAGTCACAGGTGCATCTGGACTGTGCAAAGACGACAACGACTCGAGTGACGAGTTGGAGGTGGGCACATGAGCAGGCAGTGCATACTGAACAAGAAATCAGCACACTATCATGACGGAGGGAGCGGAGTGGACGTCCTTCTCCTCTCCTCCCGTTCCACCCTCCACGCCTGAGCGCCGCACGGACGATTGTGTGTTGGTTCGTTCCGTGCATTGTTACAATGTTGCTTTTCTTGCTGATTTATTACATTACCGATTTTTCAAATATTAATTTTCTCCCTGTGCTTAAAAATCATTAAAAAACCGGCCTGATTATGCGGCGCATGGTACGCCACGGGTTGGCTAGTATTTTATGTTTCAATAATGTCAAAAGGGTCCTCAGTCAATTTACAATATTTGTTTTAGAATTTATACTAGTCATAAAGAAATATTTTTTGTCAGCTCTTGCAATACAGAAATGAGTCATCTTATCCTTCAGTCAAGCTTTCCCTTTGACAGACTACAGTTTCCTATTTCATGGAAAACGGATGCTCACTCAGGGATGAGCTTTGTCTCTCAAGAAACTAAGTAAAAAGAAATGCAAGAGTAATTATTAAGCCCTTTCTAAGAATTCGGGAATACAGTCCATAAAAGAAACAGGGTGCCTTCTATAGCCAACAATACAGAAGTCATTCAAAAAGGCTAGCTACAGGTGTAGCATTCCATTACAGATTAATCTGTTAGGGTGTCAAGAACACTGCAACCCATGTATTTTCCTATGTTCTGTAAATGTGAATCACAATTATGTACAATAGAACAATTATCAGAACATCTGAACAAATGATGAGAACAGACCACTTATTTCAAAAAGGTCACCAACCGTATTCACTTATATCCTCCAAAATACCAACTTAGTTGAGAGATTTAAAGGTCCCTGAAGTCCTATTCTCTAACACACTTGCATGTTTTACCTATGCAGTACTGCCCAGTTAATCTTTGCCACAAAATGAATATTTTCCATTTTCATTTTCTAACCTTTTTAGCCAAATTCAGATTTTTACTAGGGGGAAGAGCCCATCTCATCAGCACAGGAAGCAAGGCAAGAAACAGCCTTGAACAGGATGCCAGTCAATCATGGGACACACTTGCACGCACTCAAAAGAAAAAAAAAATGTAACTAAAACGCAACTTTTTTGCCAGATGAACAACTAAATTAAGCAGCTAAGATGCATCATAAAACCTTTCCTATATTTTTAATATGTACAGATTGCTTAGGAAAGCTCATATTAATGCTCAAATGAAATTGGACAATTCAACTCTTAAGACAATGTATATTTATTTAAAAACAGGGTATGAAATGCTTTACTTTCAGTTTACATAAATCAGTATTTTTTAATACTAAATTCATGCTAAATTCTACTTTAGCTCTCTTACTTGAGTACACTAAGCGGTAATTCAGGAACTACAATTCTGCGTTTCCAAGCTTGTAGATCACGCTTTGTGGCCATTTGACTTCGAGGAGCATTTTGATGCAGCAGCCGCACACCTTCCACCTGTCCACTGCGACGTAAGCCAACATTGGGGGAAGACAAATACTCTGTGTTTGGATTGTGGAAGGCTTTAAAAGACAAAATTAAGTACTAATCAAAATTGTAGTCCTTGAAAATGTCAAGTATTATCTCTCTGAATATGTGACCTCCAAGCAGCTAAAACATACAAATATGGGCATACTTCATCAGAGTAACAAATCTGTGCTTGTTCTCTTACTTCTCAAAGCTGCATCATCTCTACTTTGTAGATCATTTGCAGGGACTCTCAGTTCTGCTGAATTTCTTTGGTCTTGCTGTTCCTGTAACTGTCTTATCATATTGTCAAGTACACTCGGCTCATGGCCTTGCTCCCCAATATCATTCGCTGGCAGGCTGATCACCTGTTCCACAACCTCGCCATCACCTTTTTAGGAAATGAAGAAGACAATTAACTAATATGAATAACATGTTTAAATACTCTAAAAAAAATCCAACAACCTAGTACAGTTATTACTGGTACATCTGTTTGATTTTACAGGTTATCTTTATAGACAAAGGCCAGGAGTAAACAATTTTAGTTGTTGGATGGAGTCTCCTTCGAGTACCCTAGCACAGGATTTTCCAGACAGGCTATGAAGTGTAACACTCTGTTCCTTTCAACATGCACTGTAGCCCTCAATGGACTGAGTCGAGTAGGAAGGTTCTAGAACCTTCTCAATCCACTTCAGCATTGTGGGGACTAAAGGCTATCTCACTGTGACTGGTCAAAAGGCTGTAACACACAGTGACAATTTGCAATTGCCAATTAACAAACTAAATAAATTATTTAAAAAAAAAAAAATGTAATTATTAATTTCTTCTTTGCTTGAGCCTGTCTGACCATAGTAATTTTCGTGAAATGCGACTTGTAGTGAGAAGTCAAGCAAAAATCACACCTTTTATTGGCTAACTAAAAAGATTACAATATGCAAGTTTTCGAGGCAACTCAGGCCCCTTCTTCAGGCAAGATGTAATGAAATGGGACTTGCAAAGCTATTTAGTTATGACAAATGTTACAGAATCACAGAAGTGGAAGGCAAACTTTATTACTGTGTCTGACCATTATGGATATTAGGTGAATGTGGCACTCTGATGGTAAACTATAGGGTGTATTCTCAACGTCCAAACCCAGGATATGCAAAATACACAACTTGGTATAACTTCTGTCTGGGTAAAACTGAAACAGTAAGTTCCCTGTTTGAAGTTGCATAGACTGTTCTTCCATTTAAAGAAAGATGCATTCACAGACCTACCAATGCTTCTCAAACCGAGGTTTCAAAATTTCAAAAAGTTTGTACGGTGCAATTTCTTTGAGATATTTCAGACTGAACTGTCTTGAACAAGTGCTCCATTATTTAACAACATTGGTACACTGGGGAGCAGGGTTTTTTTTAATGTGGACAAACAGTGACAGCTATCGCAATAGGTAGTTTGCACATTACATGTGAATGCACCTAAAGAGGACTTTCTTGCAGTTATAGAAGTAGGGTGTCTAAATCTGAAAGGAAAGAGTAAAACAAAATAGGCAGCAGCTGCAATAGCCAAAGGCACGTGTGTGGGTGAATTTTGTTGGGGCCATGGAGAATTATTTTTCTATGACCTGGAAGATGTTTTGGCAAAACATTTTTCGACTGAGGAAGGCTAAGTCAGATGTCACTCAAGCTGTTCTCAGCAAGGTAGGGGAAATATTGACCTCAGATGGGGAAATCATCAAGACAGTGGATGAAGCTCTTTCAGTCACTTCTAAGGTCAGTTTTACGTGTTCAAATTTACTAAAATAAAACAAAATATTGGACAAAAATTATAACATACCTTTGTGACAAATAACAGACAAACAGCCCATAAGAACCCAAGAGAAAAGCTAAATAATCTCACATGAAGATATATGCAATCTTTGGTACAGAAAAGCTTTTTTTAGTTTAAAAGATATGAAAAGGCAAGAGAAACACTATTTGAAATCCACAATTACTTACTTGTAGCAACATATCCCAACTGAGGGATTAAATGTTCATCTGCACAATTCTCCCTTCCTGGAACAAGCCTCTGGTATTTAGGGGGATGTGGGTTGCCATCAACATCCACTAAAAAAGGTGGAGGCATAAGGTGTGGAGCTTGCTGTGTTTGTTCATCAAGAACATAATTGTTTGAATCTCTTATTAAAGGTCGGTAATCAGTATGGAAGAACACCTGGTCAGGTAACTAAAAAAAGTATTTATATATTAAAAAAAACATATACACACACATTTATGAGTGAACAAAATAGAGAAAAGGAATTTAATTCATTAATATTATCAAGATGTAGAAAAAAATTTGCAATATTAATGACTGTTAAGATACAATAATATATAAAGACAAAAGAGTCCAAGTAAATATAGGCCAGTCAAAAGTCAAGAGAACAGGTTGACATTAAATATGCTGAAAAAACATTACTAGACAAAGTAATACTGTACTTAGTGAATCACAAATAATAAAAAATGTGCACACTTGTGAAAGTACTCTTAATGGAAAAAATCACCTTCTCAAAAGGTTTGCTGCTTCCAAATCCTAATATAAGCAGATGTCCATGTGAGTCTGTGCAAGCAAAATGTTGTCCATCTGGTGAAAACTTACAGTCAAACAATGCACCATGCCCTTGGCCTTCAATCTAAAAAGAAGAAATAACAAATCAAGCACAAGATACAACAATCTTTTGCTACTAAACTATGACAAATGGAAAGCCATTATAGTCCTTATGGGCTATGTATAAAATTAAACGTATTAAAGTTTCCACTAAAAACTGTTAATGAAAATAGCAGCTTTCTGCCATATTTCCGTTTACCAACATGTAGTATTTTAAAAACACTTCTCTATTATCATGACTAGGGTTGCACAGTATACCTATACTGAAAAAGTACAGATTAACCTAATTTTGAAAAGAGTACAGTACAAGCATTCATCAATTTTGTTACCAAAGTAAATGGTATGCACAACTGAAACTTCAAGAGGGATTGTCTGCTGTTTGATTTTAATATACACTGGGGGTTCCGCCCCCTGCTCGCTTCACAACGTATAACTGCCCGTGAGTGAATATCGTTTCTTTCTCTCTTATAAATAAACCTACTTTTTCGAATGTTTGTCCTAGTGATTTGTCAATTGTCATTGCAAAAGCTATTCTCACGGGAAACTGTAAATGTTTTAATACGAATGGCATATCAAGATCTCCTTTTGTGTCTAATATTATTCACGTAATATTTACTACATTACCTTTCTTGTCGCCTGTTAAAATTTTACATGTTAGAATTGTTCTGAAAATTTTCAATACAACTTATCTTGTCCCATTGCATAGCCCATCACTCATAAAGAAATTACGCAATAACGTACATACTTCTTTCAACAGTAATTCGGACAGTGGAAGACCAGATGGTGTTAACGGTTGTGTTGTTATCTCTATCTTTTCCACTGATTCGTTAATTTCTTATGGAAGTCCATTTTGCTGCATCGTTAAATCTTCTGCTTCTAACAATTATTTGATGATCGAAAGAGCTGTTTGTTCAATAGACTTTTCAGATAATCGTCCTTTGAACGCTTCCCATAATTGTAAAGCATCAACTTCACCCATCATAATTAAGTACACGAAGAAGTGTCTTAATTTGTTTGGCACCATTACAGAAGTGGTATCAGACATCATTTCAAACATATAGTCGTCCGATTTACATAACTCATCTGCTTGTTGATAGGTATCTTCTTGAAAGGTACTGTACGTAGTTCCATCTATAGTTAGAACACCTTGATACAACGTTGCTCCTTTCAATTCACGTAACAACAATTTTAAATAAAACCATTCAACATCTTTTGGTGATACAATATTTAATCAAGCAATACATTTGCAATTAATTTCTCTTGGATGCCACACTCTTTTTTGTTTCTGCCATGTGTAATGTTGAGGAATTGGTGCATATGTATATGCTTTTGCATTTACGTCTGCTTTATTAAGTTCAAAATAAGCCAATAGTTGTGTATTTCTATTTTTTGCTACCTCTAAAGCTTCTGCTTCTTCGCCCTCTTTAAATTGAATCATATTCTGACCTGGTAAATGAATTGGTAATACTTCAACAGAATGACTTTGACCATGCACTATGTCTGAAAAGCAGAAGGCTTTCCGTTTTACTAATGAGGATACAAGTTAACAATTCAAAAATAAGAATAAGATAATCCTGGAAGAGATGTGCAGAACAACATATTTCTAAAATGTTAACAGTATTTCATGGCCTGGATGGTGTAATAGGGTGGCAAAATAAGTGTTAGGTAAAACAACCAACCATTCTTTCACATTTGAATGTTAGATGTCCCCTTTGCACATTTCTTTGTAAATATTTTTGACTTGTATGCAAATAGTGAAATTTGATCTGACAACACTAATGCACATTTCTTTGGCTGAAACTAAAGGATGTGTTTCTGTGTGTGTATGTAGAAACTGCTGGGAGTGTCTGTGTTTTCTGCTTAATAAATAATATAAAAAAGAAATAATTGAAAAGAAGTTACATGCAATGTTGCATATAAAATGAATAAATGCATACTTAAATAACCAAAGCATTTTTTAATTCTCCATAAAAGAGATTCACAAAATGACAAATTTGCTCAGAGATGGTGATGTTAATACTAGGGAGGTTTAGTACAGACACCAACAGGGACCCACTGTATTTCCACTCTCAAGATCCACAGAGAAGACTTCCAACAATAACAAATTTAAAATGGTGCCCAGAACAATGATGCATTCTTAACAGCCTTGTAGAACAACCTGGAGTCAAATCAGCAACCACATTATATTCACTTAAGGTACCACTTTCAAAGCAGGAGAAAAGAATACCTTGAAATTTCATTTGTTGTTCCAGAAAACTTATGAAAGGAGTACAGTAAATCAAACCATAATTAGGCTGAGCCACATTCCTGATAATAAGAGAAATAGCAAAGGCATTACTATCTAGTCTGGAGATAAAACACAGGCAAAAATGTTTTAGGACTCTAAATGCACCTAATTTTTAATACAGTGAATTCAAAACAGATGCTTTCAATCAATTTATCATTAATGCAAACTCATCACTAACAGACACTACTACAAACGAAACCCTAAATCAGTGGTAGTGGTTCCTTAAGTCAGTCCTAGGGACCCACTTTGGCTATGGGTTTTGTTCCAGATAACTTCTGTTTTAAACTGGTCTCCTGGCCTAATTAAGTGAGCTGTTATTTCCCTGTTTTGTGGTTTGGGGTCAATGTAGACATTGCAAAGCTAAGCTTGGTCAGTTGGTCTTCTAGCCTAAGTAACCTCCTTAGCATTAGTCTCAAGTGTCACTCAGGCAACAGTATAGATACGTCTTGCATAAGACCCATGGTTTACTTGGGCTGTAAAAGTGCCAACAGCGTTAGTGGCGAGTGTTACCTGGGCAACAGTGTAGGCGTATCTTCTCCAAGCCTCATAATGGCGTCTCGTAACAAACCCCTCTCATCAGCTGTGATGACAAAATAAATCTGTCTTCAGGCAGTGAAACTGAAAGTGATTCTGTGAATCCAAAAGTGACACTTGACTCAATTCCACATGTGTGCAGTGTGCTGTTCATACTAATAATAATGCTGATGAGTAATAATATCATCATTATTATACTTTCTACACTTCTGACTTTTACTTTTTATTGTTTTGCACGTTTTACAGTAGAAAAATGAGATTTAAGAAAAACATTATTCAAGCCAAAAAATGCAACACTTCCTACATGTTTTTTTGAGAAAAAATGTAACGCTAAGGTGGTAAAGTGAGCTGTTATTTGTCAGTTTCTGCGTTTTGGGGTCATTGTAGAAATTACAAAACTAAGCTTGGTTAATCTTTTTTTTTTAATGTTCTGTACTAAGCAGTTATATGTGGATAATGTAGTGTTTTTTTTTTTTTTTTTTTTTTTTTTTTTAAATTTTAACAATAATTTCACCCCAGTTTTCATTCTGCTTATCCAAGTTTTCTGGTTATTTAATACATTTACTAATGAGTGGGTCTGATGTTGCAACTACTTTAGTATTTCATCATTCAATGTTGTATGCCAAGATATCTGCTTTGCTTGTTTTTAATTGTCATTATTAGGATATAATGAAGGGAGCAAACTATACCAATTATGGACAAAATAATACAAAAGCAACAAAAGAGAGTTAAGCATTCAAAGTTATAGGAAAAATATAAATATTTCTTAAATGTCTTTATTATGCTACAAATTATACTGCTGTGCTTTTCTGAATGCAGAATAAGAGAAGAAAAAAAAGACCAGCTAATTAAATGAGATCAGTTATTGTCAATTATTATCACTGACTGTGAATCTAGTTGTAACAAAAACCTACAGCCACAGTGGGTCCCCAGGACTCAGTTTGGGAACCACGGCCCTAAACTATATGAAACCGGGTGCACTGCATCGCCAGAACCTCCCATTACAGTTAGACACTATTTCAGCATTTCACCTTCAATCTCATAGTCTCAGTGCCCCCAGAATTTATGAAACTTCTCCAACAGTTAGCAAAAGATCTGAAGTGTAAGATGGAACACAATTTGGCTTTTATATACAATTATTTACATTTATTTTTGTGATGTGTTATTATAATATTAAATAATTTATTATAATATATATGATGACATTTGCCCAATCCAAGGAGAACATCCATACCTAACAAGAATTACTGTTATATTAGTAAGTGGCTATTTCAAGAAAATAAGGAAGTAAGGGAAAAATAGTCCTACCATGTTAAAATAATGCTGCGTTTTGACTCCTTTGGTTATGTCCCATATGAAGAGATTCCCATCATGTCCTGCCGAGAGTAAAATTCTGGGGTCTAAGGGATGTGGCTCCAACACAAACACTTCATCTTCATGTCCCTAAAAAAGCAAACATATTGGATAACAATTAGACATTTTTTATGACTGATGTGAACAGTAAATGTCTAAATATTTAATGACTTTTCATATAAACTAAATATTCACAACTCAATAAATACATCTGAAAAAAAAATAATGGGGGAAAAAGAGGAAAACAAAGGGAAAAAAAAGTCAAACAATCTTGTGGATGTTTATATAAATAAAATTTAAGTGCAAAGAGCCTGGGTAAAGAGGATCAGAGACTGCTTCTGGGGACGACACACTGATATACACAGAAGATACACTCAGTTGAAAAAAGAAGACATGGAGAAGACAACAGCAAAAAGGGGATTAAAAAAAAAAAAAAAAAAAAAAGAAGTGTCATGGAAGAAATGGGAAGCTCAAAATATTACTTGATCTTGGAAACATCACTGCTATGTTAAAAAAATCCCTTTAGACGTTTTTCTGACTAGTGGTCACAGTTATCTAAACAGTTCAGTAATTTTGGTTAATGCACGATATCACATAAACGTGGCTATTTTTAGTAACTAGTGCATGCTCAAAATAATGGAGTATATGTGTATACCAAATGTTGTAGTATAAATGAAAATATTAGTTTTTTGTACTTTCTTTGCTTATTTAAGGATAACAACCTATTCCTGCTGTTATTATTGCTCTTGCAACTTGTTCATCATTAAAAAGCATCAAATACTGAAAAGGATTCCATGTTCCATGCATCCTCTTTAATCTGCTAAAAGCCCTTTTCAAGTTTGAGCAGACATTGATGCAGTAAACCCAGATGACTTGACATACACTAGAAGTAAAAAAAAAAAAAAAACTCTCTCTTTTCCCACTTTTACATATTTTAATAACCTCAACACTAGAACAGATAATGACCAACTTACCAAGCTCAGTTCTTGAACATACACTTTGAAATGTTATAGTAAATGATAATTCAATTTCCTTCTTTCATTATTAAAGAAAAACAATGCAACAAAGTTTGCTTATATAATGTGATTCACTATGTGTCATGTTTAATGTTTCACATAAGACTGTATCTTTGTTTTCATTTAAAGAATCTATATACCCACATCTAGAAGGAAGGCAATCTAGTACATCTGTGATAGATGTTCAGAAATAGAGCAGCACCATTGACTTGTATTCTCCTCCTGTATTCAAATATTGTATTCTATTGTTTAAGATTCCAAAATAATGGCCATAGAAACTATAAATACATTTCTTTCCTGTTTATGTTGTATACGTACAAAGAAATAAATACAAGATATAGGAAACCACTGGCTTCCTTTCATTTTGAAAAGCCAGATCACTAATGGACTCTAGAAGTATCAGGATACTGAAATCTCTCTCTCTCTCTGTGTGTGCATATGCTTGGGTCACAGATTTGCACAGAGACACACAGGAGGCTGTAGAAAGCAGGAGTTTTATTCAAACACTGCAAACAAACATTTGTTTCTTTTTCAAAAGCTTAAACGTGCTCCATGACAAGTCAGAGATGACAGTTCCGCTAGGAGCACAGAATGTCAGAGAGAGAGATAAAAGCAAAACAATCAATTCCAAATCTGACAGGCGCTGCACAAGGCTTTTAAGTAAGCGGAGTACCGAGCGAGAGCTTTATTACACGTTATAGTGCAAGAGAAGGGTAAGGAGCAATGTGAAGGTAGTCTGTGTTTCAGGGGTTTTCCCCAGGGGCATCTTTGTCCTCTTGGGGTGCAATCACCCCTCCAGCTTACACCCTCCCCCTCAGCTTTATTCACATTCTCGTGAATCAAGAGACTCTCTGTACCAGTTTCATGTAGTCGTGATAATGCATCTGCGTTGACATGTTCAGAACCTGGTCGATGTTTTACTGTGAACTTGTAAGGTTTTAAGCCTAGAAACCACCTCATGAGGCAAGAGTTTTTATCTTTCTGTCGGTATAACCATTGAAGTGGAGCATGATCAGTTACCAAAGTGAAGTTTCGTCCCCACAAGTAATAGCGAAGCGCTTCCACAGCCCACCTAATTGCCAAGCATTCTTTGTCAATTGTATAATAATTACGTTCCCTAGGAAGTAATTTCCTACTCAGATATGTGATTAGATGTTCTTCTCCATCAAAAATCTGTGACAGGACTGCGCCTATACCAAATCCACTTGCGTCTGTTTGTAAGACTAAATCCTTTGTGAAATCTGGGTCCCTTAGAACCGGATAAGAAGACAAGGCTATTTTTAAATTGCTGAAAGAACATTCACAATTTTCTGTCCACAAGATAGGTCGGTTTTTCCTGCCTCTAGTAAGTTCTGTAAGAGGAGCAGCTCTATATGCAAAATTTGGTATGAACCTTCTGTAGTAACCAGCAAGCTCCAGAAAAGCGCATACCTGTTTCTATGTTTTTGGTCTCGGGTAAGCAAGCCTTTCTTCTATTTTCCTTAACTGTGGCCTAAGTAAACCCTTGCCCATAGAATAACCTAGGTAATGAGTCTCGGACATGCCCAGTTTACATTTTTAAGGGTTAGCAGTAAGGACAGCCTGTCTCAAGCTTTCAAGAACAGCTTGAAGCCGCTCTAATTGTGTTTGCCAATCATTGCTGAAAATCACGACATCGTCAAGGTAAGCCCCGGAATATTCAGAATGAGGACACAGGATCTGATCCATCATATGCTGAAAAGTTAGTGGTGCCCCCTGAAGACCAAACGGAAGTGTTGTAAATTCATAAAATCCGTCAAGAGTCGCGAATGCAGTTTTCTCACAACTGCTAGCCTCTAAAGGCACCTGCCAATAACCTTTCGTGAGATCTAGCGTGGAGATGTAGCTTGCCTGACCCAGTTTTTCCAACAGTTCATCGACACGGGGCATTGGATAAGCATCGAATCTTATTAAAGCGTCTGAAATCGATACAGAAGCGAACCGAACTGTCTTCCTTTGGGACTAATACGACCGGGCTGCACCAGTCACTTTTACTTTCACGAATTACACCTAATATCAGCATCTTTTTTACTTCTTCGCGCACAATATTTTGTTGCGTTTCCGGAATAGCCGCATCTGTACGTGAACACCAGGTTCAGTGGTAATTTTATATTTTGTAATGTTAGTCTTGCCTGGTAAGTCTGAAAAGACATCAGTGTTCCATTCTATGAAAGATAACAGTTCTGTCTTTTGCGTGTCAGTAAGATCGTTAACAATGGCAACAACGGTCTGAGAAACTGCAGCCAAAAAAGTGTTGACCTCTTGTCGGTCGTGCCATTCCTTCAAGAGATTAATGTGTAAAATATGGAATGGTTTGCACCGGCCTGGTATTCTAACCTTGTAATTTACTGGACTCATACGCTCCTCAATAAGGGCGGGCCCCTGCCATTTAGCTAAGAATTTGTGTGGGTCGGACGGAACCAGTACCAAAACACGGTCACCAGGTTTGAATTCACAGAGCTTACTGTGCCTATCGTAAAGACGCTTCTGAGTTTCCTGTTCTTGTTGTTGATGCTCAACAGCAATAGAGGAAAGCATAGAAATTCTGTCCTGCAACGAAATTACCCGATCTGCAAAGCTTGGTCCTTGAGCTGTTGCCTCCTTTCCTATCCATTCCTCTCACACAACATCCAGGATGCCTCGCGGCCGTCTGCCGAATAACAACTCGAAGGGACTCAAGCCAGTGGACGCCTGTGGTGATTCTCGCACCGCGTACATAACAAAAGGCAGGACAGAGTCCCAGGTTGTGGGATCATTATGAGCGACTCGCCTGATCATCTGTTTCAAAGTTTTGTTATATCGTTCAGTCAAACCATTCGTTTGTGGATGGTTAACAGTGGTACTCAATTTCTTAATAGCAAAGCTATCACACAATTGTTTCATCACGTGAGAAGTAAAAGGAGTGCCTTGATCAGTTAAGATTTCTCTAGAGATGCCAACACAGGTAAAAATATCACACAGAGCTTTGGCTACAGCTGTGGAGTTGGCTTTTTTCAGGGCAATCACCTCGGGATATCATGTTGCATAGTCAACCAACACCAGCAAATATTTGTACCCTTTCTTAGTCTCAGGCAAAGGGCCTACAATATTTAATCCCACCTGCTGAAAGGGAACATCTAAAAAGGGCATAGGACAAAGGGGAGCTCAAGGAGGCTTATAAGCGGAGACGATCTGGCAGTCAGGACATGAAGTACAAAACCATTCAAAATCTTTTCCCATATTCAGCCAATAAAATCGTTTTGATAACCGTTCTCTGGTCTTAGCACCCAGATGACCCCCAAGATGTGAGAGTGTGCCAGATGCAAAAGAGTTTCCCTATGTACTTCAGGCACAACCAGTTGTTCAATAAATTCCCCCTTTAAATGGTCTGAGATCACTCTGAAAAGGCAACCGTCCTTTTCTATAAAGTGCGGGGTTTTCACGCCCCCGGAATTACGCTCTTGGTAATAAGAGTCATTGGCAGAGCGAGCTTGTTTAAATGCATATTCTAATGAGCTATCAGTATGCTGCAAACGCACAAAATCTGATTGTTCGTTAATGCTCGGTTTGTGTTCAGAGGCGTTTGCAATCTGAGAAGATGTAGAAGGACCAGCCTGCCATTCTGGAAAATTGTCGGGGGTGACCTCCGTCTCACCGGAGAGATCAGGTTCGATATCTAAATTGGGCTCTAGATTTTCCCCGGCTGCTACCAGTTCTTCGTCTTGGTTTTCTTCTTCTCCCCCCCGACTAAGTTCAATAGTGGACTGGACTATTGGTCCATAACATTTATTAATTAGTTTAGGAAAAAGGGCATTTCTCCGTCCTATAAGTAATGGCCATGGGCACGAGTCCGAAACGGCAGACCAAACTTTAAAGTGGTGACCCTTATAAGTTAAAGGAAGAAATAATGTCTGATAATCTTTAACATCACCATGTACACAGCGTATTTTTACAGTCCTACAGTCTCTAAGGCATCGTTCATCAAGACAGTCTCGTCTCACGATACAAAAGATCACTTCCCGAGTCCAACAATGCTAAAATTTCTCTGCCCCCCCAATTTCACCAGGATCAACAAGCCATTTTTTCCATGTGAAGAATATGTAATATTTGAGCAACAGACCTTGGCCAGTCCAACTTCCATTGATTGAGCTGGAGACAAGTGACATTCTCTTGCCAAGTGGCCGAGTTGATCACACCAGAAACATCTATGGTCTGCTCCGCTTCCGAAATATCCTCTGCGACGTCTACGGTTTCCTTGGTTCGCTGTTGCCACTGTCTCCCCAGAAACAGGCATCTCATTTACGACTGGATTTCCTGGGGTCATACCTGACCCCATTCGATTTTCAGGTCCTGCAGCTTGTCGATGTTGTAGCTGTCGATTGAAGCGACGAGAATGTCCTAGACGTTCATTCACAGATTGCGAAGCAGCACCAAATCCACTGCTCTTTCTCCAAGCGGACTGTGAACCCTCCAATCGTCTAGACATAATCGTTAATGATTTAATATCATGACGCAGAAATTCACTCGAAGAACTGCAGGAATCCCGACCAGTAATATATTTATGGCAAATTTTTCCATCACATCTCCTTCAAACCAGCAGTGCACTTTATGTATCAAATCTTGAATTTGCGCACAGATTGGGCCATCCATGTTTAGTTTCCAGTCGTTAAGTGCAAAACTTTTAGCCATTTGAAATAAGTCTTCGGCGGCATCCATCTGTGCAACCACTTCTGGTACCACTTGTCACGCTTGGGTCACAGATTTGCACAGAGACACACAGGAGGTTGTAGAAAGCAGGAATTTTATTCAAACACTGCAAACAAACATTTGTTTCTTTTTTAAAAGCTTAAATGTGCTCCATGACAAGTCAGGAGCACAGAATGTCTCAGAGAGAAAGAGAGATAAAAGCATAGATAAAAGATAAAACAATCAATTCCAAATCTGACAGGCGCTGCACAAGACTTTTAAGTAGGCGGAGTACTGCGCGAGAGCTTTATTACGCATTATAGCGCAAGAGAAGGGTAAGGAGCAATGTGAAGGTAGACTGTGTTTCAGGGGTTTTCCCAGGGGCGTCTGTGTCCTCCTGGGGTGCGATCACCCCTCCAGCTTACAATATATATAATCCATGGCAAACAGAGGTCTTCAGTTTAGCTACTTAGTGAAATAAGACATTTTATCATTAATTACTTTTACTTAGTAAAATTTATAGAGCAAGGTCTATTATGCTCAGATTGTGATTTTAATTTTACTAAAGTCAGGGTAAATTATTGACATATTATAAATGGTCATCTAATTCACTTTATTTAGACGTTTCTGAAATGAAAAGTAAATATAACTGTATTATCTGTTGTAATTCCAAAAAGCATTTATTTGGTATTGTCACAATAACGCAACACAAGTCTGGGAGAATCATCATTAGTTCAGAGAAGTTTCACAAGTTCAGGAAAATTAACTGGCTACAGATTACTCAATTAGGTCATAAATTATCAAGATCAATTTCAAAGGGTAAATATATTTTGCATAAATTTTGGTCTTATGGCTTAACACATGGCAAAACGGATTTTTTTTTTTTTTTTAAAGGCTTGATACTGTATGAGCATTCAGTCACACAGCTGGATGTACAATACATGCACTCACCTATTAAAGCTATAAGGTTCAAGAATAAAAACCCTCAGGAAAATAAACACAAAACAGTGTGAGTAAAATATATTAATAAGTCATTGAAAGTGCAATTGTAAAAAATTAGGTTTTATCAGAAGGAAGCGCTTAGGTTTTTGGTTTCTTTTTTACAACTACAGTACTTTAATAGATCCTGTCAAAGAAAACCCATAATACCCAGTACTTTAACAATTAACTAGCATTTAGTCACCTGACCCATAAAAAAAAAAAAAAATTTATGGAATGACGATCAGTTTTTAAAAAAATTCCAGCATTTGTCAGAGTTATGCTTACCATTGCATTCATACTTTTGGTTGTTACAGACAATGTTTGTGCTAATAACAGTGCAACAGAAGTAGTTCATCCAAGCAACCAATAATGAACTGCCTATGCATATAACAAACACAAAAATGGATGAAAGGGATTTTTGCATTCACCAAAGCAGTGGTCACTGTAATTTAAAACTAGAAGATTGTTCCTTTTAGATGTACATATGGGAACACACTGAAATAAGGTTTCTACTTATACTAAAACACATCAGGTTTAATAACCAGCACTTACTCTCACCAAAAAAGGCCAGATACTGCTTCTTTTACTCATTTTGCTGCTGTATCCTTTAACTGTAAACCCATGCATTTATGAAGCTTTACATTACCTAGTATATTTATAAAACTATTACCTTCTTAAACTAAATTAGCCTACTTTGATCTCTAGAGGGGAAGGGCATGTACATGTCTGTTTGCTGTTCACACATTTACAAACAACGTATCAGTGTATTTTTTTTAATGTGGAAGTAAACTCTACGTTGATCCTGCATGAGTAAGCATGATTTTTTGAGTGTACCCTGTAACACACAGATGTCCTGTCTGTAGCTCCCTTGCAACTTTTGCTAGGAAGTTTTTGACTCTCTTTAGTCTTATTTAGGAAAAAATTTGAATAGACAATAGATCAAAATATATTTTTATACAACAAAACATAAGTTAAATCATATGAACACATGCGGATAATTATCTTTTTATTTCTTGAGAAATAGATATTCAACTGTTGAAAACCTAGTAACGCAATCTGCATTTTCATGTAACTATTTTACTGATTAGAGTAGGCGGTTTATCTAGTTAACCTATTTTTATCTAAGTATTCATAAACAGTAACTTAAACAAGTTCAGTACCCTTAGTATGTGCAGAAGTTCACCAGTGTAGGAGTTCCACACTTTCAGCAGGTGATTATTGACAGCTGTGATCACATTATCATCAAATTGATCCCAAGCAATCATGGTCACTTTTGGCTTGAAAAATCTATCTTCCTCTGAGCAGGTCTCACTATTATAATTTAAAAGAAAAAAAAAAAATCACAGGATAAATGATAGGATCTGCTTAAGCATTGCACAACAGAACACCCAAGAAGACAATGCATCCAGAGAGTATAAAGTGAACTATAGTTAGCATTCAAGAATGCTCTAAACATGTAGTATATCCAAGGCTGGTCAAGGAACACAGCGAGTCTGGAAAGTGTGCTGATACAGTGTAGACATTCCCAAAAGACTACCCTCAGGTACAGACAGACAATATCCTGTCGATAGCAGCAAGCAGACATCTCATGGAAGATAATAGGATAAATTACACAATTTTATCAAAATCATGGAAAAAGAATGTTTATAAAATTAAATAACCTTGATAATGTAGAAGACATATCTAGCAAAAAGTTTGTCCAACCATATTGATATCTCCAGATACGTGCAGTTCCATCTCGGCTTCCACTCACAAATCTAAAAACAGAAAATTCTCTGTTTAATTTTTTTTATTACTTTTAGCAGCTAGTACTATACCAGAAATTTTAAAATTAAATTATGCACAAAATTAAAACATACGGGTGGCACAGTGGTAGCGCTGCTGCCTTGTAGTAAGGAGACCCGGGTTCGCTTCCCGGGTCCTCCCTGCATGGAGTTTGCATGTTCTCCCCGTGTCTGCGTGGGTTTCCTCCGGGTGCTCCGGTTTTCTCCCACAGTCCAAAGACATGCAGGTTAGGTGGATTGGCGATTCTAAATTGTCCCTAGTGTGTGCTTGGTGTGTGGGTGTGCGTGTGTGTGTCCTGCGGTGGGTTGGCGCCCTGCCCAGGATTGATTTCTGCCTTGCGCCCTGTGTTGGCTGGAATGGATGAATTAAAATATACATTCAGTATAATTTTTTCTGCTTTCTGTGGAAATAAAGGTGCCTGGACTGTTTAATATTGTTTCTTATTTTAACTCACAAAATGTTATTAATTCAAGTAGGACTTAATTTTAGCACATGCCTTGCATTTAATTAAAATGTTCATTGCTTACATACCTGTAAAAAGTGCGTATCAGTGCATTACTAAATTTCTCTTGTTGCAACTAAAACAGTTAATTATATAAACAGTAAACAGTGTCAGTTACTGTAAAATAATAAAGCATACCTGTCACCATTATTACAATACTGAATGCTGTCAACTTTGTCCTGAAAGAAAAATATATACAATTTGTAACAATTATTTTTATATGCTGCAGACTAAAATATAAATGATGATAAATCTCTGATGAATACATATAGGGCTCTAACAAAAGAGCAACAAAGAGTTACCAAAAAAAAAAAGAGCTTCACTAATATATATACACAAGGGGGTACCCAAAAATAAATGGAATCTGTACCTGTTGCACAATCTTGACTTAGATGCGAATTTCGCCACTAGGTGTAGCATAATTGCAGTATTCTGTGGCAGTCTGCCAAGTGGCATTGCTCTGTATTGTTCATACGGCATTTTGTGTCAGTTTTTATTAGTGTTTATTAAATGTGTTCTGAGATTTTTGTGATAGGTGATCATAAAGAACAGCGAGTCTGCATTAAATTAAAATTAAATAAAAGCAAAACCATATTAAGCTGTGCAACTCAGAAGTACTGTTGCAACACTACAAATTAAAGAAATCATACTGTATATCCTGACATCACCCATAAACAATCTCACTTGACATACAAAACGAACAGAGTCTACATTTTAACTTTGGTTGATTTTAAAGAGATCTAAATACAGTAATCCCTCCTCCATCGCGGGGGTTGCGTTCCAGTCCCCCCCGCGATAGGTGAAAATCCGCGAAGTAGAAACCATATGTTTGTATGGTTATTTTTATATATTTTAAGCCCTTATAAACTCTCCCGCACTGTTTATAAATATTCCCCGCAGCGTTATACAGCATAATCCCTTTGTATTCTCTTAGATATTAGGTAAGATTCATTGAAATTATGTATATAAACACACACTGTTTATATACAGTAAAACCTAAATATTATTTTAAAGATATTGAGTGTCTCCGGTATCACATATGTTACAGCCATTACGATAGACAGGTCACCAGCAATAAATCCGTACATTGCAAGAAAAATAGTATACAGTAAATGTATTAATTATTTATGGTTACTCACCAACAATGACACGATGACTTGTCCGATAACAATGAGTTTAATTTTACTGCACAACAAAGGAGAGCGTTACAGCCCTTGTAAAGGAGCCACTTAAGGCGATTGTGTAGCACTGCCGTTGTTGTTCTTCTGGCAGTCTTCAATCCAAATCCCTAAAGCAGATTCCATCCAGACTACTGCCTTATTACACCCACTTACAACTCGTTTTGCACCCTGGTTAAAAGGACGCTGCAGCCGTAGATCTTATATTCCTTTCCTACTTTTATATAAAAAGAATCGTAGCCTTCAACAAATCCAAAACGTTTACCTTTTCGGCAATCGTTAACATCTTCTTCTTGCGCTTGGGCACGGCACCTGAAGCAGTAGCAGATTGTTTTGGAGCCATAATGAAGGGCTTGACTATGCACAAAGATAAACACTAAAGAGCACAACTCTTTACACAGCGAAGCACGTTGATGCTGAATGAGCGAGATGAGACTTCCTGGTTAACACTGCATAGCTCCTGCGTGCTCTGATTGGTTAGCTTCTCAGTCAGGAGAACTTAACTGCGTGCTCTGATTGGTTAGCTTCTCAGCCATCCGCCAATAGCGTCCCTTGTATGAAATCAACTGGGCAAACCAACTGAGGAAGCATATACAGGAAGTAAAAAGACACATTGTCCGCAGAACCCGCGAAGCAGCGAAAAATCCGCGTTATATATTTAGTTATGCTTTCATATAAAATCCGCGATAGAGTGAAGCCGCGAAAGTCGAAGCGCGATATAGCGAGGGATTACTGTACACTCTATTTTCTGTCCCTTTTCATATACTAATGTTTAGCTCCAAGCTTCCTTTAATTTGCCTCATTCTCCAAAAAACAACAGCATCTATGGTAGTCTTTATTTCTAAAAGACAGACACCCTTACACTCCCTTTGTTGAAAACAACAGCTTTAAATAAATGACACAGGTTTTGAAACTGCGGTATACTATACCAACCAGGAAGCAAATGAGTGAAGTTATTGTACCTAGGCTTTATGAAGATCTTTAGCAAAGCATCGCCACATCTCTCAGGTCAGCGGAGAGAGTAGCCCTAACTCACGTATAACTACATTAAAAACAACTGGGTACTTGTGGAACATGTAAGCACATGGAACATGCAATGTTTAATTTCTAAATTTCTAGTACATTTAAATTATTTCCTTGGCTTTAATATTCTTAGCACTATATTTTTTCTCAAAAAAAAAAAACCAACGTAAAAGCATTACATTTTTTGGCTTGAAAAATTACATTTTTATTACATTTCATCATTTCACTGTAAAACCTGCAAAACACAAATTCAGAACTGTGTAAAGTAAAATGATACAAATTATAATAACTAGCCGAAGCCCGCCGTAGCATATGGCAGTGTAAGAATAGGAACGGAAAACGGTGAGAAAGGAATTCAGTATAACAATGGCTTAGGAAACCATCGTCGCAGTATAATGAAAATAGCAAGGAGCGAAACCAATGCCAATGGTTGAGTGAGTACCTTCCTGTAGCAGGCTACGGAAAACAGACATACAGTATATAGATAGGCACTGTATTCACTGTGTTGCCCAGTCAACACGATAAGTCAGCGCGTCCACCCTATTGCGAGTGGTAAAAGTGCCATTTAAACTAATACAGGTAGACGTGGAAACTGGGTGTTCTGAGGAAAAAACAATAACGTTTTAAACAGTATTGTTTACATACAACAGATTTTGTTGAATCGTTTACATGCAATTATTTATATCCATTTATACACTACTAATGGCAATTATTAAATAATAATAATAAATTATTATTATTATTATATTATTATTATTATTATTATTAAATAATTCCTTCCGTATAAGTAACTGCTTTCTTCCATCTGTGAAACATTTCTAGACTTCGTGTTCTTAAGTAACACAGTACTAAAGTATTAGTTAATGCCCGAGTCACCTCATGTATAGATTACTGTAATGGTATTTCTATCTGTCATCCCACAAAAACGTATCCAGCGCTTACAATTTATTCAAAATTCTGCTGCCAGGATAATAACCTGCTGTTCTAAATCCACTGAACATACTACACCTATTCTCTCTCAACTTCACTGGCTCCCTGTTAACTACAGAATACAATACTAAATACCACACTTAACATTTAAAGCTCTCCACAACCTCACTGATCTCCTACAGACTGACACTCGTCTTGCTCACTCTGATTCTCATCTGCAGCTGTACTTCCTGTACCACACATCAAACTCTGTGCTATGGGAGCTCGTGCGTCTCTCATAGGGCTCCTCAACTCGGGAATTCTCTTCTCTCTCATATATATCAGTTCGATTCAATAACACATTTTAAAACTACCCTCAAAACTTATCTTTTCAAACTGGCATACCAATTGTGAATTTTGCACTGTTACTGCCAGTAATCTTTGTTTGCTTGCTAATTATTGCTGTTTGATCGAATGCGACGGTGGACGCAGAACAAGGATTAGAGATGGTGGGCGAGGCTCTGTCGTGCGTATCCCATGGTTTTAGAGTTGGTGGCCGAGGCTCTGTGAGTTGGCAGGCGTGGCTCTCTGCCTTGCTTGCCCTTAGTTAGAGTTGACGAGCGGGCTTTGGCAGGCGTGGCTCTCTGTCTTGCTTGCCCTCAGTTAGAGTTGGCGGGCAGGGCTCTGTCGAGTGTATCTCATGGTCTTAGAGTTGGCGGGCGTGGCTCTCTGTCTTGCGTGCCCTTAGTGAATCTATACTAATAAACGGCAAAGCCCTCACTCACTCACTCACTCACTCACTCACTCACTCACTCACTCACTCACTCACTCACTAATTCTCCAACTTCCCGTGTAGGTAGAAGGCTGAAATTTGGCAGGCTTATTCCTTACAGCTTCCTTACAAAAGTTGGGCAGGTTTCATTTCGAAATTCTACACGTAATGGTCATAACTGGAAGCTGTTTTTTCTCCATTTACTGTAATGGAGATGAGCTTGAAACCCGTGGGGGCGGAGTTTGACATAATCACGCCTCCCACGTAATCACGCAGTACGTAGAAAACCAGGAAGAGCCCCAAAAAGCGCTGAAGAAAACATGCATTATATAATTGAGAAGGTAGCGAAACAATAAGAAGCGAGCGAGTGATATATACAACCATATTCATGAGTTCTGCTACTTCGGAAACAAAGCACAGTGTAAACCTACACTTTAAATTAAGTTCATAGACAGGCTGCCGCTGGCATTTGTAATTTAGTGCCTGCCCATATAAGGTCGTCCGTCAGCGGCAATCCAATAGCAATCTGCCACGGGTAAATATTCACGGGTGTAGGACTGTGCTTATGGAGAAGAAGATGAGATAGTCAGGGTGGTGTTTGGCACAAACTCAGCGAAACTGCGAGAGAAAGTTTTAAGTACCGGGACTTCGGTAGCATTAGATACAGCCATGGACATAGCACGACATAGCAACAGCACAGCTGGGAAACTTCGATGCATGAACACCGAGCGGCTCATGTGAACTGACGCAGTGCACAGACAAAAAGCAACAGTTCCGAAGAGCGCTGAACAAAAACCGAATTACACAATTGAAAAGGCAGCAAAAAAATATGAAGCGTCTGATACATACAAGATAAGTATGTAATAAGTACAGCTACTGCAGAAACAAAGCACACGGTGGAAAAACTGAATGTCCCGCTAAAGGAAGACAGTGTTAAAAAAAAACCCGTGCATGCAGTGTGTCAGGTCTCAGATAAAGAAGAAGACGAGCTGTTTATTGATGCAGTAAGAAACGAATCTTTTTCATAGCTTATTTAACACACTAAGTCTCCGCTGCGATACGCGGGTATATATATATGTATATATATATATATATACCCTGATCTACATACTCGAATAATGAATACTTTATTCGCAATCAATGATTGTTTTGGTAAAGCCATACTCAGTGTATTCATTAGATGAACGGTAAAAAAGTAAGAGCGAGGGGAGGGTCACTTATTGAGTCATGCAGGCAAAACCACATTAGCACGCGGGCTCGATGTACGAAAAAATATATCTTTTTCAAGTTCTATTTAGTCCATATGTGTCAAATTCAAGGGCCACGGGCCACATTCGGCCCGGCGTGTAATTATATCCGGCCCGCGAGATCATTTTATATACTGTATTATTGTTATTAATGGCCCGGGTATATGAAGCGCTGGTAACACAATAAACTACAGATCCCATAATGCAGCGCTTCACCTGCCTTGCTGAACACTTACCGCGTTAATCAAGTCTAGCTTGCAAGTTATTGCGAAGCTAGCCCACACGATGCTTAAGAGAAAAGTTGATTCTGAAAATAGAGCCTTTAAAAACCGATGGGAGGCTGAGTATATGTTTAGTGACATTGCCGTTAAACCCGTGTGTCTCATTTGTGGAGCTAATGTGGCTGTAATTACAGAATTTAATCTAAGACGGCACAATGAGACAAAACATCAAGATAACCTGAAAGACCTGAATGCAATGCAGAAGATACAGAAAGCAGAACAATTAAATAAGAATCTGACACTTCAGAGGACGTTTTTACCCGTGCACAATCACAAAGTGATTTCAAGTGAAGCTGCTTTTATGGGAGACACAAATGCACCAGTGCAACTTGCCCCACTTTCCCTGTTGCCAAGTAATGTTGAACCAAGTCGTCACTACGGTGTTCCCAAATACGCACTTTGCTGATAAACTGAGCGCACGGCGCGTTGGTGACTTTGAAGAACAAAAAAAGTCCGTCTACATGCGGCTCGAACCTTGTGCATGTTTGGTAGCACATATCTGTGTGAGAAGCTCTTCTCAGTGATTAAGACTAACAAAACAGCACACAGGAGTCGCCTCACTAATGAGCACCTGCAGTCCATCCTGAGAATCTCCACAACACAGAACCTCACACCAAACATAAACGAACTTGTTGCCAAAAAAAGATGGCAGGCGTCCAGCTCTAAAATGACATATGAGCAAAGACAACTGAATGTTTGATTTGTTATTGCTGAAAGGAACACATTTTATTTATATTTCCAGGTTTTGTTATGCAGCATGTTCATATTTGAATTTGTATAATTTTGACAGGATATATTTTTATGGAGAGCAAAATCTTTTGGGATATTTAAAATCTAAGTTTATTTTTTATATAAAATTACATAAGAGTAAAGAAATTTGAATGTTTGTTCTTTTAACGTTTACTTTATTTCTAACTTGTATAATTTAGACAGGATATATTTTTATGGAGAGCAAAATATTATAAGTTGTTTAAGGTTTGAGTTGATTTATTCA
>JANRMT010028174.1:130336912-130356536 GCA_026402145.1 Polypterus bichir lapradei
TAGGTATTTTAGACTTACTTTACATTGTTCAGGTACCCATTTCCTTTATCATTCCAACCGTACCCCCATTAACATGTCTATCGAGGTAATCACCATCGATCAAAGAACTGTCACTTACCAAGTGGTTTCCATGCCCGGAGATGGCACCTGCCTTTCCATTCTCTTTGTTACATATTGCACAGCCATATCAGGCTCACTATTGATATCCGGAGGAACATTGTGTCTTATGTATTGAATGACTGGGACAGGTTCAAGGTGTGGACTGATGACGGTACAGGAGATAATTATACTACACAGGAGCACTAGAAGAGTGAAATGCTTAAGTGTACCGAAATGGCCAAATATTTTACACCTTTGGAAAACCGCCAATGCCTCTTAAACATCTTAGCTTCACAGGTGACGATTTCAGTAGTGGACACTTTGATGTTTAGAAATGTTTAAACTCTCAAAAGCTGGATGTGAAGTTATCAATGAAACTGGTTGTATACTTACAACGCTTGACAGATGCCGAATGTCTCTTCAACACAAGTCCTACAAATACTGTCGTAACTGAAACAAACCATGAAACTCAAACCGATTATGACAGCAGCAATCCAAGCTGTGAGATTTGAAACAAGATTACTGTTCACATGGCCAACTGTACGTTGCATGCTCAAGAGTGGGCTCAGCGCACAGCTACAGCTTGGTCATATTGCAACTGGAGGGCCGAACTGACAACGTGGCATACAAAGAGATCTTTAACAAATAATTATTGGTATATTTTCCCTCAGTTTAAAAAGGTTTCATTTTCTTCTTAATAAAAATTTTAAGGCAGTACTTCACCGCTGCGAAGCGCGGGTATTTTGCTAGTATATATATATATATATATATATACACACATACACACTAGACATTAAGCCTGTTAAAATAACGGGCGCTAGAACAGTAGTGCATAAACATTTGTATGAACAGTCTATATTAAATGGCAAGGGACCTTGTATGTGGCTGTAATATGTGTCACTGTATTGTGTGCCTTTAATTTTCTCTCTCAGTAATACTGGTTTGTATTTCCGTAAAATGCCTGCAATTTTGTCTGACAGTAATACAGTGGTCGGTTCATGACCATAATTTGTTCCAAAACTCTGGTTGTAACCTGATTTGGTCGTGAAGCGAAGTAATTTCCCCCATAGGATTGTATGTAAATACAATTAATCCGTTCCAGACCGTATGAACTGTAAGTAAATATATATTTTTATAAGTTTTTAAGCACAAATATAGTTAACTATACCATAGAAAGCACAGCGTAATAGTAAACTAAATGTAAAAACATTTAATAACACTAAGAAAACCTTGAACAACAGAAAACTAACACTGCAAGAATGTGCGCTATAGCCTTATGACCCGCTCACTAAAAACTCTTTTTTTAATGAGTTTTAAGCACAGGGGAACAAATGAACATTTGAAAAATCTGTAATTTAATAAACAACCAAGAAAAGTAACATTGCAACAATGCACGCGTGCGCCTGTGTGTGTGTGTCTCTCTCTCTCGCGGGCCTGCGTGTGTGTGTGTCTTAAGCGCGCGCCTCTGTGTCTGTCTGTCTGTCTGTCGCTCGTGCCTGTGTGTGTGACGCGCGTGTTTGTGTGAGACTCGCACGCGCCTGTGTGTGTCTCTGTCTCTCTTTCTGCACAGGGAATGCACAGAAAGAGACTGAACACGTGCTGTGTGGCCCCGCACATGCACACTTCTCCAGAAGTCACACACACGGACACCGCACGCCTGTGTGTGTGTGCGTGCGTGCCTCACTCGCGAGCGCCTGTGTGTGTGTGTGTATATATATATATATATATATATATATATATATACATACCTGCGTATCACAGCGGAGAAGTAGTGTGTTAAAAAAGCTATGAAAAAGTGTGTTAAAAAAGCTATGAAAAAGAAAAGGGAACATTTTAAAAATAACGTAACATGACTGTCAATATACAGTATTTGTTTTGTGAGTGTTACTGATTGTTGCTGTCATCAAGGATTTGATTATCATTTCTTTCAATCAGGTTCGTATTTGTAGGATGTGTTGTGTTCAAGTTACATTCCGTGTTTGTCAATCGTTGTAAAGATGACAGGTTTCATTCATCGATTCGTTTCTTACTGCATCAATAAACAGCTCGTCTTCTTCTTTATCTGAGACCTGACACACTGCATGCACGTTTTTTTTTTTTTTTTTTTTTACACTACACTGAGCCTGCCAAATTTCAGCCTTCTACCTACACAGGAAGTTGGAGAATTAGTGATGAGTGAGTCAGTAAGTCAATGAATGAGTGAGTCAGTCAGTCAGTGAGGGCTTTGCCTTTTATTAGTATAGATATATCTCTGTACCACCCTGTGACACTCTCAGTGCTAACTCACCCTTCAATGCAGTCAGTTATAATAGCAAGGCAGAAAAGCAAATTATCTATTCAAGAACATTGAATTTAACATCATGATAGAAGAATGAATGTTGAAATAAAAAAAGAACAAAAAAGAGCTGCATATAATAAAAATCAAGAACAAAGAGAATCGTCCAATAAATAAGAAAGAGAAAACTATTCTTAACAATATGCAAGCAGAAATTCAAAAATGCAACATTTATAGAATGTAGGTTAGCAGATAAAGTAATTGATAATATTGTTTTGATGTGGCGTTAATGTAATTTAATTTTTTGTTTTACTTTTTTTACTATGTTTTATTATTCATTAGTATTTAAAATAGACAGCTGTAGTGAAATATTCAAGTAACTGATTTTCTATCTATAATAGCAAAGGACCAAACTGTCTTCCTCCCACACCCTACATACTGTTCTATATACCATCTCTTCAAATACAATCACTTTCTCTAATGGAGAGGCACCCTGACGCCCTTCATGTGGCTCAGTCACAAGATAGCAGGTGCCTATGACCAGCCTCCGGGGGTGGCAAGTGAAACGAGGAGGGGACAGAGCCCCCTAGTACTGTATATGTAAATGAAAACAAATAAATGCAGACACACACACATAGTATATACACAGGATAAATAGACAGACATAGATAAATATATATTGATTTCATTAGCTTCTAGTTTCAATCAAAAAATACAAAAAAAAAAGTACAAAAAATAATCACAATTTAGCAGTGCTTCAGTAATGCATACATATATAATTTAAAGTGGAAACATAAGGAAACTGTAAACTTACTTGAAACTGACATTGTTAACATCCCATTGCCAAAAGCAGACAGTTCCATCAGCCCCAGTAGAAACTATGTACCTCATAGAGCTTCTGACCATTGGACAAAACTACAGATATAAGCAATAAGTGTTTTAAGTAATGAAACAAATTTTTCCCCAAAGAATGAATCACATTTTTTTATTTCTAATCTAATTCCATAATAGGATAAAAGTGGCAGCTGCAAAAGATTTTTTTTTTTTGCCTTTTAAGAGAAAATTTTGAAATAGGCATGATTTCTGCAATCCCACACTGTAGTAGCCCTGAATTGTACAGATATATAAAAACAACAATGGGATAAGCCTCGATTTGTATAAAACACAATTTTTACTTTGTATTTAGTTTGACTTGACAGATGTAAGATGGATCTAGGCAGAAAGCAATCAAATATTTCTCCTGTATAAATATAGTAGACTGACAAATAAAAAATAAATTGAATTGTTATTTCTTAGAACTCTGGAATGTACTATAGAAAATCCACATCACCATTACAGCAATCTATAAAAATTAGCAACCAAAGAAGTTGCAAAAACCACACTTGCAAAAAGTATCAGAGCTGCAGCCTCCCATCAGTTCTAATTACACTTACAATAAAGAACTGGCAGGGCAGCAATTTTGGAAGCACTTGCAGCCACTGCGCTGCATGATATTTTATGATCAAACATGATTTCTGTTCTTTGCACAGTACATGACACTACATGTCTGCAGAAGGACAGACACAGTAGAGTCTAGAACAGCTGAAGTACTACTACCATGGGAAAAAAAAATCCCACTTCCCAACAATGACTTTTGTGATGCTGAAAAAAAGACCAAGCTTTATCAGGCAAACAAAATAATATAGCAAGAATAAAAGTCTAACTAGTTTACTGATCTTTACCAAAAATATAGGTAAGCTATCAGTGGAAACTATAAAAGAAATCAAAGAAAGCAAGCAAGAAAACATGTCAAATTACCTGCAGAGAAGTAATAGATCCTGTATGTCCTTGTAAAACTGCGACAGGAGCACAGGTACGCAAACACCAGACTCTAATCACTTTGTCACAACTGCCTGCAGCAATTAATGTGTTCTCAAAGTTCACTGCAAGGTCCGAAATTTCAGCTGAATGTCCACGCAGAGTTGAGAGCAATCGTCCATCAAATGAGGACCAAATCTTTACCAAGCAATCATCTGCACCCTGAAAAAAAAAATATCTTGACATGTGAAATTCAGTTCATTAAATTGCTACAGACTCAAATTCATGATGGAGTCCTAATACAATCCAGCAAAAATGTTTTAACTGTACACAGATCCAAAAGTTGTAATTTTTTTTATACTTACAGTAAATATTCTTTGTCCTGTTCGATCAAAAGCAATGCAGTATACAGCTGAAAGATGTCCCAGAATTCGTTTGTGCATTTTTATGTGCTGGTAGTTACTCACAGGATAAATGAAACTAAAACACTGTATGCCTGTCAGCTGTCTTGCATGATACACTTTAACTGAAAGATAAAGTAATGTATAAGATTATCTAAAATGCATATTAACAATCTAGTAAAAGTCAATGGTTTTCTATTGACAGTGTGCTGTCTGAGGAGGAAAACATTTGTAATAATCTAAAAAACATTACTAAAAAGTAATATCAAATTTTTTGGCAACTGACTAATAAGAAGTCAAAATAAAACAAATTGTTTTCAAAACACTATGCAGAAGAGTGCTATGCAGAATATACTTGTTATATTTTACAAGAAAAGCCACTTTTAAGTATGCTAACTAATCAAAGACAGCTACCTCAATGACCTACCCAAATGTCAGCATATGTTGGTAAAATTTGTGTCAGTCTTCAGTAATAGTTACATAGGGATGTTTTTAAATAACAAACACACCTGATGTGAGTGAAATGTTAGCTCTGGTCTTTATGTGCTTTCTGTTCTTGTGTAAAATATGACTAATTAAAAGTACAAGCACTGTCATATTAAAATCAGGTACTCCAGCACAATGTAAACTAGGACCATCTCTAGAACCTTAACTTAAAGGACCACTTTAAAATTCAGTTACAATGAATTTAGAAATATACATTAACACAAACACAACTTAGAAATCACAGGTCTCATTTGGCTGCAGTGCTTGTAAGCTTCTGCGATAATTTGCTTGCTCTTGTTCTGAAGTTCATCCCTGCATGGAATGTAAATCTTGCTTAAAGTATAACAAAGTCTCACAAACATAAGAAAAAAGTAGAGGGATGTAAAGCATTTTCCCTTCTCTATAGTAAATTAACATATCATTTTTAATCAGTATTTGAGAACTTAACATTGTTCAACAAGTTCTGCTTGTGTATAAAAATTTCTAATTCATTATGAAAACAGAATGGCAACATACATTTGTCTAAGCTCAAAAGCTTTAAATTAATTTTTGTATATATTCAAAAAAATCTTTTACATGTGAAAATTGTAATCTCAGTTTAATAATGGCACTACTGTAAACAATAAGTTATTGTCTCACAAGAACTTACCCTGTGTCAGATCTAGATGACTTGTGTATTATCAACCATAAAGGAGTATTGTCTACTCTGAATATGGAGACTGTTTTTTATACCCAACATTCATTTCCACAAATGAAAAAGATTTAATTTGGTTTAACTAAGTAAAACATTTCCCTCATTAGGTATAATGCATTAACAAAAATTACTAAGAAATGATTTCAATGTTAATTTCAAATAAAAAGGAAACAATACATTGCAATATATTACAGAACATAATGGCAATAGGTTATAAAACAAAAATAAATATATTATTGTATAGGGACCTGAGAATTGTGATAATATTGTCTGACGGGCTCCCTGGCAATTCCCATACTTATTACATACTATTCTATAACATTAAAATATATGTATATGACATTTATAGTTACATACGTTTCACCCCATTATCTAAACCTGGAATTTGCATATTTGGAAATATGACTGAATGCATTATTTCAGTTTTAGGTATTCAAATGTCATAGCAAATAAATACATATAATAAATTTGTTTTAACCAAAGGAAAATAAGATTTCAAACAAAAGAAATTCTTAATAGCAATATCTCATCTGCACCAATATCCTGCTATTAAAACTGTAGGTGCAGGTAAAATCTGAATTTCATAATTAAGAAAATAATTTTTAAATTGAAAAATACATTGCTTTTTACCAATATTAGGCGAGTTCTTGAAGTGTTGCATCACCAGAGATCTCCCATTACAGAGCACTGCAAATTCTGAACCCTTCCGTAGACCATTCTTACAATCTTTTGAAATAGAAGAGAATAAATGCCATAAATATTTTAAACAAAGGCTTCACACTTACTGCACACGAGTTAGGAATAAGTATTAAACAGAGAACAATGCTTAGCTTACACACTAATATTTATTTAAACCAGTGGTAGTATATTATAAAAGAACAAGGATGAAGGTGATCAAATTAATACTGCCACAGGTCAGGGAAATGCAGATTTAAAATGCACTATTTAGAGTATTATTATTTTTCCCAAAATTACAAGGCGGCACTGATACCTGTGCTATTTTTTTAGTTAGATGACATGTATTGTATTCAGCGGCATTTTTAGATCGTGTGTGTTGCAAAGTTCATAACAGTTTTCTTATTTTGCTGTATCTAAATGTTCTTCATAATATAGCCAAGCTTATAAATTCCCTTTTAAGCCATAGTGTGCTTTTCCTAAGAATCAAAAACCATTCTTTCATAAGTAGATGACTGACTCTGAATGGCCAATTTATCAAAACACTTTTTTTTTTCTTTCATACATTGTTATAGGAATCCATGTCACTCTGGTGGTTCTGTAAGACCAAGCTTAATTTTCTGTAGAGACTGATGTAATTTTAAAGCCACTGTACTGATGGAAGAAAAAAGCCAAGGAATAAAAAGGGGTGATAAAATATTCTTTCAATGTATTTCTACTTTTTTGTAAGTTGTCACATAGACCTGAATCTTGTTTATAAGCAGACTGTATTAGGCAGTGTTTGACAGCACAGTAATCAAAAAGGACTTGATAGTGGAGCTCCTTTTCAAGTTAGAAGATATACCTAAATCAAGGTATTTGTAGAGAGGCAGCTAAAAACAGCATCACTGATGTTGAAAATACTCCTAAAATTATATCCATCCATCTATCCTCTTCCACTTATCCGAGATCGTTTCACGGGGGCAGCAGCTTGAGCAGAGATGCAAAGACTTCCTTCTCCTCGGCCACTTCTTCTAGCTTTTCCAGGAGAATCCCAAGGCATTCCCAGGCCAGCCGGGAGACATAGTCCCTCCACGTGACCTGGACCTTCCCCGGGGGCTCCTCTCGGTTGGACGTGCCCGGAACTTCTGTCCGTAAAAGTTATTAACATAATTGGTGACAAAGGGCAGGCCTGGCGGAGTCCAACTCTCACTGGAAACGGGTTCGACTTACTGCCGGCAATGCGGACAAAGCTCTGACACCGGTAGTACAGGAACCGAACAGCCCTTATCAGGGGGTCCGGTACCCCATACTCCCGGGGCACCCCCCCACAGGATTCCCCGAGGGACACGGTCGAACACCTTTTCCAAGTCAACAAAACACATGTAGACTGGTTGGGCAAGCTCCCATGCACCATCCAGGACCCTGTTAAGGGTGTAGAGCTGGTCCACTGTTCCACAACCAGGACGAAAACCACACTGATCCTCAAGTATAAACTTTTCCAGGGAGACGGAGGAGTGTTATCCCTTTGTAGTTGGAACACACCCTCCGGTCCCCCTTCTTAAAGAGGGGGACCACCACCCCGGTCTGCCAAACCAGAAGCACTGTCCCCAATGTCCATGCGATGGTGCAGAGGCGTGTCAACCAAGACAGTCCTATAACATCCAGAGCCTTGAGGAACTCCGGGCGTATCTCATCCACCCCCGAGGTCCTGCCACCAAGGAGTTTTTTGACCACCTCGGTGACCTCAGTCCCAGAGATGGGGGAGCCCACCTCCGAGTCCCCAGGCTCTGCTTCCTCATTGGAAGGCATGTTAGTGGGATTGAGGAGGTCTTCGAAGTACTCCCCCCACCGACCCACAACATCCCGAGTCGAAGTCAGCAGCGCACCATCCCCACCATATACAGTGTTGACACTGCACTGCTTCCCCCGTCTGAAAGTTGTTCTCCATGGCCTCCCCAAACTCCTCCCACGCCCGAGTTTTTGCCTCAGCAATCACCGAAGCCTCATTCAGCTTGGCCTGCAGGTACCTATTAGCTGCCTCCAGAGTCTCACAGGACAAAAAGGTCCTGTAGAACTCCTCCTTCAGCTTGATGGCATCCCTCACCGCCGGTGTCCACCAACGGGTTCGGGGATTGCCGCCATAACAGGCACCAACCACCTTACGGCCACAGCTCCGGTCAGCCGCCTCAACAATAGAGGCACGGAACACAGCCCATTCGGACTCAATGTCCCCCACCTCCCTTGGGACGTGGCTGAAGTTCTGCCGGAGCTGTGAGTTGAAGCTACTTCTGACAGGGGACTCTGCCAGACGTTCCCAGCAGACCCACACAATACGTTTGGGCCTATCAGGCCTGACCAGCATCCTCCCCCACCATCGAAGCCAAATCACCACCAGGTAGTGATCAGTTGACAGCTCCGCCCCTCTCTTCACCCGAGTGTCCAAGATATGTGGCCAAAGTCCAATGACACGACCACAAAGTCGATCATCGAACTGAGGCTTAGGGTGTCCGGCGTCCTGGTGCCAAGTGCACATATGAACACCCCTATGCTTGAACATGGAGTTCGTTATGGACAATCCGTGACTATAAAATTATATTAAACTTGTTATTATGAAGCTGTAATTTTATAACTGTCAAGTACATGGCTGTACTCAGGTCCTAATCTGGGATCCTGAGGTGGTTTATCATGTGGTGGGTGTGGCAACACACTGTATCAGCACATGCTCCTCCTCTAATGGCACAAATACCACTAATGACAATATAGAAACCACAGTTCAATGTACAGTAATCCCTCCTCAATCGCGGGGGTTGCGTTCCAGACCCCCCCGCGATAGGTGAAAATCCGCGAAGTAGAAACCATAAGTTTGTATGGTTATTTTTATATATTGTAAGCCCTTATAAACTCTCCCACACTGTTTATAAATATTCCCCGCAGAGTTATACAGCATAATCCCTTTGTATTCTCTTAGATATTAGGTAAGATTCATTGAAATTATGTATATAAACACACTGTTTATATACAGTAAAACCTAAATATTATTTTAAAGATATTGAGTGTCTCCGATATCACATATGTTACAGCCATTACGATAGACAGGCCACCAGCAATAAATACGTACAATGCAAGAAAAATAGTATACAGTAAATGTGTGTACAGTGACACTAAACGTACGTACATGTACTAAGCACTGTAAGAAGAAAATTAATTATGGTTACTCACCAACAATGACACGATGACTTGTCCGATAACAATGAGTTTAATTTTACTGCACAACAAAGGAGAGCGTTACAGCCCTTGTAAAGGAGCCACTTCAGGCGATTGTATAGCACTGCCGTTGTTCTTCTTCTGGCAGTCTTCAATCCAAATCCCTAAAGCAGATTCCATCCAGACTACTGCCTTATTACATCCACTTACAACTCGTTTTGCACCCTGGTTAAAAGGACACTGCAGCCGTAGATCTTATATTCCTTTCCTACTTTTTAAATAAAAAGAATCGTAGCCTTCAACAAATCCAAAACGTTTACCTTTTCGGCAATCGTTAACATCTTCTTCTTGCGCTTGGGCACGGCCCCTGAAGCAGTAGCAGATCGTTTTGGAGCCATAATGAAGGGCTTGACTATGCACAAAGATAAACACAAAAGAGCACAACTCTTTACACAGCGAAACATGTTGATGCTGAATGAGCGAGACGAGACTTCCTGGTTAACACTGCATTCAGCACGCAGGAACTCAACTGCGTGCTCTGATTGGTTAGCTTCTCAGTCAGGAGAACTTAACTGCGTGCTCTGATTGGTTAGCTTCTCAGCCATCCGCCAATAGCGTCCCTTGTATGAAATCAACTGGGCAAACCAACTGAGGAAGCATGTACAGGAAGTAAAAAGACACATTGTCCGCAGAACCCGCGAAGCAGTGAAAAATCCGCGTTATATATTTAGTTATGCTTTCATATAAAATCCGCGATAGAGTGAAGCCGCGAAAGTCGAAGCGCGATATAGCGAGGGATTACTGTATTTACTTAATACTGGATGACCATTATAGTCAAATGAATATAAACCTGAATTACACGAGCAGCTGTCTCCATTTCTACCTTAACTTTGTCAATTCAAAATATTACTATGAATCCTGCTCATTGTTTATAGAAACAAAGTATATGTCTCTTCTGCATAGCAATGTATACATTTTACTAAGTGTGGTGTTCAAGATTTTTTTTGCATATTTACTTAATGTTAAAAGTTTTTTTTTTTTTTTTTTGTTTTTTTTTAAGTCATTGCTTGTTAATAGGCACAAATGCTGACATTATACTTGAATGAATTGAAATATACAAATGTACCTGCACTTTGTCACTATACTAAGAAATACCATCTACAGAAAGTGAATACAAATAAAAAATAAGATGTTTTACTAATTCAATATACTACCAGTCCAGTTTTTCTTCAAATTTATTCTGTTGAAATACAACAAATAACCTAAAATTGTGAAAAGGTAAGAGATAAACTGCCAGAGGTTTAAATTTAAAGTTTAGATTCGCAAAAACTGAAAAAAAAGAAATTTTACAATATTACAAATTGGCTTTCTTCAGAAAACAACTAACAGGTTACAAATCTACAGATGTTCTGCTGCAATTAAAAGTAAATTAAGCCTTGCAAGTTGAAGCAAACAATTTGCATACGTGTCCCAAATTCTGCTGATTACTTACAAACTTTTTGTTGTCTTAAAGCACAGTTGGAACAGACTGTGTTACTACACCTTAAGTACTACTTAGGCAATATTACACTGTAGAAAGTTGTAAACTCCAGGGACAAAGGCAAGAATATAGCAATTAACAAATGAAATGAGACAGAGTATTATTACTATTAGAAGTGTAAGTCTTTAATTTAGAGAAACTGCAAATAAAAATGAAAATGTTCGTGAATATGGCATCCTACACAATCCAAACACATTTGGGAACTGGAAATAACTCTGATAGGAAGAGATCTGGCAGACCCAAAATCACAACCCAAACAGAATACAAGTTTCTGAAGGTCATCAGCTTGCGTGATAAGCACCTCACAGCTTCATAATGGTCAAATAAAGCAAGTCTCTGTTTCAACTGTGAAGAGGAGACTTTGTGCTGTAGGTTTGACAATGCGAGTGGCAGTAAGAAAGCCATTCCTTTAATCTGGTTACCACAGTTTGGCTGTTAAATCTAAAAAAAGTGGCTGCTTTAAAAAATTCTGTACACTTAATTGACTTTTTTTATTTGCCATGGTTTGTTTTATGCCTTGATTTCATGAAACATTAAGACATTAAACTATGTGCATTTCAATAAAAATTGAAAAAAACTGAGGTGTTCCTTTTAACTGGTAACTTGTGTAACTTTCACAATGAGCCATGGCCTCTCCAAGCAGAATAAGGCAAACAATAAGAAGCATGCTCAAACCTAGCCAACTCATAAACATTCACACACACCCTAGAAATGACAAAAAGACAGTCATCTCCAAAGGTAAACCCACGAAACAGAACAGTGTTTCATATGTCTGGTTTCTCTAAAGAATATAAAATAGAATCAAAATAAAATTTTGTAGTTACCTCACTGAAACAACCTCATGCTCAATAACATTAGCAATTGTTGAGGGGATAGAGGTCACTTTCCTATCTAATTCAGGTCTTCCAGACAGAAAAGGGGGTGCCTTTGTGCAGCACTCGCAGTGGAAGAAACTTGACAAAGACAAAGGAAAGGTGCAAACTGTATATAGTAGTCCCAGAACCATGTAGCCCATCGCTGGAGGTTCCCAGGTGTTAAGTATTGCAGGGTGTTAAGGTAATACAAGGTTAACAGGCTAAGGTATTTTTAGGTGCACTTCTTGTCCATCTATTAGCAAAGAACCAAGAGGCTTGTACACCGATCAGCCACAACACTAAAACCACCTGCCTAATACAGTGTAGGTGCCTCTCGTGCTCCAAAAACTATCTCTGATCTGTCGAGGCATGGATTCCACAAGACCTTTAAATGTGTCTTTGTATTATCTGGAACCAAGATGTTAGCAACAGATCCTTTAAATCAGGGAAGTGTGGGGCCCCCGTGGATAATGCATGTTTTTCCAGGACATCCCACAGATCTTCTATTAGATTCATATCTGGGGAATTTGAAGCTATGTCATCACCTTGAACTCTTTATCATGTTCCTCAAATCATTCTAGAACAATTTTTGCAGTATGCTAGAGAGCATTGCCCTGCTGAAAAAGGCCACTACCATCAGGCAATCACCACTGCCATGAACGAATGTACATGGTCTGCAACAGTCGTTAAACTAACATTCACAAGAATGCCAGGACCCAAAATTTCCCAGCAAAACACTGCTCAGAGCACTACACTGCCTCCACCCGATTCCCCTTTTCCCATAATGCACCCTGCTCCCTTCTCTTCTCCAGATAAACAACAGACATGCACCTGGTCATCTACATGATCTTAAAAAACCCCACGATTCATCAAACCATACCACCTTCTTCCATTGTTCCATGGCCTACTTTCAGCAGCTGCCAAGGGTCAGCATGGGCACTCTACCTGGAGTGTGACTACACAGCCCCACATGCAGCAAGCTCTGATGTACTGTGTGTTCTATGACTAGCATTGTTTTTCAGCAATTTGGGCAACAGTAGTTCATCTGTGGGATCAGACCAGTTGGGCTAGCCTTCACTCATGACACGCATCAATAGGCCTTGAGAGTCTATGAACCTGTCACCAGTTCAGCAGTTTTTCCTTGGATCACTTTTGGGAGGTACTAACCTCTGCATACCTGGAACACCCCACAAGACCTGCTGTTTTGGAGATTCCCGTCTTCTATCCATCACACTTTGCCCTTGTCAAAGTTGTTCAGATCTTTATGCTTGGTCATTTTACTTGCTTCCAACATCAAGAACTGATAGTTCACTTGCTGCCTAATATATCCCACCCCTTGACATGTGCCAGTGTAAAGAGATTATCAATGTTATTCACTTCACCTGTCAGTGATTTTAATGTTGTGGCTGATCGGTGTATAGTACTTTACATGAATAAGGAATACGCAAGTGTGGTGAAGGTATTCGATAAAACAGAAAGATATACTTAAAAGATTATTACAATCGAATAGTTACTACATTCACCACTTTCATTTGCAAAACACACAGTGTCTCAATCTATATAAAGAAGAAGGGAAGTCACACTATATTTTCTGACCTCTTAAAGCAAAAAAAGAGCACAGATGAGAGGGAAAAAATATAAATGGCTGCATTTAAAGTAGTTGAGCATACATAAACAATTTCATCTGGGTATTGTATTTGTGCACACAGAGAATCATTTTTGAGAATGGCTTTGTTTTAAAGTGCAACAATCATTTGTTACAGTGCACAAGTCAGAAACATTTCATGATTAACAAATGCACTGTGAGAAAAGCATAAAAATATCAATAACAGCATAAGTATACAGTGCATCCGGAAAGTATTCACAGTGCATCAATTTTTCTGCATTTTGTTAAGTTACAGCCTTATTCCAAAATGGATTCATTTTTTTCCTCAGAATTCTACACACAACACCCCATAATGAAAACTTGAAAAAAGTTTACTTCAGATTTTTGCAAATTTATTAAAAATAAAAAAAACTGAGAAATCATATTGTACATAAGTATTCATAGCCTTTGTCATGAAGCTCAAAATTGAGCGCAGGTGCATCCTGTTTCCCCTGATCATCCTTGAGATGTTTCTGCAGCTTAGCTTAATTGGAGTCCACCTGTGGTAAATTCAGTTGATTGGACATGATTTGGAAAGGCACACACCTGTCTATATAAAGGTCCCACAGTTGACAGTTCATGTCAGAGCACAAACCAAGCATGAAGTGAAAAGAATTGTCTGTAGACCTCTGAGACAGGATTGTCTCGAGGCACAAATCTGGGGAAGGTTACAGAAACATTTCTGCTGCTTTGAAGGTCCCAATGAGCACAGTGGCCTCCATCATCCGTAAGTGGAAGAAGTTCGAAACCACCAGGACTCTTCCTGGAGCTAGCCGGCCATCTAAACTGAGTGATCGGGAGAGAAGGGCCTTAGTCAGGGAGGTGACCAAGAACCCAATGGTCGCTCTGTCAGAGCTCCAGAGTTCCTCTGTGGAGAGAAGAGAACCTTCCAGAAGGACAACCATCTCTGCAGCAATCCACCAATCAGGCCTGTATGGTAGAGTGGCCAGACAGAAGCCACTCCTCAGTAAAAGGCACATGGCAGCCCGCCTGGAGTTTGCCAAAAGGCACCTGAAGGACTCTCAGACCATGAGAAACAAAATTCTCTGGTCTGATGAGACAAAGATTGAACTCTCTGGTGTGAATGCCAGGCGTCACGTTTGGAGGAAACCAGGCACCGCTCATCACTAGGCCAATACCATCCCTACAGTGAAGCATGGTGGTGGCAACATCATGCTGTGGGGATGTTTTTCAGCGGC
The DNA here is from genome assembly GCA_026402145.1 of Polypterus bichir lapradei. Taxonomy (NCBI): domain Eukaryota; kingdom Metazoa; phylum Chordata; class Cladistia; order Polypteriformes; family Polypteridae; genus Polypterus; species Polypterus bichir. Next base: position 130,351,764 of record JANRMT010028174.1, read on the forward strand.
AGGAACTGGGAGACTAGTCAGGATAAAGGGAAGGATGACTGCAGCAATGTACAGAGACATCCTGGATGAACACCTGCTCCAAAGTGCTCTTGACCTCAGACAGGGGCGACGGTTCATCTTTCAGCAGGACAACGACCCTAAGCACACAGCTAAGATATCAAAGGAGTGGCTGCAGGACAACTCTGTGAATGTCCTTGAGTGGCCCAGCCAGAGCCCAGACTTGAATCCGATTGAACATCTCTGGAGAGATCTTAAAATGGCTGTGCACCGATGCTTCCCATCCAACCTGATGGAGCTTGAGAGGTGCTGCAAAGAGTAATGGGCGAAACTGGCCAAGGATAGGTGTGCCAAGCTTGTGGCATCATATTCAAAAAGACTTGAGGCTGTAATTGCTGCCAAAGGTGCATCGACAAAGTATTGAGCAAAGGCTGTGAATATTTATGTTCATGTGATTTCTCAGTTTTTTTTATTTTTAATAAATTTGCAAAAACCTCAAGTAAACTTTTTTCACATTGTCATTATGGGGTGTTGTGTGTAGAATTCTGATGAAAAAAATGAATTTTTAATCCATTTTGTAATAAGGCTGTAACATAACAAAATGTGGAAAAAGTGATGCGCTGTGAATACTTTCCGGATGCACTGTAAAAACAAAGTACAAACCTAACAATAATAAAATGTTCCGATATACCGTGTTTAAATATAAATTTATTTTTAATGTGAATATTAAAATCTTAACTCTGCAACACTCATTAGGACAAGCTAAGTATAAATAAAATGGTCATAAAGTCCAAATCTTCATGAAAATTTGTAGTATTGCTTAAGATGTTTTAAATGATAGATTTAAAAGAGTTCATAGTTATCTAAACAGACATGCCAGTTAATTGCACAAAGCAAGCAAGCATTCAGCAGATATCATACCTTTAGGTTTATCCAGTAAGCATTGCCACCGAGTTCCAAGCAAAGATTGGACTCCAGATATACCCGTGTGATTCTTCTCCAGAAGTGGTCCAATTTGTTTACAAATTTGTAATAGATGATCAGCGGCCACATGCTTGTTAGCACAAACCTAAACAAATCATATAAAATAATGTTTATCAAAATATACAATAGGTGAAATTATATATTAACTAAAACAATTATTTTTTACAATTATCATTTAAAACTAAAGGAACATTTTATTTAAGTGAGGTGCTAGTATTTCTGTAGTTTGAAATGCATTTGAAACCAATAGTCATAGTAAGACATTAAATGCATGAAAGATTGAAAACAAGAACAAACTGCATAGAAACAAATAAATTTCAGGTTGTATACTAATATCTCTGCCAACTTTCACTCCATCAAGCCCACTGTGCTGGAAGCCATTAACCAATCAACAAGATGCTACATTCAGTTTTCATATAGTGTGGGTGTACATACATAAAACATAACATTTTTGCTAACATCAGAAGACAATTTGCAGCGGTGCCTGGTTGTCCAAAAGTACCCACAGCATATTACTGCACTTATATTGTAACAAGGGCACTTGGTAAGAATGAAGGTGTTTTTCATTAATCATAAGCAGTGACATTCCATTAACACAGAACACAGATGTTAGCATTTTGCGCCGCAAACCACTGAGCAGCATGTTAAAACTGCCATGTAGCATTTACCCAGCGCCACGGCACTTCATAGGGGACCTATCCTCCCTGATAGTTGATTGAGTGCAAGTGAGTTTTGCATAACATTTTGCTTAAAACAAATTATACTACCGAAGCCCTGAAATGATATAGGCAGACAATTAAGAGGTGGTAAACACAAAATACAGTGGAGTAGCATCCTTACTCTGAGGGTCTACACAGGCAGTGTTATCTACAGGTGTAGTAAATAAAAATGGAAGCATGTTTCAAACCAGATGACTCTCTCTGTACCTCTAGCTATTCTACAGAAGTAAAGAAACAAGTTTATCTACATGTTCATTGTAAAATAAAACATGTTACTACTGTATGTATATGACAATAAACTTGAACTTGAAAGAAAGAAAAATCAGGCATTGCATCATCATCAGATCATTCTTTACATCGGTGCTTCTCAAACTTTAGGGTTCCATGACCCAGTTTTCCCTTTTCAAATTCATGACCCACTATCAGCAAACTGTGAACCATCTCTCACTGGAAGTTACACGATCAGTAGAGCATGCTCCTGATGAAACAAGTATGATTGGAAGAGTGGAGAAACATTTCACAGCGCCGTCCAACAGCGGAACTGTGACTCAGGACATGCCGGCAGCCCAACTTGTCGAAGGCCAGCCCTCCTGGGACGGGCAGCTTCATCCTACGGGCTTCAGCTGGTGGTGGGGCAGTGTGATAGACGACCAGGAACCCTGCCCACCGGGACACCTGGAGGAAGGACGAACCGGGAGAGCGGCACTTTTCCCTGGGCACCCAGACAGTCCTTGATCCCTGGGGGACAGCGCTTCCGGGACACCAGGAAGCGCCGACAGATCAGGGATGGTTTATGCCCGGAGTGCTTCCAGGTGCAAGGGCAGCACTTCCGCCACACTGGGGAGTGCTGCCAGAAGTTCATCATCAGGCACCTGGAGCACATCTGGAGCAAGATAAAAGGGGCCGCCTCACTCCAATCAGGGAGCCGGAGTCGGGTGGAAGAACGACAGAGCTTGCGAGACAGGAGTGGAGGCGGGCGAAGGACCAAGGACTGAACTGTAAACAATAATTGTAAATAGTGTGTGAATAAATGTGTGTGTTGTGGACACTGTATTGTCGTGTCTGTCTGTGGCTGGGCTAACCTCTTACAAAATATATATATGGAGTAGTCCACTCTGCTCATGCTCAACCACAGCCACACGAGTTGGTGTGAAGTCTACAGAAGATGTAAAAGCTTATACAAGTGTAACTTGCACTGGGTGAAATGGTATATGCTTACACTTAAATTTTTTCAGTGCTTGCAAGCACCACACTTCTCACTCAACCCAAGCCCACAAACTCTACCCCAAGCTTTGTGGTACGTGCATATTGTACGTTCACACAACAAGCTACCATACACTTGCCCGAGTCCGGTTCCAGTCTCTTCCACTCAATTTGTACCACAGCTGCACTTGACTACAAGTTCACCTCAGACAAGGTACGACCTATCCAGCCCACTTAACTGATGCCTCTGCAAGTTCACTAATACAGTAAAACTGCTAGGGAATCTTAGGTTGTTTTTTTGTCCCAAAGACCACCCACAGCTAAAAATAATAATCTAACTTCTCTGTCTATGCACAATGCAAACTCAACAGCTTAAAGAACACTCTCGCTACCAGTGAAATAAATGTACATCGAGCATGCGCAGAACAGCTTTGGAGCATGTTTCAATAGGTTGTGTGGTTCAATAGAACACTGGGTGTACATGTACATGTACACAATTTATAAATTATTGACACTGACAAAAATTAATGAAATACGTAAACTTTGCAAGTGGCACACTGAAGCAAAGGGTGGCAACACAAGCAACCTTTTTGTACACCTCAAGAGCAGCCACACTAGTATATACAGCAAGTGTCTGAAAAGAGAAGCTGGACCTTCTTTTGACACACAGCAAGACAAAATTAAAATTAACTTAAAGTGAGTTTGCAATCATCAAGTAATTTGCCAGTGGACACCTGTATGATAAAAACAACAAACTTGTGGATGAAATTACAAATGCTGTAACAGAGCAGATTGCTAAGGAAATATGTCCCATTTATATTGGGTAAATTCAGAGATTTAAAAGCCTACTCAAAACGCTAGACCCCAGGCAAGTCTCATTTACTTCACCAAAGTAGCGCGCCCACAAAAGTATGAAGAATGCAAGCAAAAAAAGTCCACTCAGATATTAGATCAATTGGGTATTTTGCAAACAGAACAAATCTAGTCAATCCACACATCTGAACCATATACTGCATAAGCACTACAATAATAAGAACTTTAAACTTATAAGTTCTTACAAACCTCTCATCTGGGCGAGTAAACTCTTTGTAATGGGATAGAAATTAGATATTTCTTTTCAAAAACACATGGCCTCTGAACAATATCACTTTAAATTACTACGCAATAAACTGTCTATTTAAGTCTGATAAATGAAATCATGAAAAAATATGTTTTGTTCGTATGCTTTGTATCTACATATGTTTATTACAGTTAATTTTCTATTTTGTTGCTTATTATGCAGGTTTTTACGAGTTTAGAGAGGAGATAAGAAATGCCACAACACCTATTAGGACCATAAGCCCTTTAAAGATCCCATGTCGTTGATTGCAGCTAACGAATCAGAGAGACGCAGAAGCTAGTTGTGGGAAGACAAACACAGAGTGAGGCAGTGCAGAGTGATACTGCTATATTAGATCATGAATGTTATGTGCAGAAAATTGTAGAAGGGAAACGCTCAGAAAAGAAGGGGTAAAGAGCTGCAGCACCTGCTCAGAGTGAAAAAGCGCAAGCCACATCACCTGAAACAGCTTCTTACAAATGCTTAAGTGAACAATAAATAGATACATAGTGATAGACAGATAAAACAGAAGGTGCCACATACAGTGGGTACAGAAAGTATTCAGACCCCCTTCAATTTTTCACTCTTTGTTATATTGCAGCCATTTGCTAAAATCATTTAAATTAATTTCTTCCCTCATTAATGTACACACAGCACCCCATATTGACAGACAAAAAAAAGAATTTTTGAAATTGTTGCAGATTTATTAAAAAAGAAAAACTGAAATATCACATGGTCCTAAGTATTCAGACCCTTTGCTCAGTATTTAGT
>JANRMT010028174.1:130356936-130521073 GCA_026402145.1 Polypterus bichir lapradei
ACATACATACATACATACATACATATATATATATATATATATATATCATATATATATAAGCAGTGAAATTTAAAGTTTAGGATGGTAAAATCTGAAAAAAACTACTAATAGGTTAAACCAACAGATGTTCTGCTGCAATGTGTACATGTGTCCCAAATTCTGTTGATTACTCATAAACCCTGTCTGTCTGTCTTAAAGCAGAGTTGGAACAAACCGTGTAACTACACCCTCTAAAGTACTACTTGGGTAATATTACACTGTAGAAAGCTGTAGATTCCAGTGATAATGGCCAAGAAAATCATAATTAACAAAGAAATGAGACAGAGCGTTATTACCCATAGAGAAATTGCAACAAAAAACAGTATCAGTTGAGTATGATGTCCTACACAATCCAAAGGCAATTGTAAACTGGAAGAAGCTCTGATAGGAAGAGATCTGGAAGACCCAAAGTCATAACCCAATCAGAAGACAAGTTTCTGTGGGTCACCAGCTTGTGTGATAGGTGCCTCAACAGCTTCAAGCACAGTTTAACACTAGTTGAAAAAAGCAAGTCTCAGTTTCTACTGTGAAAAGGATACTTTGTGCTGCAGGTTTGACAGGGTGTGTGGCAGTAAGCAAGCCATTCCTTAAAGGACAAACTAGGACCTTCAAATACTGGCTATGGAATACGGTAGACTAGTTCTATGGACCGAGGAATCAAAATTTGAAATTGGTTCATCATGCAGGGGCGTTTGTATGTCTTTGAGTTTGTGAAAGGAGGTTTCCTCAGTGTGCGACACCAGCTGTCAGAGAGTTGATTATTTGCACAGAGTGACTGTCATTCTGAATCAAAAGGGTTAACACAGTTTGGCTGTTTCATCAGCTAAATGTGGATACTTTGATGAATCAAAAATTTTAATAAAAATTTTGTACACTTAATGATTCCTTGAATTATTTTTTATTTATCACTGTTCACTTCTTCTATGCGTTGATTTCATTAAACATTAAGACACTAAACTGCATGCATTTCCATAAAAACTGAAAAAAAACCTGAGGTGTCCTAAAACTTTTGACCAGTAGTGTTTAAGTATACAGTATAATATATATATGTGGGGTCATTAAAGATCCTAAAAGAGCTGCAAAGCTGTCTGCATATGGCTGATGCACTGACTCTCATCCCAGGGGAAAATTGTTGCCAACAGTCATACCTTCCCCCTTGTAGAACCACTGCCGGCTGACATAGCTGAGTAATGTCGACTGCTCAAATTGCCTACAGTTACCAATCTTGATGCAACATGCAAACTGTGAGCAACTCTTTCCCACTGAATACAATGGTGAGTCATGACTCTACACAACCAAATAATAGACATCCCTTGACTAAAGCCCACAGTTTAAGAAATTCTGACTTACACATCATACAATATACATAAAATATCTGTTAATACAATTCCATGAATCCAAGTATAATCTTCTTTAAAATGTCATAGACAATATGTCCAAATACATCTGAGGTGCATGAGATTCATCTTTAACACTTTATGTTCACCAAACAAGTCTGATTTCCTAACCAAAAAAATAAAAAAAATACTAAAAAAAACCAGCTGAAAACATGTTTTTTAAATTTACAATTTAAAATTCATTGGATAGTGATTTGAGAAACAGTAATGACATGACCTAGATTAGATGCTTTTCCACCAAGGACACGACTGTGAACTATTTTCAGAGTGGGGAAGATACAATTCCAAACGAGAATAGAAAAAAAAAAAAAAAGGAATTTGTCTTAACAAATATATTTAATGTGTGTTTTCAATATTGTTAACCATGTACAAACATATCTTTACTGTGTTTGATGCAGCTTCCCCCCAAGCACAGAATCTGAGAAAATACTGTACTGGTTTATTTCTTCATACATTTCCTAAGATGTTACTTTTTCTGCCATCTTCTGCTTTCTCTCTGGGATTAGGAAAGACATTTCATTAGGTAAGAAATAACATTTTGGCTGTTTTTAAATTGTGCAATTTTCATGCTGAGAAATTTAACATGAGTCAACTTCATCAAAAAAAAAAAAAAAAACCTGAAAACTCACAGTGCCTACTTTCCAAACCCTGTATGCACGACAGCATTTTCATTACCCTATCAGCTAGAAACTGGCTAATAGTAACTGGCTTAAACTGTCAAACTAAATCAGCTGAACTGAACTGTAATATGACATCTTTGAAACAGTTTTCAATAATTTCTTCATTTAGAGAAGTTCAATATGTTTTGATATTTTCATATTGCTATGCTCAACAGCTAAAGCATATGTTGACAGTTGGGTATTTTGATTACCACTCATACAGTATCACATTGCCCACTGCATCAAATAAAACAAGCTTCCAACAACCACACAAACCAGCTCATCAGTAAATATATCTTTGAGATTGTGCATACAGTGATTTCTTAAGATATTTAATTTTAGGACAACATTTGACTGGCACAGTGGTTTTACATTGGCTTGATGGTTAAATACAAGGATGCCTTCAAATTAACTACGCAACTAGGAACTGCAATGCTGATCTGCTTTATCTACCTCAAAAAAAAAAAAAAAAAACACCCTTTTTCACGTGTACCCCTTCGGCTGTAAAGTAAACTTTAACATACACTGACTTCTCTGCAGCTTGCATACTCCCAAAAATCTGCTTACAATAGGTTGGTTTACTGGTGACTCTCCACAACTCAATTATATAATTATAATCAACCCTTTAGAATTAGAATCAACACAGATTTTTAAGAAAAAAAAGCTTGTAATTCATTTTGTCAGAAGACTTTTTTTTTTTTTTTTTACATTTAACTTCAGTTTGACTTCTCTGTCATATAGTGAGAGCATTAGAGGCTGATAAATTAATACCAAGCCTTGGTGGGGGGACACTGTTGCGCTGATGGGAAACAGGCAAAGGTGGTTTTGGCATATAGAGCAAAAGGCAGGGAATGACTGTAGTGGTACATCACAATGTAGGAAAAAAAGGATGATATCCAGAGGAGGGCCAAAGAAGACATGGTTGAAAGTGCTGTCACATGATATGTAAAAGAATAGGGCTCAGCCTAAAAGATAACCATTTTCGGGTCTAGACAGGCAAAAACAGGGGGAACCCCAAAATTCTCGCAGCCATACTTAACCAGTCATCAAAACGAATCAAATGGTGTATTATATGTGGTGGTTTTCTCATACCGATGAGACAGGTGGCGCCGGACCAAAAAAAAAAAAAAACACATTTGATTACTTATGCACAACTTATTTTGTCCCATGAAGGATTTCCTAAGGAAGAGACCGGAGAAAACACCTTAATAGCCAATGACTAAGCAGATCAAACTTCCTTACTCTACTATACAAGGCAGTACATGCAATTCTCAACATGCAATGCAAAATATAGCTATACGGAAGAAAGAAAGTAGCTCAACCAATGAGAATACAGCTAACAACCTCCACACAAGCCCAGTGGCGATGAATCCCACAATCCTATTGGTGGCACATGTCACTTGCTTGTCCGTAAAACCCAGCCCATTTAATTTTTTTCCCCACCATTCTTTAAAACATCTGAAATAAATATAATCACCTTCAGCGCCACCCAACACATTTTAATCCATATCCGACTTTCCGCAGAGATAATACAAATAAACAACACAAACATTGAAGAAAAAAAGATCCATAAATTGTGTGTATTGCTTTAAAGACCTGTGAAGTGCGCGCTAGCCAAATTATAAGGCGGCTGTAAGAATAAAGCATTTAAATTACACTTAAATTAACAAATAATTGAGCATATACATACCAATTCTTGATATGTGCGGTGATGTTCATTGCCTTCCCAGTCCAAACGTTTAGGTAGAATCTGAAAAATAATGCAAGAACGGGAATTATAATAACATATAGAAAACCCATCTCGAAATTTAGGAATGTGCAAACTGTGATGTCAAAAGAGTGAGACTGTGACATAAGGAGCGGTTTTAAAAATCGGTGGCAAAACAACCAGCCAGTAGTTTGCTGCCTGTGCGTGCGTGTCTGTCTCTCTCTCTCTCTTTCCAAACTAGGGCTATACGGACCTGATACTCCTCCAGCTCCCCCACCAGGACCTGCAACATGAAATAAAAACGCATTTGTTTGTATCATAGGTGTACAAGCAATATTCAGTAGGTAATACAAATTCTGTAATTGATTTCACAAATGAAAGCAAATGAACGGTAAGTGACAGCTCACCTCGTATGCTTTCCGACATGGGCCAGTCGATAAAAAGCGCGCTACTAAAAAGTATAACTCTACAGAGGAGAAAAAAATGTTAAAATTGGGAATTTAAATAAACACAACTAATATCTAAATCTATTTTTGTGATTTTTTTTTTTTGTTTTCTTTCTTACCCGATTCAAGGCGCGTTACATTCTGCTTTTTGGCCTTAATGTCGGCCATTAGCTTTGTGTGTATGTATATATATTGTATAGTAAATTATGAAATTTCGACTACCATTTATTTATTTATTTGCTGTTACACTCCTCCGACCCCCCTCCGCTGCAGCTCCAGCTCTTTATTCAGCCCCTTTTCGGTCGCCATTGAAGTGATGAGGCCTCGGCTTTAGTGGATACTTCCGCTGGAGACGCAAAAAGTAGGGGGTGGGGTAGTAGAAAAAAGTAATCCCCATTCGCCGTTATAAAAAGCAGACGTTTGACTTTGTTTGCATAGTCTTTCGCTTGAAAACGAATATACCTGAGTTTGCATCACAGCCTCGTCGCTAAAACTCGCGTCTGCCGTTTATTTAAGCAAAAATGCCAACGTGTTTGTCCGCGAAGTGGTTCGGCTTTCGGGGCGATGACGTCAGCGAAAAGTTCGGTATCTCTACGCCGCAGAGCTTTTGCGTGTATTGTTGTGTGGCGTGCGTGTGGAGTTAGTGGTATCGTGAGAGACAAATGTAGCCGACGGGAAGATAAAATAGTTAAATGAATTGCCTTACATGTAGGCAATGAATTAGAACTGTTATTATTTCCGTAGATATCTCTTTCCATTTAACTAATCTCAAGAAGATTGTGCGATTATTCAGTTATATTTATCGTCCATCACACTGTTCATTTCGGCTGGCCAACTAATCCACTTTCATAAATGTATTTAGTATATATGCATCCCTGTTCGGAATGTATCAAATGCAGAAACATTTTGAGAGTAAAGTAAAAAAAATGCTTTTTAAGGTAGTCTATGTTGACCTATATTTCTGCAGTTTATGCTCTTGCCATGATCCATCAGCCTGTAAACAATACATTCTTCCATTTTCTAAATCTGTATTTTATACTGTGTTGTGAGGCGCTTTCTCAGTTTCAAAATACAAAGTCTAACTGAAGATATAGTTTTAAAATGTACTTGAATTTATATTTCAGTTCAGTTATCTTTGTATTGTAAATTGAAACTCTTGTAAAATAAAGCAGTGTGAACAATTACTAACTTTAGAAAAGAGTACATAAAATATTTGCTAAAGTAAACCTGTGTTTACGTTTATTGTTCAAGATGCAGTATTGCACAGGTGGATGTTAAAAGAAAATCTTTTTAATACATTCAGTATGAATCATGTTTACGTAACCAGCTTGCTCCAGTGTTCTGTGTCTCAACAGGAATAAAATAAAGGCAATTTTAGGAATGTGACTTGTGTTAGTTAAAATTAATTTACCTTAAAATACCTCATTCGTGTTGGGAAAAGGGTATTCATGTACTTGCCCATTATGTCGACTTTACTCAAGTGTAACTAAAATCAGTATAGCCTTCCAGCTTTGCTTGGTAATACATTCATTGCTGGGAAGGAGTCTCCATGTTGCATAGCCTAGTGGTTAGCTGCTTCACAGCTTAAAGGATCAACATTTGGTTGTCCTCTGTGCCTGCATGGCTTTGAGCATGCTGTTCAAGCAAATTTATCCAGATGCTTCAGTTTTCTACCATGTGTAAGTTTACTTACAAATCGTAATGGATGTGTATATGGGTATACTCTAGGATGAATAGACATTCAGAGCTTGCTGTTACATAATGTCTGATTTTGGCACAGTAGGCTCCCTCTCCACATAACTCTGCAATAAACAAAGTTACTTAGCAAATCAGTTGATGGTGAAGCACTCCTTTTTGCCTGAATTAAGCAATCTTATTTATCACACATCTGCACAATATACCTAAGAAAAAGAGAATAATAAGAGATCACAGAATGTTGAGGGTCTTGTATACATGTACTAATTTAAATTACAGAAGAATCCCTAAATGTATTACACAAACTTTTGAGAAAGTGGTCTTAATGCAACCTAAATCAGACTGTTAGTCACAAATACTACACCTGTCTGCATGTTGTGCACGACATAGTAGCAGAGGGATTGGTGTTGCTATATCACTGTTCCACAGAGAAAATCTTCTTCACTGACTTTGTGTAGTTTGCTTCTTCTCCTTGACTTGATGTAAGTTTTCTCCAGATACTCCTGTTTCCCTCTACAATTTTCATAAACCAAAGGCATTCAAATTAAGTGGATTAATGTATTATTTTAAATTTGCCTAGTGTGGATGTGTGCATAAGTGTATTATGTCATAGACAGGCACACAATCAATGATTGGTTCCTCCTTACACCTTTTGAACATATATTGAAATAAGCAGGTTCAGAAAATAGACAGCCGGCTCACTTGATGATCATCAGTTTTTAAAACCTCTGAAATACAATGTACATGAAGTTAGCTGAAGGATTAATAATGTAATCTTTGGTATATTTATTTTGATCCAACACTTACTGTCGCTCTCTGTGCTTCTAATTCAGGGTTGGTTCCTGCCTTCTGCATATTGTTGCCAAGATAAGTTGCAGGTTATTTTGATTTTCTGAAGGGCAAAGTAGGTAAAAAAAATAGGTAAAAGTTTAAAAAAACACACACCTTATACTGCAGTGACATATTTCATATTATGAAATGTATATTAAAGTGCATAGTTTCTCTAAAATAACCAATTGCTTGGTTTCATGAATGAATATACACAATTTAGCACCAGTTCTGGCTTAGACACGTTTTGTTAATGTTTTATTTTTATTAAATCTCTGATCTGGTAATTGCCTTGTAACCTATTATCTCATTCTTTCTTGTGAGTCAAAAAAATCCAGTAAAAATCTGACACTGTTAGAACAGTTGATAGTTTCTGACTTCCATAACATCTTTAAATAAATTTTTAGTAGCCTTGCAAAGGTTTTACATTAAACCTCATTTATAATGTAACATGACAATAAACTTGACTTGACCTTAAAGGGAATGGAATCTGTCAAAGGTTTGTTCTTGCCTAAAGCCCACCAGCCATGACCCTGAATTCAACATTTAACAGAAGCTCCTCTGACGTATTTTTACATTTGTGAATAAGGTTCTAAGTGAGAGAGAAAGTTATTACTTCTATAAGATCATTTGTCGTCTATGGGCATCCTAAAAAGTAAGCATAACATGTTATTTTATTACATTTTTTATTCAATGATGGTGAAGATGATATTAATCTTTACAACATAATATACCATTCTCAGTAAGACTTTGAAATCCCACTACCATTTTGACCAAAGGATGCTTTTATATGCTTATCGGCACATTTTTATTCAGGAAATTGTCCAGTGCACCTACAGTATTTATATACCAAAGTTCCATACAGTAAGTATGGCTGTTCATGTTTTCTAACCTTTCTTGTAGTGAAGCAGTACCTCTTACCCTCTAAATCTGACCTTTTTTTACAAGTCACAATCCTGGTCTTGTCTAAACTAATGTTATTACTGCTATCTCTGTTCTGCATTATGTAACAAGATGGTAGATATAGGAGACACCTTTAGAGATAATGGTGTTCCTGTTTATTAATCTATGCTTAGGCTGCAGTCTAGTATGCCTCCTCAACTTTGACTACATAACTTACTGTTTTTACTTTGTCTTTATGCCAGTGGCTGTGTATGGATATGCTGGATCTCTCTAGGCCATACCTCTATGTTGGTTAGCTTCTGTCAGTTGATACTGATTCTGATTTCATATTTAATCAATTTAATTTTTTCTTAACTTTGCTTATGCTGTATAAGGAGTTTTCTCTGAGCCTCTTAACTATTTTTTTTTTTGGCAGATACTTTGTTTTGTTTATCAGTCACAGTTTTTTCTTCTTCTGGTATTCCTGTTAGTGCTTGCTTGTGTGCTTATTTATGACCACATCTTAGCATGCCTACAAGTTTTCCATGTATGGATCCCCACAAAACAGTGCTGCAGGCAGCTGTCATTCTCCATCAGTCAAGAAAACTTCCTTGACATACATGTAACGCCTGAGGTTTAACTGACTGCAAAGTGTGGGTGTTTTCATAAAGGTGAAGATCTCCAAAGACTGGCACAACTCTTGTTTATGTCAGCTTGTTTTCTTTGTATATGAATTTAATGAGAATATAGATCATATCTCAAATGACAAACTCAAGAAATTGGAAACTATGCAACACGCCAAAATTGATTCAAATGCTTTTTTAAACTCATGAAAACAAATAGGAACCTTCTTTTTGTAGTTTTGACTACATATCTGTCTATTGAAAATGTGTCAAGATAAACTGTGATCAGATGTGCAGCGAAGTGAAAGAAAAAAAAATTGACTTTTACTTGGCACACTGCGCTACAGAAGATTTTTCTAAACTTTCCATACATTTACAGTTCTTGCACTGACAACCCCAATAGGTGCTAGATTGTTTTCTATAATTTTGAGTTCAGTTTTTTTTCTTTATGGTAGTGTTATCAGTGTTCCATTGCTTGCCACAATCTTGCTGTATTTTACTTTCTAACAATGTGTACAGTAAGATGTAGAACGGTGTGGCTCAATAATAATTTCATCTTCATTATGTCAAAAAAAGGCTTAAAGGCCATCATGAACACACCACTCATGCCCATTTTCCTTGTATCAGACAAACATCGGCTCAATCCAAAAAATATAAAGATTATACGGTTGAAACAATTACAACAATATTGAATAGCAAGTAAAATTTGCCAAAAAAGAACAATTAAGTAAAAATGAAGCCATAAATCAGTAAAGAATTAATTGCAAAGAAAACATAAATTTAAGATGTATAAAATACAGTGAAAAGTGTGTTTTCAAAAGATTAAGGTTAACGAATAACATTATCTTACTTAATAACTTTATAAGTAAAGTGTGATGAAAGAAACTATTCAATAGTCAAAGGTAGTAATAACCACACAGACACACTGCGAACAATACATTAAAGAGAAAAAAATATTGTTTTTAACAGAAAAAATAAGCATAAAAACAAAATAATAACAAAAGATATTAAGAGGATAATAAATGTCCAAAATATTTCATCATGGAAAAGAAGTAACAGATCATACAATTACAAATTAAATAAGGAGAAATTGTACAGTCACCAGTGAGAGTAATAGGATTTATACCATGAAGAAAAAACAACAAGAACAAAAACAAAATGCACACAATATGATTGAAAAAATTAGAAGAAGAAAGTGCAGTGTGGTCACATAGAAATACAACTAACATGAAAGTAATACTGTATATCAAGTAATTCAAATAAATCATAAACAGGTTAAAGAAATGTAATAGAATACCTGTTTATATAATAAAAAGTGACAATTACAGTAATTAAATAATTAACTTAATAAAGGAAGTTATGGAGAAATGAAAAAATAATTCCTTTTGGTATTGATTTTTTTAAATGTTTTATCAAATAATTTTTACTTTATTTTTTTTTGTTCTTTTTTGGTCAATTTTCCTGCATATTCAATATTGTTGTGACATTTTACTGGTAAAGAAAATGTATGGCACCAACATCAGTGCCATAGTAGGCGTTATCCAGGGGTCCAAACAAAAAATGTATTTCACCCAATCTTGGTCTAGAAAAATCATAAATGCTATGGCAGTGTGGTGATGAATTCACCACATTGTATAAAATCAATAAACCGTATCTCAATATATATTTTATATATATCTATATTTTATTTGTTTCAGTAAAAACAAACAGAGGGTTAAAGAGAAATTGTAGACAAAATGATTAATTTTCTTTTTTAATTATTGTAGTATCTGTATTTTATACATTTTTTTCAATATAAAATATCCAGAGGTCTCTTTATGTTTTGAATAATGCTATCTATTAAAATGTATTTAATATAAAATATGACATGATTTTAGTCATTAATTGTCTTAATCCATTTACTCCAATATAAGGTCACAAGGCCTAGACCCTGTCCTGCATGTAAGCAGGCACATAGGCATAGAACCCGCACAGGGTGTCAGTCCATCATTGGACACACACTCACACTTATATGCTGAGTCACCACAGACCAATTTATAGTCACATATAGTCAGAATATGAAATAATTGGGAAGCCACCACAGTTCCACACAAAGCACTCCCTTTAACCCACCTCTCCTCGTTTTCTAGTCTCTAATTTTTATACCTCTTGTGATTTGAAGCTTTGCTACATTCTCCCTCCAACTCAGCTGCACTTGTGGGTCTAAGAAGTGGATTTAAACCTGATGCCAGGGTTACTTCCAGCCAAGTCCTGGAATCATTATCAGAGAAGGCTTCCATTTGTTCCAATGCACCAGGATAGAACTCCCTCATGTGGTTCCCAGTGTCCTTGCATCTTCAAATCATCATTTGCCCTTAAATGTGTCTAATTTTCAAGGAACCAACCAAGCTGTTTGCACTATCAGAGAGAGAGCACAGTCCCATACATTTCTTTATGGAATAGTGCACTCTCTAACAGCCAGGAGGGGATGCCTCTATTATTTACCTACTGATCTGTCTTCACAGAGGGGCAGGCAGCAGGCAACTTCTAGGTGGTGTGTACCTTGATATTCTGGGGGTACACATAATCCTTTTCATAAGGCTGCTTCTTTCTCCCACAAAAGCTGGTGTCTCTATCTGTTTCCTTTTCAGAGTGCTTAGCATATATGTGATGCCTCTAGTAGTTCTCTGGTATATGCTGGATCTACTAGTGTGGTGTTAATTTTATTCTATAGGCTGTCTATAGGACTTACGTTTTTGGCACACCATCACAATATGCTGTATATATTCATCCTTGTGTCCTCTAGGTATTTTAGCTCCAGGTTAATTCACTGTTGAAAGATAGATCCTCTTACAATAACACATTATATCTATAAAAGTGACATAATAACAAAAAAAAATCACAACTCAAGTAATAACTGTATACTTAGCTTGTATAAAATAGTCATTCAGTGTGCAATCCTTGTCAGGCTCTAATGGGGAAAGACAAAACATTTTCAATTTTTTTTTGTCATCTCAGGTTCATTCTGCCTTCTGGCTATTGTCTTATCCAAGTGTGGAAAAGCAGTGGAGAGTGGAAGGTTACAGAGGTCCACAATTCAAAAGTCCCTGTACTGAGCAGATCTGTGTTTATAGTGCTTCAACCTTTCGAGGGTTCAATGGTTGTGGATTTCTGAAGTGCCAAGGTGTTGTAATACTTTTTATAACTTTTACGATAACATTGTTTTGGTACTGTTAACCCATCAGTGCTAAACTTAGTGTTTTGCCCCCTTCTGTTGGAAATCTTCCGAAACAAATAACTTTTTTGCATTTTTCCTGAGAGAGCCTAAGAAATACTTTTTTTCTCGGATTCATAAGCTGGTTATATACTGTATATGAGTGCTACACTTATTACATGCACAAAAAGTAGTGACATACTGAATACTGATAGAATTTTAGCAGCTGCCAACAATCCCCTTTTTGTTGCAGCTCATATCTGAATACATGAATTTGCTATCTTTTAGTAAGTGTTGCTCTCTTTTAGTAGACTGCTAAACTACTTTTCCACTGGCACAAGGAACCAGGCAGAACCTGTGTGGTTCCTTTTTTGTTTCCATAGCATTTTGTTAAAGATTCTAGAATTCCATGAAACCTGGGTTGGCCTGATAAAGTAAGCAATGGTAGACATATTGCTGTCTTTCACCTCAGCCTGTTTTGTAATGCAGATGAGAAGCCTTTTAACATTCTTCATTATTTAGTATTTTTGGTGCTGTTTTTAAAAACACTCAGCTTTATTGTCTGAATTTATTCTTGTGTGCAATACATGATCGGGCAGCTATTAACGATATTCAACGTAATTAAGAATTTTCAATCCATAACAAAGCAGTGCTGCATAAAGTTGAACATCAGCTTGGTAGAAAAGGATTGTCTTCACTGTTGCACAGTGTGAAACACCAGAAATGAAAGAGCAAAGAAAAAACTCACATTTTAAAAAAGCAGCAAAAATAATTTGTATAGCAATGATTTTCTCTATGTCTTTTGTGAGGGCTAAATATGCAAATATTTATGTATCTTTAAGTGAGTCAATTAGCAGGTAATGCAGCATTTTCCCATTGTCATGGTAAAAGACATTACCAGATCATCATCTGCATTTTGGCTAATTCTGTGAGCACAAAAGTAGCTTAATTTTTCAAATCACATTACACATATTCACATAATTCAACAAGACATTCACAGCAGCCAATTTCTTATTTTGTGTAGTCATTACCAACAACACTCTGTCTTAATGCTGTCTTGATGTTTTATCTAGTCCTCCACTGACAGAATTTCTGCAGAATGACCAGCCTGAATATTGGCCTTACTCCTCTAACACCAACACTTAAGCCAAGAAGTGAATGATGCTGTAAGATACATTTGTAATGAGCCAACACTGGATGAGACACTTTGTCCATCATGTGGCCTACTCACACATAAACTAACAGTGGACCAGTTTAGAGTGTCTAAGTCACCTGGAATGTGAGAGTAAATCAAGAGTGGCTGAAGAAAAATCAATGGAGACATGGGGATAATGTGTAAATTTTACATAGACAGTGACCGTGTATGAGATTCAAAACAAGTATGATGAATCCGTGAAGCAGCACTTCTAACTACTGCACCATCCCTACCAATTTTATATATACTACATATTATATAGTATAGTATTTAATATAACATTCTCAAGTCTACATAATGAAATTCAGAGTTGCTGGGGGACAAAGCCTATTCCAACAACACCAGACCAGACTGAAGGCAGGGAAGGAGTACCAGTCCATCACAGAACCCACTCACACACACAGACACAGTTTTACTCTGGCTAATTTAAAATCATTAATTCACTTAATCTGCATAATCTTTGGGATGTGAGAAGAAATTCTATAGAGAAACTGAGGTGAACATGCATACTCTACGCAGACCAAAAACAGACTCTGAATGTTGAATCTGTGAGGCAGTAGCATTACCCACTTCTCAGCTATGCCATTATGTCTTAGTCTTAAATATATATCTTAATATACATTAAGAATGAATAATTAAGAAGAATTAGTAAATAATTCTTAACATTCTCTGTTCTAATTAGGAATACAAATATATGTGCTTTAAAATCTCCCTTTCGTACCTGCCAATACTACATTATTATTTAATGTTTTTACAGTTAGTTTTTCAGTTTCATTGTGTAATGTAATCCTATTAAGTTTGCAGATCAGTCTAAGATAGAGTATACTGAGAATTGCACAATTTAAAATATTGACTGATTTCTTTTTTGATTGATGGTTAAAGGATGCCATGGTTGGCTCAGTAATTAGCATATCTGTATCAAAGTTCTATGGTCTGATATCCCATTAAGGGTTGGTTCTTGCCTTCAGCTGAAGTAATATACTTTTAACAAATGTAATAAAATAAGAAAGATCAAAAAAACATGTGTATGCATCAACACCAGACAAAATTTCAATAGGCATACACTACCACATTTTATACTAAGCTGTGATTTACAAAATAATTATATAATGCAGCACTATTTCATATAAGAAAGAATACCTGCCTGGCCTAGGATTTGCAGGTTTTTTTCATAGTATCAGCTAGCAATCCTTCCAATTTGTGGAACATACCACAAGACAGGAACCAATTAAATGAATAGTAATGCATTAAGCACTTGCTATTCCACTAAATCTTCACTAATTCACCATGTATTTTGAACATTCACCAAATAAATCATGAGTCATGTCTTTGTTCCATTCATCCATTATCCAACCCGTTATATCCTAAGTACAGGGTCACGTGGGTCTGCTGGAGCTAATTCCAGCCAACACAGGGCACAAGGCAGGAAACAAACCCCGGGCAGGGCACCAGCCCACCGCAGGGCGCACACACACACCAACACACACCAACCACACACTGGGGACAATTTAGAATCGCCAATGGACCTAACCAGCATGTCTTTAGACTGTGGGAGGAAACCAGAGCACCCGGAGGAAACCCTCGCAGACACGGGGAGGACATGCAAACTCCACGCAGGGAGGACCTGGGAAGTGAACCTGGGTCTTCTAACTGCGAGGCAGCAGTGCTACTACTGCACCACCGTACCGCCCCATGTCTTTGTTGTGTTAGGATAGTGCATCTCTTCTAATCACATCATACTAAATCACCAATATTGTACATGTTATATGACATTTGTACATACAGTATATATGACTCATGTAAGGCCTCAAATTAGAATTTCAGGGCAGTAGGAGAGCTCATAACATAACATCCTTCCACACCCTAGACACCCTTTAAAAGCACTTAAAATAGGTTTATAGGAAGGCATACTCTTTTTCATCTCCGAGACCCGTGGGAGGAGGGGTTGGAGAGGGTGCTAGAAAGTTGTGTTTGGGGTTTTGCAGTCGTCGATTGTTCAAGTAGAACTTTTGTGACACTTTATTACATCAGTCGCTACAGTATAAAAAAAAAAAAAGATAGCAAAAATTGCATTGGAAAAAATAGCAGGACAAGTCGAGGTCAGAAATAAAAGGCAAGGACTGGAAAACAAAGTCTTTTCACCTTCACATTATTCAATGCACAAAACGTGGATTTACACAATAATGGACCTTGCACTATGAGAATCTGTGGTCCCGCACCAGTTAAAGCAACAATTCCAAAGAGAAAAAAAAGCTTTTAAAATTGTATATCCGATTACCCAAACAAAGGGGTTGGCGAGCAGAGGGCAGAGCCCCCTAGTAATCAAAAAACAAGAATGCTCAGAATTTCTAAGCAAATAATTATCAAACAACACAGAAGAAAAGTTTGTAACAAATCCAGAATCTTGGACACTTGAATATGCATGCTGCCATCTTAAATAGTATTTAGATAAGGACTTCATGCAACGTGACTTGGAGCTGCATCACTAACAACAATGTAGCCACGATTTCACAAATACAGTGGTGTGAAAAACTATTTGCCCCCTTCCTGATTTCTTATTCTTTTGCATGTTTGTCATACAAAATGTTTCTGATCATCAAACACATGTAACCATTAGTCAAATATAACACAAGTAAACACAAATGCAGTTTTTAAATGATGGTTTTTATTATTTAGGGAGAAAAAAAATCCAAACCATACATGGCCCTGTGTGAAAAAGTAATTGCCCCCTTGTTAAAAAATAACCTAACTGTGGTGTATCACACCTGAGTTCAATTTCCGTAGCCACCCCCAAGCCTGATTACTGCCACACCTGTTTCAATCAAGAAATCACTTAAATAGGAGCTGCCTGACACAGAGAAGTAGACCAAAAGCACCTCAAAAGCTAGACATCATGCCAAGATCCAAAGAAATTCAGGAACAAATGAGAACAGAAGTAATTGAGATCTATCAGTCTGGTAAAGGTTATAAAGCCATTTCTAAAGCTTTGGGACTCCAGCGAACCACAGTGAGAGCCATTATCGACAAATGGCAAAAACATGGAACAGTGGTGAACCTTCCCAGGAGTGGCCGGCCGACCAAAATTACCCCAAGAGCGCAGAGACGACTCATCCGAGAGGTCACAAAAGACCCCAGGACAACGTCTAAAGAACTGCAGGCCTCACTTGCCTCAATTGAGGTCAGTGTTCACGACTCCACCATAAGAAAGAGACTGGGCAAAAACGGCCTGCATGGCAGATTTCCAAGACGCAAACCACTGTTAAGCGAAAAGAACATTAGGGCTCGTCTCAATTTTGCTAAGAAACATCTCAATGATTGCCAAGACTTTTGGGAAAATACCTTGTGGACTGATGAGACAAAAGTTGAACTTTTTGGAAGGCAAATGTCCCGTTACATCTGGCGTAAAAGGAACACAGCATTTCAGATAAAGAACATCATACCAACAGTAAAATATGGTGGTGGTAGTGTGATGGTCTGGGGTTGTTTTGCTGCTTCAGGACCTGGAAGGCTTGCTGTGATAGATGGAACCATAAATTCTACTGTCTACCAAAAAATCCTGAAGGAGAATGTCCGGCCATCTGTTCGTCAACTCAAGCTGAAGCGATCTTGGGTGCTGCAACAGGACAATGACCCAAAACACACCAGCAAATCCACCTCTGAATGGCTGAAGAAAAACAAAATGAAGACTTTGGAGTGGCATAGTCAAAGTCCTGACCTGAATCCAATTGAGATGCTATGGCATGACCTTAAAAAGGCAGTTCATGCTAGAAAACCCTCAAATAAAGCTGAATTACAACAATTCTGCAAAGATGAGTGGGCCAAAATTCCTCCAGAGCGCTGTAAAAGACTCATTGCAAGTTATCGCAAACGCTTGATTGCAGTTATTGCTGCTAAGGGTGGCCCAACCAGTTATTAGGTTCAGGGGGCAATTACTTTTTCACACAGGGCCATGTAGGTTTGGATTTTTTTTTCTCCCTAAATAATAAAAACCATCATTTAAAAACTGCATTTTGTGTTTACTTCTGTTATATTTGACTAATGGTTAAACGTGTTTGATGATCAGAAACATTTTGTGTGACAAACATGCAAAAGAATAAGAAATCAGGAAGGGGGCAAATAGTTTTTCACACTGTATACTAAATAGTAGAATGAAAACAAATAAAATGAATCACTAGTAGAAAATGAATGGAGAGGCAAAAAATAGCACACCATTAGATTATGTATAGCTCATTCATAAAAAAAGCACACAATGAGTAATCCTTGTTAACTTTATTTATTTTGATTTGCACTGTTATTTCACGTTATCTGTATTTTGTTTGTTAGCCTTTTATTGGCACTTCCATGGGTGCCTCCATTTTGTATGTCTGGTTTTTGTTGGCACTTCTGTTTCATGTGTCTGGTCACTATAATGCTATCTGATTGCCAGGCATGTGATGCATGTGTGATATGTTTTATGAAATCTATGTATCCATGTATCTCAGGGTGAACACAAATGCATACATCTGAGCAAATGTATCACCACCAGTCCCCCTAACCTGCAAGTCTTTGAACTATGAGAGGAAACCAGAGCATCCAGAGTAACCCACACAGAAACTGGGACTGAACATGCAAAGTCTTTGTATGGAGCTCTTGTAACATCACGGCAGCTATCTTAAAAAAAAGATGGTGTAGCAGTTTAGGCAGTGTTCAAACATCTTTTCTGAGGAATCTCTCCAGTTTTTTTTTAATGACTGAAAATTAAGTGGATACCATATGACCAACAATGGCTAAACACATTTCACAGTGCTTGATTGGTCTTGTTTGTGGTTGTGGAGTCCTTTTTATGCACTTCTAGATGAGTGTTGGCCATGACAAGAAATATGAGTCCCTCACTTGGACCAGCAAAATCAACATGTATCCATTGCCATTATGTACTTGACCACAGTTATAAATGGAGTGGTACTATCTAGGTTTGCTGACAAAAATACCAACCCTTTACCTGTTGTCCAGTGTCACCATCAATTGCAGGGCACTATATATAACTGCAGGCAATGAATTTCCATCCTTATAGCACACAGGATGATTGGGAAGTAACACTGCAAACACTCTATGACATAACTCTCTTAGGTGAAACAATAATTCTCAAGCTCCACACCGAGCAACCTCACTAAGAAGTCAGTTCATTGCACCTATTAAGAAAGGTTGGCATCTCATTATTGTTAGCAGTATCTATTATGTACCTTGTTTCTTTTAGCCACCAGTTCTAGTACTCTTACTGGCAGTCTTTCTACCTTTTGCATTTACTTATTTGGCTGATGCCGTTATCTAGGGTGGCCTACATTATTTATGATAAAATTAGTTACATTTCTTTTGGTTTTCCAATTGGAACACAGGCATATCAAGTGACTTGCTCATGGTCCCAAAGTATCAGTAGCAGGATTTGAAGTCCAAAGCCTTAAAAGACTATACCACTAGAGTTCCACACTTTAAGAAGCATAAAAGTGTATAATGAGATGGCTTTCTATAGCCTAATGTGTAGTTTGTTTTAGAGAGTTAATTCAACCCTCATCTTTTGGTGTCATCCCACATGAAACAATTCAGGCCTAGCAGAATTTGAACTTGTACTCGTGGTTCAGTGATACAGTTTGCCTCAATCTCCTCTCATCACCCCAAGCTCCAAAAAACGAATGCAGCATGTTTCTGTAACATAGATTTCATTGTGGTCTTGTGGACCATCTTTATCACTTTACACTTTTGCTTTTTTATGTGGTCACTTTTTAAGGAGCAGTGTTGGCTTATAACCTCTTACAACATACAGTGGAAAAACAGCAGTATGCTCAATTATTCTACCTTGTACATCAACAACTCCTTGTATGCATAGAACTTACCTCATATATTTTATCAAAATAATGTTTGTCAGACACAGGTAAGTGGTACAGTGTTGCTCCACATGCTCTGTTGAAACTGAAGAAATTACTGCACCAGCATCCAGCTCCTTTCTACATAAAACACCATCACTTTCTGCCATTATAATGATGGTCTTTGTGTGAGATGTCTCAATCAATGTGAGCTCAGATTCTCTGTCATTTCTGAATGTAACTCAACATTTGAGTCATCACTGGTCTCTTTGCTTTTTTCACATAGCATGCACATTTATTTTTAGGTAAGTTTCTTACCCTTTTTTATTTGTTTCTTTTTCCCCTTAATCTCTCTTACCATATTCTTTTAAGGTTTTCAAACACACTAAAGGGTCTATTCTTACCACATGCACTCCAGTTACTTTAGTGACCCACTGAATTGCTGGGGCTCTCTAATGAGTCTGCCATCTCCAATGCTATCTGAAACATGAGTATAACATAAATTAACAGGTCATTTTCTGTGACAACATTTCTTAATTGACAGATGACTCTGTAGTGTAGTGAATCTGCCAAGCAGCACTATTGTGGTAGTTATTTAAGCACAGCAATATACAGAGCTTCTAACTACTTCCCAACCCCAAATTCTGGTTTCCTTTATATTAATAAAACCAGTCTGCAATGACGTGGCTTTGGGAAAAAGTGCTTCTGTAACACTCCCATAATGTTGACATCATTTTTCTTACCTGGCTTCACTGGCCCAATTGTCTAGAGCACTCTATATACTGTATGTTGTATTCTGAAACACTGAGTAGCAATGACACTTTTTTGTCTTCTGTAATACTGTTAGCAGCTACAAAGTGTTTGAATCTTTTGGTGTAGGTTACCTATTGCTCCACATTTTCATCAAGGTGCTTGTGGTGCTTTTCATACTTTCTCTTTTAACTTAGCATGTTGCACTTTTGGAAAGAGTAATTAGTGTTTTTCTGGCACAAAGCTCACTCTAGTGAGTCTGTTCAGAAGCACATTATGCTCTTTGTATCATAATGTTTAAAAGAGAGTATGTTATTCCAATATCTACATGTAATGGTGCTAATGCAAGGAAGTCCTTGTTTATTGCATTACCCACAGAACATCATTCACACACACACAACTAAATACAGAAGTACAGTACATATTATGATTCACAAATAAAACATTTTAAAGTAAAATCAATCTCATACAGTATAAGACAGGTACACATTACTGGTAGACTCCTGTCCTCCAGAGACAGAAACGTATTGCCATCCTGGCCTTTACCACACAATACTCTTCCACACGATACTGTGCATGTTGTCCTTTGACCTGTTGTAGACATTGTTTTATGCTTCGACTGACAAACGCTGTATTTTTCTGATGTTTTATTCTACTCTGTAATTTTAGTCTACTGTCAAAGGTTTTGTAAAAGGTACCTTGCTGGCAAGAGAGTTCCAGAGTAGAAAGAGCCACCAGAGCAGGACAGCAGAGTATAGTCATATCTGAAGCATCTAGGAAGGATAAACAGACCACTGTTGGAAACATAGAGGCTGCTACAAAGTGAAATTAACTGAATAGCTGCCCTGAAAGCTCACTAGGCAGGAACATGAGCATGCAAATGATAGAAAATGCCATTATCTGGATGGAAAACAATTCTGAAGTGACTCCACTGTCATCAGAGTTGTACAATTACATGACTGAGAATAACTTATTTTCTTCAGTTTTTTGTTTTCCTGGAGATTTTATTTTTTTCTGTTGTGATTTTGCCATAGTCATAACTATTGTTAAAAAAAGCTATCCAATCTTCACTTGTAGGAAGACTCAATAATGGTTTCAGTAACTTTTCTGTATACTTACAGTAAATATTTATACTTAATTTCTCTATTTTTTATAGTATTATTATTATTATACAAATAAGCTGAGATGTATAATGTAAATAATAACAGAATGCAATTATTTACAAATCATGTAAACCTTATATTTGATTAAAAATAATACAAAGACTACATATCAGATGTTGAAACTGATAAATTGTATTGTGTTTTGAAAAATTATGGGACTTTGCCCCCTGCTCGCTTTGCTCGACAACACCCCTGGCCTGCACTACATGCCAGCCACTTCGCCTCTCTGCCGCTCACTTTGCGTCTCTGTCGCTCACTTTAACCAAACAACAAATATTTTAATTCTCACGGATACACCTGTTCATTGGGAAGAAACACTACTTTTCCTTGATGGCAACACGAATTAGATGATCTGCAAGTCTCCGACTTAAAGTTTAAATCCGAACAATATATTCAATTTCTTTTCACTGTTCCATTATTTCAGCGAGTAGTAATTTCCACTTGTTTGCGCTAATGCAATCTTTATTATCATTTTTTTGAGACTTTCGAATTTTAGTACTTTAATTATCTCTAACCTGCTCTGCATATGTATTGCGCCAACATTTTTGAATTCTTTTATGACGCTCTACTTTGTCATCTACTCTTTGTCTTTTATTTCTGGCCCCGGACATGGTTAAATATTTTGGCACAAAGTCTCGTCTTGCAGGACATGAAAGTATTAGAGAGATATATACTCATTTTTAATGTAATGCCAGCAACACATTCCAAAAAAGCTGGAATAGGGGCATGTTTCCTACTGTGTTGCATTACCTCTTCTTTTAACAACACTTTGTGAACATTTGGGAACTGCTATAGTTTTGAAAGTGAAACATTGTCCCATTCTTCCCTGATATTGGATTTCAGCTGTTTAACAGTTCAGAGTGCCTTGTCATATTTTTTGTTTTGTAAAGAAGCAAATGTTTTTAATGGGTGACAGATTTGGACTTCAGGCAGGCCAGTTTAGCACCAAACTATGGAGCCATGCAGAATGCAGTTTGTCATTGTCTTGCTGAAACAAGCAAGGTATTTCCTGAAAAAGATGTTGCATGGATATGTTTTTCCGAAATGTGTAAATATTAATATTTTTAAGGGTGATAGACTAAATGTTAAAGATATCAATATAACATTTACGCATTATCTAACTTGCAAAACAAAAAGTTATTTATATTTTATGTGCTCTTCTACATGTTTTTATATGGGAAAAAAGTCAACCTTCTATATGTAGGATTGTAGTAGGATTTAAAAGCATAAGAGTAACATGCGCACACATTCTGAAAAGCATCAGGTGATGCTTTTTTCATGAAAAAATGGCTATAGAAGAGACGCTGTGTTACTGTGTTATTGAAACTGTTAAACTATAATACAGTGGTGGAGATTATAACAATCTCCTTTTAATAAGAGAGATATACTGGATTCACAAATTGGGCAAGGTTTACTTAATGAAGTCTTTCAACTAAGTTGATACCTTTGAAATCAGTGCTGATAACTCAGATTCTATAATTATTCATGAGTAGGTATACGCCTCTTGTTCCCAATCATTTTAATGTATTTACTGTTCTTAACTCTAGTGTATGTAAGTGAGTTTTTAGTATAATCTTGCACTTGCATTTACTCACATGTTGCCTGTATTTTTACATTTACAGTATTTACATTTTTTTAAGCTGAGATTTACAGTACATTAAACTAGTCTTGCAGGCCAGGTGTGATTTTCAAAAGAGAATACATGTTTGGGTACTATCCATTAAAAAGTGTATAGTTAAATACAAAATTCTGCACTGCAAAGGCTACAACCACAGGGCATCTTCCTAAACACCTGTCGTCAATCCCTCCAGTCCGTGCATTTTAAACCACACACAGGGGTTTCAGGGAGCGAGCAAAAGATATTGAGCAAAGGACTTGATGCTGAGAGAAAATAAAAAGCTAAAATTGCTGTTACTTATTTACGAGTTCAGCAGCGCAAGGTAACTAAGGCTTAGTAATTAATTTGCATGTCGTAATGAGCACTGAACCAATAAAGACAAAAGACAGATACACATACACGTAAATCACCACAGCTAATGGGCTCCACATGTTTGAGAACTGTCTGCTGTGATATCTTTCTGTCATTTGGACTATTAGATCACTATTTGACATAACAACAGCAAACAGAGTTTACAACAACAACAACATTTATTTATATAGCACATTTTCTTATAAATGGTGATGTCATTAATGGGAGGTTACTTCAGATGGTTTGCAGAATGAGAAAGAAAGAAAGTATTAGAGGAAGCGCCAACACATATTTCCAGTATATGTCTAATATGTTTTTTATACAACTTTTTGACTGTAGATGGTTGATTGTAAATAGAAGCCTGCTGTCAACCGGACCAGATTAATGAGAACACCTCTGATTTTTGCAGTTCAAAATCCCTCTACTACCTTCATGGGGCATTTGATTGGTTTAGAAATGTGACACTCAGTGAGCCGTCTAACTGTTCCCACCCAGTTTAAGGCAAACTTCATACAAAGTTGTCTTCAGACAACTTGCTTCAGTGAGACTAACATTAAGTAGTCTTCTTGCTTGTACTGTGACTTTTCACTATTATTATGGTCTCTCTGCAACATATTCTGACTCAAAAACAGCACATCAGCAGTTACTTGATTATACTTTCCTTAGGACTGAAACTATCACAAAACATTTTCTGGATGTGGATTTGATTACTTTAGGTCTAAGATTGTATGATTATGAATTGTTATAACATTATATAATATACTAGACTGTAATTATTGTTGATGATTGTATGCTGTCAGGAGGGGTGGAAAAATAAACATTTGACTGTCTGTTGGGAGAGGAAGACCAAATTTTATAAAGAGGACTGAGTGATAAAGTATAGTATTGTGGTGTGGTACTTTTTCTTTTGTTTTTTTTTATTTTCTGTACATTTTATTAAGTCTCCAAGTTATTAACTTTTTCTAACTTGACTAACTTACTATTATTCTTGATTTTAGAGCTAGCTTCACAGTATATACTATCTTTCATCTTATGATAAGCATATTTAAAGTAATATACTGTATATTTATATTGGAAGGAAATTGCTCATCTTTTGACAACTGAGTAGCTTGATCTTATAAAACTTTGTATTGGAGTGTCAATCCACTTTTGTAAAATGCACAGTGAAATTGTGTGTTGTGTGCTGTAATGGGCGACCATGGTCATTACCCAGTTGGGACGCCAGCTGGATGGAAGGACCAGGGGAGAGAGTATCCAGAGGACACTACCTTCTTCGGGACGCTAGAGGGCAGCCCTCCTGGGTGGCTGTAGCACCATGGATTCCTGCAGGGCATGACAGGAGCTGGATTTTGGTGTAGCTCTGTTGGGTTCCATGGGGGCCACCAGGGGGAGCTATAGAGTCCTACATTGAACATTCCAGGTAATGCTGATGAGCCACCTGGAGCACTCCCAGGAGCTGCATAAAAGGTGCTGCCTCACTCTATTCAGAGAGCCAGAGTCGGGAGGAGGAAGACAACGAAGCTTGCCAGAGAAGGAATGGAGGACTGAGAGTGAGCCAAGGGAGAAGGAAGGGACTGTGTCTTGTATACTTTGGTACTGTACTATGCTGTGCTCTGGGGAGTGAGGAAAAAGCACTTCCCCAGCTCTGAATAAAAGGATGTTATGTGCTAACATTGCTATTCAGTTTGGTTTGATGAGAACTGAGTTTCCTTACTCTTAACCCTTTTTGACTATGTTTTATAAATTGTAGCTCATGTTTTTATTCTGTTCTAACTTACAAATTATTTTTGTCCTCCATATATCTGCTTATGCATTGATTTTTGACTGAAGAAAGTTGTTTAGTAACAAGCCTCCAGTCTAAGTAACACTACTTGCACATTTCCTTCAATAATAAAAGTACCAGATACTAAAAGTTAAGTGCTAGAATGCTGTTGCCAAGCAACTAAGAATACAAGGAAGCCTGGCATGACGTCAACCATGTCCTTGTCCCTTGATAAGAAGTCTCTGTGATTACAGCCTGCCTTCTCTGTTCTCAAAAGAGTTTCCTTCACAACAGCATTTATCTAAGAAATTGGTGATAGTTTGTGCACTACACTCTTAATCGACAGTACAGACTTCTGCTTTAGCCAGGTAGCCATGGGGTGAATAATCTGTAGCTCTGTACTGCTCACCTAACTCAAATTATTTTCTGAGTTTGACTTTGATGGCTTGCTACCTCAGTTGAATGCTAGAATGAAAATCTTTAATCTTTAGAATATGGAAGTCTCGCTTTCTGTCTTTCTAAACCTTTCCTGATGAAACACCTTCCTTTCTCACGTTAACTTATATTCTGTTTATACCTACTGTATCACTTCAGCAGCAAAGTTTTAGTTTTAAGATTAGTATATAAAGAGAGAATAGGCCATAACTTGAACTTGAAGAAATTGTATGAATCATCAAATGCAAAATAGTTCACACCAATAAAGAAACTGAATTAACAAAATTTGAATGGAAAACTGTAAGCAGTTTTCACCAGGATTGTGCAGCTTTACAAAACATGACTAATTCATTTTACAGTAATGGTCACAAAATGACAACAGAGAACATTAAAGAAGTTCAAATCATATGTGACATATCATTCTACCCTTCTCTATACTGGCAAAAAAAGCTACATCATTATAAAGGAGTTATCCAGATTCCTCCAAATTTAGTAAAAACTGTGATACTGATATAAACAACTTATTAAAGTTAAGTAGCATGTCTGCCATTAGCTAAATGGCCCTTTTGAACACAGCGTTGCATTGAGTTGAGGTAACCTGATGAGGGTCTGCACTCTTTTGTGTGGGGAATCATTTCTTAACTTTTTTCTTTTTCTGTTCAACTGAACCATGATTGTGGGTGAGTGGGAGAATCTGATCACCTTTTGAAAATGTTAAGGTTCATGCTTAAGTTTATTGTCTCATGTACAAAGTACAGTGAAATTCTTACTTGCATGTCCAACTCACATGCAACCTGTCACCATTCTTTCATACCTTTATCCTCATGTATTACTGGTCCAATATGTACCTTGAAAACAGATCTTCCTTTCCGAAGTGTGATTTGTTGAAAATGTTCAATAATTGTTTGACTGGATTCAGACTGGACATCCAGGCAGGCCATTCAGTAGTAGTTCCATAGTGATGGAAGCATTGTGTGCCTGCATATTATCATACTGTCAGTCTGTCTTTGATATTGTACATAAAGGGGCAAACAGCAGGGCTGAAACACTGTGCATATACTCTAAAGCTGTACTAACTACAAAATGAGCAATCAATTCAAAAAAAGAGAATGAGGATCAGGAGAAAGAACAGAGTAAAAAGGGCAAAGTGAACGTCAAAACTATAAATCAAAAGAGAGAGTCATCAGAGTCAAACTCATCCATCCATCCATCCATCCTCTTCCGCTTATCCAGGGTCAGGTCGCGGGGGTAGCAGCTTAAGCAGAGAGGCCCAGACTTCCCTCTCCCCGGCCACTTCTTCCAGCTCTTCCGGGAGAATCCCAAGACGTTCCCAGGCCAGCCGGGAGACATAGTCCCTCCAGCGTGTCCTGGGTCTTCCCCGGGGCCTCCTCCCGGTTGGACGTGCCCGGAACACCTCACCAGGGAGGCGTCCAGGAGGCATCCTGATCAGATGCCCGAGCCACCTCATCTGAATCCTCTCGATGCGGAGGAGCAGCGGCTCTACTCTGAGCCCCTCCTGGATGACTAAGATTCTCACCCTATCTTTAAGGGAAAGCCCAGACACCCTGCGGAGGAAACTCATTTCAGCCGCTTGTATTCGCGATCTCATTCTTTCGGTCACTGCCCATAGCTCATGACCATAGGTGAGTGTAGGAACGTAGATCGACTGGTAAATTGAGAGCTTTGCCTTATGGCTCAGCTCTTTTTTCACCACGACAGACCGATGCAAAGCCTGCATCACTGCGGATGCCGCACCGATCCGCCTGTCAACCTCACGGTCCATTATTCCCTCACTCGTGAACAAGACCCCGAGATACTTGAACTCCTCCACTTGGGGCAGGATCTCACCCCCAACTCTGAGAGGGCACTCCGCCCTTTTCCGGCTGACTCAGAGTCAAACTGCAAACTGAAAATCAAAGTCAAAAGGAAGAAATCATGTGAAGAAATCTAATAAATATTGTCAAAAATAAATTCACTATATTTGGTCTAATCTTGGATATTGAAAACTGTTTGGGGGACTTTTATACCAGTGCATCTGATGACATCATGAACATCAACAACCCAGTGCATCATGGAATAGAATTTCATGCTCAGGGCAACGCAAACTCCCCAAGATTGTGATGCCAATCACCTAATGAAAATGGCATTGGAAAAGACAGTAAAAAAAAAAACTTCAAAACAAAAGATATGATTACAAATCTGATTATAGAATCAGATTCCTTGGTTGGCAAAACCCACCAAATGACACCAAAATTAAGTTTCCAACTTCACGGAAGCCTGAGAAAAGTTTAAAAGGCGCAACCAATCATGACATAAGAGGTCATGGTCTCCTCAGAGTGCTGTTTTACATAACTGATGCTGTAAAGCAGAACAGAAATAGGAAAAAGGTTATTTGGCCAGAAGAATAAGATACAAAATGAGCAGACTCTATTTATTTTCAGAGGGCAGACAAAATTATTGACAAAAATGAAGTTTAAAACCAAATAGCCCTATACCTACTTTTTTGTGTACCACTCATTACCCTCCAAAGATTTTTATTTTAAAACTGACAAAGCTAGGATGCTAGAAGGTGTTTAACCATCTTATCTGGATGGAGTGAAATTACATAATATGTCACATGACTGACAACAGGCATAACAAAAGTAAAGAACATGACTGTGGCCTTTCGAAAACTGACACAAAATATTAGGAACCACATCACTGCAAAAACAAAATTCCATAATCACAATAATAATTAAAATTAGAAACAATAAGAAAAACAGTTCTAAAAATTCCAAAAATTAATCACACAGATTACAAGATATCAAAAATCCATATTCATCCCATCATATAACTTTCAGTCTTAGTGTCTGGACCAGCCTTTTTCCAGATGTTCTGCACACCTGATGTCACACATTCCCATCTCTAGAAGACTATTCAGTGAAGATGACATGGCATCATGGTGCTACCTGTCAGGATTCCTACTTTGACTCACAGAACTCACAAAGAAGTTTTGCCTTCAATGGCAAATGACCAGTAATAACAAACTAAGCATTGCCCCAAAAATGAGAAACAGGATTTCCGGCCTGCATAGATAAAAACAAGGGTAAAATCTTCAAAATTTGAAAAGAACATCTAAGAGAAAGATGATAAACTGGAACAAAATAACAAAAACAATGTTCCTTTATCTTTTAAGGGTTTATTTCCTAAAAATTCAAAAAGAAGAACAAAAGCTGAACAGATCAAAAGCTTACACCTAAAAGGCAAAAGAAAAGCAACAAATGCTAAATCCCAGATCCATGTATTCTTAATTTATAGAGAAAGCCAAAGACCATAAACCAAAGATTGGCTAGTATAAAGCTTTTTAGATCCTTACGTAGGGCTGGGATGGTCTCACAGCTGCAGCAGCGGGGGGCCCTGTCTCCTAGGACTCAACATACAAAGCACATTGAACATACAAAAAGGAACAAACTCATAAGTGTAATGTAGATTAATATTTAAAATGTTGACAATTGTTTGTAAATTCAAGAATTAATTAGTGACTTAAGGAAAGACACAATTTTTTTTAAAGCAAGTCATTGTAAAGTTCAGGAATCCTATCACTGATAATCTTTTTCTTAAGGGCTACTTTGGGGAATGTAATTTTTAGTAGGGGTTTTGGAAACCTTCATCAATCTACTTTTTACAAGAACATTCTATGAGCCATTCCCCCTAGTAAGGGACAAGTACACTTTTGAAACTGGCCAACTACCCTAGGGAAATACAGGAGATTAGGACATGAACAGATTGCAACTGAACAAAGAAGCTGAACTGGGACGAATTGTACCTGAGCTGTTTCTTTGGTGAACAGTCCATGAGGTGTGTCAAGAGCTTCAAAATGACAATAAGAGGGAGGCTCGCTAAGGCTGCTGTCTCTGCCATTTTCCATTCATGGAGGAGGCCAAGTCACTCGCTCAATTCAAAGGCCATACTAGATCAAGGGCCATGCAAGACATCCAGGTTGTAGTATTATTATTATTATTATTATTTGGCCAACATTCATTTGAACTCTCCTTATTATTTTGAGCATATTGTCTATAATACAAAATGTAAGTTTCTACTGCTTGTCCTGATACACAGTCTTGTTGCCCATGGTCATGGATATATGTACGGTAATCTATACTAATAAAAGGCAAAGCCCTCACTGACTGACTGACTGACTGACTGACTGACTGACTCACTCACTCACTCACTCACTCACTCACTCACTCACTCACTCACTCACTCATCACTAATTCTCCAACTTCCCGTGTAGGTAGAAGACTGAAATTTGGAAGGCTCATTCCTTACAGCTTACTTACAAAAGTTAAACAGGTTTCATTTCGAAATTCAATGCATAACGGTCATAACTGGAACCTACTTACATACATATATACGACCATAGCCTGCAGCTCGGTCGCCGTGTGAGGCAGAGTTGCATCCCCCATCATCACGCCTCCCACGTAATTGAGTGCCTGCCCATATAAGGCCGTCTGTCAGCAGCAATCCAATAGACACGCTGCCTCTAAATATTCGCGGGTGAAGGACTGTGCTTATGCAAATGAAGATGAGATGGTCAGGGATAGACTAGTGTTTGGCACAAACTCAGCGAAAGTGCGAGAGAAACTTTTAAGTGCCAGGTCTTAGCTAACATTAAATAAAGCCGTGGACATCGCAAGATCGCACGAGATAGCACAAGCACAACTAAGAACCTTTGATGCATGTACTCCGAGCGGCTCACATGAACTGACAGTGAACAGTGAATGTAGTATGCAGAGAACAAGCAAGAGCTCCAAAGAGCGCTGAACAAAAAACGCATTACATAATTGAGAAGGCAGCAAAAGAATATGAAGCGAGTGATGCATACAAACATATTCATAAGTGTAGCTACTGCGGAAACAAAGCATAGTGTAAACCTTAAGTTTAAATTAAGTTCATAGACACGCTGCCGCTGATGTTTGTCATGCCTACGACGAATACGATATTCGCGAGATACAAGTTTAATGAGAAGATGCAGGGTATATACGAGACTTTTGATCACTTTGTAACGGAGTTAAAATTGCTGGTGAAGGACTGTGCTTATGCAAATGAATAAGAAAGCAAGGTGTAAAGCTTAACTTTAAATTAAGTTCATAGACACGCTGCCGCTGGCATTTATCATTCCTAAGACGAATACAATATTCGCGAGATACAAGTTTAATGAGAGGACGCAGGGTATAAACGAGACTTTTGATTACTTTGTAACAGAGTTAAAATTGCTGGTGAAGGACTGTGCTTATGCAAGCGAAGATGAGATGGTCAGGGATAGAATAGTGCTTGGCACAAACTCAGCAAAAGTGTGAGAGAAACTTTTAAGTGCCGGGTCTGAGTTAACATTAAATAAAGCCATGGACATGATCAAGCCTTTGTAGACATATCAATAGGAAAGCAAGGTGTAAAGCTTAAGTTTAAATTACTTTCATAGACATGCTGCCGCTAAATATTCGCAGGCAAATCCACAACTTGATACCAGGAATGCCTGTTAAACATCTTAGGTTCATGAGTACCGATTTGGGTAGTGATCACTTCGATGAATGAAACCTGTTATCTTTACAATGGTTGACAACAAAGATGAGATGGTCAGGGATAGACTAGACAAACACGGAATGTAACTTGAACACAACACATCCTCCAAATACGAACCTGATTGAAACAAATAATGATAATCAAATCCTTGATGACAGCAACACTCATAACAGTCACAAAACAATTACATTGACAATCATGTTACGTTATTTTTAAAATGTTTCCTTTTCTTTTTCATAACTTCTTTAACACACTACTTCTCCGCTGTGAAGTGCGGGTATTTTGCTAGTGTAATATATGAAGGCTAAAGCAGGTATTTGGGGACATTTTGTTAAGGTTTACATAATACAGTATAAAGGGGTGAATAGGGTCATGCTAGGATCCTAAAATGACAAAACAATAAGTAATAAATAAAACAATATTTACTGAGAATACAAAAAAAACCAACAGAATTTACAGAATTATATTTTGTTATGTTTCCTGTTACAATAAAGTTCATAGAAGGGAGCACACTTTCAAAAACCAACACAAAAGGCCAGATCAGCCTTTAATTCTGGTGTGGGCCTACTGGATAAATCTTACCCCAAGCTGTCAAAAATCAGACTTTCTGACCTGCCAAGGCCAATCAAATTAGGCTTGTAGATGTGATGAGAAAGGATATGCAGGTGGTGTGTGTGACATGATACAGAAGACAGGAAAATATGGAAAAAGATGATCCGCTGTGGTGACCAAAACAGGAGCAGCCAAAAGAAGAAGTTGTTGCCTAAATCTTAAGCACACAAATCCACAAATATAATTCAATAAACAGTACCTTAAGATGAAGCAGTGGTCCAAACCAGTAAATACAAAAAAAACAAAAAAACAAAAAACATGAGAATCGCTAGTTCAATAACGAATCACAAAGAATCAATGACAAAGCTAAGGTAGTGCCATCTCCTTGGACCTCATATACATGCTATATTCAGGAGTCTCAAACATGGTTCAGAAATCAACCATCTTCCAATTGCCTGTTGAGAGGGATGAATCATTAAAACAGCTGGCTTGAGCAGACAAGTTCCACAAACAATATTTATAAATGAAGATATTTTTGGCAAAGGGCAAAAATTGTAAAATACAGTATAACAAAAAATGCTCAAAGACACAAAAAGAGTTATCAGTAGTCTTCAAACTGAGGGTTGTAGTCCACCTGAGGGTCCACCTGAGGGTCTGTCTGGCTGGCTGGCTGAGGGGCTGCTACACTGCTGGTGGGGCTGATGTGTTTTAAAAAAAGATCAATTTCAGTTTTTAAGAATATCTTTAAATTGTCTGATGTATTTTTTCAATAAACATAACTGAAAATGTTCTGCAATTGTTTCATGAAAGTAGTCCTGTATCATATAGTTCTGTCATGTGGTTACAGATTAGTACTGCACTTCTCAGCTAGTGCGGCACAAGAGCAGCTTTTAGGTCCTACTCAAGGAAACAAAAAAAAAAGAAAAGAGGGGACAAGGTGAGTGGGCTTTAAAAATGGCTGTTAGTTTCATAGTGGCTGAACCTGTGTCTCTATGCTAGGCTAAATGTCACTTCTACAGCTCTATGTTACAGCACTCCTGCAACGAGTCTTCTCACTCACCTGACTTCATTCTCCTATTCTGTGTTCACTCCCCATGTCAGTTTCTACCTTTGGGGTTCAATGTCACAGCTCCATCTTACTCCCCACCTCTTTCAACCAATATATGTCAGGATGGAAACTGTTCTGGAACAACATGACAAGACCTCTTTTGTTAAAGAGTGCATTTTAACAGGTTGAGAGATGTCTTTTTTTTAATTTTATTTTTATTGTAATCACTCCATACAAATAGATCAATTTTTACAAAAAATAGGATTGAAAACAAATCAACCCCCACCCCTGAGAAAGAGAGCATGGCCAACGGAGTAAAACTTAAAGGTAGTAAAAATAAATAACTTGATGAGTTTAATAAGCGGATAAAGATAAATGGAGAAGAAAAAGAAATGGGAAAAGAATCTGCTTCCTCAGTGCTTTAAGAGCTTATTCTAAAATATTATTGATTAGATCCTGCCAGGTTTTCAAAAAGCTCTGCACAGATCCTCTAAGTGAGAATTTGTTTTTTTTCCAATTTCAAATAATATAAAACATCAATTACCCACTGACTTAAAAGAGGAGAGTTAGGATTCTTCCAGTTTAGCAAAATAAGTCTACGTGCCAATAGTGTAGTGAAGGCAATCACAGTTTGTTTGTCCTTCTCCGCTTTAAGCCCATCTGGAAGAACACCAAACACAGCTGCTAGTGGGTTAGGAGGGATTGTGACACCAAGGCTGTGTGAAAGGCATTTAAAAAATTTGGTCCAGAATTATGTTAATTTGGTGCAGGCCCAAAACATGTGACCCAGTGAGGCTAGAACTTGATTGCAGTGTTCACAGGCTGGATCTTGCCCTGGAAACATTTTGGATAGTTTTAAGCGAGACAGATGTGCCCAATATATAATT
The DNA here is from genome assembly GCA_026402145.1 of Polypterus bichir lapradei. Lineage (NCBI taxonomy): Eukaryota > Metazoa > Chordata > Cladistia > Polypteriformes > Polypteridae > Polypterus > Polypterus bichir. The sequence continues at coordinate 130,389,567 of JANRMT010028174.1, forward strand.
TTGAGTTGAATAATTGTATGCTTTGTGCATGTGGAGCTCAAGTGAATTCTCTGCATTGCTTCCTTCCACTCCTTTTCTGATATATTAATTGAGAGATCTTTTTCCCAGTGTCCTCTTGGATCTTTGAAAGGAAGGGACTGTAAAATAATTTTATATGTTGCAGAAATGCTGTCTGAGTTCTTGAAACAGCAATATTTTTTCCAGCATAGAGGAAGGCGGGAGATGAGGAAAATCGGGCAGGTTCTGTTTAACAAAGTTTATGATTTGAAGATAGTGAAAGAAATGTGTTGCTGGAAAATTAAATTTGGAATGTAATTGTTCATAGGATGCAAAGATGTTGTCTATATAAAGATCTCTAAATAATTCAATCCCAAATGTTTTCCTGATATTAAAAACTGCATATGTTTGCACAGGTTGAAAAAGGTGGTTCTCATGCTGATGTGCCACAGATAAAAGATTCTCCATCTTAAAATGCTTCCTGCATTGGTTCCATATTCTGAGTGAGTGATGCACAATTGGGTTATTAATATATTGGCGATGATTTGCATTTATAGGGGCACAAAGCAGGGAATATAAAGAAGTACTGCAGGATTGTATTTCTATTGCGCACCAAGCCTGCGTCTATTTATTCATCTATTTGTGTCCAGGTTTTTATGTATGTTTTTATTGTATGTTTGCTGCCCAGTAATAAAACTGAAAGTTTTGTAGAGCCGTGCCATCTTAAGCCTTAGGTCTTTGTAGGGTCACTCTTTGGATACGTGGATGTTTTAAGTTCCAAATAAATGAGATTATGGTTGAATCTACAGTAATTGCTTAAAAAATGATTTATTGATGTATATTGGAATGTTTAGATATAAAATAATAAATACTGCACAATAACAGGCTGAATGTGGAAGCAGAACTGGATTGCCCGGAAGGAGGCTTAGCCTTTACATTGACTTAGAACCACCTGGGGTTAGTTTTCCGCTAAGTTGTATGTTACCTGTGAGTTAGTTTTCTTCTGCATTTGATCTTTGATTTAACTGTATACCTTTTGTAAATGGAAAATACTTGGGGATGTTAAAGAAATGTCATGTTTAATTCTGTCTAGTAAAAGTTCAGTACATTTTATGATAAAAAAAATTAAGGTCCTTCAAAACATTTCAATACCTGTAAGGTGTATGCCAAGAAAAATATTTGAATACTCTGGCATAGAGCTGTCACATGTTATTTGATCACATACTTGTAAATAGTTTGCTATACTTAAGCTTTTGCTTTGAATAATAGATCTCCTATAGTCCCAATTCATGCAGTGGAACTGCAGAAACCAACATCCAAGATCATCAACAACAACAACAACAACATTTATTTATATAGCACATTTTCATACAAACAGTAGCTCAAAGCGCTTTACATAATAAAGAATAGAAAAATAAAAGACACAATAAGAAAACAAAATAAATCAACATTAATTAACATCGAATAAGAGTAAGGTCCAATGGCCAGGAGGGACAGAAAAAACAAAAAAAAAACTCCAGACGGCTGGAGAAAAAAATAAAATCTGTAGGGATTCCAGACCATGAGACCGCCCAGTCCCCTCTGGGCATGTCCAGCTTCACAGCATATCAAGTCTTTGACTTTAAATATTTTGGGAACCCCTGGCCTAAAAATTACATTCTGTTGAAACAAATCTGGAATTTCTGATTCAAAGGAAAATGCAAACACATAAAATATAATTAGGAACTAGTACATCCAAAGAAAATGCAGTACTCACAATGACTACAACACAGAATCAATGATCCATTGTTCAGATCCTCTCTCTGACACAATTTACGTACAGAGGGCACTCCCAGCAGTAGTGACATGAAGGTGGGCCTACCTCTTTGAGTTCCACCCACAGAACACACAGAATTGATGCACATCTTAAGCCGTGAAACATGCAAAGTGACTCAGGATTTTGATGTCTGGCCTACAGTATGGTGGCCCTTAATTTTGGTCTTTGGTTGAAGCCATGGATTTGTCTTAGTTAGAGGTATGTGACCTGTTGATTAGAAAGTCATACAATTCTCATTATACAGAAAAGCATCAATTAATGATTTTTGTTTTATTTGGACAAAGTCTAAGCCCTCCTCATTATGTCATGAGTTGGCTATCTGCATAGATAATGTAGTGAACCTTATACCCATTGTATTATATTTGTCAAAACTGATAAAGTGATTGGCCCTTTCTAGCATTTCAATTTTCATTTTTGGCATCGTAGAAATGATAAATTAATCAATGCGCCACACAACAATCACCTGTAGTAATTTAGTAAATATTCAAAAGGTGTAAAAGTGTAGTCTGCACACATGAAAGTGGCTTATCTGTCCTTGTAGAATGTTTTATTATCTTTGGATCTTTAAAATATGTCACTAAATCCTTGGAATCTGATACTCTATGTTAAAGTTTCATCCTGCTTCATTTAGCCTTGTATACCTTGACAACAGGTAACAAGTTGGAGGCAGGACCTCTGCGTTTTTCCCAGTTGATTCTGGGGTTTGTCAGGGGTGTGTTCTTGCTCCTACTCTGTTCAATGCTTGTATGGACTGGGTGTTGGGCAAGGTCGAGGAATCCAGTGGTTGTGGGGAATCTGTTGGTGAAGAAAGGTTCACGGATTTTAACTTTGCTGACGATGCTGTGATCTTCGTGGAGTCAATGGAGGCTCTGATCGGGGCGCTCAAGTGACTGAGCAAGGAGTCTTAGTGTCTGGGCTTACGAGTGTCCTGTATAAAAACCAAGATCCAAGCCTTTAATGACCTCTTGGGCACAGCCATCAGCAGTGTTTCTGTTTGCAGAGAGAGTGTCAAACCTTGTTGAGAGGTTTACTTACCTTGGCAGTGACATTCATGTCTCTGGTGACTCCTTCTATGATGTCAATAGACGGATTGGGAGAGCATGGGGGGGGGTCATGAAGTCACTGGAATGGGGTGTGTGGCGCTCCCAATATCTATACAAAAGGATGAAGGTCCAAGTCTTTAGAGTCCTGGTGCTTCCTGTCTTGCTATATGGTTGCGAGACTTGGACGCTATCCAGGGATCTGAGACGAAGACTGGACTCCTTTGGTACTGTGTCTCTCCGGAAAATTCTTGGGTACTGTTGGTTTGACTTTGTGTCAAATGAGCGGTTGCTCATGGAGTCCTGAATGAGGCACATTACCTGCATTGTGAGGGAGCGTCAGTTACAGCACTACGGCCATGTGGCTCGTTTCTTTGAGGATGATCCGGCTTGTAAGATCCTCATTGTTGGGGACCCGAGTGGCTGGACCAGGCCAAAGGGTCGCCCACGTAACACCTGGCTGCGGCAGATAGAGGGTCATTTCCGGAGGGTGGGACTGGACCGCATGTCTGCCTGGGGGGTTGCAAACTGGGATCCCGAGTTGTTTCGTTGTGTAGTGGGTGCGGCAATGCACTGCACTAGTGCATGCTTCCCAACTTGACTTGACTTGACCTTGATAACATAATACATTTAATCTATATTTTAAACTTTAATGTTCTGTTCAGGCATTTTAGGTATATTTGCAAAACTCCATCTGTGACATTCAGGCTTTTTTTTCTAGTTTACTTTAAATTATCAATAAGAAGAAGAATGGACAGGTATTTTGTTCTAAATAAGTTTGATCCTCAATAACTGTTTCAGTTGCAACAGGAATGGGATTTCATGCTGTAATGGTTCTTTTTGATTTTATAAGTTGATATATCAACTTAGGCGGCACGGTGGCACAGTGGGTAGCGCTGCCGCCTCGCAGTGAGGAGACCCCGGTTCATTTCCTGGGTCCTCCCTGTGTGGAGTTTGCATGTTCTCCCCGTGTCTGTGTGGGTTTCCTCCCACAGTCCAAAGACATGCAGGTTAGGTGCACTGGTGATTCTAAAATGTTCTTGGTGTGTGTGTATGTGCCCTGCGGTGGGCTGGCTTCCTGCCCGGGGTTTGTTTCCTGACTTGCACCCTGTGTTGTCTGGGATTGGCTCCAGCAGACCCCCATGACCCTGTAGTTAGGATATATAAGTTTAGATAATGGATGGATGGATATATCAGCTTATCTGCTGGGTGACACCATAGTGCAGTGGTTAGTACTGGTATTTTCCATTTTTAGCATCCTGAAGTAAAATCTTGTCCCTGGTCATTGACTTTGTGAAGTTTTGGATGTCTATCCCAAATCTGTTTGGGTTTTTCCAAGTGGTCATCTTGAAAAAGCTAGTCACTAAATGTGAAGTTTGCCTGAACTTTACTTGAGGACTGTGAAAACACATGTGTTTTATCAGTTTTGAGTTTTTCTTTAACTAGGGGGCTCTGCCCCCTGTTCGCTTTGCTCGCCACCCCCGGGTTTGTTTTACCAGATATACAATTCAAATAGATTGTTATTTTCATGGGAATTGTTACATATGCATTATTTTCACTTTTACTTTAAAACTGTAAAAACATATGCATTATTTTCACTTTTACTTTAAAACTGTAAAAACAATACTTGTCCTTTATTTCCGGCCCCGGGCATGGTCAAATCTTTCTCGCGGGACGTATAACGCTGCTCGTGTTGTGAAGGGGGAGCTGAATACATGCTAAGGAGATACCGTCGGATCATCTGCTGTCTTTCTGCTGCTGCAGCTGGCCAGCTGCGTGTTCTTTTTGTCATGCTGCATGTTGATCATTTAAAAGCCTGTACAGCAGCTCTTCTTTTGCCACTTCGTGTCTCTGCTGCTCGCATTGTGAAAGGATGGGGTGGGGGGATAGCTAAACGCACGCTAAGAAGAAACGGTCAGATCATCTGCTGGCTTCCTGCTGCTGCTGCTGCTGGCAAGCTGCATGTTCTGCTTGTCGCTTGTCGTTGTTTTAAGAGCTGGGAGCATATGATGTCTGTCTGCCAAAAGCATTCCAACAACTGCTTAGTTAGATGTCCGTGAACTAGTTTTAAATATTGTCTCACTGCCTTGTCTCGCGTGACGTTAAAGTGTCTCTCGTGGGATGGCAAATTGTCTTTGCGTGACGTTAAAGTGTATCTCGCGGGACGTCAAATTATCTTCCGAGAAGATCACGTCTCATCTCTCTAGTCTCCCTCCCAGGATTTTTTTTTATAATAGAGAGATACATGGAGGTTTTAAGTGTTGTCAACCTCCGAATATTCTATTTATCATTTATTATTTTTTTCTGTTTGAACTTCATTATCATTTGGACATATTAAACTCTTTTGTGATACTGCATTCTTTGTCCATATTTGTGAGATTAATACTCTAGCCTTTGCCAATTTAAATGTTATTCTTTCAATTGAATATAATAAACTTTCCATTGATGAACAATATATGTTTTTTGTAATAGTTACTTTCTTCCCAAACTTGCAGTTAAAATTAAAAACTCGTAAAGAATGTATAATGAAAGCCCTGAGTTATCATTGACTATCAGGAAGAAAATACTTTTTGGAGTGTCAGAATAGAGTGCTTTACTGTGGAACACTTACAATTCCATTATTTATAGCTGGAGCCCTGACATAGCAATGATAAAGGAGGAGTTGCTTAACTGGTCTGATAAAATACTGCAACTTGCCTATTGCCCAATGATTGCTGGGATATCCTCCAGTTGCCCCTCAAACCTGCCGTGGATAAGCGAGTTAGGAATGTAGCTTTATATGTTTTACCTTAAATAATACAAGATTCTGAGTTGGGTTTGTTTGTAGCTGAGACTGGTTTTGATGAGGAAAGGCACAAAATGAAAAAGAAAGGGAACAAAAAGGAAGGGTGGTCCGGGATGGTGATTGTTGGGTGGTGGGGTTGGGGTTCCAGGCTGTATTTTGCTGTTGTAATGAGAAACAAGTAAGAATAAAAAGGCTCACCCTGTGGTAACCCACTTATGTTTCCTTCCTTGGCTTAGAAGACTTGGAGATTAAGATTGTTACAAAGATTGTTACAGGAAGATTCAGATTGTTACAGGAAGATGGATGGATGTATTAATGCTACCATACCCATCTTGATGGCAGAATATGAGTAGCAAGAAACAGGAAGTAGACAGACAAGGAAGTGAAAGATAATTTTGCATCGTTTATGATACAAATGTAACTGTAAATATGACTGAGTTTAAAGAAGAAAAAATATCTAGACATAATCTAAAATGGAAAGCAAGCAGATTTAGTATGGCAGCTCAAACAAAGTACAGCTGACTTAGGTCATTATCAGTACTCAGTTAATTGGTCTGAGTCCTTTAAATAAAATTAGTTTACATGCAAAATGTGTAATCATCAAAATGATCTTTATAATAATCTTTATAATCTTTATTATAATCTTTATAATAACCTTTATTATAATCTTTATAATAATCTTTATTATAATATTATAATAAATTATCATTAGCACAGAGTACAGTTAAAATGGGTTTATCATAAAGGGGACAAATGTTGTTGAACAAAGCAAATTAAAGTGGAAACAATGGGCAAACTTTCCATGATCTCTTTGAAATGGAAAAGGAGGTGACATACTATATTAGAGTTAGCTAAAACAATTTCACAAGAGAAAGAGTAAAAGCTTTTATTCATATCGAAAAAAAACATCCCTTGGCCTTTTGCCTAAGTACTTACTCAGGAATAGGACGAATTCAAATGCCTAAATGTTGTACTTAACAAGCATCCTGGGAGAAAAGAGACTCTAGATGTAGGCTACCTCAATTGTATAAAGTAATCATGAAACATTATCTGCAGCCAGTCTAAAGTAAATGAAACTGGATTGGTCAGGATGAACCAGTTTATTAATGACGTTGGACAATCTATTGCCAGTAATTTAGCTTTGACATCTACAGTGTATAATAATTAGAGAAAGGAGCAAAAGAATACTGACACACTGTGTTGTCTTTATCCTTCTATGTAGGGGTGTCCAACTCCGACCCTGGAGGACCACAGTGGCTACAGGATCTACTTCCTGCCAGTTTCTTAATCAGTAACCAATTTCTGCTGTTAATCGACTTCTTTTCCCTTCATTTTAATTGCCTTTGTCATTTAACAATCCTCTGAATTGCTTCTTTTTTCCCTAAATGGCAGGCAAATAAAAACAAGATGTAAAATGAGCCAACAGATGACCTGCTAAGTTGATAGCCTCAAACCCCAACCAATTCCACTGCAACCATTTTTATAATTAGAAGGTGATTCTTGTTGTTAATTTAACATGTTATAGACAAGTAATTCCATAAGTTGTTGATACTCTTATTCTGCCACAGCAGAAAGCACCATTAAAATGTTTTGTGGACTTGAGCAGATCAACATTACCAAGACCTTCACCTTTCTTTATTTATACAAATTGTGTGATGGACACAGGTTAGCTGTTTATGCATTGACTTGTTTTGTATCTCATTATTGTTTAGCTTAAGGGATAAAAGAAGCAATAAAGAGAAAAGTAATTCATTAGCAGAAAAAAACAAGTCATTAATTAAAGGTTAGAATGAAAACCTGCAGCCACTGCGGCCCTCTTGGATCGGAGTTGTACACCCCTGTATAGCAATAAAGTAATAATACTGGGAGGAAGCAACACTTTTCAGATGGTGATGCTAAGTACAGCTTGCAGGGGATTGAACAGTTGCTCATAGAAAATTGACATATGTTCTGATTGGATTCCATCAACCTCCAATTATTTTTTCTCTGATGTTTTCACAGATGATGATGTCTACCCAATCTGGCTGCATTGATAAGCACAGTCTGCTAAATGATAACAACATGTCATATTTAGTAGGAGACCAAATGCTTATCTGTTGAAAACAATTTGGAATGAAACGCTTCAATCCTAAACTAGTTTACTAACGATTATATAAAGTATGACATCCATCTGATTTAAACAATGTAATAGAGGTTAAAGATGTATACCTTCATTAGTGACGAGTGATTAAAACAGCTTGAAAAAAAATACAGTCTTCAGATTTAAATTCTGTTTTTATTCTAAATTTTACATTTTGGCTCAAGGCTGGAAGATGAGATGAGATAGTTACAGGAATTTAGCTTTGTTTTTTAGTTAAAAATGTGTTTTAATCTAGAATGGACAACATGGGAGGCAAATACAACTTTATTATTTCATATCAAAATTTCAAATACTTCTCATGTTAAAACAAAGTCAAAAACAATCCACATCAATGGATAATAATTGCTTGATGTTTGCTTGAAACTGGTCACAAAACTCCTTATTGTTAATAGGGGAGATGCTGAATCTCTCTTTGGGAATTTGGGAGCAAAGTAAAAGTGAAACAAATTTAGCAGTGCTTATGCTCAGAAATTGCTATCAGTAATATTTTAGCATCTGTAAGAAGGAAGGGAAGTGAATAGTGTAACTTCTGATGGAACTGCATTGTGGAATTAAAAAAAAATAGAACTCCCAGGCAGAGAGCTCAAGAGTTGGCCAACATACAGCAAAATCCTTATTGAAAATCTGAAGCACTTTTGTGTAAAATATCATCCATTTCAAAACAGATAATGATGAGGACAGAATTACAAAGAAAATTAGCAACAATGCACAAACAGACTAACTGGAATATAGAAAGAAATGTTAACATAATTAACTTAACAAAATGAAAATATCATATGTAGTTTAAATGTAAATGCTCAAGAATTAGGCTTCCTGTTATTCTGTAACAGCTAATAATAAATCATGAAAAAATGTTCTCCTTCTCAATTCATTTTTCTCTTGAGGAAACATTCCTGGCATTAATATCTATTTGTTATAAAGAACAAGGGTGTTGTACTGTGTTATCCATTATGGATGGAATGAGAAGTCAAGCAAAATGACTTTTTATTGGCTAACTGAAAAGATTACAATATGCAAGCTTTTGAGGCAACTCAGTCCCCTTCTTCAGGTAAGGCTGACCTGCCTCGAAAGCTTGCATATTGTAATCTTTTTAGTTAGCCAATAAAAAGTGTCATTTTGCTTGATTTATCATTATAGAGGATAAGACATTTTAGCAACTTGTTTGGTAATTGGATAAATTAAGGCCATCTAGTGACCCTAAGAGAAAGGACACACATATTAGCCATTATTAGGAACAACAGAGGTGACAAACAGAAGATATATAAAGATAATATGGTGTGTAATGAGTGAATTTACTAAGAACAGACGGAATAAAGCAAAAACCATCTGAAAACCCCAGTGCTATACCAACTCAATTCTCCCTCAGCCAACACCAGACAAAACTACTCATCCTACAACACAAGCCCCATTGGAACATAAACTTAGAAATAATACTTTCAGAATGTTAAACACTGTAGGTCTGCACTATTGCAGTGTTGTTCTGGTGAAGTGCTGCAAACTATTCATATAGTCTGCATTGTAAAAGGCTAGTAGGGTTATCACCCTCAAGCTGAATTACTTTCTTCTTCAGTGCATTCATGTTATTTGAGTTTGCACTATACAAAGCATAATACATTATGCAAACATTTTTCATGCATCTATAGCACTCTGTCCTATATAGAAATGTACTGTGCCTACACCACCCTCAGAAAGACTGAGTACAAGGCTAGAGGGAAGAATAATTTCATTTGACAAGTACAGATGATTCTTTCATTGTTAGCAGCTGGGAACAGTTATTAAAGCATCACACAGTAAAACTGAACCACAACCTTGTTAAAGAATTCCTGGTAGGGTTAGTTCACAAATGTAAAAAAAACTAAATATACTGTGAATCAAAATTAAAGCATCAAACTATACATACTGTGAACAAAACAATCAAATTCAATATTAAACAAAAACATTTTTAATATTCACCCTTTTTAGTACTGTGAACCGTAAAACCCACATTTAAACCTCTTTAACACCCACCTAACCAACAACCCTTTTTATAAAAATTAAGAAGTGGGTCAAAATTCTGTTAAAACCCTGGAAACTGACCCCAATTGACCAGCAGAAAGATATAAGCTTGAATTTAAAAAATCAGCAACCAGCAAGCAAGCCTTCCACCTGCTGCCTTATGGCTTAATAGGCAATCAAGTCACCACAACCCCCTCTTGTGTAAATCATGAAGGCTATGCAGTTTGTTAAGAACAGACATTTCTGCTTCCTCAGGTTTGGGTGGCTTGTGTGGTGTGTTTGACTGAAAGATTGCTTCTAAAATCTTCTGGCTTTATAATATGTGTGAATCTCAGCTTTCCGATTTGAGATTCATAGATTTTCTTAGCAAATTCAAAGCCAATAGTGGGTCCAACAAGATGAAGTGGCCATGGTGAAGTAGTAGGTAACAGATTAATAATAATAATAATAATAATAATAATAAATTGTATTTATATAGTACCTTTCCCATGCTCAAGTACAGGAGAAATGATGAAATCCAAGAGACAGATTTAAAGCCAGGAGCAGGGATCTCTTGCATTAAGTAGCAATAGGTCTTAAGGTGTATTAATTAAAAAATATTGTCAGTAACTTTTTTAAGCACAGTATTTCTTTATGCATACCAAAGTTGTATATTTTACCAATTTTACATTTTGCACAGGACAATTATGCTTGCAATTTTCTAGTAATCAATTTAAGACAGATCAGTTGTCCAATTTTTAATTGTACTTAGTTTCACTGTTCCTTTACATAGCAGCACAATGGTTAAAAAATCTAGCAAGGACATGCGTCAAAAGTTCATTTTGGCATTTCTAAATTGACTGGTAGGTTTGCTGGTGACAAACACTCCATGTACTGTAAGAGACTTCTTTACAAGTTAATTTTGGTGTGCATTCAAGACGTAAATATGCATAACATTTTAACATTTTCTTTTTATTTCCCTGCCATTTAGAACCTCAATGTTTTGGATGTAGTTGATCCATATATTTTACAAGCTTGATTCTATTTTAATGGCAGACAAAAAAATAGCACATTCTAGTATAATGGCCACATTATCTATCTATCTATAAAATCACTTTTTATATATCTATCTTCTTATTTAATGCACTACCGTGGCTGTTCATTTGTCTGTCCAGGATTTTAAATCACCTATAGCTCGAAAACTGTTTCACCTATTGACTTGATATTTGTTACACATATACTACGTGATGTCTACTATCCGCTTTCAGGGTGATGATTTTTATTACTCTTTTTATTTTTATTTTATTTTATTGTAGAATCAACTCTCGGCAGCATGTGGCAGGGCGGCTGTGCGGCGCATGCGTATGGTCGCCGTTCTCATTCCCTACTACATTCGCTAATCATTCTTGAGGCAGATTGAAGACTTAAGTGCCAGCTTAAGTAAAAAATTAAAGAAAACGTACTAAGTAACTGCAACACAAACACTGACTTAATCAGTTTTAACGTGAAAAGATGCTGACAAAAGAAGAGAAGAAGCGGGCTGCTAGGGTGGAGAAAAGAAGAACTGCTCAGGAAGCAGCAAGCGCATCAACCTCTGAGCAAACAAATGCTAAACAGAGACAGAGAATGAGTATGAAAACTATGACTACTCAAGTCAAGTGCATTCCGTTACTGGTATATATATACAATACAATACAATACAATACAGTTTATTTTTGTATAGCCCAAAATCACACAGGAAGTGCCGCAATGGGCTTTAACAGGCCCTGCCTCTTGACAGCCCCCCAGCCTTGACTCTCTGAGAAGACAAGGAAAAACTCCCAATAAAATCTTGTAGGGAAAAATGGAAGAAACCTTGGGAAAGGCAGTTCAAAGAGAGTCCCCTTTCCAGATAGGTTGGGCGTACAGTGGGTGTCAAAAGAAGGGGGTCAATACAATACACAGAACAGAACAAATCCTTAATACAGCATAAAAATAAAAATTTTAGAAGTACGGAGCAGAATTTAACAGTAGATGATATCACATAATAAGATTTGGATATTTTTAGAGTCCTGGAGACCTCATCCATCAAGCTGCCTCCCCATTTGGCCATTCCACGGCTGAAACAGTGCTGGGCCAGCCAATCCGATGAAAGGACCCCTCTTTCCCATGATTCCTGCGATCCTCCATCAGGGATGACTTTACCATAGACAGGCAAACAACTTGGCAGGTGGGCCGTGGCACCAATTGCCACATTTGAGTACCGAGAACAGAAACAGAATAGGTGAATTGAATAGGTTAGTATTCAATTATAACTATCATCTTACTTATGTTTTAGTGTTGTTAGTGTGACTAACAACAGAGATGCAGTATGTACAGTTAATCAGCAGCTCTATTCAGGATATGCTAAACTGAAGTAGTGAGTCTTCAGCCGGGATTTAAAGGCTGAGACCGAAGGGGCATCTCTTATAGAAGCAGGAAGACCATTCCACAGTTTAGGGGCCCTGTAACTAAAAGCTCGACCTCCCACTGTTATTTTATTAATCCTTGGAATCATAAGCAGACCGGCATCTTGAGATCTTAATGTGCTCTCAGGTTTGTAAGTCATGATAAGTTCAGACAAGTAAAGTCGGACCTTGGCCATTTAATGCTTTATATGTTAAAAGGAGGATTTTGAAATCTGCCCTAAACTTAACCGGGAGCCAGTGTAAGGATTTAAGAACTGGAGTTATGTGTTCATATTTTCTTGTTCTTGTAATAATTCTTGCAGCCACATTTTGGATTAACTGGAGGCTGTATAGAGAACAGTTTAAACAGCCAGTGAACACCGCATTGCAGTAGTCAATCCTACTAGAGATAAATGCATGAATTAATTTCTCAGAATCCTGTTTATTTAGAAAGCACCTTAATTTCCTAACATTTTTAAGATGGAAGAAACATGTTTTGGACAACTTTGTAATATGTGCTTTAAATGACATGCTAGAATCAAAGATAACTCCTAGATTGCGGGCTGATTCAGTAAAATTAATTGGGATTCCAACTGAGTTAAATGATGACAAAATATTGTTGTGATCAGCGTCATTCCCTCCAACAATTAACATCTCTGTTTTATCTGTATTTAAAGACAAGTAGTTCTTATTCATCCACTCCTTTAATTCGCTAACACAACTAATTAAAGACAACATCGGAGAAACTTCACTTGATTTAAATGAAAGGTATAACTGGGTGTCATCTGCATACGAGTGAAAATGAACATTGTTTCCTAATGAGAGATCCCAGTGGAAGCATGTAAAGTGAAAACAGTAAAGGTCCCAGTACTGAGCCCTGCGGGACACCATATTGGACTTCTGTGTATAATGATGGAGTACTGTCAGCACATTTCTGTACATATTGGAATCGATTTGATAAATAAGAACTAAACCAAGCGAGCACGGGGCCTGTAAGCCCAACATCGTTTTCTAGCCTGTGCAGTAAAATAGAATGGTCAATGGTGTCAAATGCTGCACTTAAGACTAACAACATAATTGCAGTGGAGTTTCCTTCATCAGAGGATATCAGAATGTCATTTACAACCCGTGTTAGTGCCGTTTCTGTACTATGACCAGTGCGAAAACCAGACTGGAATTTCTCAAATAAATTGTAATGCGTAAGGTGTGACTGAAGCTGACTGGCGACTACTTTTTCTAGTATTTTAGAGAGAAACAGTAAATTTGAAATAGGCCTATAATTATTTAGTATGTGTGGGTCTAGGTCTGACTTTTTAAGTAATGGTTTAATGACTGACACTTTTAGTGCATCAGGTATGGTGCCATGCAGTAATGAACTATTGATAATGGTTAGAATAGGCGATGCAAGAACATCCACTTTTTGCTAGTTTTGTTGGCAATGGATCTAGGGAACAAGTAGTGGGCTTCATTTTAGTAATTAAAGTTAAGACTTCCTGCTCAGTTACAGGATTAAAATTATTAAAGTGCTGAATGCAATGTGAGACAGGGTCTGCTAAGCTAGTATTTGGTTTGTACTGTGATGCAGAGATCTGGGATCTTATATTTTTAATTTTCTCATTGAAGAAGTTCATAAAGTCTGTACTGCTAATATCTGTTGGTATTTTGCACTGTTGATCTGAATTCCCATTTGTTAATTTAGCCACTGTTCTAAACAGTACCCGAGGATTTTTATTATTGCTATCTATTAATGTAGAATAGTATTCTGAGTGAGCTTTAAAGAGGGCTTTTTTATATTTATTAACACTCTCTGTGCATGCAATTTGAAAGACATGTAGCTTTGTTGTTCTCCATCTGTGCTCCAGTTTTCGACACTCTAATTTAAGAGCGTGAGTGTTTTCATTAAACCAGGAAGAGTTTCTATGTGCTTTGATCACTTTTGTTTTAAGGGGAGCCACTGTGTCCAGAGCATCTCTCAAGGTCACATTATAATGTGATGTTAGCTGTTCTAAATTGTATTCCATGTTTACATTTGATGTTAACTGATCTAAATGGTTTTCCACAATTACACTCGACTTACTCAAGGTATCTATAAATTTTGAAGAATTACAATCTAGATGTCGCACTGTCTTTGTTTTAATCTGTGAGTGCGTTGGCAATGGCAGGGCTAAATCAAATGTAATTAAGAAGTGATCGGAAATAACTTAATTTAATGGAGTAATATTTAAATTTTGAATTTCAACTTTGTAAGTTATAATTAAATCTAATGTGTGGTTATGATTATGAGTTGGACCTTTGACAATCTGACAAAATCCTACTGAATTTAACAAATAAGTAAAACATTTGCTAAAAGTGTCAGTTTCCACATCAATGTTTACATTAAAATCCCCCATCAGTACAACGTGATCATAATTTATAGCCAAATCAGATAAAAGGTTGCTAAATTCAGTCATGAACAATGAATATTGCCCTGGTGGTCTGTAGACTAGCACTATAATTGTGTTGGAATCTGTTTTAATATTTAAAATGAATGCCTCAAAGGATGTAAAGTTTCCTAAATATTTAGAAGTGATTTGCATTTTGTTACAATGAATTATTCCAAGGCCTCCTTCCTCGACCAGAATCTCTAGACTTAGAGATTATATATATAAATATATATATAAACTTGTAAAATATAGGAATATGTCTAAGAACGAGTGCAATTATTTAGCACACCCAGGTCTGCTTGCACACTGGTGTGTCATATTCACAGGCAGTGTACTAAAGAGGTTATAGAATGTTAATCAACAATACATACGCTGAGCCCACTGCTAACATTCTTAACAAACTTTTAATAAGGACTTGAGAAGTGCTTAACACAAATACAAATGTGCCTGGTTCCTACAAAAGCTTTACGTTGGCCTATTTGCTTGCACATAACAAGTTGTGAATGTCACTTTTTGTACTATAGTTGTTAAACAAAAGGCTTTAAAAAAATCAAAGGTTTAAAAGTCTACTTGGTAAATCATCTCAAAGCCCCAAACAGTGTTAAATGAAAACTTTCCAGAGTGCCGAGATTTTAACACCACCACACCGTTGGGAACTCAGGACATGAATGGCAACCTTATCTCATGCTAATTTACTAAGTGGGTATAAGGAGTGGTTGCCTCCTCTCATTTTAACATGAGAAAGAGAAAATGTCTTAAGGAAGTTAGCACTTTTAAGTAAAAAATGGTGTCAGTTTTGCTACTTGAGTGTTTTTTGCAAACCAACAACTTACTTACGTTTTGTAGGAAAATGACAATTTTAACTTGGTTAATTATTATCAGATTTGCCTTTGGGATTGCTGGCAATTAATCAGATAATTTGGTATCTAGGTAACTGAAGCACACTCATTTTAAGAAATGGAATGGTACAATTTATTGATAAACACAAGCATTATAGAAACACGGTAACTACACATATATGTATAAATATATATACTGTATATATTTTATATACATATATATTTATATATATATTGCCATATACGACAGAACACAACAAGACAAGACAGACAAATATCACAGAAGAGGCTGGCTGTTTACTTGCTATTTACAGTTCTACTTTATCTTGGCACAAACAAACAATTTAATGATACTGAGTGTTTATGGATGGTGTCCAATGTTGTATGGAGTTGTTGCTATTGTTACTTCAGGTTCAAGTGGAGTATTCTTCTTATGTTGAAGTGCATTCTTTCTCAATGCAATGTGGTCCATTATGTGTGGAGTTCTCAGTTAGGCCCTTTGCTGTGTCAACTGCTATTTAACTGGGAAAAGTATTACTTTTTCTGGTCTTAGTTACTGGCATAGAGCTTAGCTTGGCAGAGTGGACCTTATCTTTCAAGTCCACACGCAGAAATGATTGTCAGGTTTTAAAGAGTGAAAGGCTCATCATATTTCATGTATGAGAGTTTTTAAAGAGTACAAAGGGACATTTTAGAGAGTACCCAAGAGATGAATGCAACTAGTCTTTGAGGTGATGTGTAGCCTCTCATGATTGGACTAAAGTAACTTCTAGTTACAAAATCACTGCCTGCTCATTGGTGTGTTATTTTGTCTATCACAGTTATCATTTGCTGAATTACAGCTCTTTTTTCTGACTTAGGTATTCGGTTGACACCTTCTGTTCTGAATTAGTTTGCAGAGATGTCAGTTCAACTATGATTTACATCTTTGCTACCAGATGAAGTACAGGGCTGAGATTGGTACAAACTGCAATTCAGCAACTTTGTGTAACACAAGCCAGGGTTTGGCGCAGCTGCATCCCTGTTACAGCGCTGTCTTAAGAAGCTTTGTGTGCCACTAAATCCTAGCAGAATGACCAACTTTGTCCAAAATGTGTTAATATTTCCCATCGCTATTGTTGTGCTAAGGTTATAACACAAACATTCTGGTATAATAAATAAAAGTAAAAATAAATATTATGAGTAAATTAAGAAAAAACACCTATGGAATTAAAATAACAAAAAAGTTAGCATATTTAGGAAAGATATTACACATATACAATTCTTTCCATCCAGTTATTTTTCAACTATATACAATCCAGTGACACAGGACTCTGCTAACCATCTGGGCAGCATTGGAAGCAAGGTGGATACCTGCCCTTGATAGAATACCAGCCCATTGTACTCATACCTACACTACGTCAAGATGCCAGCTGTCAAATTTTGCACAGAATCCAGCATTTGGACAGACTGTTTTGTACATTTGGAAGACCATAGGCTGTGTTTCATTCCCAAATATTTCCACTGGGAAACTTTATTGAGTGACCAAACCTGTGTTTTATGAGGGAGGTGTCCCCAGGGACTTGGCAAACATATACAAAGTTGCTCCCCACAGTGTGTTTAATCCAAATTTGGGGGGGGGGTCTAAATTATTTTTAGCTTGGTTTTTTACCCTGGGGAGTTTATGTAATGACTGCCCTTGCACTTTATTCCACCCTGAACTGTGCTGTGTACCCATGTTCTCCCCAATATTTGGCCCCAAGAAGAGAAAGGAAAAAGTAAGTTGTTGATCCTCCATGAAATATTTTTTCAGCATGGTGTGGACTAACACTACTTTAGTAATTTCTATCACATAACTAAAAATGCTCATCAACAAATAATGATACACATGCAAAATGAAGAGGACACATTCATTTTACATATTAAAATATCAAGTCTATTGTAGCATATTTCAGATTTTCCAGTACATTATGAAAAATCATCTCCATAACACTATATACATTTGAGACTTTTCCTCTGTCAAAAGATTTGTTTTACACATAATCTAGTTTCAAACCACAATAACTATGGTTTTTTCAAGAAATCTATGAGTTCAAAGGAGAAGTTACATTTCTAACAACATGTAGACTATTATTGGTACTGTGAGTGTCCTGGCTTCAAAATTGCTTCAGCTAGGAGTTTTTTTTTTTAAATTGTGTTGAAATAAGTAAAAAAATAATACCATGTTTCTAAATAGTACTGAAATAAACAACTTTGCACAAGCCTGCACTGCAGGAAGACGCATCTTAAAATGTGCTGTGTGTTTTAGCATCCTACTCAGGCAAAATTTGGTAAAGCCTAATTTGCATTTCTATTTTCACTGCCTTTCTGTCTTAACATTCCTGCAATCACTTGCAAATATTTGCTGATTGTTTGGATCTTATTCTACAGGTGGAACTGGCAGCAATAGGAACCCTTCAACAAGTCCATGATTAATAACTGCAATCATAACATTCATTTTTTTTAATGCCATTGTAAAGATAGTAACTGCCAATGACTGAACTGCAGTACATTGTGTGGTATCCTGGATGGAAACCGAACCTTAATTAACAGGCACATCAGATTTAAAAATAATGTAAGAGTCCTCACAGACAACTATCCTGGAGATAAAATTAATAAGAGAAGGAGAGTAGGGGGCACTACTTACATTATGCAAACACCTACAAGGATGCGTGAGAACTGCAGTTTTAATGAACACTCCTGATGCCATAAATGATCTCTGGTATGCTCTACAATAGTTTGGAACTCTGGAACTTAAACAACCCTCCTGGCCATAAGAAAAAGGGTCACATAGAAAGGCAAATGTACAGTTTGTGAGAAGAAGTAACGCCAGTGCGATAGTAACGGTGGGGAGGCAGACAAGGATGTTGTTTTAATCTACTTTTATGGCATAGGAGTATGGCAACACATTCCGTGATCAGACATACAGGTATGAATTTTATTGTTCTCTGTACGCATAAACAATACTACAACTACTGTTCATTATTGTAGTAGGAAAATGTGATTGGTGCTAAAGTTTTAAGTAGTCTCATTGTGGCTATAGCCTTTATGTTGTGTTTATTATTTTGTCCATGTGCAATTCCTAGTATTAACATTTGTATGTATAATAAAAAGATTACTTTTATTATTTGTTATTACTAGTACTTCCTTGTTCTCACTGGCCACTTACCACTCAAGCTAACACTTCTTAATACTTTGTGTTAATGAATTGGTTTTGGTTAGTGTAAAACAGTGCAGAAAGGCCTAGGATGTGCAAGCCTGTGCCAATGACTGCATTTAATTTGACTGGGAAAGATGTCTGTGATAAAGGTTCATACCTAATTATCAAAACAGCTTACAAATTGAGCATGAAAGAGTACCAAGATTGTGAAAAAAGTAATCCAAAAAACAAATTAAGCAGTAGCCTAAACATTAGTAACTTCACAGGGTAAATCAGGGGTGCCCACAGTTTTTCGGCTTGTGAGCTACTTTTAAAATGACCAGGTTGAAATGATCTACCTACATTAAAAATGATATACTGTATATAGATAGATACAGTATATATATATATATATATATACACACACACACACATACATACAGTGAGTATACTTTATACATAAAATATATGTTGTCATACCTTGCATAACTGAATAACCTTTATGGCACAATAATAATTCAATACATTTATGGTCACTATAGTATTTGGATTTAATAATCTTCATGTGGGAAAAGGCTGACTCGCATAAATAAGCAGAGCCAAATAATGCAGTCAAGGATCTTTTGAATTCAGCCGAGTGAAAAATGGCGGCTGTCTGATTAACTGCGATTTTAGTTCCCTCTCCTTTCTCAGATCGTTTTTTGTAAGGGCGTCAGTTTTATAGTTTTTATGTTCAAAAGTGCCTTTCCACATTTTCCTTCTTTGGAATAGCAATGATACATTGACAGATCAGACAAACGCACTTCAATTGTGACATTGTGAGAAAAAAATAATCCTCTTCCAATTCCACATCCAGCCTATACCCTCCCCAAACATCCATCCATCCATCTTCCAACCCGCTGAATCCGAACACAGGGTCATGGGGGTCTGCTGGAGCCAATCCCAGCCAACACAGGGCACAAGGCAGGAACCAATCCCGGGCAGGGTGCCAACCCACCACAGGACACACACAAACACACCCGAGCCAATTTAGAATCGCCAATCTACCTAACCTGCATGTCTTTGGACTGTGGGAGGAAACCCACGCAGACACAGGGAGAACATGTAAACTCCACGCAGGGAAGACCCGGGAAGCGAACCCAAGTCTCCTAACTGCAAGGCAGCAGCGCTAGCTACCACTGCACCACCCCCTCCCCAAACAACTTTTTTTTTTAAATCCCTTCTTTAGTCCATATAAATTGGAAGGCTAACTAGATCACTTAGATAGCCGGAGTTTTGCAGTAGCTCGCGCGTTTCATCGTGCATGCAGGACGACCAGTGTATTAGAAGTGATCTCAGACTGGCCACCCTATATGTCAATCAAGTGGCAAATGCCATAGGGAGGATATATGATATACTGCATTCAAAAAAAAATTTTTTTTATATTAACACAATCTACCTGCACTAAGAACTGTGAAAATTGATTTAAATATTTCAGAATGTAGAGAAAAGCCAAGCAAAATGACACCTTTTATTGGCTAACTAAAAAGATTACAATATGCAAGCTTTTGAGGAAACACAGGCCCCTTCATCAGTATTTCAGAATAACCGGTGGTGGAAAGAATCAGCACAACTGTGATTCTTCCTCTAGTACTGTATTATTGACCATAAACAACACCTGCTTCTGATGGTCCATGGCATTAAAAGTATACTAAAGCTGGGCCACCGACTCCAGCTCTATCTACATCAATGGCAAACTAAGTTATCTGGACTAAAAATAGGGATTTCATCTTAAGCGAAAAAAACAAAACAAACAAAAAAAAAAACTAAATTGTCAGAGTTTTACCTTTAACCAGTGACAATTCTCAATAGACTGCATTTTTCAATAAGAACCATCCACAATTTTGCCTGTTACATTAGGTTATGAAGGGAGACTCTAAACTTGCATTAAAGGATTACACTTGCTTTCAAATGAATTTAAATCACACTGACAAAACAAAAGAAAGCATTAATTACTGGGATTCAACAGTCCTGGACAGGAGATCAGTCTATGGGCAATCTTTATCACCAATTAAATCAACATGGATAGGTATTGCTGAGGCAATGGTGAACATAACCAAAAATAAATTGCCTGTATGGTGCAATGGCTAAGACTTTGGACTTCAAACCCTGAGGTTGTGGTTCAAAACCCACTACTGACACCTTGTGACCATGAGCAAGTTACTTGACTTCTGCTTCAACTGGAAAGCCAACACGACATGTAACCAATTGTAAATGTTAAGTAACCTTGGATACAGGCATCAGCCAAATATAAATATTGGATACCTTGTGTGTGCATGACAGCAGTGTTACTCTCTCCCTAGCCTCCAATAATATTGACCTGTCTCCATGTATTTTTATTTCCAGGGACAAGACTTGTATTGGTAAGATGAACTTCAAAATGCCATCAAGAAAATGTATAGGAAAGGGGACACTATATCACAGATGGTACCACCCAAAAGCTACCAGTGCTAAAGTTTTACTATTAAGCATTTATGGGCAGAGTTCTGAAACCAAGCCAAAGAAACTATCATGAAACCAAATGACCAAAGTCTAGGCACTCCTTTTAGATTGATCAATGGTAATGAGCATTTATGTAATATTTAAAATTCACCCATTAGCGCTAAGCAACCATGTTATCCAGTTACCAGGTAAATCGTAGAAAGGATGGGGCACATTACACTACAAAGAGAAAACAAGTTGTCAAGGAAACCATATTAAAAGTAAAATTGCCCACCCACTCTCCATTAAATTCTGCCAATTAAGACCGACAGCTCCATCCACAACATTCAGGATCCAATAACTTTACAATGGAAATTTGTTTAATCACCTCAAGACATTATCTGGTTAAAAATAAAATCCAGTTGATGCATCTAAGTAAACATTCAACCTAAAGTTATTACAGAACTGTAATGCATGGCGTATACTTGATGTAGCTTCTCTAAAGCAGCCTACACAGCAAAAAGACTAAAGCTAGTATCACAGATCTTCCCAAGACATCCCATCATAGCCTTCATTCACATTTAAGAATCACAACATACAGCATTGGACTGCCAGATTTTCAGTGCAACAAAACAGATGTGGGCTCCAATACTTAACCAATCACTGCTCTTCTTGAGATGCAAAGGCAATTGGGGGGGGGATTAAAGGAAACAAGATGGGATCACAGAACCAAAAAGTGCCTGCAGCCTAGGTTGCATGTTTATGTACAGTAGCACAGAAGAAAGCCACCAGCGCTGAGAAGACAGCATGTTAAATTGGCTATGAAACAGTGAGCTTAGATTTGAAACTGAAATCGGGAAATGTCATCAAGTCTAACATGCCCTCCCATTCATTTGTGTAGTGTGCTTCCAGCTTAAAGACTTCAAAGCATTGTTAACCAGACTACTTAGAAAGGGGTCCAGCAAACCCCATTTTGTAGGTTACAAATTAGTTTTACTTTAGACATGTAATTCTACAAAGAACTTAAAATCAACAATGCATATGAAAAAAGCAAAACTAAAGACTACAAAAGACCAAGATTAATAACTTGTATGTAAATCTCACTACTGCACTTTGATGAAAAAGGCAGCTAAACAAAATCTGTAAAAGGGGAAAATTTGTTGCAGTTGACCACCCACATGAAAACCACTCAATTCACAAGATAAAGACACGAGGCTACAAAGTTTATAACCAACACTTTATTGGTTTACACCCAGTATTACACAAAAAACACAGCTATAAAAAAGAATCTGTACAGTTGAAAATGGTGTGACTTGCAGCCCTAAGGACATTGCCAATATTTCACTTAATTTCAAGTGATCACAGCAATCTCAATTTACTTAAACAGCATTCTTCAACAGTACCACAAACAGATGCAACACTGTTGTGTCAAGTAACTAGGTTTGATAGAGGGAAGTCTTACTCACCATCCTTACCACGTACCATCACATACATCCCATATAGTAACTTAACCCTTACACAGCAGTTATACAATGCTATTGCAAAGACTATCACAAAAAATTAAACCAAACAAAAAGCAAAGTGACTGTTGCACAATGAACAGCAGAAAATGGAAGAAAACCGAATTAAAGTTTGACCCACAACAGCAAATGCTAATGTGGTACACTGAAAAGCTACAGAATACACAGACTTAAAAACATAGTGTATTTTATTTTTCCTTTTTAAATACCTCCTTTAATACAATAGGTTACACAATCTGCCCTTTATAGCCTATGGAATGTTAGTCTATTAGGCAAGCTTAGTCAACAGTATCTTGAATGTGATGTGACTTCAAGTACAGCCCCAACTCCATCCCACCCTCCCATTATAAAATAAAACCAAAAGATGTTTAAAAACAAAAACAGGAGTTAAAACAAGGGATATGACTGAAAATCCTTTCCCCAGATTCATCTTGTTCTTAAAAATGTGTTTCTACAATCAAACTACTAAAAAATTGTATTTAGAAAATAGTTGATAAAAATATTCCTCTGAATTATACAAGAAAGAGGTACAGGGACCACAGGATGTAAAGGTGTTCGTTACTCGGACTCTCCATCTTTCCCTTCTGATTCTTCTGAAGCAGGTGCCTACAAAAAGATAAAATCATATAACAGCAGTCTCTGAAAACTATGCCCTCTGAACCCACCACCAAAATTGACTTTACTTGCCTCATTTTTAGCTTCTCCGTTTTCTGCAGGAACATCTTCCTTCTTTTCCTCTTGCTTAGTTTCTTCCTTGCCTTTTCCCTTTTTACCCTTTGCAGGGGCCTTTTCCTTCTGCAAAGAAAGAATCATGTCAAAAAAAAAAACAAAAAAAAAAAAAAACACCCCTTTACATTCTATAACAAGTATGAAGGGTGATCAAAAAGGTTTACAATGGTAGAACTATTTTAGCAAAATCTGAGTAAACACTTAATATTCTAGCAGCTTTTCTATGCCACTCAAGACTTATCCAAGCACTTTCTGGAACCAACTTGACATCAATGGCATACACAGACCTCTGGCACACCCCCCTGAATTTAACCTAATGAAGCTTTATGGCCAACCACAGAATCTTAAACACACATTAAGAGTCCACATTCTTGGCATCCAATATAACAAGAACTTAGATGTAATACTTGAATAATAAAGTCCAAATCTTATGCCACTGCCACACACACCCCCACACACTAGAAACACCGGGCATCTATTTTTAACATCAGCTCTATAGTGTCCAGCCAAATGCTTCAACAATTCATTTAACACATTTCCCATAATCAAACCAAGAAATTAAGAGGTAAATCAGTAACTGAATGAGCGAATATTAAAAAAAAAAAAAAAAAAGAAAAAAGGATGTTGTTCCTTATCTAGTTAAGAGAATTTTGCAGGGAGCATGCTGGCAAGACAAAACTCCTGTCAATCTCAGCACACTTACACAGGGCAGTTTTGTACAGATACAGTTCAACTCCTCACAGGACAAGGATGAGGGATGAAATACCTTTCAGATGGGCAGAATGCGTAATTGCCACAAAAGGTAGGTAGTGTCTGGGAATTAAATCCCTGACACTGGAGCCGAAAGGAGGCACATTTAACAGTACCATGGTGTAGGGGAATTTGATTTATTTTGGCTAGTATTCTAGACTTTAGTTGCACTTACAAAAAAGTTGAAGAGTTAACTGATAGCTAAGCAATGGCTTTTTAAAGGATATTCAATTAAATTACATCACAAATTAGGCAAAAATTACCAGATAAGTCATTTACCTTTGCTGGCTTTGGCTTGGGTTCAGGTTTTGTAGTCACTGGTTTCTAATTTAAAAGCAAAAAAAAAAAAAAAAAAATTAATAAAAAAGGTTTTACACAGGTGGAGAGAACCATAGTATTAACAGAACACACACTTACAGCTGATAGTCTCTCTGATCTCCTCTTAGGCTAGAATTAGAAAGGAATAAGAAAGTTGATTAAAGGGTAATTTCAATCACTATATAGCACTGTGGCTACAGAATTAAAAGCAAATAGTTACAACATTCAAAAATAATTTAAGGCAAATTCAAAAACTTGACCCCTCGTTAATTGAAATAACCTCAATTACCAATGTAAACAAAAAGTGTTTAGACATGACCTTACCTCTGTTTTTGCATCACTTTCAGTGTTTCCCTGAAAAACAGAAAGCACAGTTAAGGAATTGGCGCACTAAACGACAAATAATGTTTCATCCTAAGTGTAAGAACAGAACCCATTTCGTCGAATTTTGCAAACGCGAAAAAGTGCACGCGCCTAAGCCAGTGACAACCGTGGACCCTTACATAACCACGCATTTAAAATAAAGTCTCAAGTCAGGATCTGCTCAGTAACACCGCCCCCCTTCACCCACGAGAACGAGCGCAAATGACCACGCCTCCTTCACCCCGCTACCATTCAAAAGTCAAAAGGAGGGCTTCGTCGGCTCATCAAAGCCTTTGGCGCTACGTCACCACAGCTGCTCTACTTTCCCGCCATTCGTTCAAATTTCGAACTCCGACATCCTCAGCGTTTCTCCAAACGGCTGAAGAACATACGAGAATCCTCACGCGCCAGCATCCCCGTTCGGAGAAATCGCCATTACATTACCAAAGCGGTGAAGACAAAAGCAGATCAAAATTTCCCTACGACGCGGATAATCTACTCCTTTGTAAAAGGGAAAAGCGAGCAAATAATTCACCAGTAATACCAACCGCAACCACCAGTTTGCATATTAATGCGGCCACATACTCTACAGCACAACCAAAACATATACCGTGCCAGCTTCTTCTCGCGTATCATAGCAGCCATGACACCCTTATTATACACTGCAGTTGCACGGGGCAACTGAAGCGCTAAGAATGAGCGCACCGCCAAAAACACTCGAAGTATCCTACAGTTAATTACAACAAAAACGCATTTGTATTTACATTTCGGCTTAAAAATTTAACATGAAAAAAATTCCCATCGAAACGCTTATGAATAGACTTGTTTACCACGTTAAACTGTGAAACGCATTTTTCATCAAACATCAGGGATTATAAGTCCCCTTTAAAATTAAACTACCTTTCGCGTTTTCAGTACTACATCGTAGTGCAAATTATCCAAAAATGCACACTACAACCAGATCTAAAAACAACTTGCATTAAATCAAAGCACCAGCGCAACCCATTTATTACTACGTGACGGTAGTAACTTACCTTTCTTTTCGGCATGGCTGTTCTAGTTAGCTAGAAAAAAAGAGAAAATATTTCAATAACCTTTGTAGACAAGATGGAGAGTATACACTGGTGCATTTTATTTAAACGTATATACTTCACTATAACATACCGAATACCCCACAGGTCACCACACACAAATACCTAGTAAAGCAGCCTTGCTAGACGTTAATATGCCTTCAGAAAAAAACTAGATCAAACCGGATTGGACCCCCTTCCCACCCCCAAGACGGTATTCATTATGGCCCCAAACCGATGGGCCAGTCACTCTCCGCCCCCTGTTCGCCACTGATTGGCCTTAAGAAGTAATCTACATATTTTTAAATCAAAACAAGACACCTGTGTGGATAGGTTACCACGCCAATCATGCCTGTTTAGTATCCATTTTTTATCGGGGGGAGCGTTAGACGCCCCAGAACTCCCTGAAATTACCTTTGTCTCACGCCCTGATCTTGGTGTGACTCGCCCGTTAGCATGAAACAACCGCGGCTTAGATGGTGCTTTGTACATTTGTAACATAAAATAATTATTTATATTTGGTCTATTAGTTTATAAAGTGTATGAGGGTAAAATGCACTTGTACTTGCACATAGGCGCGTAACAAAGCGCATCCGTGTTTTCACCACTGCTGTGCTTTAAAGCCCACGGTGTAACATCTTCAGTATTTGTCGCAGGAAAAAAAGCGTGGGGGAGGGGCCTTTGTATTCTATCCCGGCGACGACCAAGAAAAAAAAAAAAAACATGGCGGAAAGCTGTGCCTGGTTGCTGGTGCTGGGATCCGTGCTTTTATGCAATATTGTTAAAGCTCTCCTCCCAAGCGTGTCATCTTTTGTAAGTAGTCGACTTGTCGCTGAATATCGCAGCATGGCAGATGCCTTTTTCCCTGCGCGGCGTAATGCGGCCACTCACGCGGCTACGTGCCACCATTCATTCCACTCGGATTCTAGCCAAATGCTTTCTTTTTTCCTTTGCATGTTGTAAACATTCTAAGTGATGAGGATTTATCGTCTTCTTGCATTTATGAACAACTACATTTTGTTGTGCAATAACGTGCACATTAGCCAGCACACACGCTATTACTCGTTTTTGTTCCGGGGTACTGTATGCTAATACAGGGCGAGCCAAAAAGATGTGCCACATTTCAAACATTTATTCCACAAAAATGATACACGATAAAATAAATTGTTTTACGACACAAGAAAAGGTATGCAAAATAGATTTTTTTCACTGTGTTTTAAAAATGATGCCTTCAAGGTGGTGGCGATAATTAGCGATACACTTTTCAAGAGTACTTCTGAACGCTCACATTACTTTTTCGGCAATTTCAAGGGGCGGCGATTTCGTGGCGAAAAGTTCAGGGGTCTCTGATGAAGTTCACGAGGGTTGGTTTCAGCCTAATAGTGAAAGTTTTGCTTATTTACGCAACCATTCAAATATGCTTTTTCAGTGAGTTCCTGCAGTTAAGGTCCTCCTGCAAAATCCTCCTCAAAGACGTGTTGGAAATGCCTAAGGCATAAGCATGTTGGCATGCTGAACGTCTAGAAGAGTGCAAAATTGATGCCCTAACAGCTTAGATGTTTTCAGACGTTCGTACAGTCCGAGGACGACCTGGAGATTTTCTGTTTAATGTTGTACCCGTCTGTCTAAATTTAGCCACCCACTAAAAAAAATGCTTTTCGATTTGGGACATCGCCAGGAATACTGAAATGCGTTCAGAACGCGCGTTGCGTATTGATGGATTCGTTGTTTTTGAAGAACGTTTCGACAGCGAAAGCACGGTGCGCACCGGACCAAGGCATGTTGCTGTCTGAAAACTGCAAGGGATCGCCTATCTAAGGACCCCCCAACCCACTCGACTGCCTCTTCCCCACGCAGTGCCCTTGAGAAATGTAGCTCAAACTTAATTTATTAGTTTATAAAGTATGTGAGGGGTAAGTTGCACTTGCACATAGGCGCGTAACAAAGCGCATCCGAGTGTTTTCACCACTGCTGTGCCTTAGAGCCTACGGTGGTATTTTGTTTGGTTTTCTTTGGTATTTGTAGCAGGAAAAAAAAACCGTGTGTGTGTTAGGGGGTGTATTCTATCCCGGCGACGACAAAGGAAAAAAAACAAGGCCAAAAGTTATGCCTGGTTGCAGGTGCCAGGATTCGTGCTTTTATGCAATATTGTTAAAGCTGTTTTCCCAAGCGTGCCAACTTTTTAAGTAGTCGACCTGTCGCTGAATATCGCAGCATGGCAGATGCCTTTTTCCATGCGCGGCGTAGTGCGGCCACTCACGCGGTTACGTGCCACCATTCATTCCACTTTGATTCTAGCCAAATGGTTTCTTTTTCATTTGCATGGTGTAAATTTTCTAAATGAAAAGGACTTGTCTTGCATTTATGAACATCAACTACATTTTTCTGGGCACGATTACGTGAACATTGGCCAGCACACACACTATTACTTGTTTTTGTTCCGGGGTACTGTATGCTAATATTAAAGCGACGGAACATGAAATGTTTTCAATGAGAATCCTCGCCTGCGATCCACGTGTTGCATTATTTAGCATTTTTTTCTTTGTAGTTTCTTTTGCATCATGTATGATTATTCCATGCATTATTTAGTATTTGCCTTTAACTTTTTTTTTTAGTATTCGCACTGTGCGTTTTTGTAAAGTGCGCCTGTACAATTAGTAAACAACACAAAAGTCATGAAAACAAACCTATTACTCTAGTCTTTTTTTTTCTTCGAATCAACCTTCAGGTGTGCTTTCATCTAGGAAAGTATTGGCCTTTCAAAATAAACATTGCACATGCATGATGACTCAGTGTTTAGCGCAGCTTTCTCACAGCTCTAGTCCAACAAAGTTATTGTCATTGTGGAGTGTAGGCGTTCTGCGTTTCCCGTGCCCCATCCCATACAATTGTTTGGTGACTAGAAGTTATACTCCGAGTTTGCATTGTAATTAACTGATAACTGATTAAGGGTTGATTCTTGTTTTGGTCAAATTATGCCAGAACAGATACAGACCTTGGCAACCTTAGCTTGGGCTAAGTAGTGTATGCACACTGTTACAGAATGCAAGGAACAGACCTGCCTCCTTTTCCGTTCTCTTTATTCTGTATACCTGTCTATAAATGTAACACAAAGTCATGTCACTTCATACATTTTCTGATGATTTTGCACTTATGGGGTGTATTAATAAGGGGAATGAGACAGAGTATAGGAATCCGGTGGAGAACAGACTGCAGCTCCACTTCAGCACAATCAGGGATCTGGTTTCTTGTTTTTGCCGCACCAAAAAATCTCTGCACCCAGTCACAATTCAGGGAGTGGATGTGAAGGTGGTGTGTTGCTATAAAGTACTTGGTGATCAACATCAATGAAAGGCTGGTCTGGTCTCATAACACAGAAGAACTATGTAAAACAGGGCAGAGTAGACCATTTTTCTTAGGAGACTGTGTTTCTTTAATGTGGGTTGTGACCTCTTACACATATTTTTCACCTCAGAGATGGCCAGTGTGATTTTTTTTTTTTTTAGGCAGTGGTGTGTTGGGCCACTAACGTCACTTCAAGAGAGGCGCACTGAATCAACAAAAAGGCAGACTCAGTTATGGGGTGCACTTTGGCCCCCTGGAAGTTGTAGCAAAGGAGAAAATAAAAACAAAACTGAGTGCCATTATAAGCAATGCTTCACAGTAACAAATTAACACTGTGTACTCTCATTTAACCAATTATTTAGAAATATTGTGTCAGGAAATGCTATTGGAGTTCCTTTATACTAGGGGTCCTCAGTCGCAGTCCTGGAGGGCCGCAGTGGCTGCAGGTTTTTATTCCAACTAGTTTCCTAATTAGAAAGCAATCCATGCTGATAATGAAACTTAGTATTTAACTATGTAGCTTCTTAATGCCTGCATTCATCCAAGAGCAATTTTACTTGCACTGTAGAGTTTCCTTCTGTGAGAACATTTTGTGGACCACAATAGATTTAAACTTAATGGTCCTTCCAATTCCCCTCTCATTCATTTCTAAACATTTTTATCACAGATACTTAAAAGTGAAGGTAAGCTCGTTAGCTGGAGAGCTGCTGCTTTATTGGTTATCTGCATCTCATTATTAACTAATGTCTGATTAAGAAAACAGGCAACAATTAAAACTTAAATGCGGCTGCTAAAATCTAAAATAGGCAATTAAGGGTTCTGAATGGTAACAGGCAAGAGAACTAAAATTAAGCCCAAAAAACATATTGCTTTAGTAGTAAATAAAAGGGTTCTAATTAAGAAATTGGTTAAACTGAAAACCTGCAGCCATAGAAAACCTCCAGGACTATAATTGAGGACCTCTAATCTACAAATTAACTAAAATTTGTCTTTGATGAATGAAGGCACTAATAAGGCATAGAGTTAAACTCCAATTTTCATTATCAGCAAGGACTGAGTTCTAATTAGGACACTGGCTGGAATGAAAACCCATAGCCACTGCGGCCCTCCAGGACCGTGACTGAGGACCCCTGCTTTATACCAAGGGCAATATGCCTGCATGATGCCTTACGGGGACTGCAACTGCTAAGGCAGCAGTTTTTCTTTCTTTTTAGTCATTGTAGTTTGTATTCAAACAGTTGTATGGTTGTGTGTATGTATGTGTATACATTGTGGAAGTTGACCCGGACACAGACAGGCAGACACGTTCATGTCACCCACAAACACGTTTATTTACAATATATTTACAATTAAAGTCACGTGCACAAACCCCAAAGTCTCAGTCCTGGCCACAATGCCTTTCTTCGGGCCGCCTCCACTCTCCTTTCTTGCCTCGTCCTCCTTCCACCCGACTCTAGCCTCGAATGAAGGGAGACGGCCCCTTTTATATGCTCCCGGATGAGCTCCAGGTGGTTTCCGACACTCCCCCGTTGGCCACACCCCAGTGTGGCGGAAGTGCCGGCTGTTCTCCCGGCAGCTCTACGGGCGCCCTTTTAATTCTTCCCCAGTAACAGGTCCCCAAGGCATTGGGGCGCCTCCTGGCGGTGACCACGGGCCCCAACAGGGTAGGGCTTCCATGCCCTCAACCCGTGGCCCCCAAAACAACCAGGAAGGCGGCCCCCACGTGATCCAGGGTGGGCGCAGACCCACATCCGGTCCCTCACGGCGTCCCGGCCGGGTCATTGCCCCTGGCATCCCTGACAACATATATATACTAGGCTGACCCGCTTTTTAAGGCGACCGACTTTTAAGTTGACCACTTCTTAAGGCAATTCAATATGTAGATCAATTTGATATTTTATACAAACTCATTAATTTGGTTATATTGCATTTGAGCGGTATTACTTTTATACTCGTAGTTTCTGTTATTTTTGTGATGAAATTTAAACTTTTTTTATATATTGAGGTCGCCCTTTTGAACCCCCCTGATATTTACTACGCGGTTAGGCATTTGTACTCCATCAACATTAATTATTTCCAGAGATATAATTTTGTCTTTTTCCAGCGCATTGAGCACAAAAGCAAGGGAACGATGGGAGCACCAGAACTCTGCTCATATCATGTCCCTTCATACCGCAAGCTGCAAGTAGTAAGCCTGTGATAAGCGGAATACCGCTACGCTTTCCACTCACGGGACGGAAGGACAATCCCAACCGCTTTTATATAGTAAGAAAGAAGTAGAAGATATTGCACAGTCTGGAGTAGAAAATCATCTTTTACCTGGAAAAACGAAACTACAAATCCCATCATGCATTGCAAAATGGACGGGGCGTGTGTGAAACTCCGCGCCTGCGTAGCACTCACGGGACGGAAGGACAATCCCGACCACTTTTATATAGAAGGATATGTATATATACACACACACACAGTGGAACCTCGGTTCACGACCATAATTCGCTCCAAAACTCTGGTCGTGAACCGAAGTAATTTCCCCCATAGGATTGGGGGGATTTAAAGATTTTTAAGCACAAATATAGTTAATTAAACCATAGAATGCGCAGCGTAATAGTAAACTAAATGTAAAAACATTGAAAAACACTGAGAAAACATTGAACAACAGAGAAAACTAACATTTCAAGAGTTCACGCTACAGCCTTACAAACCGCTTGCTAAAAACACTTTTTTTAAATGAGTTTTAAGCACAGGGGAAAAAAGAACATTTGAAAAATCTGTAATTTAATAAACCATCAAGAAAAGTAACATTGCAACGGTGCACGCTATGAACCGATCGCTGTAAACAGAACTGAAGTGGAGGTTAAAATCCAATAGAAAAAAGTCTTCATTAAATACAAAGAGGTTGAAACAATGCTCGAATCTGCCTCTTTAAAAACAAGCCCAGTGCATTCTTTAACTGCCTTCTAAGCCTTTTGCATCCAGCCTTCTCTCTCTCTCTCTCGTGTCTCTCTCTCTCACGCGTGTGTGTGCCCCTCTCTCTCTCTCGCTCGCTCTCTCTCTCTCTCGCTGCACAGGGAATGCACAGGGAGAGTCTGAACACGAGCAGAAATCATCGGCGCGCACAAACCAAAAGGGAAACTGGCTTGTTCGTATACCGAGTGTGTGGTCGTGAATAGATGTAAAAGTTTGGTGAACTTTTTGGTCGTAAACCGACTTGTACTTGTTCCGAGACGTTCGTGAACTGAGGTTCCACTTTATAGATATATACACACACACACACTAGCTGTGCTACCCGTCTAAGGTGGGTTGTAATCTAAGTGATCAAAGTAAAATTCAGCATTAAAGTTTGTAGTGCCTCATTTATTGGAATGTATTTTGTAATGCATGTAGTATTAAAATGCATTGAATATGTCATTCCAACAGATGGCACATCACAGACATCCATCTACCTTAATAAAAGGACACATGTCTCTGTATCTGTCAAGTTGCTGTGTCTCTGCCACTCCAAAATATGGCACATTACAAACATTTTTAGTAATAAAATGCATTACATTTGTCTTTCCAATACATAGTGCATCACCAACATTAACACAGCTTTCACTGGTCTCATACTAAATGGCATAATAACAGAGACATGTGCATTGCAGAGTGCACAGCAAATGTTAACAATGAGGTCTACATTGATTACTTAGATTTCAACCTGTCTTAGTCCAGTGGCATAGCTATTCCTTAATAAAAATGATACCATAAGTGTCTGTGTGTCATTACAGTTGACTTGTCTCTGTCATTTCAAGGGATGGTGCATCACTAACATGTGCATTTTCTTACTACAAATGTTTATGTTGCAGCATTAGTTGGAATGACAGATATTATAGTCATGAAGATTTTAACCACCAGAGAATTAACTGGGATAACCTTGCAAATAGCAGAGCACAAGAGTTTTTAGAAGTGATGTTAAAGCACTAATGCGGTGGGTGGTGGTGGGGAGCCTCTTTAGATTTAGTATTTTGTAATAAGCAGGATAGAATTGAGGGTTTACAGGTGATTGAACTACTATGGTCAAGTGACCCTAATATAATACAGTTCTCAGTGTTTTAGAAGTGTGTGAATGCAAAGACTAAAACTTTTTTTAATATTTGGTAGGGCAAATTTTGAGCAGATGTGGCAGAGTCTAAAGAAGAAAGCCCGGGATAAGCTTTTAAGTTTGGAGACAGTCGAGGAGCAGTGGAACACGTTTAAACACATCCTACATACAATGCAGGACAGGTACATAACCTAAATTTGGAATTAGTTGACAATTTAAAAAACACTGCAATGGGTTAATAAAGACTTGAAAAAGAAGCTGCAAAGAAAAACAAACAGCAGTATAAGGTGCAAAAGACTAATAACTCTAAATATGAATCATAGGGCATATGAGAACAATAGGACAACTGTTAGGAAGAATATTATGGAGGCTTAAAAGCAGTTAGAGAAGATTATAGCAGATAAGTTGGAAGATGACCCAAAGAGATTCTTTTAGTATTTTAGTAGTAAATGAAAAGACAATGAGGAGGCAAAGTACATCAGGAATAGTAAAGGGGAATTAAAAAATACAGACCATGAAATAGCAGATGCTGTAAACTCACAGTTTTCTGAGGTCTTCATGTGTGAGGAAGTAGATAACCTTGCAGTGGTAAAAGGGATTGCTAAGGAGGTACTGAGTGATTTGGAAATTGTAGAGGGAGAAGTATTACATAAATTAAGTAGGTTGAAATCAAACAAATCACCAGGACCAGGTAATATTTATCCTTGAGTTCTCAAGGAGGTGAGCGAGTACATAGATAACCCTTGACATATATTTTTGGAAATCACTGTGCACTGGGGAAATTCTGAAGGATTAGAAAATGGCAAATAATATCTCACTATATAAAAAGGGTGACCGGGCAAATCCAAGCAACTTATAGCCCAGTAAGTTTAACATGCATCACAGATAAATTAATGGAAGGAATTGTTATGGGAAAGATTGAGCAACACATGGCAAGAAAAGGAGTTTGATTGAACAGTGAGCATGGGTTCAGAAGAAGGAGGTCATTTTTTTATCAATATGCTGGAATTCCATAAGTAAGCAACAAAAGGGTAAGATCAAAGTGGAGCATATATTGTTTATCCTGACTTTCAGATAGCATTTGGTAAGGTGCCACATGAGAGGTTGAGCATTAGACTAAAAAAGGTGGGAGTTTATGGTTTTGTTTGTAGATGGGTGCAAAATTGGCTCAGACGCAGGAGAGGGTTATGGTGCGAGGAATCCTATCAGAACTGGCTGATGTTAAGAATGGTTTCCCATGGGTTAGTGCTAGAGTTGCTGCTATTTTTAAATATACAGTGCATCCGGAAAGTATTCACAGCGCATCACTTTTTCCACATTTTGTTATGTTACAGCCTTATTCCAAAATGGATTAAATTCATTTTTTTCATCAGATTTCTACACACAACACCCCATAATGACAATGTATAAAAAGTTTACTTGAGGTTTTTGCAAATTTATTAAAAGTAAAAAAATGGAGAAAGCACATGTACATAAATATTCACAGCCTTTGCTCAATACTTTGTCGATGCACCTCTGCAAGCAATTACAGCCTCAAGTCTTTTTGAATATGATGCCACAAGCTTGGCACACCTATCCTTGGCCAATTTCGCCCATTCCTCTTTGCAGCACCTCTCAAGCTCCATCAGGTTGGATGAGAAGTGTCGGTGCACAGCCATTTTAAGATCTCTCCAGAGATGTTCAGATATATAAGATATAAGATATATATATATAAAAGAGATCCTACATTTGGCGATTCTAAATTGGCCCTGGTGTGTGCTTGGTGTGTTTGTGTGTGTCCTGCGGTGGGTTGGCACCCTGCCCGGGATTGGTTCCTGCCTTGTTCCCTGTGTTGGCTGGGATTGGCTCCAGCGGACCCCCGTGACCCTGTGTTTGGATTCAGCGGGTTGAACAATGGATGGATGGATGGAGATCCTACTGTGCTGGGCCCTTGAACAAGGCCCGTAACCTGCAATTGCTCCAGGGGCTCTGTACGATGGCTGACCCTGGCTCTGACCCCAAGGGGTATGCGAAAACTAACAAATTCCTAATACAAGAAATTGTATAAGGCAAAATAAAAGAACAAACAACAAAAAAAAAATTCTTTTATCGACCATCCATTTTGTAATCCAGTGTTGGGTTTGTAAACTATTGATGTAATACATGCATCTTTCAAAAATGACTACAGATAGTGTTTGGATTTGGATTTCAACTCTGTCTCCTGCCACTGTGAGGAAACAACTACCCTACATGTACCCTCAGTACACTGAGTTGAAGCAGCCTTAGTGCTCAAACTACTGTATTCTTTTCCTTGGTATCCTTATGTGTCTGATGACCATTTTGTTCCTGTAAAGCCCACTTCTTAGAATATATCACACTGAGATGTATTGCTCACTTCCTGTGCTTTTTTTTTGACCACCACTAACGGTAGACAGCCTCCCATTAACCACTGTGAAAGCATTATTTGTATTACGTATAGTCCTTGTATGTTTCTCTGGTTGTACCTTGTTAGTATTAATGACTCAACCTTCCATGGTAAGTTATTCACATTGTAGTTGTTGAATGCTCAATTTTAGCTTCTTTTTTATAAAAGTAAAATAACTAAAATCAGTAATTCCAGTTTGCACCTCTAAAGTATCGTGACATCATTCCCACCTCAGAGTCACGAAAGCCAGGCTGACCAAACAAATTGCTTATAGAGACCATACACATACACTTGCACAGACAGTGGTGTAT
The DNA here is from genome assembly GCA_026402145.1 of Polypterus bichir lapradei. Lineage (NCBI taxonomy): Eukaryota > Metazoa > Chordata > Cladistia > Polypteriformes > Polypteridae > Polypterus > Polypterus bichir. The sequence continues at coordinate 130,425,512 of JANRMT010028174.1, forward strand.
TATTATATAGCAGAAGCTCTGGTGATAAACAGTCTCCTACTCCAAGCTTCCAGTATAACTCAGTGGCTATTTTAAGCCAATCTATTAATTTTGAAAATATTAGAAAAATATTGATTTGAATGTCCTTAAATTTCTACTTTGTTTCACTGCTAGATATCATCCTTGAGTCCTCAGGTCTCTGTCTGAAGAAATAGTTTCTAATGTTCGTGCCTTTAAGAAGCCTGAACTTGTGCTCATGTTCTTGTTGCAAATTTTATTTTAAAGTAACACATGCAATCAGGGACGTGCAGTCAGGCGAGGCAGGTGAGGCTCTGCTAAATTAATAAGCTATGGGTTCATATATTTGTAAATCTGACTCTGAAGGAGTCAGTGTCTCACTAGCCATGAACCTCACCGCACGTCACTGCATGCAATTCACCATGCACAATCTTTTTAACTTTAAATACTTCTGTTTTTTCCTCTCTTAACTTGTGCAGAAGATATGAACAGCTCCTCGTGGCTCCTAACCACAATTTGTAATATCTAGATTTTTGGTTAATGTGTACCAATAAGATGAGAACATTCAACCCATTGTGATTACTATTTTATCTAATAGCAGACTTATCCCATACATCTCATCCCAATTTGCTTTTTTTATATTTTGTTATATTCTAAAATTATTTCCATGATGTCTATACTGTTTTCTATCTTTAATGCACTGTTCCTTAACTTCCATTTGAGTCCCTAAAAATATGACTATTTAGCTGAAAACAACTGATGCTGATTGATAATTGCACAATTCATATTCAAAGAGTAAGTAAACTGCTGGACAGTGCAGCAGTACAGTATTAAGCAAAAGCACCTAATATCTCCAGCATCCTGAGTTTGAGTCTCATAGCATTATCCGCATGCATCTTGGCCATGAGGGAGATTATAACACAGAGAATCCGAGAAAATGTTCAGAGTTTGGTGGGTAAGGTTGAGTGGTGACTCTAAATTGTCCCAGAGTGAGTGTGTGCACGAGTGGACCAGCATTTATTACTGTATCAGAGATATTCTTTTGATTTTAACTTGTCACTCTCAATTGGGCCTTTTTATGTTCCCCATTTTTCTGTGTAATCTTCTTCAGTAAATTAGGCTTCTTCCTTAATCTGAAAGATGTGCATGATAGGGTTTATTGGCATGTCCAAATTGGTCTGGCATGCATGACTGTGGGTCCCTTGCCTCCCTGGTTCTACTGTTAAGGCAATGTTTGGGGGAGTGGCATTCTCTTTAAATGATTAAGACTGACTTACAAATACTTAGAATCAATACAACTATTCAGTGTTCATTAGCCAGATTATATTGTTTAATATTATGATGTTTGGTCTTAACTGACAATCTACAGGATCCACCAGTATTACAGGTTGTCTTTCAAATTTGAGTTAGGGGTGGCAAACATGATAGGCTACAGCATACAGTACATAATAATATTCCTCAAACTGGCATAACAGTGGGCACAAAGATCCGTCAAAATAAAATTAAACATTTAAGAATGTGACAGGATGGAAGTTCTTGAATAAAACCTACATGAAATGTATATGTTTATGTAGTTACCTTAATGAGAACTTAACTACATTTTTACCAGTATTGTAAGATACCTGGTAGGCTCTTGGTTTAAAAAGAGAGTTACAGCATTTTCGCATAGTAAAAGTAATCTGATTATGTAACAAAAGTGTTTTTTTTCTTAGAAAACCTTTAAAACTAGGTGTTTTCTGAAATGACATCTTTCAAGCACATATTTTGAGACCATCTTGTAAATAGACATTACTATAAGTAATCAAACGTCTGCCGTGACATTCTCAAACTGTAAATTCACTCTTTGGTTCCAAACTCTTCTTATTTCACTCTCTTCAATCCTGGCTCCTTTCTCGTGTTTCAAAGTTTCTGGCAGGGATGATCCCACTCATGGTGGGGCACCTTTTGCAGATTCAACTGGTGCAGCTAAATTGACTGATCCAGCCCTGGTCATTAAGAATGTACAAGCGATTCAAACAAATTTATTTCATTCATTGTATCCAAGGCTGCTATTGAAAGAAAAAAAAAAAAGATTTTTCTATAGGAATTCTTGGGTCTTCTTAAAAATTGGAATTGGAAAATTCTCTTGTAAAGCATGACCTGATTTGATAGCAAGATGACCATTTTAAACTATAATGAGAGACTTCATAGTTCCGGTGGTTGAATGGTTGTCTGACAGCTGCAATATTTTCAATATTTTATGATTTAAGAACCTAATTAATATTAAAACTATTGATACTTAAACATAAATTTCTATGCCTGTATATATTGTGTGATATTTTTCTGTGTTCTAAAGCATGTTTGTATTTTTGATGCATGTAAATTTATATTTACTTTGAATAACACCTTATTTTTAATAGCGTATGGCGTGCTAAGCTTAAAAGCATATGTATGCTATATAATAAACTTAATTGAATTCAGAATTGTAACAAGGTTATGTTTCAAGTGAAGTGTTCTAAAATTTCATCATTCACTTAATAAAAAAGTGCAGATATTTTATCCCAAAATTAATTCTTTGAGCACATGCAATGGTGCATGTAACACCTCAGGGCAATTATTAAATTTTAATAAAGCCCATTATAGATCATGTTACTTTGTTCACAAAAAATGTTATCATTTGTGTACCTAATGCTTTCTCCTTGCATTATATGAAGTATTAGGTATAGTACACTTCTTCAACAAATTAAGGGAACACCTTATCATCACAGTCTAACACCAAGATGGAGCCTTAGGGATATGAATCTATCCAGTTAGGAAGCATAAATGATTGTGAATCAACGTCACCTGCTTTGGTTAAGATTAAAGTGACAACAGGTGCAATATAGAGGCAACAGCAAGACTACCCCCAAAAAAGGAATGGTTTTGCAGGTGGTGGCCACAGACAGTTGTCCTCTTCTTATCCTTCCTGACTGATTCTTCTATAGTTTTGTGTTTTGCTATTGTCCTTGTCAATACTGGCAGCTTGAGGTTGTATCTGCAGCAGATTCAGGTTGCACAGGTAGTCCAGCTACTCCAGGATGGCACATCCATATGTGCCATCACAAGAAAGTTTGCTGTGTCTCCCAGCACAGTCTGAAGAACTTGGAGGAGATACTAGGAGACAGGCTATTACATGTGGAAATCAGGAGAAGACCGTAGAACGACAGAGCCCTGAAAAATGACCTCCAGCTGGCTACTGGTGTACATGTTTCTGACTAAACTGTCGGAAACAGACTCCATGAGGGGTGCATGAGGGCCCAACATCCTCTAGGGGGACCTGTGTCCACTGCTCCTCACTTTGCAGCTCAATTGGCATTTGCCAGAGAATACCACAATTGGCAGCTCCGCCATAGGTGCCCCATTCTCTTCACAGATGAGAGCAGATTCACCTGGAGCACATGTGACAGATGTGAAAGTGTCTAGAGACACTGTAGTAAATGTTATACAATAGCAACATCTTCCAGCATGACTGGTTTGGCAGTGGGGTCAGTGATGGTCTGGGGAGGCATATCCTTTGAGGGTCGCACAGACATTCAACGTGCTAGGCAATGGTACCCTGACTTCTGTTACGTTCTGGGATAATATCCTCAGAGCCATTGTCAAGCCTTACGCTGGTGCTGTGGACCCTGGGTTCCTCCTGGTGCAGGAGAATGCCTGGCCTCATGCAGCTAGAGCGTGTAGGCAGTTCCTGGATGACAAAGGAACTGATGCTATTGACTGGTCTAAACGTTCCCCAGACCTGAATCCAATTTGATTTGTATTATGAATTATGTATATGTATTTCCAGTGCCGCCAAGTAGTGCCAGAGACTGTCCAAGCTCACTGATGCCTTGGTCTGGGAGGAGAGCCCCCAGGTTACCATCCACTGTCTCATCAAATGCATGCTCAGACATTGTCAGGAGTGCATATAGGAACCTGGGGGCCATACACAGTACTGAATCACATTATTAGTTGCAATGATGAAATTCACTCAAGTTGTAATTTCAATTTTTGACTTTGGTTTTCAGTGTGATGCTGAATCCAGCCCTCAATGGGTTGGTGATTTTTGCTTCCATTGACCATCGTTCCATCATTTTGTCCTCAATGAATTACACAGTATTAGTCAGTAAAGATGTTCCACTTGAACATTTTGTTCATCAAGATCTAATGTGTGATTTACGTGTTCCCTTAATGTTTTTGAGCAGTGTATATTATATTTTTGTGTGAAAGCATATGTGCTTGATAGTATTTATTTTATTTCTGGTGCAAGTCTTTTTTTTTTATACAGTTTATTCTGAGAGTGTATTGTTTAGGAGGCAGACACTGTCATGCTACATTTAGTATGAATTTGTAAATCTTTACAAACTTGTTTATAATCATTGAAAATCACTTTGTACAGATTTTTCTTGTTTACTATGTTTGAAAATATTTTTCCAATATAGCTCTTTGATCTGTATATTTTGCACATTAATTTCTTAAAAGTGCATATTTTAAGATGCCTAGTTTTTCAGAAAGACTGTTTGTATTTCTTTTTTAGTCCAGTCTTCCCCCCATTAGCAGTTATAAAGGATACAATAAAAGTAGAAATGGCAAAACTAAGGAATGAAAAATCTGAGTAAATTACACTTATGGGGAACCAATGCCTATCCTATTTTCATTCGCAAAGCAGAAACCAACTCTGAATAGAGTGCGAGTCTGTTAAATACATGCACGAAACCTACTCATACAGGGCCAATTTAGAGTTACCAGTTAATCAAATATGAACATCTTTGGATGTGGGTAAGAAACTGAACTACCCTAAGTAGCTACAACCATACCCTGTGTTGACTCGGGAATGACATGCATGGCTTCCTCAAATATGTTTGAAAAAGTTGAGTGGCCAGATGAACAAGGTGGGTGCAGGCAGGAAGGGTTGCACAGAAAGGGACAAGGGTCTATGTGTGTGACCATGCCAGAGCAGAAAAACACCACTTAGTGGGAAATTAAAAGCAGCTACTGTATTGAATACCCCAGAAAACCAATAGACAGTGGCACCTGGAAGCTGGAGAGTGAGATGTGGTCTAGGTACAGTCCTATGTCTATCCAGATTCAAGGCCCACTGATGCACATACCTATACCTACACAGATTTAGAATTGCAAATCATCCTAACCAGCATGCATTATGAATATGGCAGGAAAGCGGGAGAACCCAAGGAAGTAGAATCAGATATAAGCAGAACTTGTAAACTCCAAACAAATGATTTGTGGATATTGGATTCATGGATCAGTGATGCTATGATAACCACTATGCCATGAGTGCTTATGTTTAGTTGAACATAAATGGTAATACCATGTCAAACAATTGATTGTACTTACTCACTCTCAGTACAGTATCTGAGAGTTTAGTTTTATTGACTAAGATTAAATAAATTTGAAGTGTATTGAATGCATAACTTATTTTTGATTATTAATACCAAGTAAGTTATTATTTGAAAATGAAAAACACTTGATGTGCTGCTAAAAATTAAACTACATATGCCTAAAGTTCACAGCTATTCAAGCTTAAAAGTGCAGTGCTTTTAAGTGAACTGTGCAAAGATTTTAAATGGTGCATTTAGGCAAAGCTAGGACACATAATCACAAAGACAAAACTGGTCTTCAAATCAGCCTCACCTACTCACTTTGGAATCATAGGTATTAGACGTTAGAGCCTAAATATCTTAAGTTTCCAACTGCCATTGCTTCATGTTAAGGGTAGTAATTCTAAGAATGAAACCACACTTATAATATAGGCGCTTATTGCTATAAAAATTAGATTGATTTTGAATCTGTCTAAGATTAGCTTTTGAGAGGTAAACCAATAGTAACATGACGCTACAAGTATAGTTTAAATATTGGCTGGATTTTTTTTTTCTTTAGCTTGGACATTCCAGTGTGCAATACAATTACTTTATTATTAGTAAGAGTGTTGATTCATGTTGCACAGTCCCTTTTCCCAGTAGTAGTAGTAAATATTATAAGGGAGGAAGATGTTACTTCTGCTCCTGTTAAACAAATACTGAAGTACTATTTTCAATGCAGTGACAGCTTCATAATCTATGAGCTGGTAGAAATTGTACTATTAAGTATAGCAATCATGTATGATTCACTGAACATTTATAAAGGTTCAAAGTAAAAGATTTTTGCAGCAAAGGCTAGATGGGCAACATTTTTATTTGGAAGGGATATAAAGTTAACTCAGCAATATTGACAGTGTATTGAATATGTAGAAATAGATACTGTATGTCTAAACATAAAATTAGGTAGATATACTATACTGAAAGTATTCAAACCGCTTCACTTTTTAAACATTTTGTTTAAAGATGCTGAATAATCGGCATTAACATGTGATTACTGTATTAAATATATCTGTGATTAATTTTTTTCAATGCAGTACCTAAATGTGTTACTTTAATATACTTGAGATTCATTTGGCACTGTTTTATTAATAACACTTGATCATTTTCTGTGTTCTTTCTTGTTAATGGTCTTCACCCACACACAACAGTAGAGTCGCCACTCGTCCCTTGTAATATGGGATTGCCCCATATTGTAACATAAAATGCATCTTAACCATATTGAATCATTAAGAGACATGATTTGACTCATATTTTTGTATGCATTGTTTCATAAACTAGTTCTTTAAAGTGCAGAGAATAACATGAGAACAATTAAAATCATACCAGTTATGCAAGCAGAGTGAAAGAGTTTCTTTTTTGTGGTGCATTAACATTTCAAATAGACAAGCACTGCCTGCCAAGTGAGATTAACAGTCACATTGCACAGTATAGCTGAATGTCCAGAGCAAGATACTACTAATGCAAGTTCATACTTGGAACTTAAGAGGCTGTTGAGGTATAGGTCTGCTGAGTGCAAGTCTTGTCAGCCTTGTCCCTGGCAATGAATACATTTGCTGTGGAGGTTTTTTAGTTGCCCGTGGAGGGATATCTGACCTGAAACAGCACGGTGCAGGTGCTATCCATGTCCAAGCAGCTAAAGAGCAGATTACACAGAGTGAAATCACTCATATCCTTCCCCCGTGCAGACATGGTATGTTGCTGTTTTTAATTATTTGGAGGTTACTTACTCTAGCCTACATTATAACCTACAGTACATTAGCCTATATTACACTGTGACCAATAAAACTGGGCAGTAATTGGTGCAAATTGATCATACTAATCTTTCCATCCATTTGGGCTAAAAGTTAATGTAGTTAGACTTATTTTATAATTCATTAATGATACCTTCTATGACTTTGTTCATTTTGAAACCTCTAAATAAATAAGCCTATCAGATATATATTTAGAATTTTTTTTCAGTCTATTCTTTGCTATTTAAGAGCCTAATCCATACATATTTTGAAGCTAATTAATGACTTCGCCTCTTCAGGTAACAGCTACAGAGCTGAATCTTGTGCATCATGCAGTTAAGCACAACCTGAGCTATAATAGTGCTGATTTTGCAGAAAATGTGAACCATGTAATTGTTAGTACTATTGGTATTTTGTCTTGCAACTTAGCAGTTCAAACCATATTTGTTGGTTTTCCCAAATATTATAGCAACCCCCAGGGGTGAAGTGGGTGCTTGACGGTCATTGGGTGTTGTTTCTGTTGCACAAAACTATTCAATAAACTAACTGAAATAATTTAGTATACATAGGCAAGCAGTTATTATAACTGTTTTTTAATTAGAAATTATTCACTGAGTTGTTTCTGCTTTATTGAAATATATTAATATGGTTGAAGGAAAATACGATTGTGATTAATATGCAGTTAATCTCGATTAAATATTTTAATTGTTCGATTAATCACGATCAAAGCTTTTAATTAAACAGCAGCCCTAATTTTTTATGTTGCAGTCTTATACTAAAATGACAAGACAAAAAATAAGATGTTTAGACTTTTTGTAAATATTTAAAACAAAAAAAATTAGATATCACTTTGTTACAAGTATTCAGACCCTTTACTAGTTTAAAGTTAAAGCACCTTTGGCAGTGATTACAGTCATAGAGTCTTCTTTGGTATGATCTGATTTTCACACTCCTGATTTTGAGGATTTTTTTTTCCATTCTTCTTTGCAGATTGTCTCAAGTTCTTGTCAGGTTAGATGAAGACTTGTCAATGAATAGCTAGTTTCACATTTCTCCAGAGGTGTTGGATTGTGTTCAAGTCTGAGCCTCTAGCTGGGCCACCCAAGAACATTCACACAGTTGAATCTAAAATACTCCAGTGGTATCTTTTCTTTATGCTTAGTGTCATTGTTGTGTTGGAAGGTGAAGCCCACTCTGAGGTCCAGAGTGCTCTGGAACAGGCTTTAATTAGGGATATCTCGGTAGTTTGCTCAGTTCAGATTTCTCTCAATCCTGACTAGTTTCCCATTCTCTGCCGCTAAAAAGCAAACCCATAGCCCACTGCCACCACCGTGCATCTCTGTTAGAATGGTATTGCACAAGTAATTTTGTAAACTCCAACCAGACATTCATGTGTCATCTCGCCACTCTACCATAATGCTCAGGTTAGTGAAGTGATGCAGTGGTGGTTGTCCCTTTGGACATTCTTCCCATCTCCACAAATGTTCTCTATGGGCTTAGCCATGGTGACCATCACATTCTTGGTCACCTCTCTTACCAAGGTTATTCCCCCTCGATTGGTTATTTTTATCCAGGCAGTCAGCTCTATGAAGAGTTGTAGTTGTCTAGCTTTCATCCATTTAAGAATTGTGCAGGCCACTTGGGAAACCCCAGTAATGCAGAAATCTTTCCTCCAGATCTGTGCCTTGACACTACCCTGTCTCTAAGCTGTCTTCCTTTCACCTCATGGCTTGGTTTTTGCTGATGATGCAAAAACTAACAAGTTCCTAATATGAGAAATTGTATAAGGCGAAATAAAGAACAAAAAAAATCCTGTTTTCGTGTTGTAATTCTGAGGGTATTGAGTGTTGTTTGATGAAGAGACAAATTAATTTAAACATTAACATAAGGCTGTAGCTTAACAAAATATGAAAGAAGTGAAATGTTTCTAGTTTCTCAAACTATTTATACTGGCTATCTTTTACAGTTTTGTAAATGATTCTTAAGTTGTTAAGTAGGTAAACTGTTACATGTCTGTCAAGTGGAGTACAACTTATATCACCATATCCTGCTACCTCATGTCTGTAGCCTCTAGCCAGCATAAGCATTTAAATGGATACAGGCATACATTAATTTTAATACATTTCCAGGGTCTTGGAAACTAGTAGTTATGCTACCTGACTTTCCCCTGGGTCTGTACTAGTCACTGGAATGGTTCTTTCTATAATACATCCTTTAACCTAATAAGGATTTCCTCTCTATACCTTAATCTTTTCTCTAGCCTTTAGGAGCACTTTTTACCCTGAAAATCCTTTTAAACAATCAAGTACATTGAATATACAGATTAAGTTTTTTTTTTTTCTTAGCTATGTAGAGTTCTTCAGAAGGATGCAGAACAAGAGACCCAAATGAGATTTGAAATCCAGTGCATGAGGCAGGAGTTGGCTACCATTAGTATGATGGATGAGTTTGCCAGATATGCGAGGCTAGAGCGGAAGATTAACAAAATGACTGACAAGCTAAAAACACATGGTAAGTACTTTACAGCTCAAGAATAAAAATGGCAGTATACAGTATTGCATATTGATATTCCAGCATAAATATTTAAATAACCTGGGGCCTCATGTATAAAATGTTGCGTAAGTACTTATCCACGTTCAAATCGCGATGTATAAAACCTACACTTGGTGTAAAGCCACGCACTTTTCCACGGTACCTCATACCTTGTCGTATGCAAGTTCTCTGCTCGGGTTTGCAGACTGGCGGCACCCAGCATCAAAGCAGTGCTACTGTTCCTGTGTGGTTACTCTTTTATTTTCCTGACGCGGCTTTATAAATACACTGAAACTAACCGCATATTGCTTATTACTGTAATGATCATCTGATTGTAATTAACTTGTAACAATATAATGGTCCAGGGAATAGCCATAGTATTCCAAATACCATAACTGCTTTAGCGTTGTTACTCTCACTGCACCTTCTTCTTCTTCTTTCAGCTGCTCCCGTTAGGAGCTGCCACAGCGGATCATCTTTTTCCATATTACTCTCACTGCACCTCTCGGAGTATTTACATCACTGTATCTGAGTGTGAATCACAGCAGCAGCTGATCGGAAAGAGAATTATCGGTATACAGTATCAAGCACACGCTGTCTCAGCCACTGCAAAATGTTTCAAAGCCTTTCCTGTACGGACCTCGCGGTTCAGAAACAGTTTCATCCCAAGAACTTTAAATGCACTTAATCAATTGCTCCTTGTAGAACTGTTTGTACTTATAAGTACAATCACCCCACTGTAAACTTGCACTACAGTTATAATATTACACAACCAGAGCCACTTTATAAAGCGCGTATTTACATATGATGACGATATCATTTTTACGATGAAATGCAGCAAAATATGTTTATTATATTATACAGATAAAACTTTAACTTCATTTAAATAATCTATATTCTTCACTGGGACTGGCGTGAAGGATAGAATAATTAAAAATGTACTACAAAGATATTTCAATGTTCCTTAAACGTTTTGAAGAATCAGTGCTCTTAGCATACAGATGGCTTAACGTCTATTACATAGCTGATTGTGTGGCGATCAGTTACTTGGAGAAAGAAAAGCAAGGACTGCAGGGGCGGCCACGCATATATATATATATATTGAATATAAAACAGAAAGAGAGAATAACGACACAGCTAAAAACGCAGCGGCAAATTTCGACAAAAGTTAAATGCTTGTGTCATGAGCACGAGGCGGCTATGCAGTGTCCACAATGGACGTGGCCATCCACCGTGCATAAGATACCATATTAACATTGGCGGGCGAAGGGGCCACAGATTCTTTCTCTGCCCAGGGCCGCCATAAGCCTAGAGCCGCCCCTGAGTACTGCTGCAATAAATAATTTCATCGAAGGCCGAGCAAAATCACTGCGCCGTGAAACCCATGTTTAATAACGTGCTTTAACTCCTATCATCATGAAAATATCACGTATACATCTCAGTATTTTAGTTATTTAGAGCTGTAATATCACAAATGTAATGGATTCTGTGTCCAATCGGAGGAAAAGAGCCGGTTTAAGAGGCAAGTAGTGATTCATACACATAGAGCACATAGAAGATCACATACAAAACGAAGCATTTAACGTGCTACTTTAATTACGATGTGACTTGAGAAACTGGTTAATTAAACGATTTTAAGATGAAGTTTATGATGTTCTACTTTAATGACAAAATAATCTACATGATTAAAGTGGAAATTTTGAGATTGAAGTTGACATTTCGTGCTTTTTCCCACTGTGTGCCTTTTTTTTTTTCTCTGTACCCTAATAAGGTTTCATATGACACTCAGACAGTGGGCTACGACTCGCCTTTTCACGGCGACTTTGATATCTGACAAATTCTTTTTTATTTCCGGCACTGTGCGACTTTGTGAACGTGAGCTTTCAAGTTCCTCCAACACGCTATGTCACTCGATCAACTTCCTTTTGTTGATTATACCACGGTTTAAATAAACAAATAGTATGTTTTTCTTTTGCCTCCACTTGGTATTCGCTGAAATTCTTATATTTTCCCCCGTGCTTTTCCCATTGTCTTTTCACAGAAGGCAGAGCTTAAGGGCGATTTATATTGATTTGCATATTCAAAGAGGTGTAATTCTGGGAGGAGTTGGGGCGGGACAGAAGGCGCGTGCACGTGTGTTAGTTTTCGGGATTTATGTAGCGGAAGAACACGGAAGTTGGAGTACGCACAGATTCCTGCATCTGGATTTTTCTGTGTGTAAGCACATTTTGGCTTTTGTGCTTACTTCATGTTATAGTGTGAATTCTACGCATGCCGTTATACATGAGGCGCCTGGTCATCTGTATACTAGCATATTTAATAATCCAATAAAAACGCATTCATATTGCTGCATTTTACAATAATATCCTACTTTATTTATAAGCATTCATTATATCTGTAAAGGTATTATACTTATTTCCTAGGTGCCAGACTCTTTTGCAGGATTGACAAATGAATGGGAGATTTAGTTTTTCCGTGCAAAACTCTGCTTTTGCAGTGAATAAAATTAAACCTGTCTTATGCTTTTGTAGTAGTTTAAATAGTCATTTTCAGAGATAATGAATAGACATTTTGATTTTAGTAAGTACATGTGGAATACCATTGGGTATATGCTCAAAATTGCAATGATGTTTTAAAATGTCCCAAAGAGGCATCAAAAATATACGTATCCATCCATTTTCTTAACTCACTTTATCAAGAACTGGGCTGTGGGGACCAGGAAACTATCCTGGCACCAAATGGCATGATAGAAGCCATTCCATTACAAGAGCCAACATTAAAGTAAGTGTATTTGCACTCAAGCCTGGTTATAAAGTGGATCTTACTGAATGGAGGGATGAATGAAGTAAGACCACTGTAATTTATGGTGTAAAATATTGAGTTTGAAAATAATGGCATAATCACTTTAAAAAATGTTAATATACTTTTTCCATTAAAACAGTAAGAGTGAATCCACCTCTCTGAAATAGGCTGTAATGTAACTGAGGGTAATTTTGGGATGTATGGCTGAGATGTCCATTGATCACTCACTGACTCACAAAATAATACTACAGAATTCAAAGCATATGCCTAAAGCGAATTCAGCATTTTTGAATACAAAATATTGCCCTTATGTGATCCAACTAAAGACATATTAGTAAAGAGCACTTTCAAGTCCAACTTTACTTAGTAAATTTGGAACAGCTTGAAGTAACATATTAGTAAATTAAGAAAAAACAATCCTCCAAGTAGGATGGTAAATATGAGAACACCCAAAGGAACATACTGTAAAGCTAGTATTTTATTCAATGGTACATCCACCAAACAGTTGTCGAGTATATAGCCATATTTAATATGAATAGTTCTGTTTATTATTCTTAAATGTATTTTTTGAGATATGATTAATTTTTCCTTTGAAATGGCAGTCTTGAATATCCATCCATCTATCTTTTTTATGAGTGCACTTATTTTACTATACTGTAGTGTTGCCAGGAATCAGAGTCAATACCAGCAACAATGTGCTTCATGCAGGGACCAAACTTAAAATGTGATCATGTTCATTATAAGGCAAACACATTCATACATTTTATTCTAAACAAACCAGCAACATATCAGGAAAAATTCCAGAGTTTAAAAAATATTATTGGTGGAGAGGTTGATTTGCGTGTATATAAACTATTGTGACCACAAGGGGGCATAACTGAGCCTCAAATCTCAGACACAGAGTTACCCAGCACAATTCTGGGTTCAAATAAAATAGTTTTTATTTATCACCAACACCCGCCAAAGTACTCCAAAATAAATACATTTCTTCCTCCTTCCACCTCCAGTTGAGTATCGCCCACTGCCTACCGACTCTGACTCCCCTATGTGAGGTGGGGGCCCCTTTTAAAGCTGGACCTGGGAATGCGTCTGGTGTGTTTGGAAGCACTTCCGGTTCACTTGGAAAACAGGGAGGTCATCTCCCGACAGTGCTCTTTACTCACACCCAGGGACACTGAGAGGGTTGGCTTTCCAGAGTCCAACAGCCAAGCAGCCCTGCAGGTATCCAAACTGAGATCCCACAAGAGGAACATTGCCACCTGCCATATGGGGGATGGAACTTCTGAGTTTTGCTGGTCCATCAATTATCTAAACTTCGGCCGGGCTCAAAGTCGTTTCCTCGTCTAGCCGGCAAGCTTGTCTCAGCAAGAAATTATCCTCTGTCCTGGCTGGGATTCCTGTGTATCCTCATGGGCACTTGCACTATATACAGTATGTATACAATATTGGCAAAATCGTCATTTTTGCTCAAAGTGAGCAACACATTTGCATTGTTGAAGGTCAATTACTTGACATTAAAGTTTTAAAAATGAATGTTTATCTGACTATCTGACCCTGAGTGAGAAACTTTATACATTTTCAATTAAGCTAAAGTCGAGACTTATCAGTTTTTGCACTTGCCTGCTACCACTTATAGAAACTTATTGTGAGTATGTTAATCTAAAATGTTTTCTTTCTTTCTTTCTGTTCATTTGGTTCATTTGACAGAGTTGTGATTGAACACACTGACATGTTAATATAGCAGAGGTTTTGCATGTGGAGGCACGCAGCTGCATACATTCCTGTTTTCAAACAATAGCTATTTTTGAAGAAACGTAACTTCAATGTGTAGCCTAATATTTAACTATTTATGTGTAATTTTTTAAATAAGGTAAACATTATATAAAATTATTCAAATGTAAATGTGTAATAATAAAAATATATTGTTTAAAGCATGTAGACAAACTGAGTTCTATCATTTACCTTGATTTCTGAAAAAGAGGCACATACTGTATCTATTGTAATTGTTCAGCATTTCACATTAAGTTCAACTTGACGTCATTAAAATTGAGAGAGAAAATTTTAATGTTCTCATAAAGTGAAATTAATTGAGATTACATTTTTATGTAGTTTATAATACATTAGACTGTATTTTGTAGTTTAAAATAAAAGTAAGAATTTGTTCAAACTCCATACATCCATGCACTGCTGCTAATTACATTTTACGATCATGGAAATGTTATATCCTTTTTAGAAAAAAAATTCACACACTTCACTATTCAGACAAACAACAGATTTCTTTTAAGTTAATAACATTTTTGGCATAGTTTTATTTTGTAGCTTGTATGTAAAACATTTTTTTTGCAGGAAACCTTTATATTTTAATAGACTTTCCTACATAAGCCTCAGGGAGAAGGCAGAGGTCACCTTGATAGGATTGGTGACTGGAGATCTAGGGAAAGCCCCTTCTTATCAGTGACAAATCTACATCTATGATCTCCTACAATCTGACAGTGCACAGTTTATTGGCACTGCCCTACAGCTTTCGTTTGTGTTATCACAAGAAAGTGATCTTATGTCCATTAATTTTCAATCTATTATTAATATCTTTGCAAAAAATAAAATGTGTATATCACATTTAAAAGGCTTTTACTTTCTAAATGTAGCCCAAGTGCCACAGGATGAAATTCACAAAAGTTTACTGCATTTAACTACTTGAAATTCATATTAAAATTATGTTTTTGTGGATTAACATCATCTGTTAGACTAGAGGCAGCTTTTTTTTTAACTATATTGGAATACTAGTATAGTGTAAAGTAGAAAACCCAAACGGAAACAGCCTGAAGCCAACTTGATTTTTTCCACTTTGTATATAATTCTCTTATAGTGTTTGTTTATTGATAATGTTTCTAAACATAAGTATTCTAAAAACCTAATTCACTATCCTAGATCATACTTGTTCTTATGTAGGGAAGGGCCATACTATTCACTAAAAGCTATTAAAGAGTGGCAGTATTCCTCTGCAACTGGATTTTGAACTTTCTAGCTGGCAAACCCCAGGATGTGTGGATTAATAACATTACTTATTCATCAGTGCATACTTCCACAGAATGGTGTACTCATCCGAATGCTATATTCCTTGTTTACTTTTGACTGTTTTGCAAAACACATCTCTGACTCCAACATTAAATTTAAATTTATTTTCCTTCTAATACAGTGGTGCCTGCAAAATATTTTTTTCATTAGTGTTATTAAAAGTAAGAAGCTAGTTTTAGACCTCAGGAGGCAAAAAGCAGACTACACTCTCAACGACATCAGATGGGGATACAGTTGTGTGGGTATGCAACTTGAAATGTCTTGTGGGTCTATTTTTATTAAATTTTATTTTAAAAAAAAACAGAACATTCCAATGACATGCCACTCAAACAAAAAAATAATAAAAAAAACTAAACGGTACAACCATTTGAATTCAGAGGAGAAAAACAACAAAAAGGAACAATAAGCAATGGTATGAAATATACAAAACATATCAAGAAAGCTTATTAATGCTTTAGTCCCATAGTCATTTGAAGTACGCTCTAGGGTCACTGTTTATGCTCACCACCGTGTATAAGTGCAAGGAGAAGTCCATAATAACTGGTTACATAATATCCTTTTATGACATATGCTTAGTTACTATCTGTAAATAAATACAGAGAGCTATGAAGTTGGCACAGAATATTACTCTTCTATGGCTGTGTTCTGATAACAAATGACTTAGAAAGGCATACTGTATTGTATAGGCCGCTGTCTTTCCATCTGGTGAGCAACACAGAACCGTTGGCACTTGCACCAGTAGATTTAAAAGCCATTTTTTTCTCCCCAGCCACTTATAGTCACAAATACTTGGTCTTGTGTATATATAATATGTATATATACTGAATGTAAAATATTTGTTGTATGTTATGATTGTTATTGTAGTCATTGTACTGTAGTTTTTTTCTTTTTCTGGTATCGTGTTACTATCAGTAGTCTGAGGGAGACTTACAAGTAACACTTTCATTGTACCTATGACAAACCTATGGCTTCTCGTTGCACCTTTCTCTTTGTCTCCTTTGATTAATATATTATGTGTGAACCATTGATGTCAATCTGAAATCTGGTTTTACACTTAGTGTCTGTGGCCAGCCTACTCACACACACACACATTCACACAGGGTAGGGTTAGATTCACCAATTGCCCTAATACACACATCTTTGGGAATATGAGAGGAAAAAAGAGGTGCCCAATGAAAAACTCACATAGGGGTGGTAAGAATGTGTAAATTTCACATGGACAATGATTGGCTACAAGATTGAAAACTGGACAGCAGAGCTAACCACTGTGTCATTTTTATGTATAAACTTTATATATATATATATATGATAGTTTATTCAAAATGTAGTTGCTTATGCTGTGTTCAAATTACCTCTGATGTCTAAGTTGGGAACGACATCACACTTGTGTTGACTGCATTCCAGTAACATATTCGGGAAAACTAATTGTTTTTGCTTGCTCTTTTCGAATAATGACAACTACTGAACAATGCATCATGTGGTATTTTGCACATTCAAACACTGCAGCAACATGTCCAGAAGTAAAAGTTAGATAGTACTACAGCTTTCGCTTCTGTTGATGCGCAATGCAGCCATCTTGGATTTTGAGTTCCGGGTTGTTGGGGCTCTCCAGAATTTCTGAGTTGGAAATCTAATTTGTGAGAGCATTCCAGTTAAAACTTCCTACTGGGAACCCATACATTTCAACTTCCCATTTCAAATGGAACTCCGCATTCTTGTTCTAACCTTTGTTATACTTATTACAAAAAAAAAAACGAAGATGGGGAATGATTGAAACAAAAAGATGATACATTGACAAGCATTCAAATTCTAGCATAACCATTACTTTGTAGCCTCTTCATATTCTTCATATATTCCCCTAGGAATAATATTTTGTCTATATGCTCCAGTTAACTCTTACATCCCAAAGATATGCAGATTTAAATTAGCCCAGCTTGAAGGTGTACGTCTATGTGTATGTCTGTATACTCTGAGGTGACTGGTATCCCTTCATAGTTTCTAGCTTGTGCCCAGCATTGCTGGGATAGCCTTGGCCTTCCTGAGAGGCAGTAATGGAAATTGGTCGGGTAAGTATGTTCTTGTCTCTAAAATTAAAGCAGTGTCCAAAATGTTGCTTTTAGTAGTTTACCATATTGTGTATTTTGATTAGGAAGTTATGGTTCTTTTAGTGTAGACCAGTTCAAATGCCTCTATTAATAGGTATAAACATAAATAGGTATTTATATATATATATGCTTTTAAATTATAAAGATGATTATTTAAATTTGCAGTTTTGCCAAATAAAAGTGTTCATTTTGATTGCATTAACAGGAATGAAAACATTGACAAATCTGGTATATGGATAAATAAATTGAATTGATCAAGGTTTTTTTTTTTCTTTTAGTTAAATCTAGAACTGCTCAACTGGCGAAAATAAAATGGGTGGTGAACATTATGTTTTATGTGTTACAGGTAAGTTAAAGTGTGTGAAATATTATACTTGTAGTCAAAACATAATGGCGGTATTGGCCAAGTTGGCAGTCTCCTCAATAATTATTATTCACAAAGTTGATTTCAGTTTAACTTCTAAAGCAAGTTATCTTCCTCATCTAAATATGTTGATAATGAATATCAAATGTAAGAAACAAGATAAAAAGCAGCATTAAGTTTTGAGGTGCCAAAGGCAAACCCTGTATAAACAAAATAAAAAAATTCTTTACTATAAGCATTAAATAAGTCTTCTCAGACGAGAGTGTACTTGTGACTGCCAAAAATGGCGGTTCTTCTGGCTTTAGGTTTTTCTGGCAGGAAGCGGTGGGTCCAGGTGGAAGGACACCGGAAGTGGCGTCAGTGGTTGAAAGGATGTCAATTGTTCCAGTCTACAGAAGGAGGAAAAGAAAAGTAGTCAGTACACTGTGCCACCTCCTGGATTGGCAGGGAATTACCATCACCAAAGTCCTTAAGCTGTTCCCTATGCGTATTTGTGGGACACAAATAATTTGTTACATATAATTTCTTTTTGCTGTATTTTCCAAATGCATAACTAAATTAAAGGGAGAACCTAGTTGCTTAAGTATTTTCTGAAAATCATTTCCAATGCAGTAATACTGATGCACTGTTAGACCAGTAAAAAATGTGGCGAAAGCAGGCCAGTCAGTCTAACAAACTTGTCCATCTTATTTACCTTATTGTCTAAAATAATATCAGTTCAAGATTTTAAAGTCCCTAAATTCCTACTCTCCGACACACTATTTGGTAATTTATTCCACATGTCTATGGTTATTTCTGTGAAGAAACACTTTCTATCATTAATGCAAAATCTGCATTTGACAAGTTTCCAACTGTGTCCCCTTTTCCTTGTGAAAGAATTTCTTTGAAAGTAACAGCTGGTGTTCACTGTACTAATTTCTTTCATGATTTTAAATGTTGCAATCATGTCACCCCTTAATTTCCATTTCCTTAATCCGGAAATGTTCAAGTCTGCCAGTCTTGCTTTATAGCCTATTCCTCCCACACCTACAGCGAGTCTAGTCACTCTCCTTTGAACTTTCTCCAGCGCTTGTACGTCATTTTTGTAATATGGATGTGAAAACTGAACACAATACTTAAGGTGAGGCCTCACAAGTGCTTAATATAATTTAAGCATAACCTTCCATACTCCACACATCCTCTTGGCCTTCTTGATTGCTTCTGTACACTGTCTTGATATACTGTAGATAGTTTGAGTCCAATAAGACTCCTAGATAGTTCTCATGAGAAGTACATTCAAGTTTCAGACCTCCCATTGTATATTGAAATTTTAACATTTATACATCCTGTAATGACTTACATTTACCTACATTTAATTTTGTCTGCCACAAATCTGCCCAAGCCATTATGCTGTTCAAGTCCACAGCTTATTAAGAGCTAATGTTAGCTGGAAAAGTTATTTTTAGACATGGATCTTAAAGAATGTTAAATGTAAAATGCAAGTCAAAAAAAATTGTGTTTTTAAAATTCCACCTAAAGTTACCCATCTTTATGGTACGGAAGCGTATTAGGGCCACGGTGAAAAAAAAAATACGGACACAGTGAAGAAAAACAAAATCTAAATGTCGAGATTAAAGTCGATATATTGACTTTATTCTCGACATTTCCACTTTATTTTCGATTCATACGACTTCTCTAAGTCCTCAGATGGTATTTTCAAATCCACAAGACCCCTCAAATATATTTGAAAAGGCACAGTAACCCAAGTAGGATATGTTGCAAAACTATAGGTTTTCCAGGATCACTATTGTTTGTGATTTAATCACTGTATTTATGCAGACAGATTTATGTCTGCATACAGATCTTTTTGGGGGGGGGGGGCTGCAATGCTATAACAAAGGTGTGTCATGTCTCCCCTCCTGTGTATGATTTCTCTTCAGTGGGATAGTAAGATACAAATGAGTTATTAGCAATTTGTATGTATTCAGATTATATTATATTTTTGTCTTTATCTGACTGTAATCTCCAGCATGTGCTGAAACAGCTTTTAGCAAGATGTGGAGGCTTGTGGATATGAATCAATATCTCAAAAGCAGAGATCATTATTCTCTACTGGAAAAGAATGGCTTACATTTTGTAGGTAATAAAAGTAGAATTTAAATATCCCAAGTGTAGTTTAGTTGTTGTTTGTTCTAGGTCACAAGACTGTCAAATGGATTGTTACTGGTGTACAGTACTGTAGATATTTTACCAGTGGGTGATGGTGGTGAAACATAAGTCAAGTCCTTGAACAATGGTCTTGATTTACAATTCTACATATGCCTCTATTCTTACCTTTGGCCACAATATTTTCAGTTAGTGGCCAAAAGAAATAGATTGTGAACCTGGATTCATGTGGGTAGTTCAGAGGCATACTATAAATAATAGCAGCCAATTACCAGTCTGGAGGGACCTCACACAGAATCAGTACACGGCAGGCAGGCTGATTTAGTTATGTAGTAAGGAAGGCTCCTGGGCAACTCCCTCAACAAGTGCACTGGTCAAGACCAGTGGTACACTTGAAGGAATGTACATTATCTCACAGATGACCTTGGAATTTCAGGAAATTATGTAAATTTTTTTCAATGAAATTCTTCTCATTAACAAGCACAGACTGTTGTTTTTACTTACGGTTACAGTATATTTAAAGCTCAAGGTATCATTGAAAAGTAGGAGTAATGTATGTTAACATTCACTTAAACTAAGGTTTGCTTCCAGTAGAGAAGATGAAAATATAAATTCAGTCTTAAAATGCAGATTTTAAAGAAAACACCCGGGACAAAAGGTTTTTTGGAATAATCAAGTCAAAGTCTGCTTGACATAGGCAAACTTACTGTCCATAAGTATGCATCATAATCACAGCAATTACTGCATTTATTAAAAATCAGCCATTAACAGCAGTACGGTCATGTCCATATATTAAATAGTGGTCTTTCTGCTTTAACTGCTGGAACAATGAAGCATCTTTTATAAGTAAATAATTTGATAAAATGTGGGGTACAGCACCTAATGCCTTTGCATCTCACAGTAGCTTTAGTTGTGTGTTGATTGTGTTATGATTTCCAGGACACACAAAACTCATATGAAGGCTTTAATCTTTCAAGCTTTTCCTTACTTTCAAAAACAGTTCTGGCTTTCACTATTCAGAAGTAGGTTTTTTAGCTTGCACACCAAAAGATAAGACAAACTTAATATTCTCAAAAGGGAAGAAGGCAACCTTTAAAAAATAAAAAAGCCAACAATATAAAATAGTGTCTTTTTTAATATGTCTAATGAATGTATTAAAAATTAAACACAAAAATATAGGAAGTCAAACTGATTACCGGAAATGCATGCCAACAAGTTAACAAATGTAATTCCTAAAATCACAATCCAAATATAAAAAGCAAAGTCTAGAATCAAAGGATCAAAAACAAAGTACAAAATTTCACTGCCTATAATCCACATTCAGTAGAGAACTGAACAAACAGACTACTAGCAGTGCTGTTAAGATTTCTGCCAACTTTTTTAAGAATTGAGGCCAGTCTCACAACTACAACATCAGGATAGCACATTCATTGGGCTAAACATACAGAACACAAGGAATATATCTCATAAGCCAAATGGAAAAACATATTAAATACAGTAACATAAATACACAAAATAGTAACTAACATATATGCACAAAAGAGAGAAAAATAAATTGCAAAAAGGAGAAAACAACATTTTTAGAGACATAATTTACAAATTAGCACACAAAGGACAATAAATTGAAGCCATAAAAATAAAGGATACTAGAGCCAGGGAATTGGAACCTGGTTACACTATAACAGAAAGTATCACATAACTACTTTCATTTTCTCTGTTAGGAGGGGCCAGACAGGTGATAGACAGTTTCTCATCAAATAACACCAACACTTGCTTAATGAAAAAAATAATGCAATTTACTCATACCACAAGGATTATGGAAGTTGAATATAGACATGTATATAAGATTAGAGTTTAACATCGTTTTTGGGAGAAATACTTGGACTTTAATAGTCCAGGCAAACCTGTACTCTTCATTTTTGTAAAACACAATTTAAATATCAAGATGAACAAAATTGTTTTAATGTTGTTATCTTAATATATATTGTTACATACAGTAGCTTAGAATTAACAAAGCAGCCCTTTAATAAAGTCTGAATCAATTTTTTAGATTGGATAAACCTCTTTAAAGATGAAGCCAAACAGACACACATATGGCACATCTTTTTAATGTCTTAATGCCAGTTCTTTTTTGTGCTAAATTCTATTTTCAGAATCTACAGTTATATTTTAAGCAGTCAAAATTAAAATTATGGGTGTCTTTACCATGTGTGATTTGATGATCTGTAAAGTTCCATTTTAGTTAGCAATTATAGACATATCTGATCATAATTTGACTATCTGTACTAGTCAAAATATAAATACAAATATACCTAACCGAAAACTCTTTGGAAGTCTTTTAGTAAAGTCATATTGCATACTTGAAATGGCAAGCCATTGTAACATTTGATGCTTTCCTTTGACTAGTCATAATTAGATTTTTCAGAAGTCAAAATTACCTCTTCTCATCTGATCAAAATGTATATCATTCATCTTATTTGGTAAAAAAAAAATTTTTTTTGGATTTGGAAACATAAATGTAGGTGTTATTTTAAGCATTTTGTTAGCCATTCATCTCTACTGTCTCATTTCCTTATCTGCGGTTAATAATTGTTGCAGGAGTCATGGATCTTTCTCAGATTAATAGAATCACTTAGAAAAAAAGGCTATGATTAAGAAATGAAGTCCTCTCTTATAGTCAGTCAGTCATTCTCAAACCTGCTACATCCTAACACAGGGTCACGGGGTCTTCTGGAGCCAATCCCAGCCAACACAGGCTGCAAGGCAGGAAGAAATCCCGGGCAGGGTGCCAACCCACCGCAGGGTACACACACCCACACACCAAGCACACACTAGGGACAATTAAAGATAGCCAGCGCACCTAACCTGCATGTCTTTGGACTGTGGGAGTAAACTGGAGCACATGGAGGAAACCCATGCAGACACTGGGAGAACATGCAAACTCCATGCAGGGAGGACCTGGGAAGCAAACCCAGGTCTCTTTACTGTGAGGCAGCAGTGCTACCACTGCGCCACCGTGCTGCCCTCTCTTTTATAGTCCAAATTGATAAAATCTGTCATAACTGAACACACAGAGAAATCAAAAATATTCATAAAATGAGTAAGTGTAAGAAGAATGGAGCTCCCGTGATGATTAGGGGAGAGAGAGAGAGAGACATAAATAAATTCTAATGTGTTCTTTTTGGTTTTTGCAAATTGAGTCTCTACCTCTACCTTGTATGATGAATGGTTAGTGCTGATGTGAAAAATGAAGATACAAAATCTTCTTGTATTATTAACAAGACTGTCCATAATTGCTTCAATCACAAATTCTTTGGCTCTGTTGGGGTATTTTCTTTGCATATGGTGTATTCAGGATTAGCTGAATGCTGAACATCTAATCCATATTTAAATTAGTGGCCTGAGAACTGAGCGTCAAACTTTTGATATATTACATATTAGTGTAACTCAATCATTCTGTCTTGTCAAACTTGGTCTTTTGCTGGTACAGGCAGTTTTCAAACACCAGTAGGAGCTGGGGTTTCTGAGGCCACATAAAAATTCTTCAAAGAATGTTGTCTGCCCTGGTCAGCGTATTGTTCCAAACCCCAAGAAAATCAAATGACATCATATTAGTGTAGTAGCCAAACTAAGCCTTGAATAAAACATACTTTTATTTTTTAAAAAAGAGCTTCTTTATTCCTTTGTGCATTGAATGTATAAAATAAAAATCAACCTGTAGTGTTATGGAGGCATTAAACCTGCAGAATCTGCTCTGCAAAAGATAACAGTGTAGCACATTTGCAGTGCATACAATATTTGCTGTTTCATTAGTGTTTATCCACATCTAGCATTGTTTATATTTGTGTTTTAAGCCCACTGGCTCTTCATTGCATATTACCTGTTATTTTTAAAGCTACTACCAGAGGCAAGCAAGATATAGAAAATACATAAGAGCAGTATGGGTTTATAGTATATGCAAATAAGAAAAAAACTAATGTAAGGAGCTTAAGTAAGGTTTCATCTGAAGTACCAAGGTCATCCCTACTCCAGGTAGCATTTCAAGCTTAACATTTTGTATAAAGTGTACAGAGCCATTACAAAACCTGGTTCAGTGTGAAGTTTCATATTTGTAGGCTTTATACTTAAATTAATAGTTGACACCTGTTAGTCAATAAAATTGTGGAAGATCCCAAGTAGGCATTTTAATGACTTACATATAAGTACCTAAGCACAATGAATCTTTTCTTTTAAATGGTTATGATCAGATTTTGCAACAAATTCCTGGATGCCTAATAATCGATAGTGCCTTGTACAAATATATTTTTTTGAAGTTTAAGTGGTCAGAATATTAACATATACTTAGCTGTCTGTAAAATATATTATGAAATATTTTTGTGCATAAATGTTATATAAGTAATGTGCAAGAAATGTAAAACGTCAACAAAAGTTCAGAACCTGAAAATGAAAGGGGTCTTCAATGATGTTGATTTTGCAAAAAACCAAAGATTAGGTCCTGTTACTAAAATATGTTAATTACAAGTTTTTAGTATTTGTTGTTTTATAATATACAGTATGTTGGATGCTTAAACCATACAATTATTATGCTGTCACGGAGTTTGTGAGATTACAACAATGCACCTTCAGAGATTAATTCTCGGCAACCATTGTGTACTAGGAGTAGTCTCCTTCCCTGCTAGAGCCAGGAAAAGGAACTGCATAATTCTGTCATGAAAGGACATATTTGGAAGAAAATTGAAATTGAGGATCAAACAGTGACAATGCATGAGGTAGCAGACAATGTATGGATTACTATTGGGACAGCTGCATCTATTTTTCAGGAACAATTTAACATGATTAAGGTCCGCACTTGTTAGGTTCCCAAATTGCTGACAACTGAATTGATACATTTTCAAATTCAGAGTTCGAAAGAAATTGTTGAGCTAATAATTTGGACTACCAAAAATGTAGGAAATATTTCATAGCTAGGAACAAAACTTAGATGTCCTAAAGGACAACAATCATAAATTGGGAACACAGTGATTATGTAACACCAAAGGAATTCAAGGTCCAATACAGTGCTGGTAAAATTATGTACACAATTATGTATAATGTTGCGGGTAGTTGATATTTTTGATCACAAACCCATTATATTGATATTTTCCTATACAGTATGTGAGTAGCTATAACTTACCTGCACTCAGTCACATCCGTCAGTTAAGATTCATGCTTTGGAATGTTCATACCAATACATTTCACACAAAGTATGACCATGTCAACAAAAGTTCAGAACCTGAAAATGAAAGGGGTCTTCAATGATGTTGATTTTGCAAAAAACCAAAGGTTAGGTCCTGTTACTAAAATATGTTAATTACAAGTTTTTAGTATTTGTTGTTTTATAATATACAGTATGTTGGATGCTTAAACCATACAATTATTATGCTGTCACGGAGTTTGTAAGATTACAACAATGCACCTTCAGAGATTAATTCTCGGCAACCATTGTGTACTAGGAGTAGTCTCCTTCCCTGCACACTCTTGTGATATTTTATCATTTCATATTTATTTCAAAATGATAGTCAAGCAGTATTTTAAAAAGTGTGTAATTGTTCCAAGAAATAGAAAAAGGTCCACAAAGAAAAAAAAAATACTGAGGGCAAAGTGCATTATTAAATAGGATTTGAATGGAGCTGGTATAGCCTTGTTAATTAGAATAAATTACATTAATTAGAATTCATGTGATTAGCTGTGTCATCAGAAAATAAGGTATTGATGAAAGCAGTGTAAGTGACCCTCGTAGTGAGTAGGCAAAAATAAGAGTTATGATGTAACAGCAGAAGGTGTCAGACGTATTGGGGTCTGTCAGAATACATATAGTGGTTTGTCACCCAGTAGAATAATTTTTTTTTTTGATTTTCTGGATATGTGAAATCATGCATTGAATAAGTTGCACCATTAAATGCAGATCAGCAAAAATAATGTGTCTGTTAGTTTAATATAATTTGTTTTTTGAATTATTATTAGTGACTTGTCAGTTCTACTACTACGAGAGATGTTCAAAAAGTTTCCGCACTTTTTTTTTTTTTAACTCTATTTATTAAGAACTAGCAAAATACCCACGTTTCGCAGCAGATGTTATGAAAAAGAAAAGGAAACATTTTAAAAATAACGTAACATGATTGTCAATGTAATTGTTTTGTGACTGTTATGAGTGTTGCTGTCATCAAGGATTTTATTATCATTATTTCTTTCAATCAGGTTCGTATTTGGAGGATGTGTTGTGTTCAAGTTACATTCCGTGTTTGTCAACCGTTGTAAAGATAACAGGTTTCATTCATCGAAGTGTTCACTACCCAAATCGGTACTTGTGAATCTAAGATGTTTAACAGGCATTCCCGGTATTAAGTTGTGGATTTGCCTGCGAATATTTAGCGGCAGCGTGTCAATGAACTTGTGGAATTGCCCGCGAGTATTTAGCGACAGAATCTCTATGAACTTGTGGATTAGCCCGTGGGTATTTATTTTCAGTGTTGTTTGCCAGCGTGCCTGCTCTGCTCGTTTAAGCATTTAAATCTATATAAGGCAGGCTGCCAACTACGTGGAAGGCGTGGGGATGTGGGACGCAATATAGGCAGGCAGCCAACTACGTGGGAGGCCGGAGGACGTAGGACACAACACGCAACCCCCAACCCCGCCTCACACGGCGACCGAGCTGCAGGCTATGGACGTATGTATGTACGTAAGTAGGATTCAGTTATGATCGTTACGCGTAGAATTTCTAAATGAAACCTGCTTAACTTTTGTAAGTAACCTGTAAGGAATGAGCCTGCCAAATTTCAGCCTTCTACCTACACGGGAAGTTGGAGAATTAGTGATGAGTGAGTCAGTCAGTGAGGGCTTTGCCTTTTATTAGTATAGATTTCAAAAACAAATTAGACCACTTTTCTACATAGTCACCTTCATTTGTGATGCAGTTTTCCCAGCGTTGTATCAACTTTTTAATGCCCAATTACTACTCCTCCAACCTTCACCATTTCCAACGAAAATAATAAAGTTCGCAAAGTTTTTGAACATCCTTATCATCTTTGATTTATATTAAAAAATAGTGTAGTTTATTTTTTTATTTTGTAAACAAATCCTTTATTACTATGTATCTAGCTGTAAATGTCCCAACAATAGTATATTATTTGTTGTTTTCAAGAGCGTATTATTTCTTTTCTGAATGGAAAAGTGTAATTTTATTGAATATGTTACTATTTCATTTTTTTAGCTATACGTGCTGACAATTATTTTGACTTCCCTAGGCTACTTTAATGATTTCTTTAATATGGAAGTATTATGCTGATCCGGTTACTGTTGTACCAAGCAAATGGATTGCTCCTCTTGAACGTCTTGTTGCTTTTCCAAGTGGAATAGCAGGTAGGTACATTTAAATTGGGACATGATGAAAAAAAATGCCTGTTCAAATTGACTTTAATGAAGCAAATTATTTGAAATAGAGTATCATCTAGACATGTGTATGCATTTAAAAATACAATTAAAACAGCCATTGATGTTATTGCAGAGTAATAAATAATTGATTAATTATACACTTTGTACTAATTTTAGTTGTGCTTATAATAAATTAAAAAAGTGGTTTGCTATGCCTTATTGGCTATGTTTGACTTGCTTACACCCTATGCTGAACTGTTTTCTTGCCTTATTCTAATAAGTGAGTAGTATGCATACCAAAACTTTTGTAAGATATTGTAGTTTAATTTGTAAAGTATTTACTAAATATGTTTAATATTTCCAGGTGGTGTTGGAATAACATGCTGGCTTGTTGTATGTAACAAAGTGGTGGCACTTCTCCTTCAGGCTTTTGGCTAAGAGGGGGTGAATGCCATGTTATCTACCTTCTGTATTGTATGCAAGGTAGAATACTCCAAAAGCCAAGAGTTCTGTAGTTTGACAACAACAAATAATTTAAACGGCAGTCGTTCAGTAAACACCTCTTTCTGGATGCATTTGAAAGGGCACTGTTCTCTAGTTCTTGATTATGCTATAAAAACTCTAAACAATGTGTATAGTAATTCCATGTTTATCTTTATAAGGGAAATGGTCACAATAAAAATGTAAAATTAACTAGGCATTTTGGGGAATGCTTTGCATTTTTCATCAACATACAGTATTGTGACTCTGTACAGTATTCTGACTTTTTGTACTTACACACTGGACAAATGAACCTTACAATGTAATTTTTGTGTAAGTGCATTTTAATTTTGTTCTAAAAGTGTTATTCATTAAATTATTCAAAACAGATATACCGTATGTTGATGAATTAAGGTATTATGGTAAAACTGCCTGAACAAATGTGCACTGTTACGAAGCAGTTCAGCTTTAGACCATTGAATTAATGTGATACAGACTACTATACTATATAATGATTCTAAGATAAGATAATTTTCAAAATACATGATAATATAGAAATATATACTAAAGTTATTAAACTTTCTATTTCTGTTTCTAGTGATCTAGCCAGTAAGTGCAAAGGCTATCTGTACATATTGCAATGTTATATAAAATGTTTTTTTTTTTTTGTTTTTTTTAATTTTATTTATGACACTTAGCTCAAAATTGTGTTTGTGTACTGTGTGGCTATTAAATAGTCAAAAGTAAATTTATTTATTGTTTGTTTTGTTTTCAATAAATCTTTTGAATCCCAAAATGACTGAAACTATGTGAAATTGTTCTTTTGTCAGAATTGCTTCTTTGATGTCAGGAAATTCTAGTTCTGCCATTAAGCATTGTAGAAGCATTGCATGAATAAACTGCATCTAAACAGTGATGACTGATTTGTTGTCCCAGTTTAGTATGGGATTATCTCACTATGATCCTTCTTTTTTTTTTATCCCCAGTGCAGTGTGTTAATTGAGTATTAGCAGTGCATTTAGGCCAGCTTCTTCCTACTGTTTAGTCCTTTTGCATTGTATATCTCCAAGCTGCCAGGCTTTCTCTGGGCAAAACAAAATGTACTTAATAAACATGCTGAAAATATGGTTTAAGACTGCTAGAACAGCATTTACCTCTGTGAAATTAAAATACACATCTATTTACCAAAATGTTCTTGCTTAAATGA
The DNA here is from genome assembly GCA_026402145.1 of Polypterus bichir lapradei. Lineage (NCBI taxonomy): Eukaryota > Metazoa > Chordata > Cladistia > Polypteriformes > Polypteridae > Polypterus > Polypterus bichir. Next base: position 130,454,734 of record JANRMT010028174.1, read on the forward strand.
GAACTATGACTTAAGTTTTCTTGTGTAAAGAAAAAAAAGTGAAAACATCTTCTGTCTTATGATCTTATGCAAGCACATCATCATAAAAATATACTATAATATACAGCATCATCTACCTGAAATAATCATTAACAGGTCTAATCTATACTAATAAACGGCAAAGCCCTCACTCACTCACTGACTCACTGACTGACTGACTGACTCATCACTAATTCTCCAACTTCCCGTGTAGGTAGAAGGCTGAAATTTGGCAGGCTTATTCCTTACAGCTTCCTTACAAAAGTTGGGCAGGTTTCATTTCGAAATTCTACGCGTCATGGTCATAACTGGAACCTGTTTTTCTCCATTTACTGTAATGGAGATGAGCGTGAAACCCGTGGGGGTGGAGTTTCGTGTGACATCATCACGCCTCCCACGTAATCACGCAGTAGGTAGAAAACCAGGAAGAGGCCCAAAAAGCGCTGAAGAAAACATGCATTATATAATTGAGAAGGCAGCGAAACAATAAGAAGCGAGCGAGTGACATATACAACCATATTCGTGAGTTCTGCTACTTCGGAAACAAAGCACGATGTAAACCTAAACTTTAAATTAAGTTCATAGACAGGCTGCCGCTAGCGTTTGTAATTTAGTGCCTGCCCATATAAGGCCGTCCGTCAGCGGCAATCCAATAGAAACACTGCCACAGGTAAATATTTACGGGTGAAGGACTGTGCTTATGCAGAGGAAGATGAGATGGTCAGGGTGGTGTTTGGCACAAACTCAGCGAAACTGCGAGAGAAAGTTTTAACTGCCGGGACTTAGGTAACATTAGATACAGCCATGGACATAGCACGACATGGCACCAGCACAGCTGGGAAACTTCGATGCATGTACACCGAGCGGCTCACGTGAACTGACGCAGTGCACAGACAAAAAGCAACAGTTCCAAAGAGCGCTGAACAAAAACCGAATTACACAATTGAAAAGGCAGCAAAAAAATATGAAGCGTCTGATACATACAAGCATATTATTCATAACTGCAGCTACTGCAGAAACAAAGCACACGGTGGAAAAAGTGAATGTCCCGCTAAAGGAAGACAGTGTTAAAAAAAAAAACCCGTACATGCAGTGTGTCAGGTCTCAGATAAAGAAGAAGACGAGCTGTTTATTGATGCAGTAAGAAACAAATCTTTTTCATAGCTTCTTTAACACACTACGTCTCCGCTGCGATACGCGGGTATATATATATGTATATATATACCCTGATCTACATACTCGAATAATGAATACTTTATTCGCAATCAATGATTGTTTTGGTAAAGCCATACTCAGTGTATTCATTAGATGAACGGTAAAAAAGTAAGAGTGAGGGGAGGGTGACTTATTGAGGCATGCAGGCAAAACCACAATAGCACGCGGGCTCGATGTACGAAAAAATATATCTTTTCAAGTTCTATTTAGTCCATATGTGTCAAACTCAAGGGCCACGGACCACATCCGGCCCGGCGTGTAATTATATCCGGCCCACGAGATCATTTTATATACTGTATTATTGTTATTAATGGCCCGGGTATATGAAGCGCTGGTAACACAATAAACTACAGATCCCATAATGCAGCGCTTCAGCTGCCTTGCCAAACACTTACCGCGTTAATCAAGTCTAGCTTATGAAGGTGCAAGTTATTGTGAAGCTAGCCCACACGATGCCGAAGAGAAAAGGTGATTCTGGACATAAGAGCCTTTAAAAACCGATGGGAGGCTGAGTATATGTTTACTGACATTGCCGGTAAACCCGTGTGTCTCATTTGTGGAGCTAATGTGGGTGTAATTACAGAATTTAATCTAAGACGGCACAATGAGACAAAACATCAAGATAACCTGAAAGACCTGAATGCAATGCAGAAGATACAGAAAGCAGAACAATTAATTAAGAATCTGACACTTCAGTGGACGTTTTTACCCGTGCACAATCACAAAGTGATTTCAAGTGAAGCTGCTTTTATGGGAGACACAAATGCACCAGTGCAACTTGCCCCACTTTCCCTGTTGCCAAGTAATGTTGAACCAAGTCGTCACTACGCTGTTCCCAAATACGCACTTTGCTGATAAACTGAGCGCACTGAGTTTGCACGGCGCTTTGGTGACTTTGAAGAACAAAAAAAGTCCGTCTACATGCGGCGCAGTCCATCCTGAGAATCTCCACAACACAGAACCTCACACCAAACATAAACGAACTTGTTGCCAAAAAAAGATGCCAGGCGTCCAGCTCTAAAATGACATATGAGCAAAGACAACTGAATGATTTGATTTGTTATTGCTGAAAGGAACACATTTTATTTATATTTCCAGGTTTTGTTATGCAGCATGTTCATATTTGAATTTGTATAATTTTGACAGGATATATTTTTATGGAGAGCAAAATCTTTTGGGATATTTAAAATCTAAGTTTATTTTTTATATAAAATTACATAAGAGTAAAGAAATTTGAATGTTTGTTCTTTTAACGTTTACTTTATTTCTAACTTGTATAATTTAGACAGGATATATTTTTATGGAGAGCAAAATATTATAAGTTGTTTAAGGTTTGAGTTGATTTATTCAGGAATAATATTCCTGTCTGTTTTTACCATTCCTACCAAAGATATTTCTGTCGACTAAATAAAAATTCCTTCTATTTAAAATTTAAATAGAACTTGAACAAATACGATAGTTCATAATATCCACGCAGACTTGCACGTAAGAGCGGGAGTTATCCGTTTTAACAAGCAGCGTATTGCACTGATACGAAATAGCTGTGTGTGTATATATGCAGATATGTATGTATATGTATATATATGTTTATATATGTGTGTGTATATATGTATGTATGTATGTGTGTATGTATATGTATGTGTATATATGTAGATATATATGTATATGTATGTATATATGTGTGTGTGTATATATATGTGTATATGTATAGATATGTATATATATATATATGCTTATGTGTGTGTGTGTAAATATATATATATATTTATATATATATATATATATGACAGCAACACTCATCACTCACAACAGTGACAAAACAATTACATTGACAATCATGTTACGTTATTTTCAAAATGTTTCCTTTTCTTTTTCATTGCTTCTTTAACACACTACTTCTCCGCTGCGAAGCGCGGGTATTTTGCTAGTTAACCATAAATATGTAAGCATTTTTAATACCTTTTTATTCCAACTACTTTCTGTACTTTCCACCAATTTAAATAACCTTTACAACACATAAATTCACATCATAAATATTAAATCTTGATAAACAATAACGATTTAACTACAAATCAAAAGGTTGTCATAATTCTCTGGGTTTATTAATTTCTTTCATTTTATATATATTTTAATGGAGGCTGTTTGTTTACTGCTGCCATGGTGGTTGATCTGCATATATGTGATGTCTGACATTATAACATTGCCAAAATAAAACATAGCAGCACTGTTCAGTCAGTATCAGTGTATTTGGATAATTCCTAAGCACTACCAAGAGATTTTTTTATGAGTACACCTTGTTTTCTTGGTTTAATGATAGGGTTGTTTAACTGCCATTTATTAATCATGCCACTGCACTATTGGCTGTATGTTTGGTATTTTCCCTCTGGTTATCTCCTGGTTCAGTTTTTCAACTGTTCCTTCAGGACAATCTGGCAGAGTTTACATCTCCTGAAAGAATATAAAGGAATATAAGAGAACTGAGTGCTGATGAGCCTTCACGCCCTCCCAGATTGAGTGGCATGATTAATCCACAGGTCACAATGCAGTTTAACAGACCCTCACACTGACTACATGTATGTTTCTTGTTTGTACTGTCAGATGTTGTTTTCATTGTCTGTGTTGAAATTCATTTTCAGTTGTTGGTATTGTACTACTATCATTAACCTGTGTAAGTTGTGTAAGAATTTTATTGTACTATGTATTCGTAACAATACATTTGATTCAAACTTCTTATTGACCCACTGAGTCACAATGAATGCTCTGAAAAGTATCAGAGAAAAAATGCTCACAGAGGCAGATACGCAAACCACCTAGTAAATGTAAGTGCTCAAGGAATGTAGTTAGATATAAAATTGTTTGGTCAACAGGTATCTTTGGGTCAGCATGGAGCACACAATGACCTACAATCTTCAAAATGATAAAATGAATGAACCCGAGAGTTAGATATCCAAGCCATTTATCTGAACTGGAAATAATTATTAATAAGACTTTAGTTAACTGGAGTACTAATATTCTGGCTAACTATATGGGTAAGTAAGTCACTGTCAAGGCTGGACTAAGTCCCCCTTAGACCAAAGCATCCCTATACCTCACTACTTCCACCAGGACCATGCATAAACTCAGACATTATTAACATTACACATTTCAGTAATAAATATGGTACAGATGTTGAAGCAGAAAGCAGAAACTCCAGGACTTTATATGTGGATCAAATATGATAATAACACATTTTATTTATGACACACCTTTCACAGCCCAAGGGTGATGTACAAAGCATAACAGAAATAGTTAACAATACATAACAGGTGTTATGAACTTGGAAAGACAGTTCCGCAGTTCCCCAAAGTGCGCCCTGGGGGTATTTACCATCAAACTCCTGCTAGATATACAGAGAAACACAGGAACTTTCTAAAATAAAAGATTTATTTTCACAAGAATGATCTTCAACATGAATGAAGCTCCATTAGAACACAATAGGCAAAAAGGATTTGCCTAAACCTATAAGGCAATCCAATGCAAACAAAGTTCCAATACAAGAATCAATAGTGTGGTCAAAAATCCAGTAATCTCAAAAATAGAGACTCGAGTAGACCTACCAACTCCCTAGCACATTTGAATGAACTGCCAGGAACTGTGAGGAAACCCGAACTTTTATAGGGCTGAGGACAGTCCCTGGCTCTGATGGGCAGGTAGTCCCATCTCTTGGGGAACCGCCCACAAGGCACATAACAAAGACATAGGAAACAAAGCAGATATTTATTTAGGTTAATATTACTTTTGTTAATTTACGCAAAAAATGAACAAAAAGGACATAAAGCAAGAAATTAAATCACAGCCAGGAGAGGAACTGTGGCTGAAATATAACAAAAAGATAGCAGAAAAGTATAAAAAAATAGATTTGGCAAAAAGATAAGTTTTAAGTCTATTTTTAAAAAACTGGAAGTGACTTCATTACAGAGTCAGTGCCAGAAGATATTTAGTGGGTTGAGGATAGGATGCAACTGCATTTTCATGGGGGGCGAATTAATGATTACAGTACCAATAAAGCCCACCAAATTTTTGATTCAGAAGAAATATCCCTGAAAGTGCATAAGCAACAGAGACAAGAACAGCACTCAATATACAGCACTGTGCAATGGTAGATCATAAAATAAAACACAGTAATAAATAAAAAAGTAAAAAGAATAGTTCATCCTACCTCTGCATGCCACTATAATAAGCCTTAATACTTAGCTACCTAAACTAATAGTGTAACAAGGCTGTGATATTGCTTAGTATAAAGACAGTTGTTAAACCACTGAACTTACCAATAGAAGAGATGAACATGTCAAATTAAAAACTAACCTCATCTGAAGTTATATTTTCAAAATCATGGTGCACAAACAAATAAGTGCAAAATAAACATGCTCAATACTTTTTAAACATTTATGGTCAGTTAACCGCCTCCCCTCCATAATCATTTCTCCATTTAGTGTAAAGCATGCATATAAATATAGTTTCAATTAAGATTAATACACCTCTAATGAACAATGGCTTTACCACATAATCATGCATTGGAAAGATACTTTAAAACATAAAATGAAAAAATGCAAAAGGAAAGACAAATCCATGTAAATAAAAGGATAACTGTACTGCACATCCAATGTATAGTGCCACCTTTTGTTCAGTGTCTCTTATAAAATATAATAAATGAGTGTCACTTGTTGCAGGCAGTGATTAGGCTAGATATATCTTGGTTTAGAGGCAGTGGACAAGGCACAAAACGTGAAGCAAATAGAATTGTAATGTGCAAGCAAACTTGTTCAGTGTTCACTAAATTAAATTCCTACACTTTTCCCCACAGCAGCTTTTGGAGATTGATAAACCAAATTGCAAGCTGCACCTTTGGGGAGATGCTTTTGGAATTTTGGCAAACATAAACTGTGAAAAGCCGACGGTAAAAGTGAGGCAATGCTTTAAATGTGAGCATATTTGTTGTTGCATGTATTTTTGTCACAGTTTTATCCTCTGCTCTTAGTTCATGATCCCCAAAATCTCAGTGAATTGCTGTTCAGGACAAATGCCACATTTTACATTTTTCACTGAACAGTAGTTTGTATTCAGTTTCTTTTTATTATTTTTTTAAAGTAATACACATGCATTAAAATGTATATACACAGTCAAAGTCAAATTCACTGAGCCATTTCAGGATGGGGAGAATACCTTTATTTGACACTTGCATGGTGTCACCCATTGTCAAGAAGGAGATGACTGAATTACAGCTGTTGATTACACTTCTTAAATACTCTGTTAATTACAGAAGTACATGATTAGTTTAATTTCTTATGTCCTTTCAACTTACTGACAAACAGAGCCTTGGTGACAGAATTTTACTGCACTTGATTATACTGGTCCTATTATCAGCACTTAACCTTGCAGAGAAGTAGCAGCATGGCTGGTTCATGTGTCAAGAGGTTTTAATTAAAATGCTTTCAACAGCTAACAAGGATATACTTAACAGTAAAAATCAACTCTAACAGTACATACTGTATATAAACTATTCTTATGAATTTGTTTATGGGAGGGGCAAATTTGGTTCATTAGTAGATTACAATGAAAGTAACAAATGAATTGATGAGTGCAGCATCATATCTACAGGAAGTAAACTTTCTTCTCTTCACAGAGTGAATATCAATTAAACATTTTTAAAAGGCATATGCCACTTTGTAGTGATAAGGTAATATGCATTACGTTGTGTTTGGGTTCATATATTTAAATGTACCAAAAAACATTAAAGATCCTTTAAGGATATCTTTGTTTAAGTTTAGTGTTGTTGGGTGCGTCATATCTCCTGCAGTAGCCCCATTGTCTTCCACATTGTTGTTTATGTCACTGCTCATTGCTGCTATAACTGCTAGAAGCAGCATTATCAGCTCTTGCCTAAGTGACTTTAAGGTCAGGTTCATTAGACATCATCATTTACAGTTTGTTCAAATCATCATTTAGTTTTTTTTTTTAAAGCTACAAATGTCAGTATAGGTATAACTTTCGGTAGAATACCGTTTCTCTTTAATTTTACCTTTGTCTGCTCCACTGGGCTCTCGCATTAGATGACTATCCATCTTCTCTTTTGAGGCATGGTAAAACATCAAATGTGAATTCTCTTAAAAGTGTCCTATTAGACAATTGCTCCACTCATACCATACCCATTCATATTTTTGTTTTGTTTTTGGTGTGATTGGGCAGGTTTATAATCGTCAGGATTGAAGTGGGGTAGAAATGGGTGATGCACAGAGCCTGTCGATGAAAACTTAAACTTTTCCTGTTTTTTAGGCTTTTTTTCTTAGATATGCAAAGGTACCTGCGCAAACAAAGCCCAAGGGTGTGCACCCAGGTCACCCTGATGGTAGATCCGGCCATGGTCAATGTTGACATTTTTGTCACATTTCTGGTAAAACCTGTTTTTATTTTGGGCTCCAAAAATTTCAGAAAAGCTCACCGCCAAACTATAGACCTGAAAACTCAAGGTAGGTTGGGCTGTATTTCTCAAAAGTAAGTTAGGGGTCTTCACTCTCATGTCTATAAATCCCAAATAGAAAAGGAGAACCTGACCCCCAAGAAAAAAACTAATACTCTTAATAGAATATCTATCCAACCATCCATTTCCCAACCTGTTGAATCCGAACACAGGGTTACGGGGGTCTGCTGGATCCAATCCCAATCAACACAGGGCGCAAGGCAGGAACCAATCCCGGGCAGGGTGCCAACCCACCGCAGTAGAATATCTATTAAACAATAATTCCAAAAAAAATATATATTCAAATAAAAAAAGCAAAATGTGGAAACAAAAAGCCAGATTCAAATAACCAAATGAAAAATCCCCCACAAAAAAAACAAGAAGAGCAAAAAAAAAAAAAAAAGTTTTTAATATCTGAAAAAGATTTGGGATTAAATTGCTAGGAGATCTTTATATAGACAACGTCTTTGCATCCTATGAACAATTACATTCCAAATTTAACTTTCCAGCTACACATTTCTTTCACTATTTTCAAATTAGGAACTTTGTTAAACAGAACCTGCCTGATTTTCCTCATCTTATACCCTCATCCATGCTGGAAAAAATGTTGCTCAATTTCAAGGACTTAGACACCATCTGTGCAATATATAAAATTATTTTACAGTCCCTCCCTTTCAAAGATCCAAGAGCAAAATGAGAAAAAGGTCTTTTAAATAATATATCAGAAAAGGAGTGGAAAGTAGCAATGCAGAGACGTCACTCGAGCTCCATATGCGCAAAGCATACAATTATTCAACTCAAAATTATATATCGAGCACATCTGTCTCGCTTAAAACTGTCCAAAATGTTTCCAGGGCAAGATCCAACCTACGAACGCTGCAGTCAAGTCCCAGCCTTACTGGGTCACATGTTTTGGGCCTGCACTAAATTAACATCATTTTGGATCAAAAATTTAAAGTGCCTTTCAGACAGCCTTGGTGTCACAATCCCTCCTAACCTATTAACAGCTGTGTTTGGTGTTCTTCCAGATGGGTTTAAAGTGGAGAAGGACAAACAAACTTTGATTGCATTCACTACACTTCTGGCACGCAGACTTATTTTGCTAAACTGGAAGAATCCTAACTCTCCTCTTTTAAGTCAGTGGGAAACCAATGTTTTAAACTATTTGAAATTGGAAAAAATCAAATATTCAGTTAGAGGATCTGTACAGAATTTTTTCAAAACCTGCCAGGATCTAATCAATATTTCAGAATAAGCTCTTAAAGCACTGAGGAAGCAATTATCTCAGCATTTCTTTTTCTTCTTCATTCATCTCTAATAGTCTATTAAACTCATCAGTTTAGGTAAGTTTACAAGCCTTAAGTTTTACCCCATTGGTCATGCTCTCTCTCTCAGGGGTGGGGGTCAACTTGTTTTTCAATCTCAGTCCTATTTTTTGTAAAAATTGATCAATTTGTATGGAATGATTACAATAAAATTATTAAATATAAAAAAAAGGTCATAAAAAGTCAGAAGACCAAGAAAAAATTAAAGTTTCCACTAAAAGAGTAACAAAACTGGTGACCAAACAACACGTGTAGGATAGCTAATTCTTCACCACTGGTCTGAGGTATCCAAGGCCTACATAGGCAGTCAGTTCAGCTGCAGTGTCAAGAAGTCCCTCCTCCTTGGGCTTGACATACAAAAGGCAGGATAAACAATAAATAGCACAGAGATGATAAAAAGACAGAAAGATAATTACATAATAATGAACGTTTACGAAAATAATAAAAACAGACAACAAGGAACAATTCTCAAAATTTTGATGGAGATCTGACAAAAAACTATGACAACATCACACTTCCTGGTTTCCATTACAGCAAAGACCTTTAAAAGAGGCGTTTGTAAGCATAACCTTGCCTAACATATTCAGACCAGCATAATCCAATACAGGGTCAAAGAAGGATTATTATAAAGAAGTATTATATACACAAATAGTGTGTACTGATACACTTTTATTTTAAAGATACCTGTATTTTTAAATGATTTAAAGATATGTTCAGATAATTTTTCATCTTCAAGTAGCCATTTGATTTAGCAGATTGTATAATCCAAGCTGTTATTTAAAGATATATTTGAAAGACTTAGCAGATGGCACACAAAAGAGTAGCCCTAGATATATTAAAGAACCCTTCCCTGGTTTTAGCAGAAACAGATGTGGTCAGATGACGCTAACAGTAAATCTCTAAGCCTTGGTTGTTTTATTTTGTTAATGCTGTAATCTGTGTGCACTGAAGAGAAGTCATGCAATATTCAATGGGACAGTGTGTTTTTAATATGCATCTGTATGTTCACATGGACTACTTCAAGCTGACACATGAGGAATTTGTGGAACAATACCTTGTTGCAGATGCTTCTGGAGAGTTTATGATGCAGCACCTGATGAAAAGATGTCAAACTATTGTTTATGTTAGCCATACATCAAAAGCAAGGAACCCTTCTATCCATACCTCAGAAATTGTTGCTGCTCACATTGCAGATAACATGGAAGAAAAGTCCTCATAAATTGATGTGACATTACTACAACAGATGGACAAATCATGAAGATCATGACAGTGTTCACTACATGACTACTTTTTCATGTGCTGTCCAGTAGATAGATGTCGTTACTATGCTTTTAAAGCCATAATCACATTTCACAATTTCTAGTCATAAGAAATGTCAAACATGACAACTGCATATCCTGATCTCATCACATAAGGATGTCAGATTACACAACTAGCTATTGCAGGGAATGACAAATTAGATGACTCTCGTAAAACTTTCCAAAGTATTGCGAGCTTGCTGCATGCTGACAGTCAATTATTGTGCTGCCTGAGTGCTATAAAATGTTTTTTTAAATATGGTGGATTCAACCACAATCTCTGCCTTTTTTTCTTTTTTCCATTCTGTAGTGGTAAACCACACAACATCAGACAGAGGAGACTCTCTTCTTTTTGCTTGGTCCAAAACACCTGTGTTACTTACTTCTCACTGCTGCCATATATGCTTAGTATTTCCAACTGAGTGCTCATTAGCTCACAAATACACACAGGTCCACCCCTATAACTTAAGACAAAATCAAACCTGTTCAACTTTCTTGTGGAGAGTTGCCGAGTATGGAAGTCTTCCTGGCCAGTGAGCATGGGAGTGAGCCATGACTGCTCACTACGCTTTTGTAAATGAAGTCTACAACTGGTAATCTCTGGAGAAATTGTGTAATCTGACGGAGTCTTAAGGATATCCTTGAAGGAATTCCAGATATACAATGTAGCAGCGCTATGAATTCAAATGTAGCAGCTGCCCCAAGAATATTGCCCTGATTAAAAGACTCTAGGGGGCACAGGGCCTGCTCGGGACAAGAGGAGCCGGTGGCAACTTTAAAAGAAAGCCGACTAGGCAGTAAGAAAAAAAAGTCCATTGTTCTGTGTCTGTGTTCACTGTTCTGACTCCCCATCATCTGTCTTGGGCTATCACCACCTGTATGGATGTATGGACTGTCTTGTGCCTGCCTGTCGTGTGAGTAGTGTGTCAAATTTATCAATGCCATCGTTGGAGGGAGTGTTTCCTGATCACACCACCCCTCGCTGCATCAGGAATACATTTCTTACAGCAAGGTGTCTGTGATGGCATCTCATGTACAGCACATAAATTATGGATTTTATTAAGTCACTACTCATTTAGGGATATTTTAATATGTAGCAGACTGACACTATTCCACATATTTCTCTCATTTCATGATTTATACCTCACTTATTATACATGTTAGAAAAGGTTGAAATATGGCTGGGTGATAAAACAATAAAGATAATTATTGTGAAATTACTTCTCCTCAATAGAAATACAAGACATGGTCAACAGAAAGACAATAGAACTTGTTCCATCCATGTTTTGACAGACAACACGAAAAGCCAATGATATTGAGAATAGGGCTGCACTGAACGAATCATGCGGCTGGAATAGATTTACAGCCACATCAGGTTAGGTTGACACACAGGCACGAAGTGTTGCAGCTGGCAACAGCACACGTGCTAATATTTGTGCTACAGCAGCCGCATTCTCCAGTACGTCAGGATTGGGAGCGAAATAAAAGAGAAAATGATATCAGAAAATATTAACAAAGACTCAGAAAAATGACACAGTCCAAGACTCAAAAGACGAGGACATTGTTGAAAAGAAGGGTCAGAAAAATTAAGTAGTCTGGAAATATTTTGACTATTTAAAATCCAACAATAAACACAGTAGCATGCACTGCTAATTATGTCAATAGCATGTTCCCACAAAGACAGGTAATACCACTAATCCTTTGTACCATCTGAATTAGTGCTATTCTTAGGAGCATGCACAATGAAAGACTTTGCAGCCCCAGACCCAAGCAAGTGCTGAACTAATGGGGATTCTTGTGCCTTTCAATGGAACATAAGCTGACCACAATTGAGTGAATATGTCAATTTTGTTTATGCTCTCCTTCATTTACTTTTGATATCTGCTTGAGTTTGTACTGAGGATATGTACAGAATGTTTTTTGTCTATTTGTGGCTTTGTTTCTCAACTATTTAAAACAGTTTGAATCTATACAAAGGAAAGGATATAGTATAGAGAGATTTTTTTTTAGTTTTTATTTTGTAATAATACCTTCTTTATTTATTTGGAACTAACCAAAGAATTTACTTTGTGTTCTCCTGTAAAGCTTGAAAGCTTTAAGATTTTAGTTTCAGATTTAGGATTTTGGAAGCTTAGAATTAAGATTTTATTTTATTTATTTGGAAATACGTGAAAGCTTTTGACTTACAGAAATGAAACAGGATATATAAGCCTTAATCAGAATTTTTCTTTAATATCATTTTGTTCTCTATGTTTGATGCTGTGGTTAGATATTGGGTTGTGTAATGGTGGACAATGAAAATAGAGTTGCTACATAAAAACGGGCAGATTCATTTACTCTGTTTAAATGGAGTAATGTTGTTGTATCTTCTCAAGAGAAGCTGGAAGAACTATATACCATAACCATTGTGGCAGAGTGCAGGAACGAAAGATTGCCAGAAGGATATTTAGGATGCCAACTGGGCTGTCCCATTTAATGAACAAGCAAAATAAACAAACAAAAAAAAACCCACCAGTTTTGTTTTGTTACCCTTGTCTTTGGACAAAAGAAAACTTGGCTTCTTAGCTGTGGGGCCAGTTTGCTCTTGCCAAAAATGACTCATCCTTCTGGGAAGCTAGGGTCCTTATGGACATAATACCAGAAGAGATGGAGTCAGATGCCATCACTGGGCAGTTTCTCTGTGCTGTAGAGAGAGAGGGAGAAGACAATATTAGCAATAGCGCCCCCTCTCATCCAGAAGGGTTATTACAAACCTTGACACAGCCAGTAAGGAGGTCCTTCGATGTTCATATATGATAACACCTTTTGGGTAACTTTGTTGTTGCTCAATTATATTTTCATTCAAAGAAATGATTTCAAAGGGCCATTGTTATTGTAGAGGTAAATTAAATTGACTTTACTCAAAATGAGGAGGTTGCAAAGACTTATGTATTTATTTCTAGTGCAACTGACTTAAATCTCTTGGATGCCACATTAAGAAATACAATTTATATGGGAAAATATGAATGAATTTTATTGCTTCAGATGCCAGCATCATTTACAGAAATTATTTCTAGAGTATATTATGTTATATACTATTTGAAACTGGAAAAAATCAAATTCGCACTTAGAGGATCTGTACAAAACTTTTTCAAAACCTGGCAGGATCTAATCAATAACATTTTAGAAAAAGCTTTTAAATTGAGGAAGCAGGTTCCCTCCCCTCTTTTACTCCATTTATCTTTGTTCATTTATTAATTTATCTATTTACTTATTTTTACTAGCTTAAAGTTTTACACTGCTGGCCTAGCTCTCTTTCTCAGGGGTGTGGGTTGATTTGTTTTTGTAAAACTTGATTTATTTGTATGGAATGTTATTTGATTTTAATAAAATCAATAAAATAAAAAATAGAGTATATTGACATTACAGTACTCAGTTGCTCAAAATGAACATGTTAAGCTTTAAAATTGATGTTGAGAGAATTTACCATGACACAGCTTACTTTAAGTTGATTCAACTAAAAATGAGAGTATTTGTAGGTTTTATGTACTGTACCTGTTTTTAACACCATTTACCTAATTCTGACGTCATTTTTATTGGATGTCATAATAAGTCAGTTTGTTTATGTTTAAGTCAAAAAGTCCCAATGGGTGGCATGGTGGCACAGTGGTAGCGCTGCTGCCTCTCAGTTAGGAGACCTGCGTTCGCTTCCCAGGTCCTCCCTGCGTGGAGTTTGCATGTTCTCCCCGTGTCCGCGTGGGTTTCTTCCGGGTGCTCCGGTTTCCTCCCACAGTCCAAAGACATGCAGGTTAGGTGCATTGATGATTCTAAATTGTCCCTAGTGTGTGCTTGGTGTGTGTGTGTGTGTGTGTGTGCCCTGTGGTGTGCTGGCACCCTGCTCGGGGTTTGTTTCCTGCCTTGCGCCCTGTGTTGGCTGGGATTGGCTCCAGCAGACCCCCGTGACCCTGTAGTTAGGATATAGCGGGTTGGATAATGGATGGATGGATGGATGTTGCTAGTTTCTTTCCAGCTAGTGGGCAAGGCCCTGTTATCCATGTGGCATTCTATAACTTTGCATGTATGCATGCACATGCTGCCTATGATCATGATGCTTTTTTTCCAATTTGTTCTTTGGCTACTAAAATGATTTAAGTATGGTTTCTAGGGGTTTTGAAGGCCATTGGTTATTTTTATAAGTTGCTCCCATGGATTTTTACCAGTGTTAAATATTATTCACATTCTGTAGTTACACTATTTTGTTTTCTTTATAGGTGGCATTGTTGTGGATTGCATGCACTCTTTTTGGCATATGGAAACTGCTCAATTCTTTGACCACAATGCTGGCTACTTGTACTTATCTTTTGTTTATTTAATATTAGTCTTTCCAGTTCTGACCCCTACTTGAATTCCACATTATCTATCCATGTCATCTTCTGATTGCATTCTCTTTCTCTGAAAACTGCTGATGCCCTGTTGTAAGCATTACAACCTGAGCTTTCGATTAAGTATTGCAGCCTGAAGGCTTGTACGCCTTATTTTCAGCAAGAAAATGTGTGCTGCCATTTTTTGAATTGCATGTTAACACTTCTGATTTGAGTTTTTCCCAGTCAAGTCCAGGTGGCCCAAGTCAGCATCATAAACTCCAGTATTTTTTTGCACTGTTGCCATAATAATTTGAGGGGGAAAAAAATCAGGAATGCCTTAAGCTTAAGATGACGAGCTGATCAGAAGCGGGCTGAGCCTCATTTTTTGATCTTCACTCAGCGGCCTTACAAAGAAGGTCCACTGTCCCTGGCTGGTGGCACTAAATTAAAAAAAAAAACACCAAGGAAAGTTGTACATATTCTTGTTTCACTTCCTCAGAAAGAAGACAACAGTAGACAGCCCCTACTCTGAGTATGATGTTCCTGTTTCCATGATACACAGAGTCCTGATGCAGAAAGAACAGGAATGTATTGGTACAGTGTCTCAATGGTTTGCCAGCTTTATGCTGTCCAGCAAAAATCAGGCCTCACAGTGGTCAGGGCTATTAAGTCCTATGTTCAAGTCATGCAGTGTTTGTAGTCTGCCTGTTCTTTCCTTGTTGTGATGGGTTTTCCATTTGTACCTGAAAGTCTTTTAAGTCTAAAATCCCCTGATTTATTCCTTTCCATTGAGAATGGTGATTCAGTTGCGATGGAACTTTTTGTCAGTCAGTCATTTTACAACCTGCTATATCCTAACACAGGGTCACAGAGGTTTACTGGAGCCAATACCAGCCAGCACAGTGCGCAAGACAGGAACAAATCCCGGGCAGGGATTTGCGCCAGTCCACCGCAGGACACACACACACACACCAAGCACATACTAGGAACAATTTAGGATCGCCAATGCACCTAACCTGAATGTCTTTGGACTGCGGGAAGAAACCGGAGTACCCAGAGGAAACCCACGCAGACACAGGGAGAACATGCAAACTCCACGCAGGGAGGACCTGGGAAGCGACCCACTACCCACTGCGCCACTGTGCCGCCCAAACTAGCAACATCATGTACAAAAACAATTTCACATACCAGAAAAAAAGCAATATATTTAAATAAGAGACTACACTAAGAAATGACTAAGAAGAAAAAGTTAATTTGCTATAAATGTTTTAGTAAGGAGTTAAATTACTAAGAGAAGCTTATCGCTTATTTTGCATAACATCACAATCTAGTGGGCCATTCCCTATTTTCTAATATTCCTAAACAGACTATATATTATATGCTGTCACTGATACTTTTTTTGGAAATTTTGTTTCAGACCTTTTAAACTGTTGGATGCATACATCTTGACCTTCAGAGTCATCTGTAATATAATGAATAGACAGTATATATTTCTGTTTAACAGCTTACTTGTGGGCTGTTAGAGAAAGATTACATTATTTACATTGGTGTTTTATTTGTATGAGCTTCACCAAATCAAATTCCATGCATCTGACATTTTTATGTTGTTCAGTAGTTCAGTTCATTACAGAAAAAAATCATCTTTTTTAAAGCTTATCCCAGTGACACACAGTAATCAGTCTCATCAAGTCTGGTTTAATTTCTCATGCATGATGTTGAATTCTGAAGAGAAAGCCAGGTCAGAATGAAGTGTGTAGCTGTTTTTACTCTGTTGTTACCTTCAACACTGCAGCCGTTTTAAGTTTTGACTTTTTCTGTGTACATGAAAGACTAAAAGTGAAACTATGTAGAGCAATCCCTGTCATGATGTTGAAGGTGGTGTGTATCTGTGTCTGTGCTCAGTAATTCACCCACTCGGTTGCTCCTAGCTCCCCATGCTGTGGGATTCAAACTTGAGCATTTGAGTTATGGAACAGCCATTTAAGCTAGTGGAGATAAAGGAAAACTCATTCAGCCTCAAAGGCCAATCAGGCTTCTCCACTCGACTCTCCCATTACAGTGGTTAAAAGCATGCTTTAAAATTTCCATTACCTTTGCAATCATATACTGTAGAATGTTCATTGAATTCTCATATACTGCATTCTATAATGTCACAAAAAATCAAAAAACAGAGCACAAAGCATACATATGAGAATGCTGTTGCAAGGCTGAAAATAATACCAGTTTATTTAATTTTCTTTCTTATTCATGTTCTAATGCTGTAAGCAGTATTGTAATGCTTTTTTCTTTAAATGCATCAAAGCTGCTTGTAACATTTAGTTATTTAATTTTGCTGAAGATATATATTTTTAATTTTCATTTTTGCTAGATGCAAGTGCATTTGACTTAGATAAATCTTCCTTCTCTTTTAATAGTACTGTTTCCTAACTACTCACTTCCTTGTTTAATAGCTTCTGTTTTCTCAATTGTCTACTGTTTTTCTTGTTTCCACTATGATAAGATGTGGGTGTTCCATAGGCAGGTCGACCTTGATGCATATTCTGAAAAGTTTCCTTGAATGTGTAGTGCTTCCTGGGTTTTTCATGGACATGTGCCACCTTGTCATTAACAATGGTGGGATCAAGCAACTCTTGCAATTCTGATTCTTTGTCACTGTCTTGTCTTTCCTCTATTAGACTAAAGTCATCCAGTTCTTCTTGTTCATCTTCACTTTCCTTATATATTTCTTCAAGGCTGTTGTGTGGAAAATTTTCTGTGTAATCTCTCTCTTCCTCTTCTTCTAAGTTGCTTCCTTCGATCTCCTGGAGAATTTCTTTCTCTTCATCAATGGCTGAAAAAAGAAGAGACACATTATTCACAGTATAATAGTTCTGAATTTTCTAATATACTAAAATCTATAATAAATTATAGATATAATAAATAAAAGAAAGATGTTGATTTTTAAAGGGTGGCATGTTGGCCCTGTGGTTATTTCTGTTGTGTTTGAATCTAGACACGTTCATTTTCTTTGTGGATTTTGCTCCATGATTTTGTAGGATTTACTTGAACTGTGTGGAAGTAACCCTTGAGGAAGACAGGAATAGTTCAATCAATCAGTCTTTATTCAGTCACAGATGAGTACATGGATTCTACGTTGCAAGGCAGAAGAACAAAGTTCCCCTGTTTCAATCGGCTTTTAATATTCATTTTCCTCCCTCCGCCTTACTTATGAAACAGCATCTAAGCATTTCATCTTATATTATGCAAATCGGCCAAACGTTTCTTTTTTTGTGTACGTACCAAGATGGGCCCCAAAGAAGAAAAGGTCATCTTTCCTGTGTCTAACAGACACGTTCCTAAAGAAGGAAATTGTCCTAGGTCAGTTTACTGCAACCTGTCTTAGGGCAGACGCCTGTATGAATAACCTACTGTTATAATAAAACAGCTTTTAACCCTTAGTAGCTTGCAAGCAGTTATTTTTTTTTTAAAACTGGTACAGTTTTCCAACAGCATCCCAAAATCTCGTAGACTGGTTCAACTGGTGACACATAATTGGTTTGTAAATGTGCCTTTGTCATTCCAGGTATGGTTCCAGTTTTACAGTGCATCCAGAAAGTATTCACAGCGCATCACTTTTTCCACATTTTGTTATGTTACAGCCTTATTCCAAAATGGATTAAATTTATTTTTTTCCTCAGAATTCTACACACAACACCCCATAATGACAACGTGAAAAAAGTTTACTTGAGGTTTTTGCAAATTTATTAAAAATAAAAAAACTAAGAAATCACATGTACATAAGTATTCACAGCCTTTGCTCAATACTTTGTCGATGCACCTTTGGCAGCAATTACAGCATCAAGTCTTTATGAATAGGATGCCACAAGCTTGGCACACCTATCCTTGGGCAGTTTCGCCCATTACTCTTTGCAGCACCTCTCAAGCTCCATCAGGTTGGATGGGAAGCGTCGGTGCACAGCCATTTTAAGATCTCTCCAGAGATGTTCAATCGGATTCAAGTCTGGGCTCTGGCTGGGCCACTCAAGGACATTCATAGAGTTGTCCTGAAGCCACTCCTTTGATATTTTGGCTGTGTGCTTAGGGTCGTTGTCCTGCTGAAAGATGAACCGTCGCCCCAGTCTGAGGTCAAGAGCGCTCTGGAGCAGGTTTTCATCCAGGATGTCTCTGTACATTGCTGCAGTCATCTTTCCCTTTATCCTGACTAGTCTCCCAGTTCCTGCCGCTGAAAAACATCCCCACAGCATGATGCTGCCACCACCATGCTTAACTGTAGGGATGGTATTGGCCTGGTGATGAGTGGTGCCTGGCTTCCTCCAAACGTGATGCCTGGTATTCACACCAAAGAGTTCAATCTTTGTCTCATCAGATCAGAGAATTTTGTTTCTCATGGTCTGAGAGTCCTTCAGGTGTCTTTTGGCAAACTCCAGGCGGGCTGCCATGTGCCTTTTACTAAGAAGTGGCTTTCGTCTGGCCACTCTACCATACAGGCCTGACGGGTGGATTGCTGCAGAGAAGGTTGTCCTTCTGGAAGGTTCTCCTCTCTCCACAGAGGACCTCTAGAGTTCTGACAGAGTGACCATCGGGTTCTTGATCACCTCCCTGACTAAGGCCCTTCTCCCCCGATCGCTCAGTTTAGATGGCCAGCCAGCTCTAGGAAGAGTCCTGGTGGTTTCAAACTTCTTCCACTAACGGATGATGGAATCCACTGTGCTCATTGGGACCTTCAAAGCAGCAGAAATTTTTCTGTAACCTTCCCCAGATTTGTGCCTCGAGACAATCCTGTCTCGGAGGTCTACAGACAATTCCTTTGACTTCATGCTTGGTTTATGCTCTGACATGTGCTGTCAACTGTGGGACCTTATATAGACAGGTGTGTGCCTTTCCAAATCATGTCCAATCAACTGAATTTACCACAGCTGGACTCCAATTAAGCTGCTGAAACATCTCAAGGATGATCAGGGGAAACAGGATGCACCTGAGCTCAATATTGAGCTTCATGGCAAAGGCTGTGAATACTTATGTACATGTGCTTTCTCAATTTTTTTATTTTTAATAAATTTGCAAAAACCTCAAGTAAACTTTTTTCACGTTGTCATTATGGGGTGTTGTGTGTAGAATTCTGAGGAAAAAAATGTATTTAATCCATTTTGGAATAAGGCTGTAACATAACAAAATGTGGAAAAAGTGATGCGCTGTAAATACTTTCCGGATGCACTGTATATCAGATATTTAAGGGACACGCTCTGAATCTCTGTAACCCTGATCTGCATTAAGTGAGAAGAATATATTGATAAATCAAGGAAGGATGGACTGATTTGTAACAATGTTACTATAGAAACAGATTTAAAAGGAATTAAGAGCTTTCTTAGTTTTAGCTAAAGATAGAAGTGTAATGGGGAGACAGGAACCTTTATTTTCTGTGCTATTTTTCTCAGTCTGCATTTTGACAGTTTGTTGAACAACAGCTGCAAAACATTTCCAAATCTAATGATATCTGTATGCAACTGCCATACCCCAACAATCTATACTAATAAAAGGCAAAGCCCTCACTGACTGACTAACTGACTGACTCACTCACTCACTGACTCATCACTAATTCTCCAACTTCCCGTGTAGGTAGTAAGCTGAAATTTGGCAGCCTTATTCCTTACAGCTTACTTACAAAAGTTAAGCAGGTTTCATTTCGAAATTCTACACGTAACGGTCATAACGGTCGACAACGTCCGCCATGTTGAACTTTCTTATTTATGGCCCCATCTTCACGAAATTTGGTAGGCGGCTTCCCTGTGCTAACCGAAACCGATGTACGTACTTATTTCGGTGGTATGATGCCACTGTCGGCCGCCATATTTAACTTTCTAACGGTCTTTGTTACTTATGGGCCCATCTTCAAGAAATTTGGTACGCAGGTTCCCAACGCTAACTGAGTCCTACTTACGTACATATATACGTCCATAGCCTGCAGCTCGGTCACCATGTGAGGCGGCGTTGGGTCCCCCATCCCAACACCTCCCACATTAGTGGCTGCCTGCCTATATAAGGCCGTCCGTTGCTCCAGTCTCTACATTCCCTTCCTTGCTTCGGCACGGGATTCACGTCTCCCTGCTGATAACTACAGCCTTTTTATTTAATCCACGGCTTCTCCGCTGTTTTATTGTTCGTTTATTATGATTATAGTTATTGTGTAGGTATTTTAGACTTACTTTACATTGTTCAGGTACCCATTTCCTTTATCGTTACAACCATACCCCTATTAACATGTCTATCAAGGTGATCACTATCGATCAAAGAACTGTCACTTACCGAGTGGTTTCCATGCCCAGAGATGGCTCCTGTCTTTTTTATTCTCTTTGTTACATATTGCACGGCCATATCAGGCTCACTCTTGATATCCGGAGTAACATTGTGTCTTATGTATTGAATGACTGGAGCAGGTT
This sequence comes from Polypterus bichir lapradei, assembly GCA_026402145.1. Lineage (NCBI taxonomy): Eukaryota > Metazoa > Chordata > Cladistia > Polypteriformes > Polypteridae > Polypterus > Polypterus bichir. The sequence continues at coordinate 130,475,866 of JANRMT010028174.1, forward strand.
CAAGGTGTGGACTGATGGTGGTACAGGAAATAATTATACTACACAGGAGCACTATAAGAGTGAAATGCTTAAGCCCTTCACCTATGGTTCTGCATGTGAGTTGATGGCTGCCGCTGAATTGTTCGGTTGTTGCTTTCAAGTGTACTGAAATGGCCAAATATTTTACACCTTTCGACAACCGCCAGTGCCTCTTAAACATCTTAGATTCACAGGTGACGATTTCAGTAGTGGACACTTTGATGTTTATAAATGTTTAAACTCTCAAAAGCTGGATGTGAAGTTATCGATTAAACCGGTTGTATGCTTACAATGCTTGACAGATGCCGAATGTCACTTCAACACAAGTCCTGCAAATACTGTCGTAATTGAAACAAACCATGAAACTCAAACCGATTATGACAGCAGCAGTCCAAGCTGTGAGAATTGAAACAAGATTACTTTTCATATGGCCAGCTGTACGTTGCATGCTCAAGAGTAAGCTCAGCGCACAGCTTGGTCATATTACAACCGGAGGGCCAAAATGACAATGTGGTATACAACGAGATCCTTAACAAATAATTATTGGTATATTATCCCTCAGTTTAAAAAGGTTTAGCTTTCTTCTTAATAAAAATTTTAAGGCAGTACTTCGCCACTAACTGGATAATGCTAACTGTATAGAATTGAGTTACTGGGCTCTCTGTTATTTTAAAGACACAAATAGGAGGACACACCTTCACAGAGACAGAACTGCCTTGGGACTGAAGTGAGTCTGCACATTGGCTGTCAGCTGCTGGACTTGATGATGTCAAGGAACTGATCTCGGTAACTACAAAGATAAAACTCTCCAGTAACTGGAAATTTCGGAGTTTGAGAGAGGGAGTGCTAGATGTTGATGGAGGCAAATGGTGGTGGCCAGTAGCTTTTTGGGTTGTAGTTTGCTAGAGGAATGAAGGAGGTAAGCATTGGGATGCTGTGTCACCCACTGAAGTGAGTGTCTGTTGTCACGAGGAATGGTTGGGATGAGCTAAATGAACTTTAGATCACGGAATAAGGCAAGCTTGAGGATGCTGGATCACTGATTGAGGTGAGCGTCCGTCAGCTGCAAGAATGAAATTTGGCTTAGGCAGCTCAATGAATGAACAGAACACTGACCTTTGTGTTTTGACAGACCATATTTTTATCATGAAGTTTTTTTTAGTAGTGATTCATTTATGGATTGATTTTATCCCCTATGATGAGCACCTGTTTTCTCATAAAATATTTTTATATTTAAAGAACTGTACTGCACTTTTGCTTTTGACAGTATTTGTTATGGATAACTGCGGTGGGTTGGCACCCTGCCCGGGATTGGTTCCTGCCGTGTGCTCTGTGTTGGCTGGGATTGGCTCCAGCAGACCCCCGTGACCCTGTGTTCGGATTCAGCGGGATGGAAAATGGATGGATGGATGTTATGGATAAATGCACCTAACTTCTTGTTGTTTAAATCCTCATTGAACTAGTTCATATATTGTATATACACACACGTACATATACAAGAGAGGATAACATTCTAGGAATTATTAAAAAAACACATTTATTATACAACTTACAGCTCTGTCCTCTTAGTCACTGTCAAATTACTCACTGTGAGATGCAATACACATGTCCCAGCAGTTCTTCCATGCCGGGAAACATTTCCCGTACTCATCTTTTGTTATCATGCTTACAGCCTCCTGTGATTTCTCTTCGTGTATTTCTAACACAGTAGCAAGTCATCTTCCCTTCAGTCTCAATTGTAATTTTAGGAACAAAAAAAAAAGTCACAGGGAGCAAGATGTGGCAAATATGGGAGGTGTGAAGCGACAACCACATTATGTTTGGTCAAAAACTCTTTGACTTATAACTTGGTGTGTGCAGAAGCGCTGTCATCAAGCTACCTGGGAGTGTTCACCAGCATCTTGCTATTGTTAGAGGGACCACATTAAAATGTAACCCACCCAGGTTGTATGATTCTATGTATCACTTTATACTTGCTGTTATTGGTTTTGATGGAAATATAGTTTGTGAGTGAAACCTGAAAGCCAGTTTTTCTGTCTGTTGCTAATGGCCGGGAGGTTAGATTGTTCATTCCTTGTTTAACTGTTATCCCTTAAAGACTCTATTGATGGTAACACGGGATGAAATAAAGGTTTGAAAGTAAATATAGCCCCAGTCAGTCATCAGCCTGACATAGTTCCAAGAGTGAAACACATGGGGAGCAGTATGGACAGTGAGACCGCTAAGAGCATACAGGTAACATTACATAGTTGGTTACAATATTTCTTCCTATCCCCCATCTAGAAAAACACCTAAGAGGTTAGTTGGTAACTTTTGTGTTGGTGCATGTCACAGCTGATCTGATAAAACATTGGCACAAGTACAAAAAACTTTCACAATCCTCCACAATATGCAGTAGGACCCCAACAGTATAATATGGGTAACCTTCCTTCTACCACCCACTGTGGAAGACCTGTGCTAGCTGCCTGCCTGACTCTCCAATTTGTTTAGTTGATCTTGTGCCCTCTGCATAATTACTTGTGGGACACTCCATAAACTTATGGCACAAAATCACTGGCTGCTAACTTCACTTTATCTTACATTGTATACCCACAGATATACAAGGTATGCAGCCTTCTGGTGATTCTTTACACATTACATCTTTTGTGAGCTCCTTTAATGAAGTAAGGAAGGTACCCAGTCTGTTTCCTTTCTGTCCACTTCCTTCTCATTCTACCCTTGGCACCTTCTTGCCACTGTGTCAATCAGACAGAATTGCATCTTTCACAGTGAGAACAATTAATTTCATTCAGCTTCATAAAGTAATGTATGGAGGTAAGCTTTTACTTATTTGAAACACATCAGTGAAATAATTAGGTTAAGCATTCTATAATTAATTTACCGTTATCTTGCTCACATTCTTTTACTTCTTCATGTAAGAATTCTTCAGCTTCTAGTTGCTCTAATTCTTTCATTTTCATAACATTGTATTCAGTGTTGGCCATCTTATTTATCTGTAAAAAAAACAGTTGACCAGACTACTTACAAGGAATCTTAATGAGAAATCCAACAAATGTAATTTATTATACAACAAAATTAGTTGAAAGGTCAACCCTGGTCAAAGCAACATGTGCTAGCAATCACTAAGTGATTTAAAATATGCACAACATATCAGTTAGACTTTTTATTTTGTTGGCTATAACCCAGAGATAGGACATGAGAGGCTCCTGGAAAATGTATATCATGAAAGAACCACGGATCATGAAGGAGCACCACACCTAAATGTTTCTTCACATAGGTTCATTATATAGAAGGTTACTTGGGTAGACTGACTGCAGAAGGAGGGAAGAAAGTTTGGAGAAAGACTAAAGATAACTATATCCTGCACTATGCACAGTTGAACTGTAGTTATTGTTTATGTTAAATGGGGTGGCAGAGAACCTCTGTTGTATCGAATATCATTCTATCCATTTTATAACCTAATTATCAATTTCAGGGTCTGAGAGCAAGAATCTGTTCTGCCAGCATAAGGTGGAAGGCATAAACCAACTCTGGATGGCAGGCCAGTCCATTACAGTGTCATTCACACTGGGTTAATCAGAGTCACAAATTAACTTAATATGCATTACCTTGAAATGAGGGAGGAAAACCCATACAGCTGTGGAGAGAACATGGAAAATCTGCACAACAGTGACAGGGCCAAGAGTATGTATCTCTAAGACAGCAGTAAAAATCAATGCACAACCCAGATATCAACATAGCTTTCTTTTATTTTACATGAAATACTGCTTGCTGACATGTTGCATGTTAGCTGGACATTTTAGTGAAAATTTCACTGTACTCTGTACATGTCACAATACTACAACTACTCCTGCTACAAGCACTGTTACAAAGATGACGTACACAACTGAGTCATGGTGCCACTAGTTAATTAATATGACATAATAATCAGACTCTTGAACCAGTTTACATAAACCTTCATGTAAGTATAAAAAATGAAAACAACTGAAATGCAATTATACCTGCTGATTTTCATTTTCTCCAATTATTTGTAATTCATTCAAACCAGGCACTGAGGTTAAAAGAAGATGATACTCAAAAATATCTGTCTGAACAGATTTAGAGTCACAAGCAACTGATAGGAAAGAAAAAAAAAAATTTATATACACTGTATCATGTACCTAAGCTAAAAAGACATAGACAGAAGGAAATATACATTGAAACAAAAATGCCATATAATTATTTCATTAACAATAATGTGTCATTAACAGTTTGCAGTTATATTATTATGATACACTAGAATAAAAGAAAATGCAAAATTCATGCTTGTTACAATTTTTCAGTTACAAAATTATTTTATATTTCATTACCAATATCAATTTGCAAAGTCCATTCCTTTTTTACAGAAATATGCCCATTTCACACAGCTACTGTACAATGAAAAACACTGTAAAACACAGAAAATGCCTCCTGAAAACTGTTTTTATTATGTGTAGGCAAAGAGCTAGCATACTGCTGGTAAAGCATTACTTAGCACCCTCTGGAGGACAACTGCTGGAACTACACAAATTGTTTTCCAATTGCATAGTATAAAAAATACACAAAAAAACGATTTATTAACATTTTAAATCTTTCTTTTCACTAAAGAATAAACATTGATAATCAAAACTGAATTCTTACCCTTTGGCTTACTGTCCTTCCTAGGAGATCCCTTTATCAACCTGTTTGAGTAAATATTTTGAATTTCCAGTTCTCGTTCTTTTTCCTAAGATAATAATGCATTAAATTTATCAAATAAAAATATCTAAATGAAATATATGCTTTATTTAGATTTACTCAGAAATGTGTGGCTGCATAGATTATTTTCTTAATTTATTTATTAAGTATATACATTTATACTAAATGAGTTAAATTCCAGTCCATGGCTGTAAATCAAGTTAAGTAACTGCATCTTTCAAAGTATTATTCATTAAACAATTTCAATATGTAAATCTCTAAAGTCTAGTTCAAACCCGAGTTTTTGGTTCAAACTGTTGTGTAAAGTTTATCTATGTTTGTTTTCTTAGGGACGATTTATACTTCACACTCAGAATGTGTACGTGCACGCATCATGGCTGCCACGTGTTCCCAGCATTCATCTGATGTGTCCTCTGAGCACATCCTCATTAATTAATGCAACGTGTGCGCAAGTTGGAACATGACGTCAGAGTCTCTGTTTACTTTCAACATGTGACAGCAAACCACTTTGCTGATCCTACTGGATCAATGTGCATGCTTCAATGTTTGATGAATGGTTTGATGCCGTGAAGCAAAACATCAAACTTAAATGCTGACATACAAATGCATTTGGAACTATAAACTCGGCCTTATGGGCACTCCCATTTTCTTTCTTTTTTTTTTTAAAATTGATTTTATTGTAATCATTCCATACAAATGGATCAATTTTTACAAAAAAAAAAAAAAAATAGGATTGAAAACAAATCAACCCCCACCCCTGAGAAAGAGAGCATGGCCAACGGACTAAAAATTTAAAAATATTAAAAATTAATAAATTGATGAGTTTATTAGGCAGATACAGATACATAGAGAAGAGATAGAAATGGGGAGAGAATCTACTTCCTCAGTGCTTTAAGAGCTAATTCTAAAATATTATTGATAAGATCCTGCCAGGTTTTGAAAAAGTTCTGTACAGATCCTCTAAGTGAGAATTAGATTTTTTCCAATTTCAAATAATATAAAACATCAGTTACCCACTGACTTAAAAGAGGAGAGTTAGGATTCTTCCAGTTTAGCAAAATAAGTCTGCATGCCAATAGTGTGGTGAAGGCAATCACAGTTTGTTTGTCCTTCTCCATTTTAAGCCCATCTGGAAGAACACCAAACACAGCTGTTAATGGGTTAGGAGGGATTGTGACACCAAGGCTGTCTGAAAGACACTTAAAAATTTTGGTCCAGAATGATGTTAATTTGGTGCAGGCCCAAAACACATAACATAGTGAGGCTGGAGACTGATTGCAGCGTTCACAGGTAGGAACTTGCCCTGGAAACATTTTGGATAATTTTAAGCGAGACAGATGTGCTCGATATATAATTTTAAGTTGAATAATTGTATGCTTTGCGCATATGGAGCTTGAATGAATTCTCTGCATTGCTACCTTCCACTCCTTTTCTGATATGTTGAGTGAGAGATCCTTTTCCCATTGTACTGTTGGATCTTTGAAAGGGAGGGACTGTAAAATATTTTTATATATTGCAGAAATGCTGTCTGAGTCCTTGAGACTGAGCAATATTTTTTCTAGCATAGAGGAAGGTGGTAGATGGAGAAAATCAGGCAGGAACTGTCTGACAAAGTTTCTGATTTGAAGATAGTGAAAGAAATGTGTTGCTGGAAAATTAAATTTGGAATGTATTTGTTCATAGGATGCAAAGATGTTGTCTAAATAAAAATCTCTAAGCAACTTAATCCCAAATATTTTCCAGATATTAAAAACTGCATATGTTTGCGAGGGTTGAAAAAGGTGGTTCTCATGCAGTGGTGCCACAGATAAAAGATTCTCCATCTTAAAATGCTTTCTACATTGGTTCCATATTCTGAGTGAGTGAAGCACAATTGGGTTATTAGTATATTGGCGATAACTTGCATTTATTGGGGCACAAAGCAGGGATTATATAGAGAAGTACTGCAGGATTTTACTTCTATTGCGGACCAAGCCTGTGTATGTTCATCTATTTGTGTCCAGGTTTTTATAGCTTGTATGTTTGCTGCCCAGTAATAAAACTGAAAGTTAGGTAGAGCCATGCCACCTTCTGCCTTAGGTCTTTGTAGAGTCACTCTTCGGATACGTGGATGTTTTAGGTTCCAAATAAATGAGGTTATGGTTGAATCTAATTGCTTAAAGAATGATTTATTAATGTATATTGGAATATTTTGAAATAAAAAGAGAAGTTTAGGAAGGATATTCATCTTAACAACATTAATTCTTCCAGCTAGAGTGAGATGGAGGGTTGACCATCTATGCAAGTCTTGCTTAATTTTTTCCATACAGATGGCGAAATTTTGTTGATAAAGAGCTCTATGTTTACTTGTGATATTTACCCCTAGGTATTTAAACTGATCTGCAATAATAAAAGGGGAGGTGTCCAATCTAATATTGTATGCTTGAGAATTCACTGGAAAGAGCACACTTTTATTCAAATTAATTCTGAGGCCAGAGATCTTTTGAAATTCTGTAAGTACTGTTAAGACTGCAGGCACAGTATTTTGTGGGTCTGATATATACAAAACCATATCATCTGCATATAGAGAAATTTTCTGTTCCAGTCCTTCTCTGATAATCCCCTTTATCTGATAAGCATTTCAACAGTGGACTGTCAGTGGTTCAATGGCAATTGCAAATAGCGGTGGTGACAAGGGGCATTGTCTGGTACCACGTTCTAGTTTAAAGTAGTCTGAGCAAATGTTGTTAATACAAACTGAAGCTTCTGGATTGGTATACAGTAGTTTGATCCATGCACAAATATCCGGGCCAAACCCAAATTTCTGTAATGTAGTGAAAAGGTAGTTCCATTCAATCATATCAAATGCTTTTTCTGCATCCAATGGTAATAATAACTCCGGGGTGTTTGACTTTGCAGGTGAATATAATACATTAAACAGGCGTCGGATATTGGAAGCTAAGTGTCGGCCTTTAATAAATCCAGTTTGATCTTGTGATATTACCGAAGGCAGCACTTTCTCCATCCTTCTAGCTAGGATTTTGGAGAGTATCTTAACATCATTATTCAGAAGTGAAATTGGTCTGTATGATGCACATTGTAATAAGTCCTTGTCTTGTTTAGGAAAGATGGTGATTAATGCTTGGAGAATAGTTTGAGGTAGAATTTGATTGTCTCTAGCTTCTGTAAAAGTTGCTAATAAGAGGGGAGCTAGCTGAGTGGAGAATTTCTTATAAAATTTGACAGGGTAGCCACCAGGGCCTGCTGCTTTCCCGCTCTGAAGTGACTTTATAGCATCTATTACTTCTGATAGCACCAGAAGTTTATCCAATTCCTCTGCAATAAAAGTATCTATTTGTGGCATCTGTAATGTATCCAGAAATGCATTAGATTGTGTTTTGTCTTCTTTGAACTCAGTAGAGTATAAGGATTTATAGTAGTCTCTAAATGTGTTCATTATATTTTTATGGTCAATGATTTTATCTCCGTTCGTGTTGGTGATGCCTGGGATTGTATTGTGAACTTCTTGGTTGTGGATTTGTTGAGCTATGAGCTTATTAGCTTTCTCTCTGTGTTCATAGTAATGATATCTTAATTTAAAAATGAGTTGTTCAGTTTCTTTGGTTGTTAACAGGTTGAGATCTGAATGCAGAGCCTGTCTTTTCCTATGAAGAGATTCACTTGGACACTATTACTATTCTAGTAATTTCGCTTGTTAGCTCTGATACCTTCTTGGTTTCTAATTTATTTCTGTGGGAAATATATGGAAATAATCTGTCCTCTTAATAAAGCCTTTAGAGTTTCCCAGAGTATTCCTACAGAGACCTCTGAGGATGTATTTGTCTCTAGGAAGAAACTAATTTGTTTTGATATAAATTCTGTGCAGTTCTCATTTGCTAATAGAAGTGGGTTAAGACACCACCTGCAAAATGAGTATGTGGGGCATAATGATTTCAGCTCCAAGATCAGAGAGGCATGGTCAGAAATAACAATAGCGTCGTACTTGCAAGATTTAATCGCAGGCAAGAAATTATTATCTATAAAGAAATAATCAATTCTTGAGTAACAAAGATGCACTGGTGAGTAGAAGGAATATGTTCTTGAGTTTGGGTTTAGAAACCTCCAGGGGTCTGATAAGTTGTGGTCAGTTAAAAACAGTGTAATTGTCTTTGCAGTGTTAGATGGCATCCCCCCTGTGACAGGAGACCTATCTAAGAGTGAATTTAAAACAAAATTAAAGTCTCCAGCCATTATAATTTTATGAGTGTTCACATTGGGAATAGATGCAAATACATTTTGCATGAATTCCCTACCACTGACATTGGGTGCATAAACATTTATCAAAATCATTTTACAGTTAAATAAGTTGCCCATGACAATCACATATCTCCCTTCAGGATCAGATACTAACATCTGATGCTACAAATGAGAATTTGTATAAGAATTCCCACACCTCTAGTTTTCTTTGCAAAGCTAGAATGGAAAATTTGGCCAGTCCAGTCTTTTTGCAGCCAGAACTGATCTTTGCTTAATAAGTGGGTCTCCTGTAAAAATACTATTTTAGCATTTAGACCTGTTAGGTGACAGAATACTTTCTTTCTCTTTAATTCGTGATTCAGGCCTTTACCACTCCAGCTCACAAAGTTAACTGTCCCATCATGGAGACATTGATTCTGAATTTATGATGTCATTTTGTAGTCTTAACTGGAAGTGAGACAGCTTTAACTGTAATTTCCAATTTTCCCACAAGTTATTGCCATGCAGCCTATTGTTACGTTGGAAGTTATAATTATAGGGATTAAAAGGATAGATTAGATATAGCTTGCTCTCTTTCTCTCCCCCCATATCCCCCCACCCCCCACCCCCCATTTTGCCTCCCCATGTGAGGCTGGACCCCACTTCACAAAGTCCCAGGTCTCTGACATACCTAGAGACAAAGCACGTCCAAAACAAAACAAGCCCCCCAGCAGCGGCATTTGAGGATTAAAAAGTAGAGATATCTATTGCCAATAAAATCTAAATACTAGAAGCATAAAATATAATCATCAACAGACTATAGGCATAAAATATAATGATCAACAGTCTTGAAATATTAAGACAGTAAACCCAGGGAATGGTGTTAAAAAGTGGCCCTGAATAAGCATAGTAAACCCTAATGCAATAATAACGATAACAATAAACCAAGGGTATGATGTTAAACAGTCTCCTTTAGAATAGTTAAAAACCAAAATAAAAAAAGGGAAAAAACTACTTTAATTTCTTCCACAGATATGCATGTAATTATAATTAAAACATAAACAAAAAGTGGCCGAGAAGAAAAAAGGATGTATAATTATGGTACCCGTATCGTTGCAAGCAGATCAGACAGCAGAAAAATCAGCTTTCTTAACTCCCTTTCTGCTTCCTCCTTGGAGGAGAAGATGTGATATTTGTCTTGAATATCCACTTTTGTCTTGAATATCCACTCAGTTTGGCATGATACACGAGGCTGTATCTAAAATCGGCTTTCCGTAACTGCTGTTTAATGTTGTAAAAAGCTGCACGTTTAGCAGCTGTTGAGGGTGAGAAATCAGAGAAAATATGAATGTGGTTATTTTCAAATATAATCTCTTGTTTGTGCCTGAGAAGTGCCATTACATTAAGCTTAAATTGCAATCTCTCGAAGCGGACAATTAAAGACCTAGGTTTAGAGGTATTTGATCCATGTATGCGATAAGCTGCTGCTATCTCGGTATCTGATTTAAAGTGTTCTCCAATTATTTTTGAGAATAGTTCAGCTACGAATTTCACTGGGTTTAGACTTTCACGGTTCTCAGGTAGACCTTTGATTCTAATATTATTCCTTCTGCGTCCATCTTCCAGAGCCGCAAGTCTGTCTCCGAGTTTTTTGCATTTGTAATTTGCAGCTGTAGCTTTTCCATCACGTTAGATGCCAATTGTTCCGCTTTTTCAATTCGAGCTGTGAATGTCTGCTTAACATCTTCCAGCTGATCGGCAAGTTCTCTCAGTTTAGACGCATTTTCCTGAATGCGTTCCTTAATTTTTCTCAACATATCTTTAAAGACTGCATCAAAACGATTATATATACGTTTTTCCAAGTCTTTATATTCCTGCTGCATCTCTTGCAGCTCCAGCCGCAGCTTCTCATTTATCTTCTTGAACAAGCCATTTATTTCTTTCTTCATATTTTTCTGAATGTCTTTTTGAATGTCTTTCTTGAGCTCACTTATGGCTGTGGCCGTGGCCAATGTTGCGATCATTTGCTTCAGTTCTGAGAAATTGTTTTGACTTTCATGCTCCACAGGTGAAGTAGCAACCCCCATTACAGCCGATGCTTCTGGCTCGTGAGGAGTTGATGAAAGCATCGACTGCAAGGCCATTTCTAGTTTCAAATGATCCTCTGGAATCGGCAAGCTATCGTGACCTGCATTGCTTGCACCTTCACTCCAATTTGTGCACTCGATTGGAGATGTTACAGTGGAGCAGGGTCCTGGGAAGTCTGTGCTTTCACCTGCCAGTTCCCAGCACTTGGGCCTGATGTCTGTCTAGACTTGGGTGTAGTTTTAGGTTTCTTTTTCATTTTTTTCTGACCCCCTTTCTTGTTACTCATCTTTATATACTGTAGTAGAAACTCCCTAGGTTAGGTGAATACAGGATATCTCGGGATAATAAGAAATAAGAGAAAAAATAAAGCCGCTGCAATGGAGCTCTGCTTCAGACGTCCATCTCCCGTAACGGATGAGACCAACTCAGCTATTTTCTTTTTAAATCCCAAAGATGGGTGGGTTAGTTAAATAGCCCAGTGTGTATGATTTTGAGCATGTGTATGAGTGTACACTTGTGAATGCCAGTCTGTCCAGGTTTGGTGGCTTCCTTGTGTCCAGTGTTGCTAAAATATGATTCACCCTTATGTGTGTGTATAAATCTCATTAAATGAATTCTAGAAACAGCTGGCTGGATGAATCCAAATTTGTCACCCACATGCTCACCTTGTAAATATCTTTAAAATTAGTGGCTCTTTACTGTTTTTTGTATTTCAATGGCAAAGCCTTTCTGTGTAAATCCACTCTGCTGAGAGTTTTTCTTAAATTTGGAAAACATGAGATGTTGTGATAACACTGTTCACAGATGTGCTCCCTTGCTTTCATGTGTATATATTAACACCTCTCTTTCTGTCTAAATAGCTGTTAAATACTCTACAACGGTGATGTTCTTGTTACTAATGGTAGTGAGATTGCTCAGTGCCATTGGTGAAGTATAGGCCCCATTTTATCTAGAGAAAAGTAAACAGAACTGAGCCAGTAGTGGGGCCTCATGCATAACACTGTGCGTAGAATTCATACTATAACATGGCTTGTGGACAAAAGCGGAAATGTACTTACACACAAAAAAATCCAGATGTATAAATCTGTGCGCTCGCCAACTTCCACGTTCTTCCACTCCATAAATCCCGGTCAGCCTGAAAAGTAACGCACGTGCACGCGCCTGCTGTCCCACCCCAACTCCTCCCAGAATTACACCTCTTTGAATATGCAAATCAATATAAATAGCCCTTAAGCTCAGCCTTCTGTGAAAAGACAATGGCAAAAGCACGAGGGAAAATAGAAGAATTTCAGCGAATACCAAGTGGAGGCAAGAGAAAATGTACACCGATTCTTCAAAACTTTTAAGGAACATTGAAATATCTTCGTAGTACGTGTTTAATTATTCTATCTATCTATCCTTTCAGTGTCGCACCAGCACCAGCAAGAATACAGCGTGAGTCAGGAACAATCTGTAAATGGAGCGCCATAGACTCACTAGCGCTGCGGCACCATGTCCCCACCTGTTTAATTATTAATAATATAGATTATTTAAATGAAGTTAAAGTTTTATCTGTATAATATAATAAACATATAACATAAAAAGGATATTGTCATCATATGTAAATATGCGCTTTATAAAGTGGCTCAGGTTGTGCAATATTATAACTATCGCAAGTGAGGTAATTGCACTTATAAGTACAAAGCATTCCACAAGGAGCACTTGATGGACTGATTGAGTGCATTTATAGTTCTTGGGATGAAACTGTTTCTGAACTGTGAGGTCAGTACAGGAAAGGCTCTGAAGCATTTGCCGTATGAGAGCAGTTCAATAGACAGCATGGCTGAGGCAGCGTGTGCTTGATGCTGTATACTGATGATTCTCTTTCTGATCAGCTGCTGTACAGCTGTGATTCCCCACTCAGATACAGTGATATTAATACCCCAAGTGGTGCAGTGAGAGTAATATGGAAAAAGATGATCCGCTGTGGCAACCCCTAACAGGAGCAGCTGAAAGAAGAAGAAGAAGGTGCAGTGAGAGTAACAACGCTAAAGTAGCTATTGTATTTAGAATAGTTTGACCATTCTGTGGACCATTATATTGTTACAGGTTAATTACAATCAGATGCATTAAACTAATAAACAATAATGCGGTTAGTTTCAGTGTATTTATAAAGCCGCGTCAGGAAAATAAAGAGTAACCACACAGGAATACAGTAGCACTGCTTTGCTGCTGGGTGCCGCCAGTCTGCAAAACCAAGCGGAGAACTTGCATACGACAAGGTATGAGCTACAGTGGAAATGTGCATGGCTTTACGCCAAGTTTAGGTTTTATACATCGCGATTTGAACGTGGAAACGTTCTTACACAACATTTTTGTGCGTACGCACCGTTTATACATGTGGCCCCTGGTGATCTAAAGTAAAAATCAGAGATAAGGCTCCAGTGGCTGACAGAGGGCATTGTTGCCAGATGGCCCCAGCAAATCTAGGAATGCCATGAAAAACAACCCGAAGACAGGATATAAACAGCCAATATGCATTGAGGGAAAAATGGTGTTTCTTCTATGCTGAAAATAAGAAAAGGATACAGACACTTTTTAGCCGCGCATCTTTCATCAGTCTCTCTATCAGTTTACTGGACGCAAAACCTCTGTTTATTGCAAGCCAAGTGACTCATAATTCCTTGATTCGGAATTACCTTCTCTACAACTCCTTTCATCCCCACAGAAAGCTCTCATTCTTTTAAACAGTTTCTCAGACTCCACTGTTGCTTGAAGCTTCCTTCCATAATGAAGCACTCAAAACATTGATACTGGATACCATTCTCATACTGTAGGAAATACAATATGAAAACCAGACCTTACAGGGTCCACCTTAAAAAGGAGTATCAGAAATTAAATCTGAAGTTTACTCGTCCTCCATTCTCTATATTACACCCACAGGTCAATAAATAAAATCCCTCATGTTACAGATGGATTATTCCTAAAATGTTCTTTTTCCTTGATACACTTCTTCTGATATGCTTCCTTTGACCACCTAAATCATACAAAACTGCTTTCCTGTAGCACACTTTACAAAGCACAGCCACAAAAGAAGCTTGGATCACACATTATTTCAGCCCTAAATGACTGACTAACCTTAAACCTTTTCTAATAATGGATTCTACTTCACTCTCTCTGGTCTTTCACTCTTCTCATCCTCAAAGGTTTTTTGCTGTGTTTGCATTACTATACATACGACTAGTTTCTTTGGCTGTGAAGGCTACACAAGGCTACACCCTACGTGATTGAAGGTATAGTGTGAAGCCAGGATCCATCCCACCACATATATAACAGCTCAAAAAACAAAAAATGTTAAAAATTACCTCTATCTTCTGTGTCACTAAATCAATTTCTGTTTGAAAACATGCTATAAGTTCTTGAACTTCTGTCATCTTCCGTTTCTCTGCAGCCAGTTGATGAGAAAACTTGCTGTTGCACATTTCCACATTTATTTCCATTTCCTGTGAAAAATACATTATGTTATGCACCAAGCTTATTTCGGATTAATTCACTGCATTATAACCTACTGCAAATTTTAGTGTATACTGAAATTTTTTTTTGGTATTGTTATGTTTATTTTGTTCATATTCTATGTTAGCTGTACTGATCCTTTTGTTTCTTTATGTTCATGTATATTCTGTTGTGTTCCATGTGTGCTGTGCATGGTTCCTCAAGAGGCGGGACCACATGCTCATCATTGTGAAGAGACTGCCCTCAGCCGTATAAAGGTGGGGACAACCCACAGTTTCTATTGCTAGTAATTTATTATATATATTATATATATATTATAGTTGTTTGAACATACCCCTGAGATATTAAAATGCATTAGCTGTACTCCTTAATTTTTCACATATTCAACTTAAACAAGAGCATATATGTTATTCTTATAAAAGTCTGAATTCTTCACTTCAAATGACATCTGCACTTCTTCAATAACCTCTTCTCCACCGCCAGATGTTTTCCCACATATACTATCCTTTGACAACTTCAAAAAAGTGGAAGTCTGAGAGAGCAAAATCCTGGCTGCAGGGCAGTTGGGAAAGAACAGTCCACCCAAGTCATGTGATTGCTTCCTGCCTTCTTAAACTTGTGTGAGTATTGTCTCGAAGAAAGATTTCTGCAACATTTCTGTGAAGTGAAACTCCCCTTAAAAGCATCTACAGCTATTAAGTCTGAATATGCAGATCTGACTGAAATAATTTTCACCAGAATTACCAATTCTGCTTCCTTAAATAAACAGCGGCCATGACTGTCCCTGCTGAAGGTGTAACCTTAAAGTTCATCTTGAAAGGACAGGTTGAGTGATGACAATCTGCTGTCTTTTGATCTCCAGTATAAAGTGATAAATCCACATGCCATTCCTATTTATGATTCATAAAAAATCTTTCACCATTGGTCTTGAATTTTTTTTAAGTACAGTATTTGGTACACTGTATTAATCCCGAGGGGAAATTGTCATTTCACGTGACCTTTGGGATGGAAAAACAATCCCAGGCAGCCCTCTTTCCATACAATTTTGTAATTGATAGTTAGGCTTCATAGAACCTAATATGTACACACTTTTTGGTATCCCTAAGGAAAATGGTGAATTTCAAAGGAGTTACAGTGTAAGTTGCAGACATTTCCTGCCAATTTTGGCTGAAGTATACAATTTGTATGGGCAGATCTTGTATTGAAAGATTTCATTATGGTCTACACCCTTAACATTAATTCATTAATGATCCTGCTTAATGAGTGGCATGGTGGCACAGTGGTAATGCTGCTGCTTCACACTTAGGACACTGGAGTTCACATTCTGGGTGCTCCTTACATGGAGTTTACATGTTCTTCCCATGTCTGCGTGGGTTTCCTCTGAATCATGACTTGACATTGGATTGTTCCTGCCTTGTGCTTGGTGCTTGCTGGGGCTGGATCCTGTGACCATGCAGGTTTAGAAGATTGATTTAGAAGATGGATAGGGCCTGCCCAATCAACATCAGGAACATGCCTTAACAGTATAGCCACAAGGTAGGAAGCAAACCTAGAAGGGAAATCTATTCATCACAAAGCACACTCATGCAGCTGCCCACGTTCACTCATGCTAGGCTAGTTTATAGCTGACAATAAGACTAGCATACATGTCTTTAGGAAAACCACAGAACCTAGAGAAAATGCAAGGCCACCATACATATTGGCAGGCCAGGCCAGGCCAGGATTTGGATCCATGACTCTGGAACTGTGAGACAGCAGTGCTAACCACTGTGCCACCTAGTTATTAAATATATTTTTGTATTTTATATCTGTGGAGATATCACTAGTAATATGTATGTCACATATTTTCAGCACTTCTCTGATGTTGGTTTTACACAGCTGTCAGGAGTAAATGATATGTAATACTGTAATTGTTCCTCCACTTATAACATGCTTCTTGGAAAAGAAAACATTTTTATCAGAAATGTTTGGTGACATACACTTCTCAGATTTATATTTACACTTATCAAAGCCTTAGTTAAATCACTGCACAGATAGAGTACCTTATAATGAGTCCTTCACTATACAACTAGTGATATGCTAGTACTGATTATTAAGTAACTGCTGAATACTTATTTTCAATTAAGAAAACAGCAAAAAACTTTTAAAATACACTATAACAACCTGCTTGGCTCAAACAACTGTATATCTAATTTTGTTTTGTAGATGTTGTTTCCCATAACACAAAAGGGAAACCAATCGGGGCGAGGAAAGAAACCCTGCTGGCGTCAATTAACTTTAAGCTTAGAACCATGAAAAAGTGAGGAGGTTTCTGGTCTTTAATTTTTTACCTAATTACGTACTTTTGCATTTCTTTACTTGTCTTAACTTGGCGTAGACATTTCTTAGTAAAAAGACAAAATGTAATGAAGTTTCTGCTAACATGTCATTTGGGTTGCTAATAAGTTGGCTGCACAGTGTCCTAAATAAATATTTGTGATGTTTCAAAATCAGCAGCTATATAATAACTTTGAAACTCTATGAGTGCACGTGCAAAAAGTACTCAGAAGGATTGCCTTGAATAGTGTAATATACGTTAAACCAAAAATTGTGCTTTTTGTGTAACAGACACTGTGAATACATGAATAGGTTGTTGGCCTCTAATAATAGCTAATAACTAGGCAACAGGTTGTTTCTTAACCACTACCACTGTCTTCATACGTGATCCTGAGCATTTCTGTTAATTTGCTGCACAAAGTAAAGGCATAGTGTAAAGTAAGTGGAAACAGTATTCATTAGATGCACATGAAATAAAGTGAATATGTTTGTCTGTGAATATAAGGCTATTTGAACAAAACAGGTAGGCCACATTGCCATATTACCTTGATTTTCTTCTCCTTCATGTCCGCCTTCCCTGTAATAATTGCTAACTTATGTAGAAGTTGTTCCCTTCCTTCTAGCTTCCTGTCATCAGACAACTTTTGCAGCCCCCGAAGAGAGTCCCTTATGCCCATCAGCTCAGCTTCGGTGGCTTTCAGCTTTTGGGAAATGACTCGGTTGTGTGCCTGTGATCTGGAAAGCAGATCCTTTAGGTTTTTCACTTCAGAGTTGTGCTTGAGGATCAGCTGAGACAGGCAACTTTTCCTATCTTCAAATTTACGGAGGGCTTGAGTGTGACGGCCATGCAGACGCTTTAGGAGATTATTTTCTGAGCTGGCGACATTCAGTGTCTGGTGTAGATCACATTTTTTGTTGCTCAGTTCCTTGATCTGGTGAAGGCACGCTGACATAATACGCTGGGTTGGACCACTTTCAGCCTTATGACAAAGTGGATTTGAACGTCTGAAACTACAAGCTGTATGTTTTGTACTAGATTTGTTCCACTGTTTAACTCTCACAGTGGGCACTTTTTTTCGACCTATGAAAACAAAACAGCCATGTTTAGAGTCACATTTTCATCAGCAATGTCCAGCTATCAAAAACAACATCTGAATTCTTAGCTAAAAAAACACACACACACAAAAACACCAAAAACGTATATGTAACTTCTAAGCCTTTTAAATGTTAGTGCCTGTAAAGGATGTACCTAAAACTAAGGAAAAGAATCCTGTAAATGAATAGCATTTTATAAATATTCATTTAAAACCTCTGAAGATATATAACTGAAGGTGCATTCATATTTCCTAAAACTGGAGGGTCAAACATGTCATGTAAAAGTACCCTGAAGTACCCAAAGAAAATCCACAAAGAATGACGTAGAATGTACCAACTCTCAAAAGGCAGTGACCACATAAGGAACGAAACCCAGGTCCCTGAAGCTGTGAGGCAATAATGCTAACCACTGTGATGAACAAACTCAATTTTTCATACTTTAAAGTGGTCATAATAAATGAATTTCCAATCATGAAATAATCTTGTTTTATCTTGATCTGATGTAGTTGCTAGCAAGAGATACCCTGTTCTTATTATTTTGGGCAAAGATACTCCCTTTTAATTACAAAAATTATAGAGCTATAACATAAGATCTCTTCCTTTAAGAATTATATATACCAAAGGATGTATCTGAAATACAGCACATTCAACCAGAACTGCTGTTCAAAACCAATACTGTACCTGTTTCTTTCTCAAAAATAAAATCTCATAAAATTTTGATTGTGATAATGTCATACTATTGGTGGGGAATTCACACATTCTCTTGGTGCATATATTATTTAATATTTTAGCATGTCCAAGATCAGCAAAGAAACTTTTCATTCATTCTTCTATTATTAAACCCATTTAATCCTGTTCAGGATTGCATGGAGCCAGCACCTATACTGTTTGCAGAAACAATCTCAATGTACCAGTCCATCGCAGAAAATAATTTTCATGTTACACTTGCCTGTAGACATCTTTAAAATGTTTGATTCCTATATTTCCTGGATCCTCTTGGGGGTTTGTGTCACTAGAAAGACAAAAAATATACAGTACATATATACTAAGACAGAACAATGGTACAATACTTAAAATAGGTAAACACCAAAGTCAGATGATAAACTCTGCTTTTTAAGTATGAGACTGATTTTCAGAAAATATATACTGTAACTGTTCATTGCAATACAGACTCAAGCAAAATAAGGTATTTTTTATTTATATATCTTAGTGGCAGCACAAAAAAAACATACTTCTACTCATTAGCAGACCATGGATGGTATTCTAAAATTGCTAGTTTATAAAGATAGGAAGAATTAGTAGTGTAACTTGGTCACGAAACCAAGAAACTACCAGGCCTCCAAAGCCATGGGTTTAAATGTGGTAGGTTAAAAAAGGGCTTGAAAAAGGGACAGCATCAAGAAAGGGTATTCAGGTAACTTAAAATAACATTAACTAGATTCCAAGAAGAGTCAAGTACTGTATATATATGAGGAGAATATATTTGAGTTTTCAGTTTCTAAAATGACTTATAGAGATGCTTGATCTAAATGGTGCCATAATGATTGCCATAAATAATACTTTTTATGTTTCTGTAAGTTTCCCTTGTTTGATTTAAATTAACAAAAGTCTCTTGCTTGTCTGTCTTCATGAATCAAAGCAACAACAACAACATTTATTTATATAGTACATTTTCATACAAAAAGTAGCTCAAAGTGCTTTACATAATGAAGAATAGAAAAATAAAAGACACAGTAAGAAAAGAAAATAAGTCAACATTAATTAACATAGAATAAGAGTAAGGTCCAATGGCCAGGGTGGACAGAAAAAACAAAACAAAAAAAAAAAAAAACTCCAGACGGCTGGAGAAAAAAATAAAATCTGTAGGGATTCCAGACCATTAGACTGCCCAGTCCCCTCTGGGCATTCTACCTAACATAAATGAAACAGTCCTCTTTGGATTTAGGGTTCTCACGGAAGGACTTAATGATGATGGTCACGTAGACTTCTGGCTTTTAATCCATCCATCATTGTTGGAGCATCATGATGCTTTGAGTAGGTGGTGACAAAGAAACCGGAAAAAGAAACAGAAGAGAGAGTAGGGGTCAGTACGGATTTTAGAGCCACCATGAATAGTTATTATGATGAATTGAACATACAGAGTATCAGGATTAAGTTAAAGTGAAGTTATGAAAAGGCCATGTTAAAGTAATATGTTTTCAGCAGTGTTTCAAAGTGCTCTACTGTATTAGCCTGGCGAATTATTATTGGCAGGCTATTCCAGATTTTAGGTGCATAGCAGCAGAAGGCCGCCTCACCACTTCTTTTAAGTTTTGATCTTGGAATTCTAAGGAGATACTCACTTGAAGATCTAAGGTTACGATTTGGAATATAAGGTGTGAGACATTCCGATATATATAAGATGGGGCGAGATTATTTAAGGCTTTATAAACTATAAGCAGAATTTTAAAGTCAATCCTGAATGACACAGGTAACCAGTGTAGTGACATCAAAACTGGAAAAATGTGCTCGGATTTTATTTTCCTAGTTAGGATTCTAGCAGCTGCATTCTGCACTAGTTGCAAACGATTTATATCTTTTTTGGGTAGTCCTGAGAGGAGTGCGTTACAGTAATCTAGTCGACTGAAAACAAACGCGTGAACTAATTTCTCAGCATCTTTCAGTGATATAAGAGGTCTAACTTTAGCGATGTTTCTTAAGTGAAAAAATGCTGTCCTAGTGATCTGCATCTCCCAGGGACTATTTTTACTGAAAATTCCAACTTATTCTTTGAGGAAATGTGTCAGGACAGTTCCATTTTCATTGAGATATCTTTAATACAGCACACTCATTTTCAAAATCTCTCTTTGAGAAGTGCTGACAAATTTGCACACTTACCATACTTTACCATTTTTATTTGTTGAGCGCTTAAAAACACAGCATTACAACTGACCGAAGCGCTGTACAGTTAAAAAGAAGCAAAACTAAAAACAAAATATTAAAAACAAACATTGAGAGAGAATTAAAACAGAGATACTAAAAACAGGTCAGAGGACCCAATAAAATAGAGAAATAGGAAGAAGCAAGTGGAAATGAGACAGGTTAAGAATTAAAAGCCAATGTGAAGAAGTGTGTTTTAGGCGTGATTTAAATGAGGCGACTTGTCTGTGTTAAAACATTGAAACATTCTGTGTGGCTTCAACTACAAATTTGTTTACTGTTTCAATTTTACCTTAAGAGCAGTTACTTCAACTTGTACAATACATTCCATCCATCCATTATCCAACCTGCTATATCCAAACTATAGGGTCACGTGGGTCTGCTGGAGCCAATCCCAGCCAACACAGGGCGCAAGGCAGGAAACAAACCCTGGGCAGGAGGCCAGCCCACCACAGTGCGTGCACACACACACACACACACACACACACACACACACACACTAGGGACAATTTAGAATCGCTAATGCACCTAACGTGCATGTCTTTGGACTGTGGGAGGAAACTGGAGGAAACCCACACAGACACGGGGAGAACATGCAAACTCCACGCAGGGAGGACCCGGGAAGTGAACCCGGGTCTCCTAACTGCGAGGCAGCAGCGCTACCCACTGTACCACCGTGCCAAGTGCACCTTGCTGCGGTACACAGAATGGGGCGGGGTTAGATTGTGGGCAGGGTTGGTTGACTGACTATTACCATATAAGGAAAGTTAGATGTGTATTTATGTATTCACTTTGCTAATAGTGATATTCTTTATTGATTTGCACCCTCCATAATCTATCATCTATGGGAGACGAGCGAAAGTTTTAGATTCGTCAAAAATTTCAATCTCCGGTTTTCGAAGGATCTCAACGTTTTAGGGTCCCCTGATACCAAAAACATTGATATCTCTATGATGGGTGTGTGTCACTGTTTCTGGAGAATGATCTAGAGCTAAAACGGCTGGATGAAAAAATACCGAACTTAAGTCTGTTATAATTTTAGAGCCAAATCGTGCAAAAGAAAGAGGCACTCTTGAGAAACCGCCAAATACCATAATTCTGTAATTAATTATGAATTCTTCTTGTCAATTGCTATCATAATGACCTATTTGTTCATCAGAAAGATCAGCATCAGGACTATAAATAATTACTGAAATGTTATAGAATAAAACTTGGTTCCTACTGATGCTCATGTCTGAATTTTTATTCAATAGTGTAGTAATAATAATGTGTATACAGTATATTCATCGTCATACAAGGTAAGTACAGTTCCATTCTATGCCAGGATGCAGAGGGAACTCATTAAATACTAATAGCCTGTCTTCCTCCTGCTCCACCCCACCCTGCACGGCTATGCAGCATCTTATGTGAACCTCTGTTATTGCTTCTTGTAATCGATGTAAGTAACATGATGTTAATGTCAATAAAGTAAAGAAAAAAAATAATAAAAGCAACTATATTCCTCTTGATATGCATAAAACCTGGCTCATTGACACTTTACACTACAGTGAATAAAACTGAACTAATTTTTTTCCGGTACACCAAAAACCCTCAACACTACATTGTCTAAAGATTATAATGATTCAGTATTTCTCCAACAGTGTAACTTACGGTGAAAGCACTACATTGATCTGCAGTCTGTCATGTATGCATCCAGCCTTTAACATGAAACTTCTGCATAGATTTTAAATTTCCATCGGGTACTTCTATTAAAATATTTATATGTTTAAGATACTTGAACTACAATTGGCCATAGAATCTCCACATTCAAAAACTAACAATAGCACATGAATTTTTTCAACACTTCAGTTGGAATCTTCCGTCTATTAAATTTCAGCTTCATAAAATTGTAAAATGGTATTAAAACATTTTATGTATACTTCTAGTACATGTAATTACATTCTGCTATAACTGTTACAAATATATGCAAATAAACAAAACTGTGGAAAAAATAAAACAAAAAAAAACTCTAAAGTGACTAGAAAACTGAAAAACGCTCCAAATTTCAAACCGGCTAAGTCCCTGAACGCACCTGAATGTTACACCACGTGCACAATTTGTTTTTTTTACTTTCTCTTTATATAATAAAGAAGTTGCTGCAGTACAACCAAACGTCTGACTTGACGTTTTCAACAGATTTGCCTTTTTTATTTTATTGTGTTTATAAATCACATTATAATTATAAGCAAAGCACATTTCCTTGAAATATACAATTAACACTACATTCTAAAGACTGCAAATGAATTAAATTAAGTCCAGCGCTCAACACCAACGTCAATAAGACATCCATTTCAGGAGTGAGTGTCCGATATAAGGTACATCTACCTGTACATGTATAATGAGACACCAAAGCACATTTCAAGATCCGTTTATCGTTCCGAATGCTATGCCCGTCTTTGTGTGTATGTTAGTGTGTGAGAGAGAGAATGTGCGTCCCTCCATGTTTTCGTAGCATGAAACTAATAAAGAAATCATAAAGATATCAAGATGTGATTACAGTCCTTGCATGCTACAAAAATATTGATTCCGAATCAGTTCAGGAGAATTTGAGTTTTACTGAGCATAAATTCCACTTATGATAAAAATTCTACTAGGTCTACAAATTTTCTGGCAGGTTGGTCCAGATCTAATTATGCAACTCTTAATGCAATGCAGGAAAACCATAAAATTTCGGGTGATTGGCGCTACCAGTCAGGTCAAACATTGCGTTGATTTGGGAGATTGTGTTCCTATACACTGCAGGCGGTCCAAATTCCTCCAACATCCTGCGTTGCACGTTGTTATAGCGTAATAAAAATTGAATAATTAGATCAGGACATCAATATAATCAATATTAGTTCTAGAAACTGGTCTACACGTTTAATTATGTGTACTCGTTAATGTTAACTACCATTTAGTTCCATTCTAGTCATTTGAAAAAGTTTTACGAACTATAGAAATATAACTTTGTTTTTTTTTTTCTAAATATGGTGCACGGCAAGAACGAACCTTGGCCAGGCTGCCAAATTCGTCGCAGGGCAACCAAACAGAATTCACATAATTAGCCATAAAGAAAATACTAATACGCACCGCTTAACATTTCACAGTTCGCTGCCAGTAAAACAAGACGGAGAGTTTCACTTTTTGAATTGCATTTTACAGCCACAAAGGTCTTCACAGACATGTACCTTTGTTATTAGCGGTCTCCGTGGTGATTGGTGGTACTTCCGTTGCGGTCCTTCAGGCTCCAGAGGGCTTTGTATTTATCAGAGAAGAGCCGCACTGAGAGGGTGCCTTAATGTACTGTCGCTTGTGTGACTGAATACATTATTAACATCTTTAGTTTTGTGAGATTTTGTGTCTGTTCTCTATAAACTACATCTACCAGAATCCTTTGCGCCGCAGCTGCTTTTCTTAGTAAAATAGATTGAAGGGGTTATTTGCTTCATCTTATTTCTTACTCTTTCAATTTTAACATTTAACACTTTAAAATTCTTTAGGCATAAGCTTGTTTTATTATATTAATAAACTGTATTGATCGATTGCTGCTTATCTCTCATATCTCAAGAACGTGCAGGATATCCAGCAACTTCAATACTTGAGGGTGGTGTGAGGTGGACTGGTGGCTACTGGGGGTGTTTTACTTCAAGCATCGGTGGTCGGCGTATCACACGGAGGAGGCTAAAACGAGCCAGGGAGCTAGCTGCCTGGGATTAAAGCTCACGTCATTCTTTTTTTACATCAATAATCTTTTTATTTTTCTATTTATCTTATATTAGTCCATGATTTTCTTGCACCATACTGGATAATACAAAAATATAACACACATAACGCCTTTATTCATCCTTTAAAATACAGAAAACAATAATTTACATTTTTTCAGCTATTTTTATTTTAGCATCGCTTCCGTTCAGCCACATCAGTATGCTTATTTCTAAATGTAACTACGGAAGACAACGTGCGCATGTTAACATTGGCAAGTATGATTTATAATATCATTTTTAACCATCGCAAATAGGCTTACGGGCTATTCAAAAATGTTTTGAGTTTAGTGCTTACTGATGAGAGAGCAACATAGTGTTGAAAAAACAAAATTGATACGTGTTTTGCTCGCGTGCGTGCGCGTTCACAAAATTACTCGATTTTTGGACGGGGTATGACTTTGTACAATTACAGCATTCTGAATGATGATTTTTTTTAATTGACTCTTTTTACATTTAACGCAAAAAGGAGTTAGTAATATTTTATATTCCAATCAGTATTCGAATTTCTTTCTTTTAGACATTTCTCTGCTAACCAAATTGTTTTTACGGTGAAACTTAAGTGATTTTTTCAAATGCTAAAAATAACGCGTTGGGAAAAAAAATCAAGAATGCAGATTTCAGACGTACTGATTTGATGTCAGTTCCGAAATGCCAAACTTGCACAAGAATTACAAACTTTAATTTTAAAGATAATTTTAGTATCATTAAAACTGATTTTATAAAGATGTCAGTTCATTAGCTTGTGTATTTTCTATGTTTTAAGATAAAAAATGCCAAGTTATGTGCGATAAAATACACTTATTTCTGTAGTCAATTACCTTCACAATGTTTGCTTGTCGTAAATGTACGAATACGAAGCTATAAATACTTTTATAATCCTCTCACGTATCTTATGTTGTTTTTTTAAGGTGAAATTCTCAATCATTTGAGAAGAGTAAGCGGGGCATCTGTGAAACTTGTGGAGTGACTGAGCGACCGAGCGAAACTGACGAGTAT
Organism: Polypterus bichir lapradei; assembly: GCA_026402145.1. Classification (NCBI taxonomy): domain Eukaryota; kingdom Metazoa; phylum Chordata; class Cladistia; order Polypteriformes; family Polypteridae; genus Polypterus; species Polypterus bichir. Next base: position 130,501,503 of record JANRMT010028174.1, read on the forward strand.
TTCAGTAGTTCCACACAAGCCTAAATAGAGCTCACTGTGGGAGAACTAACACAATCAATATTACTCGTCAGGAATGTTCAGTTGGAGCATGCGCTGATTTAACAGCGCGTTGCCGCACCCATCACACGACGAACCATCCAGATTGATACCCGAGTGCAGCCTTGGAACGGGTGACACCTCAGCACCACACTGGAACAATGTGAGTGTTTTTACGGTAGCTGAATAACACAAGAAAATCAATGGATAATTACTACCCTTTCAGGAATAAAAAAGAAAACGTAACTTTTTATTTAAGGTACTGAAATGCCCACATTGTCAAAGAAGCCCATTATAGTCAAAGCACTCACTTGTATATTGTTCTACAATGGTAATAATTTCTGATTGTGAGATTAACTGAATGCTTGTGTATTAGAATTTTATTTAAATTTTGCTATACATGCTGTAATTACAGTAAACGTTATAAGCATATTGTTCTTAGGCCACAATGTATAGCAGTTTCAGACTTCCAGTTGTTTTGTTTAATCAATTATCCTATAGACTTGCTTTTCATGTATGAATTAGTTGAATATTTAGGGCTCCAGGCCGAATACAATAGCATTAAAAATAATTTTTTCATCAAGTTGTTGAATTTGTTTTATTATGACTTCGTGAATCTTGAAACATTTCACAATATGAAATTTAAGCTCAAGCTTGACATTAGGTGTCAATAAATGGTCTTTGTGTTTAGTAGAATGTTAAGATGATATATATTTATTCATGATGGATCTGATTATTTATTTCCTTATTTTATATAAAGTTTGCTTTCATGAATCACATGCAAGAACTGAGACCTCACTGATACGGATCTCATTGGAAACTTACCAAAACCAATAGAGGCCACAAATACAGTTCTATAATAATTGATTATTATGCTAAGTGGGTTAAAGGCATCCCATTCAAACCAACTCTGCTGCTGAGGTTTTTGAATATATCATGAAGATTTTTTATTGCCAGAAATGAATTTGTATTGATAAAGGCAAAGAATTTGTGAATGTGGTAATGGACTAATATTTCATCTTCCACTCAAACAACGTTTCTTTGTAGGTCTATAGCAATAACTGAAAACAATTTTGATCTGCATTTCAGTCAACATAAAACTGAAATAATATATCAGGTATTAATGCAAAACTAACAGATTTTGTGGCCTTCATTTCTGTACAGATCAATGAATTATTAGCCAGTTCTTAGGAATAAATAGGCCTCTTTCTACACCCTATCACTCATCACTCCCTCACAAACAGCCCTTTGGAGAAGACAAATCTTGCTTTCCATAGATAAATACAAAACAAACATAGATGAAATGATATAGTCAAGTTCAGTATTGCTGAATTGTAGATTATTATATGCTAGAACAGACTGTTTTCATAGTTAGTAGAACTACAACATGCCCATGCAGCATGGGATGTGTAGAATTGGTTAGTTTCACATGAAATTTAACAATGTGAAGACTCTTCAAACAACTGCCCTTTATTTTATTTCTAAGTTTGAAATGAGGATACATATGTTTTCATGGAGGGACACTTATAATACTTTAAATTGACAAATAATTGCAACATGTCTTTATAGTTGTGTCTCATTTATTTAGAAAAAAAATTCCTCTGTCTAATAATTTTTTTCAACCTTTTCATAGTGTGTGTAGCCATCAAAGAACCTAATAAGTGTTACAAGACTTTAAATTTAAAAAATAAAAAAAGTAATTAAAACTTTAAAGATTTAAAAAAAAAATTAGCCACCTACTTTATCACAAAGAAAATGACTGCCACAGATATATAGAACTGAAACATTTATTATATAAATATGCCCCTAACTGTGCCCTTACAATGCTTGTGAACAACAAGATTAAAGACTGGGATCAATATTTGGATTTATCATAAATCAGCCCATATTTTGTTATGTTTGGACAAGTAATACACAGTCCTATAGAGATTCCAGGAAAATTTGAGGTACTTCTTGATTTTCACAAATATATTTAATAAAAGAAATATAATATTTTGAAAATGGTTTAGTTTAATTTAAAATGAGATTGCAGTAACAATTTTTTTAAACTGTGTGGTGTAGCGCAGTGTTTACCAAACTCGGTCCTGGGGACCCACTGTGGCTGCAGGTTTTTGTTCCAATCAGATTCCTAATCAGTGACAACACCTGATAACATGGATCTCATTTAATTAGCTGGTATTTTTTTTTCTCTTATTCTACATTCAGAAAAGCACAGTAGTCTGATTTTTACATTTATAAAACATTTAGAAATATTTCTGCTTTTGCTATAGATTTAAATTCTTAATTCTCTTTTGTTGATTTCATTATATTTTGCCCTCTCTCTGTGCAGTTTTCCCCTTCATTGTATCTTAATAATGACAATTAAAAACGAGCAGAGCAGACACCCAGGCAAACAACGCTGAATCATGAAAGGCTGCAACTACTTTAGTGTCAGACCCACTAATTAGTAAATAATGGATTAATTAAACAATTAGAACACCTGGAAAAGTAGAATGAAAATCAAGATAAAAGTATTGTTAAAAAGAAAAAAATACATTATTCCCATATAACTGCTTGGTACATTTTAATATATATTTTTTTTTTTTACCAAACTTAGTTTTCTAATTTCTATATTGTTCCCAAAACACAGAACTTGGGAAATAACACATCACTTAATTAGCCCAGGAGTCCAATTAAAAACAGAAGCTGGTTGGAACAAAAACCTGCAGTCACAGGGGGTCCCCAGGATCGAGTTTGGGAAGCACTGGTGTAGCGGGTCCACAGCTCAAGTCAAGAAGGCCACTTTTTAAATAAATAGTTGCTGTACTTGCTGCTTAGAGAGGGGGCGTGGTAGTGTGGCCGGAGCAGGTTCCCGGGTGAATTCGTGATGCAGGCAGCTCTCACTTAAGTGCACAGGTGAGGAGTCATCCACATCTGTAATTGATGCCAGGAGCTGCTAATTGCCACACCTGATCATGTCCCCGTGATAAATAATATAAGCGCGAGGCGGCTAGGAGAGAGAAAGAAAAGACGGATGGAGGTTAAGAAGGAGAGAAGGCAGAGAGCAGAAAGTCTGTGCATGAACGAGCGAAGGTGCTCGTTGTAGAGAACAAATGTAGCTGAGCAGTGAGCCTGGGTGTTTGGCCGGCACCCCGGGAGCAGTCGGTAGTGGTCGCTCCCACTGAGCATTAGTGAGGAGCAGGAGTGACCAGAAGGAGGATGGCTCGCTGCATAAGGCCAAGAAGCAACGGGTGTCGGGACTTGGGAAATGAACCCCCCAGTGTGAGCGCCCTGGTCGCTGGGGAGCCCATGTCATGGTGTGGTGAAGCCCACCAGAGCCAGGGATTGGTGAGTTGAACAGACCAGAAGAAGACAGTAGAGAGAAGGTCAGCTGCAGGTTGGGTTACTCCCCTGGTGCTTAGCCTGGATGTGAGAAGCAGGGGAGCCACCAGTAGAAAGAAGGCACCAGGCTTTGTTTTTAAAAGGACGGCTTCCAACCATTATTTTAACCTAATTTTTAAAGGATTTATTTATTGTGTTAACCTCCACATTTCACCTGTTTTTATTGGATTATTGAAAGATTTTGAGACACTGCATTATTTATTTGGACACTGATTTTGTTGTTTTTAATAAAAGCACTTTGCACTTTTTTCATCATCCCCTTGCTTCATTGTTGTGCCTCACTGTCCAGCTCATCGGTGACATTACTGACGGTGTCGGGTTTGAGAGCTCCCAGAAGCTGGATGGGAGCATGGAGCAGAACCCGTATTGTCAAACTGTCATATATTTCAATCATGTTGTTTTGTTGTGACAGACATAAACATTTGTGAATATAGTCAAATGTATCTGTCTAACGCACTTTTTACTTTTTAACCATAATGCAAAAACTGCACAAATGAGCCTTTTGTTCATTTCTGTATTTTTAAGTATGATGATAAGATTATGAGTCCTTCTTAACCTTATATTACCATTATTTTATATACAGTTCAGTGATGTGGATCTGATATCAAAAAGCCTTTCACTACGTGACACTTTAGTATTTATTGTGGAAAAAATACTAGAAAAACTCACAAGAAAGAAACAGAACTAAAGAAAAATGTGTCTTCTCCAGCATTTAAGCAGGGTCACAACGCACTTCATCAGAGCAAAAGATAACAGTAGCTCAAGGGAAGAAAGCTAGAAGAGAATTATCAGGGGCCATACACAATCTACAGGGTGGGCCATTTATATGGATACACCTTAATAAAATGGGAATGGTTGGTGATATTAACTTCCTGTTTGTGGCACAAGAGGGTCTTTTCAAGATCATGGTGGCCATTTTGAAGTCGGCCATTTTGGATCCAACTTTTGTTTTTTCAATAGGAAGAGGGTCATGTGACACATCAAACTTATTGGGAATTTCACAAGAAAAACAATGATGTACTTGGTTTTAACATAACTTTATTCTTTCATGAGTTATTTACAAGTTTCTGACCACTTATAAAATGTGTTCAATGTGCTGCCCATTGTGTTTGTGTTAACAAACAAAACTACCGCTATTGGTCTGACACTAACCCACATTGGATAGATCCCTCCAAGACTGTTGGAACAAAAAAATTGATGGTATGGTGTGGTATATGGGGTACAAAGATAGTGGGGCCATTCTTCATCAATGGAAACCTCAAGGCCACTGGATATGCAAAATTGCTACATGATATATAATATACTAAGGGCACACAAGACAGTGAAAGCAAGACAGAGAGCCACGCCCGCCAACTCACAGAGCCCCGTCCACCAACTCTAAGACCATGGGATACGCTCAACAGAGCCCCGCCTGCCAACTCTAACCCTCCTACCGGGTTATGGGGCCCGACAGAGCCACGCACGCCAACTGCAACCGTTCTTCCGCGTCAAGCGTCGCTCTCGAGGCATGTGCACTGCGTATTCATGTGCCCGCACACAACAACTCGCCAAACACAGCCTCAGTCACTTTTGTCTGTGCAAAAGTCCACATGCACCTCTGAGCCACGTTGACTTTTCACCGCACACAAGACAGAGAGCCCCGCCCGCCAACTGTAACAGAGCCCCGCCCATGGGTTACGCACGAAAGAGCCACGAACGCCCACTCTAACCCTACTCCCATGTCATGGGGAACGCACGACAAGGCCCCGCCCGCCAACTCTCACCCTTCGGAGGCTTCCAAGATCGCTCTCGAGGCAATTATATGGTGACATCGACTTCTCAACTGTCACTCTGGAACAACTCAGTACGTGAGCTATATTAAGCGTCACCAACGAAGACTCACTACATCTTAATGAACAGGTGCTGAAACTTATCCCTAATGACGAAGTAATTTTCACCAGCGTTGACTCCATCGTCACAGATGATCCTGCAGATCAACTTGCATTCCCCGAAGAATTTCTTAATAGTCTTACTCCCACTGGCATGCCTCGGCATAAACTCAAAAGTGTTCACTTATTAATAAATAATTATATGCGGCGTATGCTACGCTGCGGGTTGGCTAGTCTTGTATATTAATGGAAAAGATGTAAATTTTCAGGAGAAAAAAGAAATGTTCTATATAAAAATTAACATACACCATTTAAAATTTCATAGGGAGACACGTCAATATGTTTCCCAAAAGATTATGAGGAAACCTGAACCCAAAACAGATGTGAAAAGTGAAGAAAACTGAAAGAAGGTGCAGAATTTATTGATTGTTAAACCGCAAGATAATGGTGTCAGAATCAATCATTGATTGTTAAACCGCAAGATAATGGTGTCAGAATCAATCAATGAAATACAGGCATTGCAAAATCTCAGATACTAATGTAGGGGAGAACCCTGTGAGGTCTGTGACCATGTTGGTAATGCACAACACTTTGGTTGTAAAAACATTATTAGCTGCAGAAAGCTCTGTAGAATCTGTGTCATAAATAGAGGAGAATCTGTTAAAATCTACATTGACTTTTGAGGTGGACAGTGCACTTAAGCTAGGGGCAAGAACGTTGTGAGTATGAGGTTAAAATCAGTAACTGCACAGGAAGCCTAAACAGTGAAGAGTTCAGTGAAATTAGGCTCAGGTTTGCAACAATAAGCCTTTTGAGTTCAACCACATCCTCTGATGTGGAGAGTCTGAGAAAGTTAGATTGAACAGGTGTAGGGTCAACAGTAGAAGACAAACCTATAGATATACAAAGGCATGCAGCAAAACTGAATAAAGCTGCTAAAGAAAGTGTTAAATTACTATAAAGGTCTTTTATTTTTAAGCCCAGCAACAACTCTGTTTATTTCAATATTTTGCAGGTGTGTATTATGCATGTTAAGGTATCACAGGACATATACTTGTTTCTAAGATACGGAAATATAAAATACTAGATATATTTCCTGTTGATAACAGATAATAAAATGCATTTCTAAATATTGCATTTTTCACATCTCATTCTTATGTGTATGCTAAGCTTTCCTCCTGTGCTATTCTTCGGTATTCTCATGTATCTCAGTTTCTATTGCTTAGGGCTTCTTCTGTCGATCGCATTCCCTTAAAGTGTGCTTCTCAGACTCTGTCATATTGAGGCACCTTGCTCACCTCCTGTCAGGGCGTTGACCACCAATCAATAACCATTGTAAAAATATCATTAGAATTCTTGCCAATACTTTCTGCCTTTGAAGGTGACTGTTAGCATTCCACCTACACCTTTCCTTAGTATGCTCATGTGTGTCCATTTTTGTTGCCTGGCACTTGCTTTCTCAATCAAATTTGACTGAGCTATCAAAGCAAAACTAACAGGCTGACCAAAGCCAAACTGACCAATCAGATTGCTTAGAGGGGACAGACACATTCACAGAAGGACAATAGGGTTTTATTAAGTAGTACATTTAATTAAATTAACTTGAAAGTGAGGTAAGATAATATTTAACTACAGGTTGATAAATATTTGACAACTGGTATGAAGCTAGAATTCCAGAAGAAATACCACATATGCCTTAATTTTAATAAAAGGTGCTTAGCATTCAATATAATTAAAAAGCATTTTTAAAGCAACATGTTACAGAGTTATATATCTTGGCTGATGTATTACAGGTAATAAACTGTAATTTATTTTCTGTTATTAAAAAACTTTTCAGTATAATCTAAATAGGTAAATCAGATTTCATTGCAATGACGCATATATTAAACAACAAATCACTACAGCTAAAAAAGGTGAGTTATTGGGACTGTTTTGATTAGGATAAGTAAATATCTTTCTAAAAATGACTTGTTCAAAACCATGATGGAAGTTTTTAGTAAATGTAATTGTTTTTCTCCAAATACTTGACTTAATAATTACGAGATGATAATGGGAGAAGCAAATCGAGACAATGATTGGACCCTCAACCTAAGTTATTGTTTTGATTGTTGTGGTGCGATGGACAATTTCAATAGACCTTAAAGTGCAGTTAGACATAGGGTAAATTAGATTCACAGGACCAGATGCGATTCTCAAACAAAAATGCCTGTCTAGGGACAACCTGCTAAAAAGTATATAGTGAATTGAAGTGAAATCCTGTGCTACAAAGGCTGCTCCACCCCCCGATTTCTCCAGTCTGTGCGTTTTAAACTGATGCCTGTGGTTTCAGGAGAGAACAAAAGATTTGACACTGAGGGGAAATAAAAAGCTAAAGTTGCTGTTATTTCTTCAGGGGCTAAGTACCACAAGGTAACTGAAGCGTAATAATTAATTTACACGTTGCAATGAGTGCTGTAATGATGGACACAGACAGACACACAAATGATGTAGACCACCACCACAACAACAACATTTATTTCTATAGAACATTTTTATAAAAACAATGTTGTTCAAAGTTCTTTACAAAATTAAATAAAACGAAGTTAATATAAAACAAACAAACAAGATTAGGAAATAATATTATACAGTATTTAACAAAGAAAAAGTTATGGTCAAAGGGCGAGGAGGACAGAAAAAAACAAAAAACACTTCAGTTAGGCTGGAGAAAAAAAAATTCTGTAGGGGTTCCAAGGCCAAAAGACCACACAGCTCCCACTTGGCATTCTATGTAACACAGATTTTCTAAATTAGTCCTTATGGTTTTTAGGCTTCACATGGAAAAAAGTGAAGGTGATGTTGGTCATGTGGACATCTGGAACACCCACCATTCAATCCATAAACACAGGGGGCAGCATGGTACCTTGATCAGGTGGTGGTGGTTTAGATCGCCACCACAGAAGAACTGAAAAAGACAGCAGAGAATAGTACAGATTAGTACGGAATTGCAGAACCCAGAGGAAAATGATAATTTAAAAATCCCAGAGAAAAATATAATTCATCAATAGGGATACAACTAAAATGTAACTACGAAAAAGCCATTTTAAAATAATGTTTTTGAAATTGTTCTACAATATTAGCCTGAAAAATTTCTATTGGTAAAGTATTCCAAATTTTAGGTGCATACCAGCAAAAAGCCGCCTCACCACTTCTTTTCAGGTTGGCTCTTGGAATTATAAGCAGACCTTCATCTGAAGATCCGAGGTTACGACTTGGAGTATAAGGGGGAAAACATTCCAAAATATAGGATGGGGCAAGATAATTTAAGGCTTTATAAACCATTAGAAGTATTTCAAAGTCAATTCTAAATGACACGGGTATCCAATGTAACAATGCTAAGACTGGTGAAATGTGCTCAGATTTTCTTTTTCTAGTTAATATTCTGGCTGCTGCATTCTGCACTAACTGTAACCAACTTAAGTAGTCCTGTTAGGAGTGCATTACACTAATCTAGTTGACTGAAAACAAAAGTGTGAACTAATTTTTATGTGTCTTGTAAAGTTATAAGAGGTTTAACTTTAGCTATATTCCTTAAGTGAAAAAATGTCATCCTGGTAATCTGATTAATGTGTGATTTAAAATTTAGGTCAGAGTCAATAGTTACCCCTAAATTCTTTGCCTCCGACTTGATTTTTAAGCGTAAGGGATCACGTTTATTTCTAATGCCCTCATTATGTCTATTTTTGCCAATCACTAAGATTTCTATTTTCTCCTTATTTAGTTTGAGAAAGTTACTGCTTATCCATTCGCAAATACAAGTAAGACACAGGGCGAGAGAGCTGTGGTAGCTCATCTTGTGCCTTGAGATAATCTGACCTAATGGAAGCATGTTGATTAAAAAGAGTATTAGACCTAGAACAGATCCTTGTGTTACTCCATATCAAATATCACAGGTCTCCAAGGTATAATCGCTACTACTAAAAAAGAATTTTCTACCTCTTAAGTAAGACTGAAACCAATTTAAGACATTGCCAGAGAGGCCCACCCATTGACTAAGGTGATTTATAACAATAATGTGATCAATGGAGTCAAATACTGCACTTACATCTAAGAGAACAAGAACAGATAAACGTCCTCTGTCCGTATTAACCTGCAAGTCATTTACCACTTTAAACAGTGCAGTTTCTGTACTATGATTTGCTCTTAAACCTGACTGGAACTTGTAAAAAATAGAATGTTTGACATTGGTCTAAAATTGTCAAAAACAGAAGAGTCACAACTACTGGGTTCCACACGTTTGAGAAATGCTTCTGTCTGCTATGATATCTTTAAGTCATTTTAACTATTGCATCAGTATATGACATAACAACAGCAAATGGAGTTTAGATAAGCATTGTGGTCAATGGTTATACAAAGTGGGAAAACGCTACAGCTATTTTCTCATGGCACGTTTGCTGACTCTGGGAGCAGGTTAACGACAGAACCTCTGGTCTTTGTGGTTCAAAATCACCGCCACTACTTTGAGCATCACATTCACAAGGTGTTGGATTGGTTTAGATTTGTGACACTGTATGATGCATAATGCACAATGCATAAAAATGTACATCTCTTCTTTATTGAAAAGCAAATCACTTGAGTTATTGCCAATCAAATACAATTTACACCACATCTTTTAGCTTTGATAAGAATAATGGTCAAAGACACTACGGTTAGCACTGAAATTAAAACTGTCTGACATGTACAAGTTTTGTCCTTGACAAACAAGTGCATCACTGGATGGGCCACTTTGTATTTTGATATTTTAAGGAAAATGAACATTGAAAGCCTTCTATACAGACTATACTACAAAGACTATGCACTGGGGTCCCTTTGATTTTTAAAATGACTTATGTTCTTTTGAACACAAAGCAATATTTATTTTAAAGTATATTTAATATGTCTTACATTGTCTCTGTCTTCAGACTTTACACTTGCACGTCTCTTTCATAATAAATGTTTACTTATTTATCAACAAAAGTAACAACAACAACAATAATAATAAAAATAATAATAACTGGCTACTCCTTTAGTATGGAACTGCAACAGTGTTTTAAGTTAAATGTTGAATGATGCAAGAGTAAAATGTATAACTCTTTCTCTTTAATATTTAAACTTTGAGCATCCATCCATCCATCCATTATCCAACCCGCTATATCCTAACTACAGGGTCACGGGGGTCTGCTGGAGCCAATCCCAGCCAACACAGGGCACAAGGCCGGAAACAAACCCTGGGCAGGGCGCCAGCCCACCGCAGAACTTTGAGCATTCATATCTGAAAACAAGGTTGTACAGACAGAAGTGTTAATCAATATTATTTATAAATATGTTCAAATGCTTTCTAAATAAAAGACAGGTCCAAGATGTGCACATTTTGCATGGATGGACGGATGGATGGATATTTATTGGTAATTGATAACAATAACCTGAGCTACTGTAACTCTACAGGAGTCATTTTGTTGTCTCTAGCATGAAACATGTCAGTGTCTAGAGAGCACTTAATACTTCTATAATGAACACGTATTACACAGTAGTGTTTTCAGAATTATATTGTTATCTTCTAGTATTGTGTACTTCATTTTGGTACCCAAATGCATATTATTAAAAAGAAAACATTAAAATGATAAACTTGTATATTATTAACAGGACATTGATATTTGTTTAATTAGAACATCAGAACAACTGTGTAGAATAAACTTAACTTGACATTAATCATGCAGTACTTAAATGACTCAGAAAATATTGATATACACTTTAGCTGATAATATTAGCAGACGTTTTCCTGATGTGTGCATTGATATGCACTTAAAAATTATAAATAAAAATGGTACCATTGGTCTTATGCAAAGAGGCGTATTTGTCACACTGTGTTTTTCTTCTGACCCAAATGAAGCAGATCAGTATTTAACAGCACACAAATGTGAAATTTCTCCCACAATGCAGGAGGGGCTTGAATTTTCACAATAGAAGGGCATTATGAAAATATGACCGCCCAAAATATTAAGTTTTTAAGCTTTGAATGAGGTTTATTTTTACAACGTATTTACTTGTCCCCAAATGAAGTGTATCAGCATTTAGTAGCATACAAAAGTGGAATGTATCACAACATTTCAAATAGAATCACATTTTCACAAATGGATTGTGAAAAAAACAACTCCCCCTCCAAATCATGTTTTTATGCTTTAAAGAGCTACATTTTTCACTGTGTCTTTTTCTTATTTTCCAAATGAAACATTAGCATTCAAAAGCATGAGAGAATCACATTTTCACAAATGAATGGAATCATTAAAATAAATATATAGAATGGGTAAATTAAAGCAAAAGCAATGTCATTTTGAAAATGGATAAAAGTTAAAAAACATTTTTACAGCTAAACAGGGAATGTAAAAATATGATTTTCTCTTCCAAATCATGCGTTTATGTTTTAAAGAGATGTAATCGTCACAGTGTCTTTTTCTGATTCTAAAAACAAAGCAGATGAAAATATACAAACATAAAATAGTAGAATTTTCACCCAAAATGCAAGAGGGGAACTGCATTTTCACAACTGATTGGGGTTCATTAAAAAGCGCTCCCCAGAAAAAAAACTCACACTGTTCCAGTGTGGTGCTGATGTGTCTGTCACTTGCTGCACTCGGGTCCCAATCCAGGTGGTTCGCCGAGTGATGGGTGTGGCTATGAGGGGCACGTCCTCCTCCTTTTAGATGTGAAATGTGATTCCTTTTTTAATGAGACGTTACATTTTCTGTATGCTCTTACTGCATAATCTGGTTCATTTTGGGGATATGGAAATGACACTGTGAAAAATAAAAGTCATCAGGTTAAAGAAAAAAACTGTTTTGGAGCACAGTGTCATATTTTCATGATTTCCCTTCAGTTGTGAAAAGGTGACTCCCTTTTAAAACGTCTAAGAAATTCCACTTTTATACTCTTTTAAATATATATATGCTGGATTTGGGGATAAGAAAAAACACTGTGAAAAATAAGCCTCTTTTAAAGGTAAACCCATATTTTGGAGAAGGTGTTATCAGTTTTTACAATTCCTTTTAGCTGTGAAAAATGCTACTTCTGCTTCATTTTGTCAATGGTTTCTCATTTTATGTTTTTAAATGATGATCTGTGCAAGAAAAGACAGTATATAAACTACACCATTTAAAATGTAAAAAGCCACCCTCAAACGTGAGGTTTATTATTCTTTATTATGGTTTTACTCCCACTTGTAAAAACGTAATCTCCTTTGTAGTTTGCCTATACTTTGTTTTTTTAAACTTTATTATTTTTTTTTTTGCACTTTGTAGGTAAATCATCTTTGAAGCATAAAGAAGTTTATGAAACGATAATGCAATTTATAGAAAGCTGAAAAATGTACGATGATAATATTTGAAGTGTTTACAGCATAGTAGGATTAGCGATTGACATTTTTAGCACATAATTAGTAATTCAGTTGTCAGCTACACATCAATGTTTATTGGTTAAACTTAATCCATTCAGTAAGGAGGGGCGATTTCTGCAGAAAAATTAATAAAAGTTCCCTTGAAGAAGTGGGCAGGTGTAGAAAGCCGCTGGGCTCCCTATATGAGATAGAGACAAACACGGTGCAGCAAAACGATGATATGGACGCAAGCACTCACGGAGGCATGCACGCATTTATTTTCCCTGTTGAGTTAGTTTCACAAATGTTGCTTCGTATAAGTTGTGCGCCTATTCCTTTGATACTGCTTATAATCGATGTTCTTGTGAGATAACGTAAAATTGAAGATTTTGTAAATATCGCTTTAACATTTGCAGTGTTTTATTTAATTTCAAGAGGGCCATCGTCAGTTCTGAAGATTGCTACTTTCATTCAGTTAATTAACGTAACACGAGGGCATAATAAGTAATGTACACGCTTCTGTCACTTAATGTGGACAACCGCACGGTGTAAAGGCAACAAGTAGGCTCCTGTAAATTTCCCTTTAATTTATGCTGTGAACACGCTGTCATCGTTTTGCGCTGTTAATTTTGAACGCTCTACGCATGCGCCTAAACCACAAGGCAATTGGATTTTCCCGAAGTTCTGAAATTTTCACTCTGCACCGTCTGTGCGGACGATTCTTTTCATGTGTATGCGAGCGAGGGGGTGATAAAATACGACGATCAAAATTTCACGTATGAAAACTTCAATTGAAACTGTCACACAAATATTTTAAAGGAGTTTAATCAACTTCCAATGGGCTACGCCAAATGTGGGCATTCCTTCATGCACTGCAATATTTAGATTTGATCAAAAGAGGGTGAAGGGGGCGGCTGCCCAGGGCTTCGAACCTGCCAATCCCTCCATCGCCCCCACCATCCTTCTTTACACATGCATGTTTGAATCCGCCAAAATAAATGGGTGTCGGTGTTCATCCAGTTGTGATGTTTTTGTCATTCCAACAGATTACGCATAACAAACAATCATTGTAATAAAATGCATTGCAGTTGTCATTCCAACAGATGGCACATCACAGACATTAACCCAAACTAGGAATCCCATACTAAATGGCATATAACAGACATATACATTGCACTTTACATTTCAGCAAATGGCGGATCTCAAACATTTTTATTAATGCTTTTTATTACAAGTAATATTTAAAATGCACCATCTCTTGGAATGTCAAATGCAATGCATTGTGTTACTGCATGCTTTGTAAAGTTAATTGACTTTAGCTGCTCATCCCTACAATTGACGTTCCAATAGATGGTGCACTGCAAACGTTAACGCTGAGGGCCACGTTGGTTAGTTAAATTTTCACCGGTAGCGCAGCCAGTATTTTAAAAAAGCAACACACAAAACCCTACTTTCTAGTCACGATTAAATCTAAAATTTGTGGGACAACAGATGCTTAATTCAAAACTGAGGGGCATGTCATTCCGGCGCTGGCAACGTTTTTACAAGCTAAATTTTATTGTGGAATGTGGTATAATTAAAAGTAGCTTTGAAAAATGAGAGCGTAAGGGATCTTTTGAAAGTTTCGATGTAAAAACCAGAAACGAAAAAAAAAATGAAGTAACGGTGATGATGATCTCGAGTACTGTATAACAATAATAGCGAGATACCTGAAGGCACCAACAGCAAGTGCAGTAGCTGTGCTGGCCAGTTTCGTAGCACATAGCTGTGCCGCTTTAGTCATCGCTGAAACAGTTGACATGTGCTGTCCTTCAGGCAGATATGATCATTTGCCACTTTGACATGCCTTTTGTCTACTGTGCCCTCGTTGGAAGTGTTGATCTTTGAGGCTCGACAACAGTGCGGATTGCTAAAATCAGTGAGAATGATTGCTCTACAAAAATATGAAGCTAGCTTGTGTCTCACGATTACCGAGACTACCCCGACAGCACTAAGTGACAGGACGAAAAAGTTTCTCCACTCCAACTGCAACTCGAGTTAAAGAATACGAACTCTCTCACCAGCAAACTTAATTCTCCCGTTTTATTTTTTTTTTTCAGTTTTTCAATCATACCGTTCTTTGCAACAAATGCTTAATTTTTTCTCAACGTGTGCTTGCTTTGCGTATGCTCGTTTTGGGAGCACAGGGGACGGTGGGAATTAGATCCCTTGCCTTTTTTGTCCAGGATCGTATTCTTCACGACAAGTTAATGCGGCAGCAAAAGGGGTCTGGATGACACTCACGTTTACCAATCACTGTCGTTCCCTTCTATCACTTAAACCAATCGCAAATCAACTGGGGTAATTATGCCCCACCTTATATGTGTTTTTTTTATATTTTGGGGAGGGGAGGGGGTTCCTATTGAACCCCGATTGCGCAGACTCTGCTACTCTTGCAGCTCGCCCAGGAGTACAATTGTAAAAAGTTCAACACAACCACCATGGTTATAAAAGTATTTTTGGCGACGTCCTCAGGCTCCACAGCGGTAAGACTATCAACTTTTTAACCTTTTTTAATTCATTTTCGGCGTTGATAATGTTTGTGGCCGCGGATTTTTAATACTTTAGTAACTTTAGTTGACTGCGCAAATGTTCATGTATACTTCGAGTTACAATGTATTCCTCGGTTCAGCTGATTTTTAAAAGGTCTACTTCAGAATCCATCCAGAGGGAGGAAGTCCCTGGCAACCACTTGTCAAACGCTCTTAGATGCTATATATGGCGACAGCGATTTAATTTCAGAGGAACAACACACCAATGCGTAAATGTCTATTAGTTCTGGACTCTTATATTAGCGGTAAAAGTTCCGTTTTTTATTAACTTAAACATAAATCGGGAATCGTGGCGGTTTTGAGACTGTGGATCGGATTCGAAACACAAATCTAGGCACGCAGTTTCTTGTTTCCTTTTATATCTCCGCTCTGGCATTCTGTCTTTCTATATCTATCCTCTGGCATTCTCAACCTGTAACGGCACTCGGAGCGCAGATGGTGAGCTGCAGAAAATCCACTGTAGATGCACTCTTTCTTTCTTTCTAAATTAAACGTGCTCATCTCTTCTTGTATCGTGTTTGGTTAATGCATTTCGAATTGAATATAGCAGATAGAATAAATAAAATAACTGATCCATTGATGCCTACATCACCCTAGTTTAAACTGAAGACTGCCCTATTGAGTATAATGTTAAACCTATTACCAGAATGCTTAGTGATCAATACCGTACATCCAGCTAACTTCTCAACCTGCTTTTTCGGAGCTATTCTAGCAAATATGGACACCAGGCAGGAATTCTACCATATGTGAGTCAGTGTGCCCAGGCTGGTGCAAGTAGAGGAAATGGATGAATAGAGAGCTCGTCCAGAATGGGACACCAGTCCCCAATAAGGCACACCCACATGTTTGTACTCACATGTAATAAGCCCATTTAACGCTTGTATGCTACAGCATATAATGTACCCAAATAAAGACATGCCTTATTTAAGGTTTTATACCCATACAGTGCAACATCAGTTATCTTCCCTTTTAGAATGTGCGTTTGTTTTGGACACAATATAACATTTATATATTCAGTTAATAGGTGGCATAGTGGCTACAGTTCATGGACTCTGGTTTAGTTCTTGGCTGGAATGTCTTCTGCGTGAAGTTTACAGGTTCAAACAGCTGTTAGATGAATTAATGACTTCTTTAAATGTTTTTGTCCAGGTCAGAATAGGATTTTGTTGTTAAAAACTCTGCCTTATGATAGACAAAAAAAAGATGGGAAAATATACTATCAGTAAAGTCTTATTAGCAACACGATGAAAAAATATCTCATTTTATAAATTATATAATTTTCTAAGTGTATTTTAGACAATCATATATAAAGGATTGAATGACGCTTGCTTTAATTTATCCTACATTTTTTAGAATATTATGCTGTAAATCAAGCCCAGGCAGTACCTCTCAAGGGTGAAGGCCAAGATGCCGCTAAGCCCCATTCTGATCAGCATTATGTCTTGTGTTTGATGCATTTCTGGTGTTGATGTGCATTCTTTTTTCAGATACAGTAACTGTGGTTACTTTTAAGGGAGCAAATAGTGCTAGACTTTCGTACCTTTTTGGTGGCTTGCACCTTGAATAGGAAAAGTTTAAACTGAAACTGCAAAATCATGATTGAAACAGATAAATTAATCTACAAGGAGCTCAGATGAGTGGTGTTCAGTGGAATGGAAATGTAATTTTTAATTATCTTAAATAATTTTTCTGTGTTTTTAGTGTGGTACATAAATGTTTTCAGTTATGGTTTACCTTGTCATTCGCTATTGAAGTTTTTTATATATAGGTGGATCAGGTGAAAAGTGATTAGAGGTTCTGCATGAAATTAATTTAGCTTATTTCTTTTCTCCCTTTCAAAAGCCTGCATATTTTGAACCTAACCATCTGACAACAATCTAATCAAACAAGTGCATCATTTTAAATGTATGAAAGTGACAATCAAACAATTCTTTAACGTCCGTCTCTCAGAAATGACTGGTAGATATTACTTATTACTAAATACTATATAGATGAAATCTGTATTTATACTGTGACTTGTGAGTCATTGTCTTGCACCCTAAAGAAGAGGCTGAGTCGAAGGGCTTCAGGAAAACCAGCTTTATTTTCATCTAAACAAGAGCAGCAAGGTTATTTATTCAAATGAGAGCTACCACTTCCCTACACACAGACAGAGCAAACGAGCAGGAATGGGGTCAAGGCAGTGGCCAGGTTATAATGTTCCCTGCATCACCCATCGGGCAATGGACGTGTTACGTGGGGATGCTGGAAACTTGCAATTGCCTCGGTGGCGCTGTGAACAGGTGGTTGCCTCGACAATGGACAAGTAGCTCTCAACAGATGAGTCAATCTTGTTTCAGAGTGTAGCCCCGCTTGGGGGTGGGGTGTTCGGGTCTCAAAAGAGCTCAGAAGTCTCACAATATTTAAAAAAATGTTTATAGTATTCAAACATGCTAAATAAGTTACCTGTGTATGTTTAGTATGTTTAGAAATTAAACACATACTACGTCTTCCAACTCAATGCATTCCAATACTCTTCAGCCACTAGATATCAAAGATTACACGAAAACCAGGCAGGCTACGTAGCACTTGGAGGATAACGTTTTTGGGAGACCTGAAAACTGTGGACCTAACCCTAGATGAAGCTGAACTAGCTGTGGCTGTTTGAGTCCATTGGTCTGCACTTCCTGCCTGATGCAGCAAGGAGTGTGGGAGGACCTAACTAACTAAAAACTAAAAACACGATGGAAAGATTACATATGAAGTCCAAATTATGTAAAGACTGAAACTCTTTGTATTAAAATACTGTATATATAGAAAGTCTTAACATTTGTAAATTGCTGTGTATTTGATACTAATAATTTGACTTAATTTATACTGGGTTATTCAAAAAAATCTGAGCACTTTCAAAAATGGTATACTTATTAACTAAGTAGTTTAAAAACCTGTTTGTAGAGGAACCCTCACAGTTTTTTCTTAATGTTACAGGTACTTAATTATGCACCCCTTGTGTTATATGGCACACTTCAATCTAGTAGTTAAATTCCCCTTTGACCCTTTTTAGCATATCACTGTCAATGGTTAACAACACAGTCATGATGCATTACTTATTACGTTTGGACAAAAATTAAGGGTAACTGTGTTTGGGTGCATGCTGCACATAGTGCTTATTTACTAAGTAAGGCACTTCTGAAAGTGTTCAGTCCTTTTTGAAATACTATGTATTAACAGGAAAAGCGGAATGCGAAGATGAGATGAGGTGATTGCATGTTTTATTTATTTTATCTTAAACTGTTCCATTTCAGTTAAACTTGCTAGCATCTTTTAAAATGTTTTGCCAGTATTATCTCTTTTCCGTAACATGCATTGCAGATTATGTACTGAATATTGATCAATTTTCAGTAATTTTGACAATAAATATATGAATTCTTTATTAAATAGGCTTTACAAAAATATTTCGGAAAGTGCATTAGAAAAATGTTAGAAAAGCATATCAGATTTTCAGACATTTTCCTTTATAGAAACTTTATGTAGGAAAACGAAATAGCCTATATTATAAAATGTAAAAAACAATATGACCACTTTCACTGAATGTCTAACTGAAAGTTGGATGAGTGGGTGTTATTTCCATGGTGCAGTGCTTAGACTCAGTAGATTTTCAGTTTGGTGTCTATGTTGAGATTTAATGTTCTTCCTAGCAACATGAATTTTCTTTGGTGACTTAAATTTCCTCCCACACTTCACAGACATGCTGCTAGAATTATTGTTGATTCTAAAGTAGCCTGTAGTGAGTAGTTTCATTGGACTAGAGTCCTGTCCAGAGCACTGTCCTTTAGTTATCACCCGTGGCATTGTCATTCATTCATTCATTTTCTGAATGTGCTTTGCCCCTTAAATTGTAGCCTCATTTGTGAGATAAGATTCAACTCACCACTACATTCATTGGTACCACCATGATTTACAGCTGTTAAAAAACTTGCAAGTCTTTGACATGTGGCTCCTATTTATTATAATGAGAGATACCTGTGTTAGCCTGTTTAAAGAAAATTTACTTCACAATGTACATCTGAAGGGAACGTTTTTGGCAGCCTCTGCATTTTTCTTGTCCAAGGTTAATAAATATTAATAAAGAAGTGGTATGAAAGAATCTGTTCGGTGCATAAAGGTTTGGGCACTTTTGATTTAGGGAACATTCAAGACAGCCTAATTCTACTTGAGAAGTTTTCTTTAACAGTTTTCTGTCAACAGGTTATGGATATGCAAAGACAAGCATCTATCTATCTATCTATCTATCTATCTATCTATCTATCTATCTATCTATCTATCTATCTA
>JANRMT010028174.1:130521083-130535737 GCA_026402145.1 Polypterus bichir lapradei
CTATCTATCTATCTATCTATCTATCTATCTATCTATCTATCTATCTAGTTACTGCAAAACTTCTGGGAGCCTTGATAAAATAAAAAGGTGAGATGATAAGAATAATGTAATTGTTTTGAGATGATGTCACTCATGTTGGAGTTACTCACTTTTTCCAACTCAAAATTAATTCATTTCAGAATTGCCATATTGCCAGAATAAGTAAAGAGCTAATGTTACCATAATTTAATTGTGATCAACCCATATCTTGCTCATAATTGTGACAAATTAATAGCAGAAGATCTTTTAGAAATGTAGTATTTATCAAATCAAGTAAACAAAACTGAAACGTAGCAATGCTGATTGTATAACCCCCAGTTTTTCTGCAACTTCCCAAACAAGCAGCTACTGATACTTTCTTGCATGTCATAATGTGGCAGTGGATTGCATTGCTGCCTTACTGATCCTAGATTTGTATCCTGTGGGTGGATGTTACTTATATGGAGTATATATTGTATGGGTTTTTCTCCAGGTACTCTGGCTGTCCTTTCACATTCTTAAAGAAGTGCTACTTATGTTAATTGGCCACTCTAAACTGGTTCTCTGTGAGTGGATGTGTGGATGAGTGGGCCTTTTGATGGAATGGCACCCAGAACAGGACTGTTTCCTGCATTGTACCCAGTGCTGCTTAGGTTAGGTTGTCCTTGAACCATAATTATATTAAGCATGTTTGCAAATAAGATTATATTTTCTTCTGCATAAATGACAAATAATTAAAGTGTGTTAATTGTAAACCATGTTTCAAGACATGTCTTGAAAATTCTTTCGATGTTGATATTTCCACAGCCCACAGGTAGGTGTAGCAAGTGCCACATGCACTATTGGCCTTTTGTTAGTTTTCCCTCTCCTTAAATGTATACCTTGGAAAATGGGTTAAGGTGGTTTTGTCTCTTATTGGGGATCTGCACCTTTAAGGAGGAGACACTGTGCAGACAGGACAGTTTGCCTAAAAGGGATTTAGACCAGAAAGGTATGAGGAGAGAAAGAGTGACATCTGGAGGTGAAGCAAGGAGCAAAAGTGCACTAGCATGGGAAATCTGAAACAGTAGCCACCTACTGGAAGTTGGATTTTGGTACAGATTTACAAGCAAGATACGTCTCAGAATACAAACCCTTTTGTTTGTATTTTCTTTGGAGCACCCAACTACTTTCTCAGTAGGAGAGGTCATTTATATTATTTGTGTCAGCTTACTGGGGATTCCTTGCTGCTTCCTGCTTTCTATCAACCTCTGACTGAACAGTAAGGATGGTAAAAGCAGACTGTGTTATTTTTTAGCAAAATGGGTTAATAATGGCAATTGCATCATGTACTCTAATTTCTTAATTTCTAGCCTTGCTTAGGCAATATATCTGTTGTTTAGGGTTGGTGTAAATTGTTTGTTTTGTCTGTAAAGATTTAAATATTCTTTTATAGTAGAGTACTGAAGGGTGTAATGGAAAACAAGAACATAAGTTTGACAGACGAGAGGAGGCCTTTCAGTGCATCAAGCTCATTTGGTTAGCTAATAGCTAACCTGTCAAAATATCTCACTAAGACATATGTTTAAGATTGTCAGGGTTTCTACTTCAAATACATGGCATGGATGTTTTTTCTAGAGTCCCAAACCCTTTGTATAATTAAGTGCTTCATTATTTCACTATTAAGTTGCACTTCACATTAATCCTCACCAGTGTCCTTGAATATGTGTTTCACTATCAACTCAAAAGAATTCTTTTGAATCAACTTCATCAAATGCATTTGAGGATTTTAATGACCTAGACTATTCTTCTCTGCTAAGGAATAATGAGTTTTCATTCGTTTAGTCTTGAGATAAGGACATACTCTTTAGTCCCAGAATTCACTTGCTAGCTTGGTAGTGAAATTTTCTAAACATAATGCAGTGCTGGTTGGCATGCTTAGCTAACCAGTTTTTTTGCGTTGTTGCCTCACAGAAAACTGGGTGTAGATCATGACCTGGTCACGGACTAGATTATATTCTCCAGGTATTCCAGTTTTCTTCATACATCCTAAATAATGAACATTATGTTAGTTAGTGGCACTGAATTCTGTAAATATATTTGAATGAGTATGCCCAGTGATGAAATTTTGCTTCAATGAGAGTTTCAACCTTATGCATGATGCTGTCTGGATTGGCTTGAGTTGACCCTATATTGGAGGGCAGAATGACAAATTGCTAAAAATTCCTTGAGATTGATAATTTTTCTTGCTATGCATGTTACATTATTGATAAACGTAATGGAGACATTTCTGTTCAGTAAGGATTCTTTTAAGTGTTGTTTTATTGAAATAATAGAGGATGGTAATGCAAAATTACACCACACTCAGCATGCAGTTGCAGCGGGTCTCCTTGACAAAATGACCTCTGGCATGTTACAAGACACACACCAGAAACCAACCATGGGTGGGTCATCATTCCATTGCAGAGAATAGTCATGCACACATCCCCTGTCATTCACACTTGGCCAACTTAGGATCAGTAATGCAGACTATAATGTAATCAGGTCATTTTTATTTGGGAATTAACTGGATTGTGCAGATGGGGCTGAGTGGTGGCTTCTGAGGCTAGGCGTCTGCATCGGTAACCGGAAGGTTGCCCGTTCAGATCCCATAACGGCAAAAGTGACTCTACTTCTTTGAGCCCTTGAGCAAGGCCCTTAACCTGCAATTGCTCTGTCCTGGGTATGACATTAATCTGCATCCAGCCCTCCCTGTAGGCCATCCAACCTGCAGGGTAAAGCCTGGGGGTTGGTGGCAAGACTGGCACTCCAGCCACCATAAAAAATCTCACACTGGTTCTATTCCATCTGAACTAGTGTGGTGCTGAGGTGTCACCCGTTGGATGGCTGCACTCAGGTCCTAATTTGGGATCGTGAGTTGATTTGCCATGTGGTGGGTGTGGTAATGTGTGGTATCAGTGCATGCTCCTAACCTCTCTCTCTCAGCAGATGTCATGAGTTAAATGAAAACGCAGTCTATCAGTGTTAAGTTTGTGATAGAATTTTTGCTCCCTGTCTCATCCTCCAAGTCAAGATCTTTAAAGCATCAAGACAAATTGTGGAGAGTTATTGCACATGCAACTTACTCTCATATAAGATAGATACCAAAGCTTTGCTGCCACACACCAAGACATTACAGGTTTGCATGTAGAATGTAAAAGATAGCCCGGACACAGACAGACACGACACCGGATGTCCGCAACACACAGAGTTTATTTTTGTTTCCTGCACACAACACAGCACAAACACAGTGCCCAAAGACTCACAGTCCTTTTGTTTCCTTCTGCCCCTCCACTCCTCTCTCACAAGCTCCATCCTCTTCCACCCGACTCCAGCTCTCCGAATGGAGTGAGGCAGCCCCTTTTATAATGCACCCAGATGTGCTCCAGGTGCTCCCTGATGATCTCCCTGCAGCACTTCACTGGTGTGGCGGAAGTCCTGCATGGGCAACCGGAAGCACTCCGGGTGTACCTGCTTCCTGGTTATGCAGCACTTCCTGGTGTGGCGGAAGTGCTGCAGTCCAATGCTCCTTAGTCCTTCAGGCGACCCCTGGCAGTGGCCATGGATCACCACAGGGTTGAGCCTTCCAGATCCGTGGCTCTCATACAATCCAAGATGGCTTCCCTCTTGCGTCCTGGGGAAGGAATTGCCCCTGTCCCTGTCCCCTGCTTCTCCAGGCCTCCTGGTGCGGCAAAGTCCCTGGCCGTCTATCATATTAGAAATTCCTCATTTACTGCTAAAACAGTGAATAGCAATAAATAAAAGAAATAAACAAACGTAAGGATATCAAAACCATCATAAATTCTATTCTTTTGCCCTGCTGAAAAGGTGGCATGTGTTAATTTCTATAATATTGTTATGACTTAGTTTAATTTCTGTTATATTTTAGTCAGGGTTCTTCCCCTGGACAATGTTCAAATTCTTGTTTAATGTCCTCTGGTTGTCCATGTTTGAATTCTCTTGTCAATGTTAATATTGTTATTTTTGGTATTTATTTGCATTCTGTGCTGTTTATTAGTTTTGCATTTTATTTAATTTCTGTGTGTTTCTGCCTGTTCTGTTATGTTCCATGTGTTTTGTGGGTGGTTCCCCAAGAGGCGGGGCCACCTGTCCATCTCAGTCACGGCACTACTCTCAACACTATAAAGGCAAAGGAAATACACAGTTCCTTTCAGTTCATTGAATGTGCCGTTGGTGACTTTGCATTGTGAATATTATTGTGCTTTTGTTGATTATCTGGACTCTGCTCTGTTTTTCTGTCTTTTGGATTTTTTTTTTAACTTGTTTGGATTACGTTTGTTGTTTAAGGCAACTCATTCCTGCTCCTTGGAGTTTACTTGTTTCAGAGCATTTTTTTTTAAATGTTATTTTTTATTTATGAGGATTTGTTTTCCCTTTTTGCTTTTCCACCTGTGGGGTTTTTTTGCAATAGTTTAAGGGACTTTTTGTGCTGAGGAATTCCTAGTTTTTCTTTTGTTTTTCTTGTGGTACTTGGGTGGAATGTTTCAGATTTATTTTAGGTTTTGAAACAGGTAGATTCCAGTTTTGATAACAATTTTTCTAATTGGAATTTATTTAAATTAGTTGAATCATTTAATTTTTGTTTTGCTGCCATTTTGTGCAGCAGTCCCTATGGCATTGCAAAGTAAATAGCCCGGAAGTGAGCGTCATTGACATCATGAGGTGGTGAGTATTTCAGTCAAGACAAATACTTCATATTCATCTGAGTTAATTAAGTGAAAACAAAGAGATTGGCACATTGTACTTTTTGTTGTTTTAACAAAAAGTTAGATTTCTCAGTTTTTTTATTTTTAATAAATTTTTAAAAACCTCAAGTAAACTTTTTTCACGTTGTCATTATGGGGTGTTGTTTGTAGAATTCTGAGGAAAAAAATTAATTTAATCCATTTTGGAATAAAGCTGTAACATCACAAAATGTGGAAAAAGTGATGCACTGTGAATACTTTCCGGATGCACTGTATAATCTTTATTGTATTTTTATTGAATATCTAACCACTACAGAGCAGTGAATTTCAAAATATGGGTCTAATTCAGATATGTCATAAACAAGTGGAGGATATGCCTATTTTTTTTCTTTTATTTACTTTAAAAACATCTGTAGAATTTCAACTTCATTTTGACAATAATATCAAAACCCTCTCAATTTATGTGGGCAGCACACTGGCACAGCTGTTAGCTCTTTTACCTCATGGCTCTAGGATGTTGTGTGTGGAATTTCTGTTTTTATGTTCTGTGTATCTGGAAGGGTTTTGTCCATGTCCTCTAATTTTCATCCAAAATACCGAAAACCTGTGTGTTAGGTGATCCCATTTCAAGGACAAGAGTGATTGAGAACACCTTAAAGTGAGTTGGTAAAATGTTCAGGCAGTTGAAATTCACTCAGGGACGCCCATGACCATGAATAGGTGGTGACTGAACTTTCCCATATTTTAATGCAATAGAACTGGAAAAATATCCACAGTGCTGACTACCAACACTACATATACCCAGTCTTAGCAGACACCAGTAACTAAACTGGAACAAGTTATTTTTGCCCTTTAAATCAGTGGCTTCCCATCTGGGATTAGTCTGTCATTACTGGCGTGACAATGGATGGCACCATACCAGCGTTTAGCCCGTCACAGACAGACACAAGAGGCACACTTACACAAGTTCATGCTTTTTACTTTCTTCTTTTCCAATTCAGCACAGCACACAGTGCACAAATCACTGCAAATATAGCTCAGTCCTTTTCTTTCTCCTTCTTTTACTGTTCTGCCATCTCCTCTCTTCTGTCCTCTGCCTCCTGACTCCAGCTCCCTGAATGGGTTTAGGCGCTCCCTTTTATACTGCACCTGGATGTGCTCCAGGTGCTCCCTGATGACCTTCCTGCAGCACTTACTGGTGTGGCGGAAGTGCTACATGGGCACCCGAAAGCACTCCGGGTGTACCTGCTTCTTGGTCCAGCAGCACTACCTGGTGTGGTGGAAGTGCTGCATACCAAGGCTTCTGAATCATCCAGGGGCTTCTGAACCATCCAGGCGCCCTCTGGCGGTGGCCATGGTTCCCCACAAGGTTGAACTTCCAAGCTCTGTTCCCGTGGCCACAACACCCACCTGGGCGGCTGCCTTCTCGTGTTCCAGGGGTGGTACTGCTCCTCTCCTGGTCCTTCCATCCTCCAGGCATCCCAACTGGGCATTAGCCCCAGCCGTCCGCCACACTGGCATAATGGGCAATGGCCACCATGACCCTGAACAAGATTGAGTAGGCTCAATAAAGAATGGATGAGTGGATTTCATTGGTATTTCTTTGTTTTCCTTTCTATCACAGTGTAATAAATCTGTCGATCTGCAACTTTAAAATCTGATTTATAGGCCCACCTCAATTATTTCATAAAGAAGTATTTCATCTACCATTGCATTTAGTGGATGGCAACACAGTAATCTCAGTTACCTACCTATTAATCTGTAGGCACCAACTGCAGGTGTCAAGGAAGCATGGGGCAGGTAAAGGCATTGAAGTATACAGTGCTGAAGTAAATTGAAATAATTTATTAAACCCTTGTGATTTTTCAAAAGGGACACAATGCAGAAGAGTTATCTGTGGTTATGCTGGTTTGTTTACTTTCACATGGGGCTCCTTTTCTTATTCTGACTCTGAAAACTCTGAAACAATCCTGTAATTATTCACACACTTTGATTCACTAAAGATGATAGATCCAGTGACTGAAAAGTTATGAAGTTTTAGTAAGTGCAGTCCTTCCATGTGATGTGCATTAAATGTAAAACTTGTTGCACTTTGTTTGGAAATGTAAATCCAGTATTACCTTTAGGTGAAAATGTGATTCCATTCATCGTCAAATCAGAGTAATTCCAGCAATTTTCATCACCGTTCAATAATTTAATTTATAGTCCAGATGAAACAACGGTATTCTGACATTCAACACATTATAACAATTTTATATTAAATACTGGCATGCATTTTTTGTGGGCATGGCCTTTGTGAATGTGATTTACAACTGCAGCATCAACAACATTTATTTCTATTGCACATTTTCATGCAAAGAATGTACCTCAAGGTGCTTTACTGGATGTCAATAAGATAGTTACAAGAAAAGAAAAAACAAATAAGATTAGGTAAGACTAATACTGAATAAGTATCAATGAATAAATAAATCCATAAATCAATCAATCAATCCATATAAGCTTACATAACATATATACATAATTAATCAAAAAGCAGCACACTTGTGTACAATATATTATTATAAGTCTCTACAGATGAATATGATGATAAGATCAGATGGCCAGGAGGACAGAAAAATAAATACATACATACATACATAAATAAATAAATATGCATGGATTCCAAGGCCAAAAAACCATCCAGCCACCACTGGGCATTCTACCTAACATAAATGTGCTTAAATCATTCCTCATTATTTCCAGGCTTTGTCCCAGGGGATTCAATGCAGTGAGTCTAATTTAAAGTAATTTAAAATAATCTAAAATTTGTATGTACAATTTTTTATGGATATGCTTTTTATTTTTTTTTTTTCATTGTAGTTCAGTTTTAAATTTAAATGTATTCCTTTTTCTTTCAGGCAAAGATCATGTCACATGTCAAAGATCACACTTCTCAAAGCTTTCAAGGATATCAGAATGCATTACTAGATATTGCAGGGAATGACGGATTACACAACTCTCTCACAACTTCTCAGAAAGTTTCAGATTTCCTACAGCACTACCACATGATCAACACATATTGGCAGCCAGTCAACATTTAGTATATGTTTTCTTTCGCCACTTTGTGGTTTGTGTGACAAAGCTGAGACATTTATTCTTCTTTAAAGTTCCACAGGTCGTTCTTTTATTTGTACTTTTTAGTAGACTAATTTTCTGTTATTTTTTTAGGCTGCTATTACCCTTCTCTGTTCTCCTTATCTTATAGATTAAATTGGGCTCTTCTCTGCCTATGGGCTTTGTAGGCATTGTTCTTTCGGCTGAGTGCTCATTGGTTGTCAACTTTTGCATGAACATGGGCCCTTTCCCTTAAAAGACAAAATCAAGCTGAAAATTTTTCTTCAGGTTTTCTTTTTTAGGAATTGCTGTGTTATGTCTAACACTTCTTCTTATTTTCGCATGCAAATATTATTATTAAGGTTAAAGGTTATTTCCATGCCTAAAAGGAAAGAAGATTAAATACTTAACATTTTAGTTGTATTTCCTTAGTCAGGTGTGCAATTGAAAAGGAAAATGAAGTTAACATATACAAGAAGGGAAGGAGGAAACAAAACTGGGCAAATGAAAGGAGAAGAGTTGAGAAAAAGCTGTCCTTACAGCAGATGAAGGAAGGGATTAAAAAGTTAGTTGGTTATCATCACCTGAGGAAATGAGTGATCCCAGTGTGAGAATGAGCTTAGCTTGCTCTCTTTTTCTTTGAACATTAATGTGTCTTTGAAGTCCTGTGAAACAATACAGACAGAGTGCTGTTTAATATTGAAATTAGCAGAGAGACCAGATACAAGAATATTGTTGATGAAATATTTGCAAGTGACACAGCGGCTCCTGTACCAACTTAAAGTGCCTGATGGGGAATGTAACTCTCCTCCGTAAATTGAGCTGTGGATGAGAAGTTTGCCTAGGTTTAATGTTCAATGAAAGAAGATCAAGGGAAGATTAGGAAATAAGGCTCATATGGAAGGATCAGTCTGTAAATTGAGAAAATTTTGTGTAATGCCCTGTGTGAGAGGTAAAGTGTTAGCATGGAATTTGAGGACAAGTTAAAGGCGGGTTTCATTACTGGGGCTTCCTTCTTATAGTGGATGTTATTTACTCCTGGTGAGTGTTGTATGGTATACCAGAACTGGAAAAGAACTGAAAAATCTAAATTTTAAAATGGTACAGGAGCAGCAGTTCAGGATTTTTGATACCGGAAGTAAACATCATCTTTTCTCTCAATCCCCACCCCCTTCTCCTTTACTTGAACCTCGCTTTTGCAGTTGTTGACTTCACAAAATGAAAGTACAGGCTTTGATGCAATTAGAATGTCACTGGGGATACCTCCCCTTATTGCTTTGACGCAGTTGGTACTAATACCAACATTACTCCTAGCTTGATTGAGGGCTCTGTTCACGACATGAAAAGGTTATCCATCCATCCATCCACTATCTATCCATCCATTATCCAACCCGCTATATCCTAACTACAGGGTCACGGGGGTCTGCTGGAGCCAAACCCAGCCCATACAGGGCGCAAAGCAGGAAATAAACCCTGGGCAGGGCGCCAGCCCACCGCAGGGCACGAGAAGAGTATCTCTCTATTATAATAAAAAAATCCTGCAATGAGACAAGACTTTTTGGAAGATTTTTTCAAGTCCTGCGAGTTGAGACCTTGGCCATGAGATTTTTTCAAGTCACAACCATTTTCAACCAGGCACACGGTAATCTCACCTCTCATTTGTGTGAATGCTTTTGACAGACACAGTTTCTGATCTTTCAGCTCTTATAAATTTTAACGTTTTCCTCACTTTAAGTCCCCAATTAATGAAGATGTAGTATGTCCAAATCTTAATGAAGAATTTCATCACGGAGGATTATCAACAGTAAACATAAGTACATGGGCAATCCTAGCACCGAGAAACGAATTAACGCCAAAAATGATGATCGATTACACAGCAAATTGATTAAATGCGTATCAATAGACTATGCTGAAACAGTTGGTGGTGATCGTGCAGAAGATGAAAACATCCATTTACAATATCCCGAAGAATAACTACAATCATTAACACTGTCCGGTCTTCCACTGCACGAATTACTGTAGAAAGAAGGATGTATCCAAGAAAGGTAATGTAGTACATCTTCCTCGGATAGCATTGCACAACAAAGGACATCTTGATATGCCATTCGTATTAAAACATTAACAGTTTCCAATTAGAATAGCTTTTGCAAAGACAATTAACAAATCTCAGAGCCAAGCATTCGAAAAAGTATTTTTATTTAATAGATGGATGTGGTGAGAGTGGACATGCAGGTGATGGGT
Organism: Polypterus bichir lapradei; assembly: GCA_026402145.1. NCBI lineage: Eukaryota > Metazoa > Chordata > Cladistia > Polypteriformes > Polypteridae > Polypterus > Polypterus bichir. The sequence goes on from JANRMT010028174.1 coordinate 130,531,160, forward strand.
GTAACAGAACAAGATGCAGAGGACAGAAAGATATGAAAAGAAGATGATCCGCTGTGGTGACCCCTAACGGGAGAAGCCGAAAGATGAAGAAGAAGAAGAAGAAAGAAAGAAAGAAAGAAAATTCAATCACGGGCAGTTATACATTGCGTTGTCACGATGAAAGTCCAAACACAGAGTCAAAATTCACTGCGATATTGAGGAAAACTTTATTCAAAAAATAGTTTTTACTGAAGTTTTACAGTAGAAGTATAAGTTTAAAAAGTATTTGCGTGTTAATTTCAAAGCCAAACAAAACAAAATCGTATTACACAACAAATAACTCTAATGCAACATGAAAAACAGTTCGATCCATCCATCCATCCATTATCCAACCCGCTATATCCTAACTACAGGGTCACGGGGGTCTGCTGGAGCCAATCCCAGCCAACACAGGGCGCAAGGCAGGAAACAAACCCTGGGCAGGGCGCCAGCCCACCACAGGAAACAGAATTTACTTTACAATTATTGAGTTTTATTCTTTTTTAATTTGGTTATACACTGTAATGTAAAAGAGTTCGATTATGCATATGTAACAATTTCCTGGAAAATAAAAATCTGTTTAAATTGTACAACTGCATCCCCATATGCGAGCAACAGAACCACAAAGAGTGCATGCGCTAGTGCATAGCGCAGGCATGGGGTTGGCAAGTGAAGCGAACAGGGGGCAAAGCCCCCTTATCTTCTATGAATTAAGAAACTTCTCATACTGCGGGCTTCATTATAGATGTCAATCTTGTCACTCCAGAGTCAGAGGAGTCCAAGGTACTGTAAAATAGAGAGTTTTTAGTTTGTCAGGGATGGAAGGAGCTGTAGAGGAGGTTACTGTTTGAGTGAGTTTCCTTGTAATAAAGGATTTAAGTCTTGGAAAGACTGATATCTAAAAATGGTAGAGTTGTAGTAGAAACATTAACTGTAAAGCTGATGAATGGAAACTAGTAAAATTATTAATTAATTCCTGTAGCTGGCTTCTGGAACAAGAGGCGTCCCCAACACAATCATTGATACATCTTTCATACATGTCTAGTACAGTGCTTAGGTAGGAAGAAAACAACAACAGCAATAACAACATTTATTTCTATAGCACATTTTCATACAAACAGTGTAGCTCAAAGTGCTTTACATGATGAAGAAAGACAAAAAAAGACAAAATAAATAATTAAAACTAGGGAACACTAATTAACATAGAATAAGAGTAAGATCCGATGGCCAGGGAGGACAGAAAAAAACAAAAAAAAAAAAACTCCAGACAGCTGGAGAAAAAATAAAATCTACAGGGGTTCCACGCAAGACTGCCCAGCCCCCTCTAGGCATTCTACCTAACATAAATGACCTCAATCAGTCCTCATTGTATTTAGGGTTCTCATGGAAGGACTTGATGATGATGGTCATGAGGACTTCTGCCCTTTAATCCATTAATATAGGAACTTCATGGTGCTTTGATTAGGTGGTGGTGGCGCAGATCGCCATCACAGAAAACCGGAAAAAGAACAGAAGAGAAAGTAGGGGTTAGTAACGGATTTTGAAGCCACCATGAATAATAATGCTAATTAATTGAATGTACAGAGCATCAGGATTAAATTAAGATGAAGTTATGAGAAAGCCATGTTAAAGTAATGTGTTTTTAGCATTTTTTTAAAGTGTTCTACTGCATTAGCCTGGCGAATTCCTATTGGCAGGCTATTCCAGATTTTAGGTGCATAACAGCAGAAGGCCACCTCACCACATCTTTTAAGTTTAGCTCTTGGAATTTTAAGTAGACACTCATTTGAAGATCTAAGGTTACGATATACTGTAGAGTATAGGGTGTAAGACTTTCCGAAATATAAGATGGAGCGATATTATTTAAGGTTTTGTAAACCGTAAGCAGTATTTTAAAGTCAATCCTGAATGACACAGGTAACCATTGTAGTGACATCAGAACTGGAGAGATGTGCTCGGATTTTCGTTTCCGAGTTAAGATTCTAGCAGCTGCATTCTGCACTCGTTGCAATCAATTGATGTCTTTTTTTGGTAGTTCTGAGAGGAGTGCGTTACAGTAATCTAGCTGACTGAAAACAAAATCGTGAATTAATTTCTCAGCATCTTGCAATGTTATAAGAGGTCTAACTTTTGCTATATTTCTTAAGTGAAAAAATGCTGTCCTAGTAATATGATTAATATGTGATTTAAAATTCAGGTCAGAGTCAATAGTTACCCCTAAATTCTTTACCTCCGTCTTGACTTTTAATCCTAATGCATCAAATTTATTTCTAATAATCTCATTATATCCATTATTGCCAATCACTAAAATTTTTAAAAAAGAAACGTTCTTCTACCCGGCTGACAAAGATGTTGGCATGGCTAGATTCACGTTCTAATGTCTATTGTAACACCACTGACCTGGCGAAAAAAGTTGCTATCAAAAGAGAAGGTATTGTGGGTAAGAACCAATTCTGCCAGTATGGTGAGGTTGTTTGTCGGATGATTCTGGACGTCTGTTGATTGCCTGTTTGTGGGTGATAATATCTTCATCATGAGGACTGACTGTGTTCTATTTAGATTACCTTAGTTGTTTTATTTTCACATCTCATAAAGTAAACAGAATTGGTTTATACTTTTCCTCAAGGCAGTGGTAGTGATGTGAATTAAAATTTAAACCTTTCTTAATTGATTTATTTTAAATCTATTTTTGAAGACCAGAAACATCTTTCTAGTTGAGATGCTACATTTTGTCTGTTGTTGCAACATATAAACTTAACTGACCTATATCAAAAAAGATTTAAACTGTTTTTCGGAAATTATGTAAACTGATTTTCCATAATTCCTTTCCAAACTTTTATCTGGGATTGAGATTCACAGAGATATCTTTCTTTCGTTCTGTCCTACATACCCACAACCTGCTGACAATTTTAGTAAATTAAAATGTGTTAATTATGTTAATAACAAACGTGTTACTGGCACCATCTGTATTAAACTTTTAACTGTTTCAAGGGTTTTACAAGTACAAAAGTGAACAACATTCTGTAAACTGTAAAACAACCCAAAATTGGTTTTGGTGTTTGGTGAATGTCTCAATTTTGTGGACTATAATAATAAAAGAGGGAAAAATAGATTAATAGATTAGAATAGATTGATTACGTTATTACTGATGTTTTGAAAGCTTACTGTATATATTTAGAAAAGGCATTAACCAAACATTAGTATTGAAGACTTATGACACAAAATTACAGACTCGACGCTTGACTTGAGTTTACCTCAAGAACTTCAGACTTGCTTGTTACTTAAGGTTTAAGACTTGAGACTTGTTTATGTTTGCAGAATTTGGACATGGTCCCACCTCTGATTCAAGGTCAGCTTCTGTTCATCTTGTATTAATAGTTAATGTTAGTTTTACCTTCCCTTCAAGTAGCAATTTGTAATTTGAACTTCATTATCTAAAACTGATGTCAAATTACACAATGGCTGATCTCGTTGCTGCACCATGTTAATTTTTACGACTGAAAATCACAGTGGATCTCACTGATTGAGCGTCAATCTTCCAGCACAGTCGTGCTTGCTCCTTTTTCTGACAGGCGGTAGCATGCTGCCTGACAAGACTGGCACTATACAAAGTGTTAATACCTGCAGTGAGTTCAACAGCAACCTCTGCTCTTTATTTCTTTTTTTCCATTCTGTTATGGTATGTACTGTAAAATGTGAGATACCAAACAAAAATTTGCATGTTTAATTTTCAGCATATTTTTGAATATTATGCAGAACCCTGGAAGGCTCTGCTAGTTACTTAATGTTTTGTACTTGTGTTGCTGATTGGTGCTTAATTGATAAGTTTGGTATTTTTCAAGTCAAAGTTATTTCTTCACAAACATGCCATATATGCGTTTGTTATGTAAATTGAAATATCTTGCTTGCGCAAGCATTTTATAATGGAGGCTATGGGGCATGGAGAACCACCGTAAAATACAGTTGTGTGAAAAACTATTTGCCCCTTTCCTGATTTCTTATTCTTTTGCATGTTTGTCACACAAAATGTTTCTGATCATCAAACACATTTAACCATTAGTCAAATATAACACAAGTAAACACAAAATGCAGTTTTTAAATGATGGTTTTTATTATTTAGGGAGAAAAAAAATCCAAACCTACATGGCCCTGTGTGAAAAAGTAATTGCCCCCTTGTTAAAAAATAACCTAACTGTGGTGTATCACACCTGAGTTCAATTTCTGTAGCCACCCCCAGGCCTGATTACTGCCACACCTGTTTCAATCAAGAAATCACTTAAATAGGAGCTGCCTGACACAGAGAAGTAGGCCAAAAGCACCTCAAAAGCTAGACATCATGCCAAGATCCAAAGAAATTCAGGAATAAATGAGAACAGAAGTAATTGAGATCTATCAGTCTGGTAAAGGTTATAAAGCCATTTCTAAAGCTTTGGGCTCCAGCAAACCACAGTGAGAGCCATTATCCACAAATGGCAAAAACATAGAACAGTGGTGAACCTTCCCAGGAGTGGCTGGCCGACCAAAATTACCCCAAGAGCGCAGAGACGACTCATCCGAGAG
>JANRMT010028174.1:130540737-130575788 GCA_026402145.1 Polypterus bichir lapradei
TCATGGAAGGACTTGATGATGATGGTCACGTAGACTTCTGGCTTTCAGTCCATCAATGTTGGAGCATCATGATGCTTTGAGTAGGTGGTGGTGGCGCAGGCCTCCACCACAAAGAAACCGGAAAAAGAAACAGAAGAGAGAGTTGGGGTCAGTACGGATTTTGGAGCCACTATGAATAGTTATTATGATGAATTGAACATGCAGAGTATCAGGATTAAGTTAAAGTGAAGTTAGGAGAAAGCCATGTTAAAGTAATGTGTTTTCAGCAGTTTTTAAAGTGCTCCACTGTATTAGCCTGGCGAATTCGTATCGGCAGGCTATTCCAGATTTTAGGTGCATAGCAGCAGAAGGCCGCCTCACCACTTCTTTTAAGTTTAGCAATTGGAATTCTAAGGAGACACTCATTTGAGGATCTAAGGTTACGATTTGGAATATAGGGTGTCAGACATTCCGATATATAAGATGGAGCGAGATTATTTAAGGCTTTATAAACCATAAGCAGAATTTTAAAGTCAATCCTGAATGACACAGGCAACCAGTGTAGTGACATCAAAACTGGAGAAATGTGTTCGGATTTTCTTTTCCTAGTTAGGATTCTAGCAGCTGCATTCTGCACTCGTTGCAAGTGATTTATGTCTTTTTTGGGTAGTCCTGAGAGAAGTGCGTTACAGTAATCTAGTCTACTGAAAACAAAAGCGTGAATTAATTTCTCAGCATCTTTCAATGATATAAGAGGTCTAACTTTTGCTATGTTTCTTAAGTGAAAAAATGCTGTCCTAGTGGTCTGATGAATATGCGATTTAAAATTCAGATTACAGTCAACAGTTACCCCTAAATTTTTAACTTCCGTCTTAACTTTTAATCCTAATGCATCAAGTTTATTTCTGATAACCTCATTGAATCCATTATTGCCAATTACTAAAATTTCAGTTTTCTCTTTATTTAGTTTGAGAAAATTACTATTCATCCATTCAGAAATACCAGTAAGACATTGTGTTAGTGAATCGAGAGAGTCAGAGTCATCAGGTGCTATTGATAAGTACAGCTGTGTGTCATCAGCATAGCTGTGGTAGCTCACGTTGTAACCTGAGATAATCTAACCTAACGGAAGCATATAGATTAAGAAGAGCAGCGGACCCAGGATAGAGCCTTGTGGAACACCATATCGGATATCATGTGTCTTTGAGATGTGATTACCACAACTCACAAAGAATTTTCTACCTGCCAGGTAGGATTCAAACCAATTTAAGACAGTGCCAGAGAGGTCCACCCATTGACTAAGGCGATTTCTAAGAATATTGTGATCAATGGTGTCAAATGCAGCACTCAGATCTAAGAGGATGAGAACAGATAAATGGCCTCTGTCTGCATTTACCCGCAAGTCATTTACTACTTTAACAAGTGCAGTTTCTGTGCTGTGATTTGTTCTGAAACCTGACTGAAATTTATCAAGTATAGCATGTTTATTGAGGTGGTCATTTAATTGCAAAATGACTGCCTTCTTTAGAATTTTACTTAAGAAGGGCAGGTTAGAGATGGGTCTAAAATTTTCAAAAGCAGAGGGGTCAAGATTATTTTTCTTGAGCAGGGGTTTAACTACAGCAGTCTTAAGACAGTCTGGGAAGACCCCCGTATTTAATGACGAATTAACTATGTCCAGAATATTGTCAATTAGCACGCCTGATACTTCTTTGAAAAACCTTGTTGTTATTGGGTCAAGGACGCAGGTGGAGGGTTTCAGTTGAGAGATTATACTATGTAATTCAAGTAAATCTATCCTGGTGAAAGCATTTAATTTGTTTACAATGGAGTACCGGGGCTTTGGAGGTTCTGCAGTGTTGGGGAGATATACTATGTTATCTCTAATATCATTAATTTTTTGATTGAAAAATACAGCAATGTTCTCACAGGTTCCACTGGAAGTATTCTGGGGGCATTCCTTTGTGTTACCTGGGTTTAACAGACGATCAATTGTAGAAAATAAGACTCTGGGATTACTAGCATTGTTATTTATAATATTAGAGAAATAGCAGCGCCTCTCAAGACGGACTGTGTATTGTATTCTGTTATTTTAACCTTCAATATCTCATAATGGATAGTTAGTTTAGTTTTCCTCCATTTACGCTCAGCTCTACGACATGTTCTTTTTAAATCAGACACTCTTTGGGTCTTCCATGGAATAAAAATACTAGAAGATTTTTTAACTGTCTTTTCAGGTGCAACTATGTCAACAGCAGCTCTTACTTTAGAATTGAAGTTTTCCACTTTACTATTTACATTATCCTCGCTATTATAGTTGGCATTATAAACGGACTGACTGCTTAGAATGTTTGTAAGTTTTAAAGCTGCTGATGAGTCAAAGAAGCGTTTTTTAACAAAATGCTTCTTATGAGTGTTTTCTATCTTTATTTCTATATTAAGTAGTAGAAGGAAATGGTCTGATAGACCAATATCAATGACCTGCTTTATATCAACTTTAAGTCCTTTAGCAATTACTAAGTCTAATGTATGACCTGCTTTATGTGTAGGTTGATTAACGAGCTGTCTCAAATCAAAAGAGTCCAGAAGGTTCATGAATTCTTTTACTTTTTGGTCACACTGATTGTCGATATGAAAGTTAAAGTCGTCGACTATTAAGAGTGTGTCATAGTTCGTAATTAAAATTGACATTAAGTCAGAGAATTCCTCAAAGAAAAATGCATTATATTTAGGAGGTCTATACATGGATAATACTAGAACGTGAGAATCTCCATGAATAACAACGGCAAGATAATCAAAGGACTTAAATTTACCAAAACTAACATCTTTACATTTTAACCGGCTCGAGTAAATGTTTGCCAAGCCGCCCCCCTTTTTTCCCTGGTGGTCTGCACGAGTAAAACTGTAATCCGGAGGCGCAGATTCGATTAAAACACCCGCGCCGTCTGAGTTAAGCCACATTTCACTTAGTGCAATAAAATCAATGTTTCTATCACTAATAAGATCGTTTATAAAAAATGTCTTGTTAGTTAAAGCTCTAACATTTAATAGTGCCATATTTAATGTTTCGGAGGGGCAGAGCTGAATTCTATGCGCGTTATTGGTATTCGGAACAAAAACTAAGTTGTTTTTGTTAACGTCACTCTGTGTGTATTTTTTATGTAATCTACAATCTGTTTTTATAGTTTTAATGCATTGTCGATCTAAAGTAGTAATTGCAATTAAATTATTGGTGTTTATGCCGCATTGCCTAGATTTTTTACGTGTATTAAGATTGGTTATTAGATTATTAATGTTGTGCACTTTAACGGAAGACTGTGTTAAGCCATTATGTCCTATCAAAGCAGTAGCATTACGGAAGGGGTTTAAAGTAGAAGTAGACAGTCAAGATAGACGAATTACCTTAGCGATGTTTTTGGAGAGGACCCGGGCGCCAAATCTATTCGGATGCAGTCCATCCCGCTTGAAGAAGCGCGGCCTTTCCCAAAAAAGATCCCAGTTGTCAATAAACCTGATGTCTTGAGTCTCGCAGAAGCCTCTCAGCCAGTTGTTTAAACCCAGCAGATGACTGTAGTATTCATTCGATCGTCTGACGAGAGGTAGTGGACCCGAGATGAAAATTTTAACAAAACATTAACATCTGGGAATCCTTCATTTGTTATGAGTCCTGGCACGTCTTCAAACTAGCAAATCTTTTGAACGATATCAAGTGGTCTTAGTGCCAGTCAGCTTCCCATCTAGGAGGGTGCACAACAAGCTGCAATTTTGGTGCTGACTGTGTCTAACTTTACAACACTCAACTATTTGTATAAGTTTAACTTTGATGGCAGATTGGGGTCACAACTGAACAGGTGCTGAAATGGTTTTATATGTGGTCAAAGGTCCTGCCCTGTTAGGCTTGAAAATGATCAGCAATATCATCTCGGTCACTTCTTCCCTGCAGGTATCTTTCCTATAGGTTATGTGTGTGCAAAAAGTCCAATAAGCTGTTATCTGACGTATTACAAGCTAACTAGGTCAATCTGTTTTGCTTGGGGTAGCATGTTGAGCTGTGCTAGAGTTACTCGGACAGCTTCATAGATAGCCTAACAGCAATATCCATTATTCTGTATTATGCATGCCTAAACAAATCTGTCAGAGTGGGTTATACTTTTGTGCACAGAAGGGGGAAGGAGAATAACTGATGCAGAAGTAAGTGTGAAAATATATTTATGCGGTATTCACATCCTGTCTTCTTTTTATTGTAAATTACTTCTTTTCCATCTCCTAATGTCTTCATTTATCACATTGTAAAACACATAAATAAGCCACTGAAATCCGTAGCCCAGACTTACCTCTTTAATCTAGTATTAATGTTCTTCTCGCTTATAATCCACTCAAAAATCTTCTGAAGTGAAGATGCAGCCTATGTGCAAACCAAAATGTGTTAATTAGGAAAACTCACCTCTGTACTAAGTGAACTTTTTTGACTGAAAATATTTTCATCACATCTTGGCCTTCCATTTTCTCTGATTTCTGTACAACTGGTTTTGCTGATGAGCTGATGTCAGTTGAAAGAATGAGAGATTAGGTTTGATTTTCCTGTTGCTTTAATTTTCTTTTAGAGAAAAGCCAAGCAAAATGACACCTTTTATTACTAAAAAGATTACAATATGCAAGCTTTTGAGGCAACTCAGGCCCCTTCTTCAGGCAAGATGTAACACAGAAACTGAAGTTCCCTGTGTTTATATACACACACTAGGACAAGAAACAACATTGGTAAATCTTTAAATGAAAAATCTTAAATGTAAACAATTAATAGATTCATTCAGGCTAAGATTAATTTAACAAGAGAGATAAAAACAATGTATGGCCAAGATCTTTGGATAAGATAACTATCCAACAAAGTCCTTTGAAGTTTGTGATGAGTTTTTCAATGCAATGTGGGTCTGTAGACAGGTTATCTGTGTCAGTCTGAGAGATGCAAACAGTCCTCATACCTGGCCATAAAACTCTTGTCTCTGTTTAAACCATGTTGTAATGTATTAAATTTTAACATGAGTTTAACATCCCATTCTTTTCTCTCTTTCTGTGTTTTGAAGTTGCCCATAAGCACTGTGACTTTAAAGTCCCTCTCACCGTGTCCATGGCTGTTGAAGTGGGCCGCTACAGGAACATCTGTGTTGCCATGTTTAATGTGGAATCTGTGTAAATTCATTCTCTGGTGGAGTGTTTGTCCAGTTTCTCCCACACAGAGTGCAGTGTCAGGACATTTTATGCAGAGAATTAGGTAGACAACATTAGATGATCTGCAGGAAATTGATCCCTATATGTGATGTTCAAGTCGGCAGTGTGGTATAACTATATGGTCTGTATTGTAAATGTGGGCACACGTTTTACATCTTTTCTGTAGGCAGGGAGATGTGCCATTTTCTGTCAGTTCATTTAGGGAGCTTCGGACAATTAGTTGCTGAAGGTTTGGTGGTTGTCTGTATGCCAGGAGGGGAGCTTCAGGAAATACATTTTTCAGTGTTTGGTTGTTGTTTAGCATTGGCTGAAGTTCTTTTAGAATTTTTCGAACTGTTTCAAGATATGGGTTGTAGGTGACAACAAGGGGGATGCTGTTCTTGTTGTCTTTGTTTTTATATTCCAGAAAGTTGTCTCTGGGTATGGCAGTAGCTCTTCTTGTTTGAGTGTCTGTTGTTTTGGGGGTATAACCTTGTCTGATTAAATCTTGTCTGAGCTCCTGCAGTTGTTGATCCCGGTCTGTCGGGTCTGAGCAAATATGATTGTACTGTATTGCTTGGCTAAAAATAATGGAACGCCTTATATGCTTGGGGTGGAAGCTGTCACTTCTTTTAGAGAAATGGTGGTGTAGTACTGTTGATTTAAATCAAGATGTAGGCCTTCAAGCTTTTAATTCTCCCCATGACTGCATGGGTTTCCCTGGTTTCATAGGCAGTCCCCTTTGTGGCTTCATGACAACCCTCCAGTCTCAGAATACATACCACAGAGCTACTAGAAAGATATCTTAATCTGCAAAAGAAACAAGAGATGGATAAACAAAGGGAATGATACAACATAAAATAATAAAAAAAAACAAAAAAACTGTGTTCACTTCTGGTCATATTAGTGCCAGGTCTTTAATTTATTGCAGCCTTTTTATACAATTATTCCTGGGTTTTGCACACTCTTATGGGGTTTTTGAGCTTAAGGAATCAATCTATGATGTTGCTTTATTTCAGCATTTTTGTATTTTTATTGTTATCATTTTATTGCCATTTTGTTTTCTTACAGGCACAGTCATTTGTTTACGTGTTGCCCAAGTTATGACCCGGATGTTCACAGCCCTTGAGGTCATAAAGACAGCAGGATAAACGGTTGCTAATTAGGACATGTTTCTATCCGAGATTACGGATAACACAGTTTGTGATTCAAAAAAACAATGTTACTTTTGTTTGTATTTTGTTAAGGACCTCTTTGATCTCCTTTTTTACTCTGTTTCTCTGCTTCTTGTCTGAAGGTTTTGGTGGTCGATCTACTGAATTCTTGATTATGACTTTCAATTGCATATCAATTGCATATCTTCTCCCGATTCATCCTGTGCTTTTTTTTCCACCTTAGCACAAAAACTTGCAAGTACTGTGACAAGCAGTCCCTGTTCTCATCTTCCTTCTCTCTTTCTCTGACAATGAGCCATTGCCCCATCTCATCTCCTTACTCTAAGTTCAGAGACATTTGATTAAGGGGGACTTTACATAGTTGGAACTTGCCTGGTCATCCCTTCCATGTGGAGTTAACATATTTTTGTACAAAACATGCTGTTGAATTTTTATTTTAACTCTAAATTGCTTTGGTGTGAGTAAATACTGTGCGAGTAGACAGGTTGTCCATCCAGGGTAGTTTCTTTTTTGTCTTCATTGCTGTTGAAAAGGTCAGTGAACCTTAGTAACCTGGACCTGGAAAAATAGGTATAGAAAATAAATGGATAAATGGCCATCATTTAAGGATCTTTGTTGAACGATAACTTAGCTAAATCTATTCATAAGCAGATGACCCAATTATAGAGATGTGCTTTGGAGTTTTATCTTGGCTGTTATTGTTATAACATGTTGTTAAAAAAAGATTCATATCTATTTTAGGTATGCCGCAGCTGATGTGGTAGTTATATCTGATGCAACATTAGAGACTTGGCTTCTTTATATGTGATTTGGCTGTGGGTGATTAGCACCCACTTCAGGGTGAGCCAGAAGAACCCAGAAATACCTTATGGCAGAAATTTCACAAGCTATCACATTGATTAATTTGCAAAATGAAACAAGAAAGACTTAGATAAACTTGTTGATCTATTAAACTGAATTACATTTTTATTGCAGTATGAAATTAAAAAATTGCTTTACCAGTATGCTACAAACAGGGGAATAACTTGCATTAATATTTAAATGTAAAACGCACCCTATCATAAAATGTGCAACTCTGTGTACTCAAAAGGAAATGTGATATTACATGTGTGCATTGCTGTTTTAAAGATAATGTCTTTGTGTATGGACTGTGTATAATAAGTAAGAATAAGAATAGTACCCAGAGTGATGTGCAGTTCAGCCTGATTGGTGTGTCAATGCTGGCTTCACCCCTCCAGTACTCTGTATTAACAGTCTATGTATGCTTGATTTAATGAGAAACAAGCTGCACTTTCATTGGTTCAAGCCAGAAGAGTGAATACCTTTTAATGCATCCATTTGAGTAGCAGACCATTAAGTGGCTTTTGATGAATAAGAGATATACAGTACCTCTGTGAGCATTTCATACTAATACATTTGATATCTGTTAAAACAATACTTTTAGTATTAAAACTACACTGATCAGCCACAACATTAAAACTACATGGCTAATATTGTGTAGGTCTCCCTTGTGCAGTCAACACAACTCTGACCTGTCGGGGCGTGGACTCCACAAGACCTCTGAAGGTGTCCTGTGGTATCTGGCACAAAGACATTAGCAGCAAATATTTTAAGTTTTGCAAGTTGTGAGATGTGATGCCATTCATCAGACTTGTTTTTTCAGCACATCCCTCAGATGCTCAATTGGATGTAGATCAGGGGAATTTAGGGACTGACTCAACACCTTGAACCCTTTGTCATGTTCCTCAAAACACTTCAGAACAAATTTTACAGTGTGGCTGGATGCATTGTTCTTCTGAACGAGGCCATTACCATCAGGGAATATCATTGCCATGAAGGGGTGTACATGGTCTGTAGCAATCTTTAGGTAGGTGGTATGTGTCAAAGTAATATCCATATAAATACCAAAACCCAAGTTTTCCCAGCAGAACATTGACCAGAGCATCCCACTGCCTCCACCAGCTTCCTTTCTTCCAATAGTGCATCCAGATGCTATCTTTTCCCCAGGAAAATGGCACATATGCACCCTGCTATCCACATGATCTAAATGAAAATGTGATTCATGGGACCTGGCCACCTTCTGACACTCACATGCCCATTGTAGATACTTTCAACAATGGAAGGGGTCATCATGGGGACTCTAACTAAGCTGCAATGCACTGTATCTTCTGACATCTTTCTCTCATGGCAAGCATTAAGTTTTTCAGCAATTTGTGCTGCAGCAGCTCTTCTTTATGATTGAACCAGATGGGCTAGCATTCACTTCACACACATATCAGTGAGCCTTGAGCCAAGACTCTGTCACCTGTACACCGGTTGTCCTTTCTAGAGCCACATTTGGTAGGTACTAACCACTGCATATTGGGAAAACCCCACATGACCTGCCATTTTGGAGATGCTCTGACCCAATCATCTAGCTATCACAATTTGGCCCTTGTCAAAGTCACTCAGATCCTTACGCTTGCCCATCTTTCCTGCTTCCAACACATCAACTTCAAGAGATGACTGTTTGCGTACTGCCTACTATATCAGACCCCTTAACAGGCACCATTGGAATAAGATGATCATTTTTCACTGGTTTTAATATTCTAGCTGATCAGTGTATATGCAAACGTATTATACATGTTTAACATGAATGTTTACATGTATATATATTTTGGCTTTCCGATTCTTTCCATTTTTTCACCTACACTGTAGCTCCGATTCTGATTTGACAGCTTTTTGTCTTTTTTCATTCCACATTTGACTTCACAATGCATTGTCATGTTTCCAGTGCAAGGAATTTACTCATTTATTTTAAGTTAATTTCATATTACTCCGTTAGTGGCTGGATAATTTTATAATGATACATTTACAGATTTATTTCTATACCATACCTGCCACAGATAAATGTTTCAGTGCTGTACATACAAAAAAAACATACATCAAATTTGTCAAAGAAAACCTTATCATCACTAAGAAAAGATGCAATGTATGTTACAGTTAAATACCAAAAATATATGGGGCAACATCAAATATAAAATATAATGTAAGGAAAAACACAATAATTTAAACACAATTTATGTTTTATTTCTTGTTGAGCTATATTTTATCAGTTAATAGCCTAAATGTTCACAATAGAAAAGATTAGAAAACATGGCTTATATCAGATTGTTGTTATTCTGTGCTGCAGGATTCTATCACTTGTGAAATGGCTGAAATGGAATTTATAGTGCAGAGTGTGAGCAGCATCGTTAAAGATGTGATCGAGGTTCTCAGGACAAGGTTTACAGATAGCTCTTCCACAGACATTTGATTCAACCTAATGATCCTAATTGATGTTTTAAGCAAGTACTGCAGTTCACATTTTTTCTTGTGTACGTATACGTATTTCCAAAAACACAAATCATCTACAATACTAAGAATCCTCTGTGAAATAATTAAATCAGACATCTATAAAATTAACTTTGAAGTCGTTCAGTTTGGGTTAGAAAATAGTTCCTGTTGAGTATGCATATGGTACTGTGCAAAATCTTTAGTCCACCCAAAATATATTTTTAAAGCTAGGTATTTTGGTGGCAAATTTTAATTTGCTCATGACAACACTACATTACATTAGAATTAGTACAAATAAATGCTGATACAATAAACAGTAACAAGAATGTCTCATATTTTCCAGAAAAGTATTGAAATTTTGAGTTTAGTTCCCAGACCTTTCCTCAGCTGTTTCATTAATTTGTTAATTTCTCCAGCCGCACACCAGATTTAAATGAGTAAGTTAGTGATTGGCTGAATCAGGTGTGCTAGTGCTAATGGGGCAGTTTAAGAAATCAGTGGGGGCTCTGAATGACAATCACACGGACTGAGGCGTCTTAAAAGATGTGAAATTCATGCTCTCTTAAAGAAATTTCAAGAAATAAGTTGAAGACAGCAAACACAATTTAAGACTCAAACGTGCAGGGAAAGTCATTGAAGGGCTTACTTGGCATCAGGCTCTAAAGTACACACTTTACCTATCTAAAGAAATGTTAAAAGAAATCGTCTTGTAAAGTGTTGTTACAACTAAAAAGCCATCCTTGTGAAAAGGCAGCCAGAAAAAGAGGTTGCAGCATGTGAAAGAACATAAACCATGGCACAAAAGCCAGTAGAAGAAAGTCTCAAGGAGCAAAAACTCCAAATTACAGTGTTTTGTTCACAAAGATGCTAGTATGTCAGAAGACAGTTTGGCAAGAATTAGACTGATTTATGTGTACACCTTTTTGTGAAGCACAGTGGAAACTCTTTTATGGATCATCAGGGTACATTTCTGTTAATAATGTATGGGATCTGGCCAAAGTTGATGGAATGATGTCTGCTCAGAAATATAAACAGAGTTTGAGTCTTCATGCTGTACCTTCAGAAAAATTGCTTATTTATAAAACCATAATTTTTCAGCATCATAATGATCCCAGACTAGGACTGTCTTGTGTTCCGACACTGAAAAGGTGTCCATAAAAAACCCAAATGTTCAGAAAGGTATGGTAACGGCATTTCATTAATTTCTTTACTGGAAGTAAATGGAACTTTTGAAGCACCTTGCAAGCAGTTGTTTATTAGCTTGATCACAATGGGCTCTGTCCTGTACGATAAAATATATGCATTACATCCATCCTGATTTACCAAGGGGGGCAAGCTCTTTGAACATATACAGTATATTAATATAATCACTCTGCAGACTTGAAGAGGTAATGCTCCTGTACTGATTTGTGGCATGTGACAAGGCAGAAAGATGTGAGATTGTACAGCCGAGCAGGGAGGCACGTGATTGTGCTTTGGAACTGGGAGGCTGCTATGAGATTCCGGCAGTGAGAAGTTATCATTTATTTAAGTTCTCAAAGCTTGTATTGGAACCAAAGTCAAAAAATTAGTACCATTCCAACACTTCCCCAAACACCCTGTATAAACAGTTAGTGGAAGTTTTGGAGTCATGGAGTGATAATCTGAAGACAACAGTATTGGATCACAACCTCATCATCGCTAGGTGTATGCGTATATAATGCAAACACTATCTAGTGCAAGCGCCAATGTCTATTTGTTCACCTGTCTGTCTGCATGAAATAGTGGACAGATTTTTGTTGAAATTTGGCATCCTTATTCTTCAAGGAAATTTAGTGGAACAGTCCAGTTTTCTTTGAGATATTGTTGGTAGTGTGCTGTATGAATTTAACAAATTTCAAAAATGTCCCATTTAAAAGCAAATTTGTGAGCTTGTGTGTGATAAAACATTCGGAGCAGCTTCAATTCAGTTCAATCATGCACCTGAGCCCTGGATTGCTTGAGTTCAGTAATTATGCCCAGTCCACTCCAGACATCTTCTAAAATTTTTATTTTTATACTGTATTGAGGATTTGTTCTGTTCTGTGTATTGTATTGTATTGACCCCCTTCTTTTTGACACCTACTGCACGCCCAGCCTACCTGGAAAGGCGTCTCTCTTTGAACTGCCTTTCCCAAGGTTTCTTCCATTTATTCCCTACAAGGATTTTTTTTTTGGGAGTTTTTTCTTGTCTTCTTAGAGAGTCAAGGCTGGGGGGCTGTCAAGAGGCAGGGGCTGTTAAAACCCACTGTGGCACTTCTTGTGTGATTTTGGGCTATACAAAAATAAATTGTATTGTATTGTATTGTATCTTTCATTTTATTCTGAGTGAGTTCGTTTTCTATTTTATCTTTGTAAGCTTTCTTTCCTTCACTCTGCTTTTCCTTAAGCACTATTTGTGCGTCCTTCAGAGCCTCTTTGTCACAGGATTTGAATGCCCTTTTTTCTCATTCAGGAGACTCTTAGCTCCTTAGTAATACAGGGGTTGTTACATGGAAAGCAACATACCACTGTGTCGACACATACGTTAATATAGTCAGTGATGCAGTGACTTCAGTCCCTCAGTATCATTCCTATGTGACTCACACATTATTTCCCAGTCTGTTATTTGTAAGCAGTTATTCAGAGTTTTTTCAGCCTCAGGGCTCCACTTCCATACTATTCTGGTGGTAACAGGTTGATGTCTAATGATAGACTTGTAAATGGGAGTAAGATCATTCAGGTTATGGTCAGATCTGCCCAACAATGCCAGAAGTTTACACTTAACAGCATCTTTAACATTTCAATAGAACAGGTCCAGCTTGTTGTTTTCTCAAGTGAATATGATACAAACTGATGGAAGTTTGTCATTATTCCTTACATAGTCACATGGTTGAAGTCACCATGTATTGTAACTGCAGGGTCAGGATTGGTCATCATTAAAGTGAATCATTTCTGTTGCTGAGTCCTCATGTGCAGAGGGAGCAATGTAAACATTACCTTATCTCCCTGGGAAAATAAGGTGGATGAATTCTGACATCCAGAATTTCAATGTCTGAATTACAAACTATAAGTATAACTGCAGTATGCTCCCATTTACACCATTCCTCATTCACACCAGTCCCCTTCCTACCTTTTTCCCCACACTGCATTGGGTTTTTGTCTGCTCGATTAAGATGAAATCTGTACAGCATTAAAACAGTGTCAGGTATATCGGGTTTAAGACAGCTCTCTATAAAACACAAAAGGCTGCTGTACTTGTATGTGCCATGTCCCACTATAAGAGCAGACAGTTCATCCATCTTATTTGACAGCGATTGAACATAGCAAATTACACTGGATGGCAGACCAGTTCTAAATTCCTTTCTCTTTGCTTTTACTCTGATGCCAGTACATCTCCCTCTCCGGCGTTTCACAAACAATTCCTACAGCACAGTGAATCTGAGCTGCATCAGTACTCATGATTGCAGTGCAATTAACTGATCATGGGAGTATTTAATACATGCCGCTTTTTGAATATGATTCACTGTTACAAAAATATATAATAAACAAAAATGTGGTAACTAACTGGTGGACGTAATAAAAAAATTAAAATGCTTCAACTTTAAATCAGTTAACTAAATCTGTGAATGCTTCTAAATGTTATGCAATATGTACATTTTTGAACTTGTTAAAGCTTTGTTTGGATAGGAAAATAGCATAAATCTGCCAAAGTCAAAAGAAATGTTATTGTAAATATTTCAATAAGGTTCGAATGTCCACTTAAAGAGGTTTACCGGAGTGTACCAAAGTGAATTGCATTCTTAAAGAGTTTACACAAGTACCCACATGTTTTAACAACACAAGGGTTTCATTGTATTAATGCTTACAGGTGTTTATTCTAATGTTATATAGTGCTTTAATGAACAAATAATCCCCTATTGCCAAAATTATATATATGCCTCCACACTGGGAGGATCAGGAGAGCCAGGGTATCCAGAGTGTTACCTCCTCCAGAGAGCTAGATGGCAGCCCCCCTGGATTGTAGCGGTGCCTAGGACTCCCGCAGGGCTTCCTGGGAGTTGGAGTTTGGTGCAGCCATGTTGGGATCCATGGGTGCTGCTAGGGGCTGCTGTAGCTGCTGTTGAGCCCTACAGAGCAGCTCTTCCGCCGCACCTGGGGTATAAAACCATTTCTAACGCTTAGAGTGTTCCCAGGTACACAATGGCCTCAATAATTGTGAAATTATTGTGAAGTTTGGAACTACCAGGCCAAACTGAGTAAAAAAGCAAGAAGGGCCTTGGTCAGCGAGGTGACCAGGAACCCAGTGGTCATTCTAACAGAGCTTCAGAAGTCCTCTGGAGACATGGGAGAACCTCTCAGCAGTACTCTGTCAACATGTAGCCAGCTATGGCAGCTAACCGTATAGCTGAACAGTAGGACCCACTTCTTATAATTCCCAGTGTTCTAAGTACATATTTCAGCCATGCAACATCAAGGTTAAAATGGAAGTGACTGCTCAGCAGCAATGGTGCTTGTTTAACAATTGTCAGGTACAATTGTCAGGTAGATTTACAGTATATGATGTCATTATGCCTTTTCCAACTTTATTAGGTACTATTACATTATGAAAAACTGAAGGATTTTTAAATTATTGGTTCTTTGTGATGTAAAGTACAGTAATTAGTGTCATTTCATTGATAAGAAGATGTTTCTCTTTAAAATAAGTAATAAAGCTTAATCATTTTTACATATTTACCTTTAATGTAATGTAGGTCTGACTTGCATAAAATTGAAAAATATATCTGCAGGAGTGCAATTCTTTTATAACATATATGTTTGGTGTGCTACAGTAATATGTAGCATTTAAGTTGATAAATATTTGTATGTCTTTATTTTTAATGTTAAACAGTAAGAAAGCTGAAGAAACTGGTTTCCTACCCCCAGAGTGTTATTGATGCAGGAAAGCACCATCAGGGCCAGCTTTATGGTTTAATTATTTCCTGTCTTTCCTGGTTGTTTGGTACCACAGAATATACTAGAGTGGGGGTTGGATGGGTTTAAGCCTTCATGAGCTGTTTCATCTGTGAATGTTACACCTCCAAACTGTAAAGCAGCTTAATTGGGAAGGGTGCCGTGTCTGCACTATTTCATTGTTAAATGGCCTCAGGAAGTGTTAAGGGGTATGTCTGTCAGGAGTTGCAGAAGGACAATAAAGAAGAACTGCAAATGCATTCTCTATCTCTTACCATTTTGCCATCAAGAGAAGACCATATTTTCCCTGGCCCTTCCTTCCCTTCCTCGATGAAAAGAAGACAACTCAGCAGCCATACTGAGACAAGCCTGCAGCCTGTTTCAATACTCCTTTCCAATGCCATGTGGTAGCAAAAATCATGCTAGACTGCAGATAAGTTGAGAGTCACCTATGGACACAAGATACACTGCTACTTAGACTGTAATGGTATTTTTTGTCACTCTCATTTACTTCATTATCTTGGGTATATTATCCATAATATATAATTGATTAAATGTGGAGCTCTTTCTCCCGCTTGTTTCTTTCACTGTATCTAATTGCCTGAGCTTTAGATAAACTGAACTGAAGTAGTGTACCTAACCACAGAGTGGCAAGTGTATGGTATTTGAGGCATTATAGTAAAGAATGTAAAGGGGAAAGTAGGTTCACCATAGCACCCTCTTCGATAAAACAGTCCTAACAGAAATCTCCAAGTGCATGTTCTCACAATTTTTGTTTTCCCTTGCACACCCACACAGTTCTTTTCAATGATATTAAAGTAACCATTACAGTCTGTGCAGATGGCAAAACCTAGGCATTAAGAACACAAGTTTGTTCTTTATGTCAACTTTAGAAAACTTGGAAAACTAAAGCTTATTTACAGAGGCTGCTATGTCAACCAAAAATGGTGGCAAACATCCAGGACAAAATTCATTTGATGTGAGTATGCAAGTAAGTGGGGTTTTTTTTTGTAAATATGTGATGGCAATGACGTACCCAGTATCTCTTGTTACTTGGAGATATGTCCTAAGTCCTGGTTGTCATAAAGTACTCTGTCAAAAGAAAAAGGAATGTGGATCACTTCACACATATTTTGCACCCAAAATGTGAACTTTAAAAGTCAAGACGAAGAAATGGCAGGTATATACAGTACTTTACTAATGAGAAATTAAATAGGAACAAGGCTGGGACGGTTTCTGTTTGACAGCTCCAGATTTTTGGATTTGTTTCCTAGACCAGTGGTTCTTAAACTTTTTTTTTCTCATGACCCAGTTTTGCCTGTTCCATGTCTTTGCGAGCCGTAATTGCTGCTGAATGGCCGTTCATCATGCCGTTCCCCTGAACTTCATTCTTCACCCTTGAAGACTCGCCACCAACCACCATCTGGGGTGGGGCAGGGGCTGCTCTTGGAGAATCACTTCCAAACATCATCTGAGAGGGTTCTGCCTTGAAGAATGCCGATTGAAGGGGGTTACTGGGGGATTGTTACAGCCATGCAAGCAGTAACCCATTGCAAGGCTTTCCACAAACCATTTGCAACCCTTTCTTTTTCAGTTCAACTGTAATGCATCACTCAGCTTGATCCAATTTAAGGCAGCTTTCAACCAACCCATAATTAAGAAACACTGTACTAGACCCATCACATTCTGTGTGGTGCTTGCATATTCTCCCTGTGCTTGTGTAGGTTATTCTTTGGTCACTTCAGTTTTTCTCCCACATCACAAAGGTTTATCTTTTAGTGCTGCGAAGGTCCGAGCCTGTTCCAGCAGCATAAGGTGGAAAACATGAGCATCCCCTGGAGGAGAGTCAGTCCACTTCAGGGTACATTAAGGCATGCACCAACAGTCACTTGTACAGCCTAACGTGTCTGCATCATTTAACTATTTAAGATTTAGACCAGTGTCTAATGGATCATGCAGGCTTTAGCAGCTTCTGCTATACTTTAAAATGAGGAGGGGAATGGTAATATGATTGTGACAGATTTTGAGGAGGATAGGCCACAGTTAAGCATTTCAGAGTGACATTACTGAATAATACGTAGGCTTAATACTGAGGTTTCTGCTTGTGTTAAAGTACTCATTTACCACACAAAGTTTGTTATTCTTGCAGTACAGTAACATAAGCAAATGCAATGTGTCAAAGCATTCTTACAAGATTTTCTAAGCATTTTCTCTGCTGCTGTGCCACATTTGTAGCTATAAATAGCAAGCTGCAGAAGAAAAGTGCAGAGGAAGTTTTTTTCTCCTGGTGTATTATTTTTCACATTATGTTCATATTATGCCTTAAGTTCAAGTAAAATATTCAGTAAGTAAACATGGAAAAAAGTTCCCAACAATGAACAGATGTGCAGTGGAAAATTGGCTTTAGTGACGGGTGCTTTCCACCTAATGCGATGCTAAAATATGAGTCATTAAAGAAAGGCACATAACCTTTTTCAGCTATTTAAACAACAATACAGGGATAAAAGCAAGTATGAAAAAGAAAATACTTTTATTATTTATATTGTGGAAGAGTGCTAGTTTTGGAGTCATGTCTGTAGGAACTTGCACTAAGCACTTAGCTATGAAAAAGCGAGTCATTAGATGCTCAGTGGAGGTACATGTACAGTTCATAAAAATCCCATTGTGCTTTTCAGCAACAGCAAGCACTTTGCAAGATTTCTTCTGTGCTTACCACTGCATGAGCTAAATGAAAAAATATGGCTAGAAAAACAATAAAACAAATTCATATCATTGTGACAAACTGAGTACATTTTACATTGTGATGCATCCGACTCCTGTAAACAAGACCAGTGTATCATCAGCATTAAGAAGATCCCACAACTCACCTTTTAATGGCAAGTACCTGCACCTTTTTTCCTATTTTTAATAACTGTCAACATGATTTTAATCAGGAACAAATTAATACAGACTGAGCAATCTATGAAAAGAGTAAATGATAGAAAGTAAGATTCAACAAATAAAATACAAAAAACTAATAGTCTGCCTAGTTGTGATTTTTTTATATATTACCCCATGTGGTTTGTACCCCATATGGCCTAGAAAAAATTTTAATCTTATGTTTTCATGAAGAATGGAGATAACAAATTTGCTGAAAGAATTGGCATCTATGGCAACCAGTGCTGAACAATAGCAAACAATATCAATACGTCATGAAAAAATCTCACATTATTCGTGACCCATAATCCACATGTCAAGTCATCCAGTTGTATGCTCACAATATGCAGATTTTGCTAAAATATTGTTAAATATTGAAAATCAAAGCAGTGCACATAGAGTAAATACATTAACACAGGAACAAGCTGTTGAACTGAAGACAGATTTCTTAACCAATTAATGATGGGGAGAGGGGGGTCTTTTTTGCCATGTTAGCATAACATGTGAAATTGTAGCTGCATAACACTTGCACCTCCATTTCATTCCAAATATGCTGCTAACGTATTTGCTATTAAATATGCAGTTTATATGCTACTATATATTTTGGAAATGTGTGTAAATATTTCATTATATCTTGACTTTATAGGTATGTAGTCTGCTTGTAATGCAGATAATTTTGTGACCATAGACTGCGTTAAGATAAAAAAGCTACATGGAAGATGACCAACTTGGCTGATTATTTTATTTTGTGTGAATAGATTTATGGTGTATTTTTCAGATTTACAGTAGTCAGTCCATCTAATATTCTGTGTTTTTTAGTTCCCAACATTCATGTGTAGCCATCCACATGATTGCAATGTGAAGTGAACTGCAGAAACCTTATGTGTCCCATATAGTAGCTACATAAAATCACACTTGGCATTGTTTTAATAATATCTCTTTAATTCCAGGAATTTTTGCTTTATAATGCAAAACTAAATTAGCATGACATTTCACCCTTCGTCTTATTTTTTAGTTTAAACACCTAACAATGCTTATGGATTGGTTGTCCATAGAGCATTTTTTAAATGTCATGCTTTATAATAGAACTTTTAGATGCAAGCTCCAATTTTAAATAGAAATGTCTATTCTAGACAGTTTTTTGTTTGTTTAATGTTCAGTTAAGTGTTTGCCAGCTGAGGAGGCTCCAGAATCCCAACTGCCATCTGAAGCCTGCTTGACCTTCTCCTACAGTGACATCACATCTACGGTCGAAAGCCCCCCACCACTCTCTGGATTGTGTGTCACTGCTGATCAAATGTGGAGAGAGCTGGGAAACTCTGCATTAAACAAGGCTTCAGGTTCAGGTGGAATCAACCCCAGGGTGCTGAAAATCTGTGCCAGCCAGCGCTGTGGGGTTCTTCAAGACCTGTTCTCCCTTTCCCTGAATTTTCAGAAAGTTCTTTAGCTGTGGAAAACATTCTATCTGGTTCCAGTGCCAAAGAAAGGACATTCCAGTGATCTCAAGGACTTCAGAGCAGTTGCTCATACTTCATACATCATGAAGACCTTTGTGAGACTGGTCCTGAAACAGCTATGATCCCTGATTTCTGAACATCTAGATCTTCTGCAGAGACACGATATAATCACAACAAAAACATAAATATGAAATAAACATGAAATAAACAAACCAAAATTAAAATTGCTCCAACTTTTAAGACATCTTCCAAATGCACCTAAATGTTATACCATACTGTATATTAATTTTCTGAAATTTTCATTCTAGTTGTGGAGGTATATATATTGTGTTTTATGGAATTTAATGGGTGTTACTGCATGATTTTGTTTAGAACTGTTTTTAGATTAATAAACACACTGTACATACATGGATATGGCCAAATGTAATTTACAGACTGGGCTAACGTTGTGAAAATAGCATGAGTTGTTCATTGAGTTCATTAAAAATAGTAATGCTCAAATATCTGTGAACTTCAATCAACAAATTTGATTAAGCACACAAATCTATAATAATAAAAGGCAAAGCCCTCACTCACTCACTGACTGACTGACTGACTGACTGACTGACTGACTCATCACTAATTCTCCAACTTCCCATGTAGGTAGGAAGCTGAAATTTGGCAGGCTCATTCCTTACAGCTTACTTACAAAAGTTAAGCAGGTTTCATTTCGAAATTCTACACGTAACGGTCGATAACGGTCGACAACGTCCGCCATGTTGAACTTTCTTATTTATGGCTCCATCTTCACGAAATTTGGTAGGCGGCTTCCCTGCGCTAACCGAAACCGATGTATGTACTTATTTCGATGGTATGACGCCACTGTCGGCCGCCATATTGAACTTTCCAACGTCACCAATTTTCAAACTTCCCGTGTAGGTAGAAGGCTGACCCCATCTTCACGAAATTTGGTAGGTGACTTCCCTGCGCTAACCAAAACCGATGTACGTAATTATTTCGATGGTATGACGCCACTGTCGGCCACCATATTGAATTTTCCAAATGTTACTAATTCTCCAACTTCCCGTGTAGGTAGAAGGCTGAAATTTGGTAGGCCCACTCCTTACAGCTTACTTACAAAAGTTAAGCAGGTTTCATGTCGAATTTCTACGCGTAACGGTCATAACGATCAACAACGTCCGCCATATTGAACTTTCTTATTCATGGCCCCATCTTCACGAAATTTGGTAGGCAGCTTCCCTGCGCTAACCGAAACCAATGTGCATACTTATTTCGGTGGTATGACGCCACTGTCAGCCGCCATATTGAACTTTCCAACGTCACTAATTCTCAAACTTCCCGTGTAGGTAGAAGGCTGAAATTTGGCAGGCCCATTCCTTACAGCTTACTTACAAAAGTTAAGCAGGTTTCATTTCGAAATTCTACGCATAACGGTCATAACGGTCAACAACGTCCGCCATGTTGAACTTTCTTATTTACGGCCCCATCTTCACGAAATTTGGTAGGTGACTTCCCTGAGCTAACCAAAACCAATGTACGTACTTATTTCGGTGGTATGACGCCACTGTCAGCCGCCATATTGAATTTTCCAACATCACTAATTCTCCAACTTCCCGTATAGGTAGAAGGCTGAAATTTGGCAGGCTCATTCCTTACAGCTTACTTACAAAAGTTAAGCAGGTTTCATTCCGAAATTCTACGTGTAACAATCAACAACGTCCGCCATGTTGAACTTTCTTATTTATGGCCTCATCTTCTCGAAATTTGGTAGGCGGCTTCCCTGCACTAACCGAAACCAATGTACGTACTTATTTCGGTGGTATGATGCCACTGTCGGCCACCATATTGAACTTTTCAACAGTCTTTGTTACTTATGGGCCCATCTTCAAGAAATTTGGTACACGGGTTCCCAACGCTAACTGAATCCTATTTACGTACATATATACGTCCATAGCCTGCAGCTTGGTCACCATGTGAGGCGGCGTTGGGTCTCCCATCCCATCACCTCCCACGTTGTTGGCTGCCTGCCTATATAAGGCCGTCCGTCGCTCCAGTCTCTACATTCCCTTCCTTGCTTCGCCACGGGATTCACGTCTCCCTGCTGATAACTACAGCCTTTTTGTTTAATCCACGGCTTCTCCGCTGTTTTATTGTTTGTTTATTACAATTATAGTTATTGTATAGGTATTTTACACTTACTTTACATTACTCAGGTACCCATTTCCTTCATCATTCCAACCCCCATTACCATGTCTATCGAGGTAATCACCATCGATCAAAGAACTGTCACTTACCGAGTGGTTTCCATGCCCGGAGATGGCACCTACCTTTTCCATTCTCTGTGTTACATATTGCACGGCCATATCAGGCTCACTCTTGATATCTGGAAGAACATTGTGTCTTATGTATTGAATGACTGGGACAGGTTCAAGGTGTGGACTGATGACGGTACAGGAGATAATTATACTACACAGGAGCACTAGAAGAGTGAAATGCTTAAGCCCTTCACCTATGGTTCTGCATGTGAGTTGATGGCTGCCGCTGAATTGTTCGGTTGGTGCTTTCAAGTGTACCGAAATGGCCAAATATTTTACACCTTTCGACAACCGCCAATGCATCTTAAACATCTTACATTCATAGGTGACAATTTCAGTAATGGACACTTTGATGTTTATGAATGTTTAAACTCTCAAAAGCTGGATGTGAAGTTATCGATGAAACCGGTTATAAGCTTACAACGCTTGACAGATGCCGAATGTCACTTCAACACAAGTCCTGTAAATACTGTCGTAATTGAAACAAACCATGAAACTGAAATCGATTATGACAGCAGCAATCCATGCTGTGAGATTTGAAACAAGATTACTGTTCACATGGCCAACTGTAAGTTGCATGCTCAAGAGTAAGCTCAGTGCACAGCTTGGTCATGTTACAACCGGAGGGCCGAACTGACAACGTGGTATACAAAGAGATCCTTAACAAATAATTATTGCCATATTTTCCCTCAGTTTAAAAAGGTTAAATTTTCTTCTTAATAAAAATTTTAATGCAGTACTTCGCCGCTGCGAAGCGCGGGTATTTTGCTAGTCTATAATATAATATAATATAATCTCTATATATATTAGATCCAATGTCTGTTTGTCTGTCCGCTTTTCACGACAGAACTACTTAATGGATTTAGTTTTTTTTTCTAGAATTTGCTTGAACATTCCAGTTGATTTTGTGACTTTTCTCATAGCGCTAAGTATTATAGTTCGGTTGCAGCACCAATTTATTTGCGCAAATCCAAGAGACAGGCTGTGGGCTGAGGGGAACCTCAGGAACCTCAGGAGTAGGTAGCTGGACGGGGCCACCCTCACTCACACGCCAGCCTCCGTTCAAGTCGCTCTACCTCTCATGATGTGTTTGAGTGTACCTTGCTTCCGCTTAGCTAGCGATACCTTTTTGTTCAGCAGACATTATCATCTACAGATTGCTAAAGAGTACCGTTTGACCTTTTTGAGAGAGAGATCACAGCTACGTGTGTTTTAGAGGGTACCTGCACATTGACAGAGATATCACGGCCATGTGCTCTTCTCCCCATGCGGGGGACGCTCTTTCGTCAGAACTGAACACAATCAGATACAGTGGCAACGTTTCATGTTGGAGCATACCTACCTTCCACTTGGCCAGAGATACCTTACTTTTTACATTTTTGGCAAAGAGATCACAATTACATTATCGCTCCTGATAGCAAAATCGTAACAATTGTATATTAAGATGCCCTCGGATATAAAAGCTATCAATATAAATTCTTCACA
This sequence comes from Polypterus bichir lapradei, assembly GCA_026402145.1. Taxonomy (NCBI): domain Eukaryota; kingdom Metazoa; phylum Chordata; class Cladistia; order Polypteriformes; family Polypteridae; genus Polypterus; species Polypterus bichir. The sequence goes on from JANRMT010028174.1 coordinate 130,563,535, forward strand.
ATACAAATTATTAATTTAAAAAAAAAATGTGATTGATCTTTAAAGCTTGTCCTGTTTCATTACTAAGCGGGCGGAGCTGCGGGAGGCAGCTAGTATAATATAAAATGCTAAGGTCAATGTGTTTGTACGTTCTCTCAGTACAGTCTGATTGGTCAGTTGGGCTTAGATATGATTGGTTAGTCTGACTTTGGTGATGCTATCGAAAGAGGACGTGCTAGTATGAGATATATGAGGAAGAGCAAAATGTAGGAAACATACTGAGAATTTTCTTCACACTTTAAATTAAAAGACTGGAAGGGGCAGAGGGACTGCCAGTCAAAAGAGGTTCAGACACATGAGAATACAGAGGAAGGGTTCTGAAGGTACACATAGGGCAAAAGATGTCAGATATTTTTACATTTATTCTGTTACCTGATGTGACTAGTACTATATAAATTGTGTTCTTTATGTTAAGCTGCATTGTGTAGTTATTATTTTGAAGTTCTTGTTAGTTGCAGCCTTAAGCTCTCTAAAGAGTTTATGAATTTCAGTCATTCCATGCACACCTTAGAGCACAGTACAGCTTGTCTCTTATGATGTTTTCTTCTACTTACAGATCAAAAAGAAGCAGCAAGATGTCGTGGGGTTCTTAGAAGCCAATGGGATTGATCACGAGCAGTTAGATATTGCCTGTAATGAAGACAACAGAATGTGGATGAGAGAAAATGTTCCTGGGGAGAAGAAGCCAACAAATGGGATCCCGTTGCCTCCTCAGATCTTTAATGATCAGAGTTATTGTGGGGTGAGAATCTTCAGGCTCACATGATATGCAAAGTACTGCTGCTCTTCTGTACTGTAGATAATAGTCCATGATTTCAGGACTCCACAGAAGTCCTGGTAGTGTTGCTAAGCACTAAATCCATGCTTTTGAAATTTAATTTCATTGTTCAAATGTTCCAAAAGAAAACCCATGCAAATTTCAAGCTTTCTGAATTTCTTGAAAGGGCTCAGGGATATGGTGTTACCAGAACAGTCCTAAGATGATGTACAGTATTCATCTGTCATGTATTAAACAGGAAATTCATGACCTTTAAACACCCCTACTAATTTGGACATCTTAAGGAATAAACTACCTACACTTTACACTTTTGCTGCGTTCACATGCTGTTGGACTATTTGGAGTTCTGAGTTGTGAAGTTTCACCTACCTACTTCAGTGCATTCATGTGGGCTTCTAGTCAATCGATTTGGAAATAAATGCGAGATCACTGTGTATTTGTTAATTTTCCTGACAAAAAAAGAAAATAAAGATAAATGGTATTTTTTGTGGAAATAAAGAGCAGAATAAAAGTGTGTATCTTTTCACTCCAAATGCATTTCAACCAAAAAATGGCATTTCTGGCTGGCTAGGTTATATGTTTTATTTTAAACAATTGACTAAGGTGAAAGATCAGCATTACAACACAACTCGGACAATTCGGGTAGCTTTGTCTTGTCCAAACTGTCCCAAGTTATAACTCTGAGTTTGTTGAGCGTTCACGTAGTATTTCCTACTCGACAACTCGGATTTACCATCTGTCCGAGAGCTGGTACCATATAAAGACAATTAACCAGCTTTGTCAACTGAACTGAGGTGACAACAGATTAAGCTCACCAAATCACTCAAATTCATTTAGTTTCAAAGCAGTTGTACCTTTTCTCAAAGCAAGTTTAGTGAACTAAAATCCCATTTTGGCTTATAGCAAAGGATACCATATGATTAATAATGATGATTAATAAGGACGAAAGAAATTTACCATAGTAAGAAAGTTTTGAGGCAAATATAGAAGATATGAAAATAAAACACTGCATTATAAAAATATTAAATACGTTCTGTTATTTTTCAGGACTATGAGACATTCTTTGATGCTAAGGAACAAAACCAGGTTTTTGCATTTCTAGGCCTTGCTCCTCCTCCTGGATCAAAGGTTTGCAGCCTATGTTTTATTATCTGTGTGTGTTTTTTAATAAAAGTCAGAGAATTTGGCATTTTGGTATTTGATTCACTATAATAATCACCAGCCTAACTTTTTGCTGTAATGGAATCCCCAAACCTACTTCTTTATTAATGATTTTGTTTGTCTATGTGAAGTTGAAGTTTTCTTCCTAAATTGGCTATCAAAGACAAATCTTCGGTTGCCCAGACCTAAAAAAGATGCCTTCATTGAATTAAATTTTTTGTTATCAAAGGGTGTATATAATAATCTTGATTTCATTTGTGTAACAATATTTGTACTGTATTTAGTATAATTTGTGGTTAGTTTGTGCAGTGAGACAGATTTCACTTATTTTGCAAAATAAGACCATAATTTATGAACACATGAATAAAGAAATCTGGAAGGGCCTGTTTGATTCATGACAGTATTCTTTTCAAGACATAAAAGTCACTGGGAATTGATTCTATATCTCACCAATAGTCATTTCTACTGCACCATTTCTCTTCTGGTTCAGCTACACTCCTGAATCTCATCTTAAATGAACTCTACCTGATATGAGAGAACTTGTCAATTTTTTGTGGTCAGTGGGACTCACAGAATTGAACTTGAGTGTGTTCTGAGCTGTTCAGTGTAGAATGCACAGGATATCAGGAGTTCTGACTTAAATTTGAATAGTCATAATGCAGAAGAGTACATACGAAAGCAAATTAGATTTTCCTCATGAAGAATACTGATAATTATAAATTCACAGAGGTGGACAGAAGACTTCATTTAATATATGAAGATGATGATATATGGAAAGATCTAAGTTTTCACATTTATACCTGGGCTTACTGTCGTCTCTGGGGAGTTACGATGAAGTTCACACCCTACAGATGGCTGTCTGCTAATTAATTTAACATTATTTATTATTTACTTTTTGTATTGGTTGATGCTTTTGAACTTATCTAAAGTAATTACTTAATGAAATTTGTGTACTTTTATTTTAAGGAGTTATCCTACATATTACTTTTTGAGTCTTTAGAAAGTGATCGTTGACTTACTTTACTGATATATTTTATATTGCAATTGACCAATTCATTTGCCATACTATATTTTAACTTGACTAATTGTGGTTAAAAAGTTTTTTGATGATTAGTTATTATGTCTCTCAATTGTAGTTATTTTTTTAATGCAGGAAGCCCAACTTGCTGAAAAGGCTCATATTCTTCAGAATGGGAATGTCCCACTTGAAGAGCACAAATCTACAGTAATGTTTTAGTATTTTCACCCAGTATTGTCCTTTTCCAGAACTCTAACCATCTTACGCTTTGACCTCCACCCTGTTTTCTCCTTACAGAGCACAGTCTAACTGTTTTGCTTTCAATCTGAGCCTTTCTTTTTGTCAGATTTAACTCAACCCTTTGTTTGCATTCACATACAACTAGATTCTAATTTTATTCTAATTTTAGCATGGCCAGCCTCTTTTTTATGTATTCACCTGGATATTGTGAAGAATAACCTTTAACTCACTCCTCATGTAACACTTTTTCCATGGTTTTAAATCATTGATTATTATTTTCCCTGGATGTGATTTATGAATATGTAATTCTAGAAAATTATCAGAAGAAAAGAATGGGACCATATGGTATATCCATTGATTTTATATGTGACTATCATATGAGATACTGATGGAATGTTCTGGTTTAAAGTCACATGTGAGAGAGCAGTGATTGTCCATTCACTTGTAGATCCATGCATGCTGAAGTCCGCAAGCTTGTCGAAAGTGGAATGTCCAATGTGAGAAGTGCTAGTACGCAATGCTGCAAATACATTATAAGTCCATAAAGAGAAGCGCTAGTACAGAGTACTAATGCATACTGACCTGTATGTTTATTTTAAAACTAGACAAGATAAAGACAATCTCTAAAATTGGAATTATTTTTTTTAATAATGTCAACCTCAATAGGGCTACAGCGTCCAGATTGAAACCATTGCCTTAGACAGCAAAGGGTGCGAAACAATACATGCATTAAATGTGATTAAGGAAAAATAACACAGCATGCCTTTGAAAATTAATCATATGTATTAACGCGTTAACTGTGACAGCTCTAATATATATGTATACATTACCTAATTCCCTGTTTTAGGACAACACTAAAAACTGTAGTGTATACTCAAAATGAAACAGTAAAATAAAAATTAAATACATGGAAAAAGAGCAAAACAAATAATAACAACAAAAATACAGTCTGGGCAGAGGTTATGTTATAATCTGTAATGAAAGATGGTTTCTATGTTGACAGCTCAATCCACAATTCTGTCCAAGTGTACCTTCTCAAATCTACATAAACAACCACTGCAAGTTAATAAAGAATCACTTAGTGTTGAATTACTTTTTAAACTGTTATGATGAAAATAATCAAGGTCTTTTAAAATCAATCTGCTTCTGGTCATAGGTTTTGATTTAAATGAAAATGTGAACAATTATTTATCTCATCTGTTCTCTTTCATAGGTTTAAATTTCCTAGTTGTTGATGATCTAAGGAAGTTTTTCTACACATAAACATGCACTGCTTTTGCAGGTTCTGTGTTGCTGCTCACTGTTTGCTCTTTAGAGAACCACTGATAACAAAGCTATTTTTGCTCCGGATTCTTTATAACTGTGTAATGTGTTAAAAATAAAATATGAGTGTAAAGTTTTAATGTGCTGCCTGTGATTCATATCAGAAATCTAAAACAAAAAAGAAAGACAGAATTACTTTTTACTCCTTGAAAGAAGTTACACTCTTTATACATTATTCATTAGAATAATGTATAAAGAATTAGAAATTTTAGACATTACTCATTCTATGTCAGTAAATCGGTTTTGTGGGGCTAATTCATTCCACTTTTTAAAATTATGTAGATAAGTTTAATAATTTCTTGTAATAATAATTTAGTATTCCTCATTCAACAAAACAATCAAAATAACATTTAAAATATATTATCTTTTCTGTCCAGTTTCAGTTAAATAGTTTTTTTTAACACAGACATGCTGCATCCATCTAATTGTAAGGAACATCTACCAGGTAGTTCTCCCCATGTCTGCGCGGGTTTCTTCCTATAGTCCAAAGACATGCAGGTTAGGTGCATTGGCGATCCTAAATTGTCCCTAGTGTGTGCTTGGTGTGTGGGAGTGTGTGTGCCCTGCGGTGGGCTGGCGCCCTGCCTGGGGGTTGTTTCCTGCCTTGAGCCCTGTGTTGGCTGGGATTGGCTCCAGCAGACCCCCGTGACCCTGTAGTTAGGATATAGTGGGTTGGATACTGGATGGATGGATGGATCTACCAGGTAAAGTGATTTATTTTTCCCAACTAGTGGAGGGGATTTCTTCAGTAAAATGTGTCTGGCAGGCAAATCAGGTATTTCAGTGTTAGTTTCCATTTTGTAGAATGGGATGATGTTATATATTTGTAGAGCCAAAAGAGTTGCAGTTTTCTCTCCACTTCTTTAACTTTGTTCAGAAAGCTGGCTGCATGAAATATCTGCATGGGACAAATTCTTCATGACGTGCTTCTGGACCCTTTTTGAAAAGACAGCAGAACAGGCACTAAGATTTTTGGAATTTTCCAGGCCCATTTTTAGTGGTTTCCCTTGTTTTCGACACATGTAGTGCATGAGGCAAAGTGAAATTTGATCATGTACATATATACAACATTAGTATACAATTGTTTTTATTGCATGGACATCAACAGAAAAGATCACCTGTTGCTGCTTTTCACAAGTGAACTTAGTAATTGTAATTAAAACAAATGACAGACAATTGGAGACCATACAGTCCACCGTGTTCATTTAATTATCTAATGACTAATGTGTCCCAATATCATAGCTACATACCTTTGAACATTTCTGCTTTAGCTACATGACTTGATAGTTTGTTTCAGAATCTCACATTCTTTTGTATGTGAGGAACTGTTTTCTAGTTTCAGTCTTAAATGTACTTTCCCTTTGCCTATATATTTACCATTTTGCTTCTATCAAAATTAACACTCATCCCAACCCCAACAACAGATCTTCTTGAAATAAATGATAAATATACTGATATAACGAGGTCATTGTTTTTTCTTTTGTGAATTTCATTTGACATGTCCATGCACGTGTGATCTCTTTCCCTTTCACAAGCCAGCACGCATTGCATCACTTTCTCTTTCAACAAGGCCTTGTGAGCTTACTTCTTATAAGCTACACACATGGTTTTATGTGGTGTGATACGGAAACATCTTGGATGTAAGATGCAGCGCAATATTAAGTTTGGAAACCTGTGAAAAGTGTGGCTTAAATTGGAGACGATATAGTATATACCGTAGAGTCAGCTGTGTAGGGCAATGGGGAATTATGGTCAAGGAGACCTTCCTTTTTATTACAGTTGAAGCTATTCTGAGGCACTGATTCTGAGGATTTGTCATACCTCACCTCCTGATGTCAAATCGTTTTGTACAGGTTATTTCTCAAAGCTGTTGTAATCCTATGATGGGAAAAGTATGATAAAAAATAACAAATAACCTTGTCTGTCTTGTTGCTGCATCCATGGAGATGCTGAGTGTCAAAGAATGCATGTGTCAATCTGGTGCATATGTCGCACCAACTTCTAATCCCCAGTAAGCCAGATGAAGCAGACCAGAGTTTCAGTAGGATGACTTAATTAACCACCGAAGAAATTCAAAGGAGGATACATTGTAATTGCCTTGTAAAGCTGAATATTTATCTATTTGTGAGTGTGGTTAATCAATAAAGACACATGCAAGGTTAACAGATGATCAAACAAACAATGTGCACACTTGCGTTTCAGCGTGTCGAGCACAAAAACTAATACATGTGGTTGCTCATGCATAACCAGTGTGCGAGATAACACAACAGGCAGTATTCTCAGAATTTTGTACACAGGTCTGAAAATGAAAAGTATTTATCATAGTGATGTTAAAAAACTATTTAAAAAAACACAAGAATATGTTGTGTCTGGTGCACATCAGAAAGTTGGTGTACACCTTTACATAAATCAGGTACATTTATAATTGACTTAGCAAGATCATCTAAGTGAATGTGGCATTTCATATTTTTTCATAGCAGGTTCCCTTTTATGTATTACACATCTTTTAAGTTTAATATATTTTTCAAAAAGAATACAAACACTTGGCTTATGTTTTTGTTAATGTCTTAAGCCTGCATATGAATTATTAAAGTGTTTTATCTCCTGTCTAAAGTAGGGTAAAACACCCCACTTTGTGACTAAAAAAGCAGAATATTCAGGAGACGGTTGTACACCCAACTAACGCTGCAAATTCAAATCTTTTTCCCCCTATGTACTTTCTTCCGTAACATAAAAACAACTTACCCATTCTGTACATCTTCCATTGCATGCGACTAACAACACAAGGACATTTGTTTGGTCTTTTTTCTTCTGACACCCGGCTCCCTTTGTTTCTTCTTACTGTAAAACGTGGTTGGTTGTGAGGCCTGATTGCCATTCACTCTCTCTTTTGCCTAAAGGATCTTAACCACGAGGAAGAGGAGATTGCAGACAAGGTATTTTTTTCATGTTAAATAATTGGAAAGGAACTTCAATTTCTATATAATGTAATAAATGGTACTTTTAACTATTTATAACAATGTCTGAACTTTCCATTTATTGTTACCAACTCTCCTTTATACTTTTGTTTCCGATTATCATATTTTACAATGATATTCTCTAAATTTAGGAGCCATGCTAATGCAATGGCAGATGTGAACCGTCTCTTATATTTTCTGTATGTAACACATACAGTGTGTATGTTGTTTATATATGTAAAATTACTAAGATTATTTAATTTTATTATGCACTCTTTAACTTAAAAGGTATAACATTTCTATTTCAGTATGGCTGCCGGTGTTATTTTTGCTTGATTACATTTACTTTTAAATTCTTCTCCCTTTTCATGTCTTCCTACTATTATGTGTGGTTGATGTACTTGATCAATCCATTTATTTTAAAATAAAATTTGCAAATCTGCCATATAAACCAAGGCCCTTTGTCTTCATATTTTAGAACATTAGATTTTTTGAGGAAGGTTTAAATTTTAAGAATATTTTTATGGTGGGACAGTGGTGGAGGGGCTAGTGGAGCTGCCTCACATGTCCAGAAAACTTGGTTTCAACCTCGGCCCGGTCATTGTCTGTCCAGATCCTGCACATTCTTCACTAGTCTGCATAGATTTTTCTCTAGCCTTCTTTTTACTTTCAGAAGTTGTGGATGTTAGTTTATTTGACAACTTTTAAACAGTCTCGATATAAGTGACAATGGATGTGTCTGAATCAGTGAATTTCACATTTGGTTTCTGCCTTACAACTAATTTTGCTGAAAGTGGCACCACCTAGTGACCTGGAGACTCTGAACAAGATTAAGTGGATTCACATGAGTGTGTTATTGCAAAATTTCTAGTCCAGTCAACATTCTCCGTGATAAGCAGCTACTCAACAATTAACACTAAACGTGTTACTTGTAAGCACAGTTATGTTTTACAAGTTATTTTCTCATTAGCTGTGCTACCTGTCTATGACGAGTTGAAATCTAAGTAATCAATGTAGACCTCGGCGTTAATGTTTGCAGTGCACTATCTTTTACTATATATTTTGTAAGGCATGTGTTAATAAAATGCACTACATTTGTCATTTCAACAGATGGCAAATCATAAACATTTGTAGTAATAAAATGCATTATTACAAATGTCTGCGATGTGCCATCTGTTGGAATGACAGAGACATAGCAACCAGACAGACAAACAGATACACAATGTTTTGCCTGTTTTATTACAGTATTTTGAAACCTTAATATTTCTTCTTGGTTACTTTCTGTCATGAATTTTATTCCTTTGCAACCACAGGTAAGAAGGATTTCAAGTGTTAGCAAACAACTCATTTAATCTATCAGATGCGGTTACCATAAATACTACTGTTTTATAGGATTTTATATGAAATTTTGTGATTTTTTGTGGAAAGTTTAATATTCCTTAAATCATAAACTCCTAATTATGTTTTTTGGGTTTGACTATAAAAAGGAAACATTTTTTTATATTTTTATACGAAAAAGTAAAGTAACTGACACTTTTTTTTTTTAATATTTATTATTTTAAGTTACATGCTAGTGTTGTGCTGAGAGTGTGATTAATGCAAACAAAGGATGCAGCAGAATTGATTAATGTTCTGTGTTTGATAAGAAGTCCATGGCTTTGTGCAGGTTTATAAATAAATAATTGTGACATGAGAATGCGCAGGCACTGAACAGAAAAACATGTCCACATAATGGCACTAATCCAGGGTTGATTGCGGTGCTTAGTTGATCATGGATTCTTGTGCAAGTGCCTCATTCAAACTTTGGAATGGGTGGAGGTTCTCATCTGCACCTGATCTGGTAGCATAAAGAAACCTGCATGGCAGGAGAAGAAAAGAAAAGAAAAAGAAGAGCAAAGAAAAGAATGAAATGGAAAAAGATGGAGGTTAAGGAGAGAGAGAGAAAAAAAAACAACAGCGAGAGGGTAGATCAGGAGAGCCTGTGTGAAGGGGAGTGGAGGCAGGTGATTGACAACGGGCTTTTGCAAGGGGAGCCTGGGGCTGGAGAATGGTGCATCTATTGATCTCTGCTGGGGAGTAGCACAGTGAGACTGGCGGCAGGAGACATTTGATTGGCTTGGTGTGGAGCCCCATGGATGAGGATGGCCTAGCTATGTGGAGCCAAGTCAAGTATTTAAGAATGACTGCACCTGTTGGCAGGCATCTCCTCTTACTGCAAGGTTTGGACAGGATAAGTTGAGGGGATACCACATTTTAGAGGGGAGCACTGAAGCTCACATTACGAGGAAAGTACTGTCTCCGGGATTTGAACATCATTTTATTAGATTATTTGTTGGATTTTTAACCTCCACAGATTTCACCAGTTTTATAGATTTTTTTTTTTAAAAAGAAGACTTCTGATACACCGCTCTTTAATTTGGACACTCTTTGATTTTTGATTGTCTTTAATAAAAGCACTTGACACTTTTGCACCTAACCCTTGCTGTAAGTGTGTGTCCTCATTTTCCTGGCTCATCTCAGTCTATGACTGTTGAAGTTTTCAGGTTGTAAAGACTACCAGAAGCAACCAGAAGCCAACCATCATACAGCATCTCAAACCAATAGGATGGATGGATAGATGGATAACTGATGATAGGGAAGTGCTTTGGAGTTGAAAAAAGAGACATGGGCACATTTTAAATGATTAGCAAGAGCTGCTGACTACTGCCATTCTTAGGTGTATACCGGCTCTCATCTTGGTTATCCATTCTGCTCCATCTCCCCCCCCAGTCCCCAGTTGTGACGCTACCCCAAACCTGAACCGCTCAGCAATTGCGTTGGTTGCATAAGATGGTGGTCTTAGATATTGGTGGTTGAATTTCAAATAAATCTGTTGTGTCGCAGTGATCAAATCTGCTGCTCCCCACTACTCTATATGTGCTCTAAACGCTAATAAATCAGTTAATAAATCAGTGCAACACATAAGATAATTTTCATTGCATTTACAGAGGCGTTCACAACATAGGACTAACTGTATGCTAATTCGTAAACACATTTTATAGGCATCTACCCCAGACAGCATCTTTTAAAAAGCATGGATAAATTTACTTTCTGTTTGCAGCAGCTTTCAGAAAAATTGAGGAGTATAATTAATGTTGAACCTAGATCATTTGACATGTCTTAGACATTGAAGTACCACAATGAAAAGAAATGTTTGTAATATGGAAATATTTTTTTCTTAAAAATGTACTGTGCAAACTGTTAAATCACTGCAGGCAATCAGTTATAGAGCCATTTAAAATTCAAGCACATAGTCCAGTATGAAGAGTTCATGAACACTAAGCAAGCAGCAGTAAGTTCCAGTAATGTAAGGTCCGTGACAGAGATAACCGTTAATTACCTGTTGACACTAACACGAGTTTTTAGACAGCAGACATGAAAAGTCAAATTAGATAACAGCAGTAGTCATGTTTTGCTTATCAAAAGACAAGGCTCCAATTAAAACTGTGCAATGAAGATTTAAAAAAAATGATCAACAGTCAGAATACGAGGAGTCATCCCTTCTTACAATTTGTTTTCCGAGGTCACGTTGCATTCACTTTATTCCGAATGTCTGACAAAAATTCAAAATGGATTTGAAACAAGTAGTGCTTTATGCAGCCATGACTGATTTGTGGCTGAGTAGAACTATGAAACCATGACTGACCATAACAGAACATTATACTGATGAGGATTATATGCTGAACAGCAGATGCTTGCATTGCTGCTTTCTAAAATTAGTGTACATTTCATTACACTGCTTTCCTCAAGAATGTCAAGGAGTGAGTCTGGTAGCAGCAGGAAACATTGTTTTACCATTGAAATAAGTTTTCAAGCTTACTATTTATTTTATATCTTCACATTTAATGATTTTTATGTACCAGTACACAAAAACTATCAGGTTGTATTTACATTAACTTCTTAATTTTATGTTCTTGTCATTTATGATTAATTTTTACATATACATGTAACATTTGTTTTCTTGATACAGACTAATCCCAATTTAACATTCCTATATTTAACATTTTCTCACATTTTACATTTTCTTTTTTTTTTTTTTTTGACCCTTTGACATACATACTGTATCTTTTATTAGAGCATTTGATTATATTGAGGACAGTGCTTTTTATTTTTATAGATTTTGTTGTAATCACAAAACATTCCATACAAATAGATCGATTTTTACAAAAATAGGATTGATAACAAATCAACCCCCACCCCGAGAAAGAAAGCATGGCCAGCAGAGTAAAACTTTAAGCTGGTAAAAATAAGTAAATAGATGAATTAATAAGTGAATAAAGACAAATTGAGAAGAAAAAGAAATGGGGAGAGAATCTGCTTCCTCAGTGCTTTAAAATCTTATTTTAAAATGTTATTGATTACATCCTGCCAGGTTTTGAAAATGTTCTGCACAGATCCTCTAAGTGAGAATTTCATTTTTTCCAATTTCAATTAGTATATAACATCAGTTACCCACTGACTTAGCAGAGGAGAGTTAGGATTCTTCCTGTCGAGCATTTTCAATGGGGAGAGGCGGGGATAGCTGGTTTTTCAGAAGGAACATTAGCTTTAGAAAAAACTGAATTTTTATGTTATATTTAAATTTTATTATGTAAATATTTGTATATCAGATACTTACTTATTACAAATAATGGCACACTTTTATAAGTATGCTGTATCTCTACTGTAACAAATAAAAAAGAAACATTATTAAGCACAA
>JANRMT010028174.1:130580788-130617971 GCA_026402145.1 Polypterus bichir lapradei
TGATAATCCAAGTTTGACAGATAGTCACTGAAATAATTTGTGGATGTCTTAGTTATTGTTTTTCTAGTTTTATGACTTTTTCCTATAGGATTTTGAATTAGGATTTAGTTTAGGCTTGACGACAGATCAATCTGACTTTCTGGTTTTGATCTTGGCATGTTTGCTTACATTTGATCTCCTGGTCCTCATTTCAAATCTGGTCTGATTTTCTTTAGCAGAAAAATAGTAATAGTGTGATTAAATAAATACCATACAAATTAGTAAATTGTGTTATCTATATTGAAAATATTCATTGAATATTAATAGTACAACAGTATGCAAACCCTTAGATTTAGTAATTGGTAGAATCTTCTTCCCCTGAAATAACCTCAACCAGATGCTCCCTGTGACTGCTGTTCAGAAGAGTATCGTATTTAAGAGCTATTTTGGGCCATATCTTCTTACAGAACTGTTTCACTTTATTGGGTATCTATCATGAATGGGTTGCTTCCAGTCATGCCCACTGCATTTCAACAACAATCCAGTAAATTCCAAACTCTGCAAACATTTTGTGTTTATAACTGTAAGACTGAAATTCTTTTTGTGAGAAGATTAAATAAGTAGCTGCCTGAGAAACACAACGCTTTATGACTACAGAAAGTTGAAAGGTCAGTAACAGTAGGTGCCTATAATGGGAGCTGTACCCCGATGTCTCTCTTATCACAGAGTGATTTCATGGTTTGGCTGGAAATAATCTCCATCTTGGGTATTTAATTGCCTTAGAGTACTAGAGTACTAACTTCAAAGGAAAGAGAACAATATTAGAAGAACAAAACAAAATTCTATTTATTCTATACAAAAAACAACTAGTTTATAAATGCACATGTGGCTTAATTTTCAGGTGTACTTAGGAACTGTATTAACTATTTTGAAATATTGGAACATTTTAATGTATTCTTTACTCATCAAAGAGAGAGATATATTTTTGTATTACAATTATTATATTCACATCCCAAAATAACAGTTATAACAGAATATAATTTATTAGTAAATGTATTAGTCAAATACATAAAATGTTTTTAATAGCATTTTACAATATTTTGTAGTTAAAATCCTAGCTCAAACAAGCTTGTAGTGGCTGAAATAGCTTTCATAGACACAAGATTCCAACTACAGTTCAGTAAGAATTGCATTTTTGTACTTTTGTTAGTTATTATAGAGGGTTTATAGCTAATTGTAATTCATATTTCTTACAAACATAACATTTTTGAAAGAAGTACCCAATGAAATGGTAAAATCTACATTGAAGTCTCCAACTAAAATTGTTGGCTGTATTGACCCTTAATGGACAGAAGGTTGTGGTGCTTTGCTGATAAATTACAGTGTCACAGAAATAATTAATTATTATACTCTGCATATAATGCAGCCCTAAGGTTGTTTTTAGTGTAGAGTTTATTCACATGGCAGCTTACAGAGCCACTTTTACAGTATATACTTGAGCTCCTTTCTTCTTCGATTTCTTTCTAGATAAGTGACTTTTTGCTTTCTTTGCTTACATCTATTACCTTTACAGTCACAAAGATCATATAATGTACCTAGTAGGACACCAGGAGCTGTGAGATGGTATGCCAGATGTTTCCACATGCAACTGATCTGACAACACTAACTTGCATTGGGGATCTGGTTTGCTGTCAGAAATGGTTTTAAGATTTGTAAAACAAGAAAAATATACAAAATATTCATGCTGAAATAACCTCTCATGGTAAATTTAAAATATTTGCAATTGAAATTGTGTGGATTTTTTTCTCTGTTTTAAGACAGACATTTTGAAAAATTACCAGTGATTTTTAAATGGGAGCTTTCACTGGGAAAATTTCAAAAGAGTAAAATACTATAAACAAGATATACAAGTTGAAGTCACCTCACAAACTAAATATAAAACAGTTAATTGACGATGTATACAGTGTTTCTGTGCTTGTTATAAGGATAGGTAGCATGCAAGAAAGATCTGCTTAGGGTAGGATGTATTGTATTCATTGATTAGTAATATATTTACATTACCTATGGCCTTACAAAGCTGAGGAAAAAAAGCATAGTTTATTGCAGATTTAAACTAAATTTTAACAAAAACTAAATACAAAAATCATAAGAAGTTAAACTAAGTAAATAATACTTAAGGTATGAAATTCACAAAACTATAAAAAAAATTGATAAAAATACAAAAGAGACAGGGAACAAAACAACAAGTTACAAAACAAAATACAACATAACTAGAAAATGGCAAAATACATAAAGGGGCAAAAAATTCCATAAACAAAATAAAAGGTCAAAAAGATGCAAAATCCAATGAATGACTAAGGCATTTCTAAATTTTAAACCAAAGAACAGAGCCTAAAGTTCAAAAAGCCGGAAAGTGTAACACTAAATGGTACAAAGACCTCCAGACATCTGAATTTTATAAAAACAAAATTCCAAAATACAAATGGTGTTTAATGGGGGCAAAACACAATGAACAGAAGCCAACTAATGCCATTCCAATTAAGGGTCTTATTGCAATACTTAAAGAAATCAGTCACAAATTGGAACAAGACACTAAACATATAAAGAACACTAAATAAAAACATCCCACATGACAAAGCACAGAAAATAAAAGAAAGAAAAGCAAAATTCACAAATCAGTGTAACAGTTAGAGAGCAGGTAACTCAGTAGCTGCCAGGACTGCTTTATCCTCTGTTAAAACAGCGAGGGGGGCCCTTTATGGGCATTTTTCATGTCACAATCTTGTTATATATTAATTTGCCGCATAAAACTGTTCTAAAGGAAAGTGGTTTTTTTTTTTTTTTTATAAATTTTAAAAATACTGTCTGTTCTTGCAGCTTACAATAGGCTCTATGGAACCTGTGCCCATGCATGATTGGGAAACCTCAAAACATGCCAAAGGCATCTATTTTTCAAGCCAAAAAATTTATCAAGTATTGATCTGCATGTTGAAATTACACACATATTTCAAAACATATTTGCAGAAAGGGAAAATGCAAACTATTGTTGTGAGATTCATCCATTTTACAGTAAAAGGAGACTGGCTATGAGCCTCACGTTTTCACCAGCTTTCTTTGCAGTACCTTTGATCTCTCTGATCTGTAAAGTAGACTGTATAATGGATAAAATTACACTTATGATCGCATATATTCTTTTGCTATATGGAAAATATTTCAGGCAATATGCAGAAGATATTGCCTACTCCAAATGAATTGCTAAAGGAATTGTGTGCTTCATTGACAGAGAATATTGAGCTCACGTAGCAGGCAATGAACTGACAAGAATTGATAAAACATAATTGGGATTATCGCCCCGTGCTTGAATGGGAGAAAGCCAGTACGGAATATTAGTACATACTACTCCACTTTAAGTCCTGCATACATCCTCTCGTATACCCATTCTTCTTCATAACCCACTTATCCAGGGCAAGGTCGCCATGTAACTGAAGGCTACCCCACCAAGTATCGGACACGTAGTTAGGAACAACACCAGAAAGGGCACCAGTCCTAAGCAGGGCGAACACACAGGCACACACTGTAAGTGTGTCAGTTAAGCAATGCTAATTCACCTTAGTTTAATCAGAGTAATGTTTAGTAAGTTAAAATAGACATAGTGGGCTGTCTCTCCTGCCTCACAGTGTTGTGTTCTACACACATTCTGGGTGTATTTACGGATTGATTGGCATCAGGGTCAAAAATCAGGGTGCTCAGTTCTTTTATTACTACTTCATCAGCAAGAGCCATCATGCATTAATTGCAAATCAGTAATAAGTTTATGGCCTTTTTGTGAAAGTTTACATTATTATCCTTCTTTATTTACACTTGTTTGTGTGTATTTTTTGTTTAGGGTGAAACAGATCTACACGTTTCTGAGGTACTCTGAGCTGACTGCTTCCATCATTTACCACCTTGTTTACCTTCTAGTTGTCCATAACTCTGTTGTACTTTGTTCCCCCCGTGGCATGACTGTCTCTGCAATCTCCTTGAGTCATTCCGTTGACATTTTCATGTTTCCTAATTTCATGTATTCCTTTTTCCCTTTACAGTACTCCTTGATTTCTTGTATGTGTTTTATCTTGCATGATTGTTTCATGAATCATTCTTTACAGGCATGACAGTAACCAAGGATACTGTATCAGTCTTGACTTTATTTCCATTCTCTATTTCAATCTTGCGTTTATTGCACCCTTTAAGTAACAACCTCCTTTTTATAAATATCGGACATGCAGGCTAGGTGGACTGGTATTGCTAAATTGTCCCTAGTGTGTGTGGTGTGGGTGTGTTAATGGACTAGCATCCTGCCCAGGAATTGATCCTACCTTGCGGCCTGTGCTTGCTGGGAAAGGCTCCATCCCCCCACCCCCGTAACCCTGTTCAGGATTAGGTGGACTTAAAAAATGGTATGAAATGGTATTTAATATTAAGTGCTTGCCAGTTTCTTTCTTCTAATGTTTAGTTTCAACACTTTCTCAGGATGAAGAAGAAGAAGAACTAAACATTGAGGTAGTTTCTTCTTTTTCACTATTGATTTTGTTTTATTCAGTCTTTTCGCTTCTATCTTTTCTTGTAGGTTAACTTACTTTTTCTCTTTTGAGTAATTCTTTATCGATTTGTCAAATAAATTGTGTGGGTTCAAAAGACGGGTATTAAATGATTTATTTCAGAGTCAAACCTGAAACGGCCACTTCGATATTTGAGGATGTTTTAGTAAAACCTGAGCTGAGAGTACTGCCTTGGCCAAATAATTTACTAAACTTAACATAATGTCTTGTAGACATCAGAACACATTCAAACTGTTTTTCATGTGACCAAGATGGCATATGAAGTGTGTATTGACTGGAAACATGTATTGAAATTTGAAATGAGCTTAACCTGTCAACTGCATTCTTTACTTCTTTTTAAAAGAGAGCAAAGATAAAAATGCTACTAGTTTGAAGAATAAAACTATTCTTTTACAAAGAGTAGTCTTGGCTAGTAGCTCTAAGTATTGTAGTCTTCAGGCCACATCCCAATGGCATACAGATAAATTGTCAGAAACAGCCCCACTATAAGTCATTTTGCTATATTTCACACTTTTTTGGTCATTATTAACATTGTATAGCACGGTCTCCTCATATTCATTTTAATGACAGTATTCAAAACTAGAAAGTTGCATTCAGCTAATGTTAATAAAGCATCACAAATGTACCATTAGTACATTATATGTTAATAAAATAACAGTTTTCTAATGATGTTTTAAGGATGTGATTATGACATTTGCTACATCTGAAATTTTGTAGTTTCGTAAATCTGAATTTAAACAAATATATTTTTTGTAGTGTATTTAAATAGTAGAGCCCTTTTAATTGTACACCAAGAAATAAAAACAAAATACTTTTTTTTTAAACAGTCCACACTGATTAAAGTATATCATAATTAGACTAGGATGGCACGATGGCGCAGTGGGTAGCGCTACTGCCTCACAGTTAGGGGACCTGGGTTCGCTTCCCGTGTCTGCATGGGTTTCCTCCGGGTGCTCCGGTTTCCTCCCACAGTCCAAAGACATGTGGTTAGGTGCATTGGTGATCCGAAATTGTCCCTGGTGTGTGTGCCCTGTGGTGGTCTGGCTCCCTGCCTTGCGCCCTGTGTTGGCTGGGATTGGCTCCAGCGGACCCCCCTGTAGTTAAGATATAGCGGGCTGGTTAGTGGATGGATGGATAATTAGACTAATGCAATGCTTACTACTACGTTCTTGGCCAGTGCAGAATTTGACAATAGAACAAAACTTTACTGCTCTACGATAAATTTTGAAACTCAGTCAGAAATAAGTGAAACTGGTGATCAAGTACATATCCTGGAAAACAAGTTTAAACATCTACTTTGAGGTCTTTTAATTGTAGGCATGTTGCTGATGACAGTGATGAAAGTATTCTTGTACATACAGATGGAAAGGATAGAAAACAGTTAAATAAATTGTACATTTCTTACTACATGACTACAACTCAAGAGAAAACTTTATATTTATTGTCAAGACAATCAAACCAAGGGTCAGCAGCCATTAAACAATAATGTAATCCTACAGCAACTTGTGTATATCTTTGGTTTACAAAACGAATCCATATTTCAATCTTTTAAATATGAAAATATGTAACAGTTTGAGTTTACATGAGGAACTCATACTTAAACGTTTTTAAGCAAGGAAAAAAATGCTGAGTTACACAGTTTTTTGGTATATTTCCTGTTAAATTCTATTCTTTTTTTTCAGAGAACATAAAGATTGTTTTTTTAGATGTATTCTGGGAAAATATATTCTCCGTCCTGTGGCAGTCAGCACTCTGTTGTAACTCATTTGCTTAGGTGCATTCCTTGGGTGAAGTTAACAAAGTACATTCCAACTTCTTAACCCCCTGCTTTAATTTTAATGGGTACATGTTCTGTATAAATTTTCATATTTACGATTTGTGATGCCTACACACTTTAAGTAACGGACATTTCCTGTTAAATTTCTGCACAATCAGCAAAGCTGAGCTGATTATTATTTTTATTTATCAGCATTATGTCACAACTTGGGAAATTTAGGTAACAAAGTTATTTCTAGATAATCCTACTAGAGACTGCTACTTGGATGGTGTTCATGTGATGGGATAGCTTGTATTTCCCTAATTCCAATGGAACATGAATACACCATTAATTTGTAATGAATTACTGTATCTTGCCAGAGAGGGAATTACTTTATATTTGTATGAGCGCTGCAGTGTGGTGAATGTATAGCAACTTCTGCTGATGTACAAATATTTGTAAAATATCTGTATTCTCCTGGCTGAAATGATACATCTTAGTATTTCAGAAATTGCTAAATTCTTGTTGATTAGCTGAACGTACAATGCTAAGCTAAGCAGCACTATCTCAAGAGCAGTAGGGTAACAGGTTAAAAGTAACATGCATTAAGTAGTCTGATAACTTCTACATTTTAAAGGAACGACTAATCTAAAAAATAAACTGCTCAAAAAAATTAAAGGAACACTTTGAAAACTTATCAGATCTCAATGGGAAAAAAATAATGCTAGTTATCTATATTGATATGGACTGGTTAATGTGTTAGGAATGAAAGGACGACACATCGTTTGATGGAAATGAAAATTATCAGCCTTACAGAGGGCTGAATCCAAAGACACCCCGAAATCAAAGATGATACGGCAAGCTAGTCCATTTTGCCGAAATTTCATTGCAGCAACTCATAATACTACTCAGTAGTTTGTATGCCCCCCCTCCCCCATGTGCTTGTATACATGCCTGACAACATCAGGGCATGCTCCTAATGAGATGATGGATGGTGTCCTGGGGATCTCCTCCCAGATCTGGACCAGGACATCACTGAGCTCCTGGACAGTCTGAGGTGCAGCGTCAGATGGACTGAAACATAATGTCCCAGAGCTATTCTATTTGATTTAGGTCAGGCAAGTGTGGGGGCCAGTCAATGGTATCAATTCTTTCATCCTCCAGGAATTGCCTGCATACTTTCGCCACATGAGGCCAGGAATTGTCGTGCACCAGGAGGAACCCAGGAACCACTGCACCAGCATAGGGTCTGACAAAGAGTCCAAGGATTTCATTCCGATACCTAATGGCAGTCAAGGTGCCATTGTCTAGCCTCTAGAGGTCTATGCATCCCTCCATGCTTATGTCTCCTCAGACCATCACTGACCCACCACCAAACCAGTCATGCTGAATGATGTTACAGGGAGCATAAGGTTCTCCATGGCTTCTCCAGACCCTTTCACGTCTGTCTCATGCTCAGGGTAAACCTGCTCTCATCTGTGAAATACACAGGGCACTAGTGGTGGACCTGCCAATTCTGCTGTTCTATGACAAATGCCAATTGAGCTCCACGGTGCCGGGCAGTGAGCACAGGGCCCACTAGAGGATGTCAGGGCCTCAGGCCACACTCATGAAGTCTGTTTCTGATAGTTTTGTCAGAGACATTCATACCAGTGACCTGCTGGAACTTATTTTGTAGGGCTCTGGCATTAGGGCTCTGGCAGTGCTCAACCAGTTCCTTGCCCAAAGGAGCAGATACCGGTCCTACTGATGGGTTAAGGACCTTCTACAGCCCTGTCCAGCTCTCCTAGAGTAACTGCCTGTCTCCTGGAATCTCCTCCATGCCCTTGAGACTGTGCTGGGAGACACAGCAAACCTTCTGGCAATGGCACATATTGATGTGCCATCCTGGAGAAGTTGGAATACCTGTGCAACCTCTGTAGGGTCCAGGTATCATCCTACCAGTAGTGAAACTGACCATAGCCAAAAGCAAAACTAGTGAAAAAACAATCAGAAAATGAGGAGGGAAAAATGTCAGTGGCCTCCACCTGTTAAACCATTCAGAAATTGTTTTCAGATTCACAGTGTCAGATGAAGACATTTAATTCTTTTTTGCACAGTTTAATGAAGTCAGAATGTTTCGCCAAAGGAGAACCCCAGAAGAATACTTGCGAATGTAAACACAGATATATATTTAACAAACCAGGTTTCTGCCTTAACTGGGTTATTCACCTTAACCCTATTATGTGTGTGCCTGTAAACGCAGTGAGGGAAACGATTCATTAACCACTTAAAAACCTCCACCCTCACCCAGTACAGCTGGCATATTAGTTATAGAATGAGGAAAAAAAATGAAAATAGGGAGTCTCACTGTGTTTATGTTTTAAAGTGATCAAACAAAATGGATAAATAACAACACCCAGCAAATGAAATCAAAGTAATAGTTTGTTAAAGAGAACACTTTGTTCCTCATGTTAACTTACACAGAAGCTGACTTCATCTAGTTTAACAACATCCAAATTTATTACTGAGACAGATTTTTTTTCATTTCCTTTGCTAATTTCACTCTCAAACACATGTTAAACTGTTTTAATCTGAGTTTAAATTAACTTTGATTTTTGCCTCCTTCTTTAATATTAAACATGTTTTGTGTTTTAACCATAATGGATTAGATTGGGAGTGTTATTTTCTTATAAGACCTGCAGTATTAAACATACATAATTGGTCCGTGTTCTATTAATATTGCAACTTTTATATGTTTACCATACCTCTTTTATGCAATTTGTACCATCTATATTAAGCATCTTGAGCATGACAAAGGTTCTGTCTAAATAAAATGTATTATTATTATTCAACAAAAAAAGGAGAAAATATTGTACTGCTAAATGCTTGACTACAAATTGTACTTTTTAATCTCATTTGTTTAGGATGATGAAGAAGCTCTGGAGGTATATGATATGTCTGAGGGCCTCTCTTGATCTCATCCATTCCAATTTGATTACTAAATCTATTTTTGATCCCTCATGTTGTTAATAGGATGACACAATTATCATTTGTACTCATTACTAACTGGTGGGCCATGCATTTCATGACACATCTGTGTTCCATTTTTAACATTATCCATTAGAATCCATTTAATCCTTATTTTATGCTTGAGTAGATCTGTATTATTGCTCTTTTTTAAATTGTTTTAGGATGAAGAAGAACCCATTACAGAGGTAGCTGATTTTTTGTTTTTATTTTGTTTTACTCTCCCTGTCCCTCTCACCATTGGAATATTTGTGTGTGTTTTTAAGACGGTCATAACTCATGCATGCAAATGAATGCTACAGTAAGAGTGCTGTGATCTCGATTATCAGCTACTGAGAGTCCTCCTGTTGTGTATTTATTGTGTGTTATAGCATTATATTGTGCTATACATTTATCAAGATACATTCTTACAGACAACTGAGCATAACACCATCTTGAAGTAAAAACTGCTCATGAATTTGATTTGCAAAACGTTGTTTTGGTTTAATGAAATCTAAAAAGGTGCTTTCTGAATCACTCATCACATTAAAGATTGAAATTGCCACTGCGTTTACAATTATTCATTTTTCAGTGGATATTGTTTTAAATGTAGCTTTGCATTGGGACTTATAATAAACTCTTATTAAGGTTTTCAAAGTGAACAGCAATGGAAGAGGTCTGTGGGTACACTTTGGAATAACTTGCCCAAAATGCTGAAAATTCTGTTTCAGCCAAAACTTTTTTCTGATGCTGTTGGTTTAATAGTTTTACATGTATTTAGTGGTGGACTCTCTTTAATCTCCTTTGCTTTATATTCTATATGTGCTTTTTAGTTTCACTATGTGCTTTGCAAACAAGTAATGGTGGCTCAGCTATCTATCTATCATTTTAATATTTTAAAACAATATGCAAAAGTGTACTTAAAAGTCAGTAATGCCTGTCTGTTCATGGGTGCCCTCTCCTCCAAAGAACTGGTTTTGATTGCCAACCCACTAACATTTTTAAGAGTTTTTATGTTCTTTTTGTGCATGTGTAGGTTTTCTTCAAAGATGTACAGTGTAGATTAATGGGTGCTTCTCTTTGGGCCAGTGAATGAGTGTGGGCTTAGTGCCCTAAGTTTGTCAAATTCACAATTAAATACTTGTGATTGATGACCAGTGCCTAATTAACAATAGCAATCATGTGATTCAGACTTCAGTAATTGTATTGCTCAATTTGTAAGGTAACTTTGACCAACAGAGCTGAATACTGATCATTGTTGGTTAGTGCAGCCAATATTTATTTATGCCATTCATCAACAACTGTGATTGACTTGTGACTTGCTTATGTAGCCCTTTGCTGACTACTTTCAGCATTGCATTTGATAGTACACAATGCATACAGAGGGCTGTCAGGAGAACTGGAGATTTGACTTGTGCTGCTTTAATCTCTATTGTGCTTGCTGTGGTAAGCTGTATTGCATCTCCAAACTGCGAATAAATAGGAAGTACAGACAAATATCCACATGCTGCACCAAAATGTCCAGCAGTTTATTCACGTGCGATGCTAATATTTACATATGAGGCACAGTTTCAGCAAAAATAATGTGCGATACTGCACAAAGTGTTGTGAAACTGACAAGGACAACATGACTGCTTAAAAATATGCCAACATTCAATTAGCCTAGCAGGCTACTGTGCTGAGATGGAGAACAAGCCTAATGTTCTTTCAGAGAAACTTGAAGACTGAGTCTGTAGCATACCTTATTGTGCCATCTTCTCTGAGTAACTCCAAAAAGAGGTGTCTGCCTAAATGCTATGCCGCATTTAACCTCCATGGTATTTCACTAACACTTGAAAGAGATACCGAATGAAATATTTCAGCATATGATTACATCATTTTAATCAGTTTTAATATAGTTCAGTTTATTATCATTATACCTTACAATACAATGAAAAACGCTTGTTACTAGTCCCACTAATGCAGAAAAATGTAGTGACAATACAGTACATGACAGGACAACAGCCAATACAAATTCCTAAACAGTGCAATAGTTACAGATAATTAAATACTGTAAATCTATAATTGTTCCAAACAAAAAATAAATACATAAGTAGCTATTAGATATAAACATACATATACAGTACAGACCAAAAGTTTGGACACACCTCCTCATTCAATGTGTTTTCTTTATTTTCATGACTGAAGGCATCAAAACTATGAATGAACACATGTGGAGTTATGTACTTAACAAAAAAAGGTGAAATAACTGAAAACATGTTTTATATTCTAGTTTCTTCAAAATAGCCACCCTTTGCTCTGATTACTGCTTTGCACACTCTTGGCATTCTCTCGATGAGCTTCAACAGGTAGTCACCTGAAATGGTTTTCACTTCACAGGTGTGCCTTATCAGGGTTATTTAGTGGAATTTCTTGCTTTATCAATGGGGTTGGGACCAGCAGTTGTGTTGTGCAGAAGTCAGGTTAGTTGGACGATCATTTATTTTTCAACAGGACAATGACCCCAAACACACCTCCAGGCTGTGTAAGGGCTATTTGACCAAGAAGGAGAGTGATGGAGTGCTGTAAATGGTCATGAAAATAAAGAAAACACATTGAATGAGGAGGTGTGTCCAAACTTTTGGCCTGTACTGTATATCACACAGAAAAACTAACAATAAGGCCGTAATTTTGAATAGCTAGATTGCTTGATAGTACAGGAGCTTTCATAATGAATAAGTCTGGTGTCATGGTGGTGCACTGGTTAATGCAGTTGATTCACAGATCTGGCCTTCTAGGTTCATTCTGTGCTCTGGATGCCTTATCTGAAGTTTGTGTAGGTTCTCTATAATATCCTATAGACATGCGTGTTTAATTATCAGGTCTGGCATAAGTAAGTGAGCGTGGATGTGTGTGGAAATACACCTTGTGGTATTCTGGGGCCTCATGTATAAACGGTGCGTACGCACAGAAATGTTGCATAAGAACTTTTCCACGTTCAAATCGCGATGTATTAAACCTAAACTTGGCGTAAAGCCACGCACTTTTCCACAGTACCTCATACCTTGTCGTACGCAAGTTCTCTGCTCGGTTTTGCAGACTGGCGGCACCCAGCGTCAAAGCAGTGCTACTGTTCCTGTGTGGTTACTCTTTATTTTCCTGACGCGGCTTTATAAATACACTGAAACTAACCACATGTTGTTTATTAGTGTAATGCATCTGATAGTAATTAACTTGTAACAATATAATGATCCAGGGAATAGCCATAGTATTCCAAATACCATAACTGCTTTAGCGTTGTTACTCTCACTGCACCTTCTTCTTTTTCTTCTTTCAGCTGCTCCCTTTAAGGGTTGCCACAGCTGATCATCTTTTTCCATATTACTCTCACTGCACCACTCGGAGTATTTATATCACTGTTTCTGAGAGGGGAGTAACAGCAGCAGCTGATCAGAAAGAGAATTATCGGTATTACAGCATCAAGCCCACGCTGCCAAAGCCACAGCAAAACGTTTCAAAGCCTTTCCTGTACGGACCTCGCGGTTCAGAAACAGTTTCATCCCAAGAACTATAAACGCACTCAATCAACTGCTCCTTGTAGAACTGTTTGTACTTATAAGTACAATTACCTCACTGTAAACTTGCACTACAGTTATAATATTGCACAACCTGCGCCACTTTGTAAAGCATGTATTTACATATGATGACGATATCATTTGTAAGATGAAATGCAGCAAAATATGTTTATTATATTATACAGATAAAACTTTAACTTCATTTAAATAATCTGTATTGTTAATAATTAAACATGTGAGGACACGGTGCTGCAGCGCTAACAAGTTCACGTATTGTTCCTGCCTTGTGCTGTATATTTGCTGAGACTGGCGCGACACTGGAAGGATAGATGGATAGAATAATTAAACACGTACTATGAAGATATTTCAATGTTCCTTAAAAGTTTTGAAGAATCGTTGTTGTAAGCTTACAGATGGCTTAACGTCTATTACAGAGCTGATTGTATGGCGATTGAGTATTTGGGGAAAGAAAAGTAAGGACAGGAATGGGAGGTTAGTAAGTTTGAAAGAGACAGGACTGCTACAATAAAGTATTTCATCGAAGGTCACGCATGGCGCAGCAACATCTTGTATGAGACATGAACAATCACTGCGCCATCGTGTTAATAACATGCTTTAATACCAATCATCATGAAAATGATATCACGTATACATCTCAGAATTTTAATTATTCAGAGAGCTGTAATTTAATGAATATGATGGATTCTGTGTCCTGTCGGAGAAAGAGAAAGCCTGTTTAAGAAGCACGTAGTGATTCACACACATAGAGCACATAGAAGAACAAATACAAAACAAAGCATTTAACGTGATACTTTAGTTACGATGGGATTTGAGAAACTAGTAAATTAAATAAATTTAAGATGAAGTTTATGATGTTCTACTTTAATGACAAAATAAACTACGTGATTAAAGTGGATATTTCGAGATTGAAGTTAACATTTCATGCTTTTTTCCTACTCTGTGCCATTTTTTCCCACTGTACCCTAATAAGCTTCCATATGACATTCAGACGGTGGGCCACGTCTCGCCTTTTCACGGCGACTTTGATATCTGACTTCTTTTTTATGTCGGGCACTGTGCGACATTGTGAACTTGAGCTTGTTTCTCCTGAAACGCTATGTCACTCGATCAACTTCCTTTTCTTGTTTATTCCACTGTATAAACCAACAAATAGTACGTTTTTCTTTGCCTCCACTTGGTATTCACTGAAATTCTTCTATTTTCCCTCTTGCTTTTCCCATTGCCTTTTCACAGAAAACAGAGCTTAAGGTCTATTTATATTGATTTGCATATTCAAAGAGGCCTCATTCTGGGAGGAGATGGGGCGGGACAGAAGGCGCGTGCACGTGCATTAGTTTTCATGCTGACCGGGATTTATGTAGCTGAAGAACGCGGAAGTTGGAGTATGCATAGATTCCTGCATCTGGAATTTTCTGTGCATAAGCGCATTTTGGCTTTTGTGCTTACGTCATGTTATAGTGCGAATTCCACGCACGACGTTATGCATGAGGCCCCTGGTGATTAATTCAAACTTGATGGCTGTCTTGACCCAGATGCTGTTGGGAAAGACTTCCCAAAACTTGTAAGAAAAATAACCTTTTTTATTATTGTTTGTAATATTTACTGTTGATTTTTTTTAGGATGAAGATGAGACAGAGGAGGATTCATAATTTCACATTTTGGAATTACAACTCCATGCTTTTATTGAAGGTAAAAAAAATAAGAAACTTAGGTTTTGATAAACACAGTCTACTGAGCCCAACATAGTTGTTAATTTCTATTCTGCTAGTGTTTCCCAATCAATATTGTGTCATAGCTTGTTTCTGTTTAGGCCCTCACAGCCTCTCTAAATTAATTTAAACAGCTGGCATCAATTTACATTTTTTAATTTGTATGTATTTTTTATGGCTTTACATATTTCTTTTAAATATGTTCTTAATCTGTGTTCTTAACCTGTAAATATTCCTTGCAAGTTCTTAAAGTCCTAATGATATGTCCTTTAGCTGTTGTCTGTAAATTGTGTGATGCTACTCTATTCTTTTTCTTTCTAATGTGGCAAGTGAAGCTGCACAATATTCTAGATGTGACCTCATATAGTCTTTACAGAGCTTAAAGGATGAGTTCAGTAGTTTTCAAGCTGAATTTATTTCTTCACAATCACGGTATATTGTAATTTACCATATGAAATTATGTTCCAACGTGAATAATTTTTTATAAATGTTAAAAAAATATTGTGCCCAATCCCATTCTTGCAGCTTAAAATGGGCCTCAAGGGGCATGAGTCTAAACGTAAAAACAAAAGCTATGAGCTTACTGAAGTTCCCGAATATGTCCACAGTAAAGTGACAAAGGTTTCGATTTAAGAAAATGCGCCTTCCATATTTCTGAGACACGTTTTTGAAAATATGAGGAAAGTGGAAGTAATTATATTTTTGGAAATATTCTTTTTACTATTTTTGTTGAGGTAAGGACACATTGCCTGTCCGCTTGTTTTCTCACTAATGTCATCGTGGGTGGAATTTTGATATTTTCCACAGATGCTCTACCAATTGCAAACTGTCCATAGCCTTACCGTATCTTCAGGCTGAACATTTTTCTTCTTTTTTCTCTCTTATTCTGTTTCATCAATGGTTATGTTCTGCCATTGCTTGTAACAAATGATGCTATGCATGAAACTGTGCTGGGAATCTGATGTATCGGCGTCGGGAGTATGCATCTTTTGTCTTATCTCTGTGACTGTGTGTGATAGATAGATTCAAAATGTTACCCAGTGCTGGTGGATAATGTGTACTCAAATCATATTATTTTTATATGAGACACACTAAAATCACAATATTTATATGCAGTGCCGGCACTCATACTAAATCATATACAGACACTAGTTAATGGCAAATGTCTACACAAATTACATGATAACTTTTCCTAAATAGTGCATCATATTCGGTTAAGTTCCACGTTGTATTGGTTCTTGGTGCCGTTTTGAATTCATGTCAAAATCAAGCAAAGAAAACCAATAATTTATTGTCTCATTTTCCTACATTGTTAGGTCTACGTCTATGAACGTTCCTCTTTCTCTTCTGTTCACCTGTGGCTTGCTCCATCCATCTGCACTACTTTCTGTTTTCTCCGTATGTTTACTGGTTAAGGTTGTATACTAATTAGTCCATGTAGGCATTATTTTTATAATATCATTCCCAATAGATTTATACATGGTGTTACCTATTTGAAGTCATGAACCGCAAACCGTGAAGGTGGGTTGTGACAGAAAATTTCAAGGTATTTTGTTGTAATTTGTATTGATGAAAATAAATCTGAACTGAACTGATTCTGCTACATTACATTTTTTATCACTTGTTTACTCTTGTCTTCTTTGCCCAGTATAACTCTATTAAGTCTTTCTCCTAAGATGGATTTTCTTAAGCTTTCTCATTGTGTAACATATTTACTTTCCAACTCTTGGTAGATTAGCAGCTCTTTAGATTTGGAAAGAATACAATTAGAATTTCATCTAAAGTTTTTTTTCTTGTATTTTTCAGAAAGCAGCAACCCAGTGACAACCTTAACATACTTAATGTGCACCAGCAGCTCAAACTCCTGATTGATTGCTCAAAATAATTTCTCAGAGCCACAGATGGAGAAGACAAACCTCAACTACTGCAGTAAAACATTTCTGTTCTGGCCCACCTAACAAAAGAGACTTATTGTGTGTAGCCCATCAAGGGATCAGAAAAACCTGCACCTCATCTTTCATTCCCAGTCACTTGAAGTAACAAACACATTTCCCATCCTCTATAATTTGAAGACTCCTTTGTTATATAATCATTTGTGCTAGATACAGGCTATGATGATGACTAAAGTTTTGCTGATGACTTTGGCCATGGTGCCCTCATCTAACTTTCAATTTCTCCCAGATTTAAAGTAATTTTTTGTCTTATCAACCAGTTATTTGTGTTTTATCTTTTAAAAATTAGAATTAATAGCATTCAGATTGACCTGGTAGGCATTTATATTATTAGGTACATAGCTACCTAGTGTAGCAGATTTAATTTCAGCAGTGTGACTTAGACATGCATCTGTCATTAGTTGTTACAAATTATTGAGCTGTTCATTGTTGAAAATGAAATTGTGTCTCTTTTTTTCAACATCACCCATTGCAAAAGTCTTACAATCAGGAAGAACATCCCAGAACATTTTAATAGCTGGCATGTGTCATTCTGTTACTTTGGAGTGACTGGACTGTGTTAAATAGTACCTCTGTCAAAGGTTACAGCAGTTTAATGTCTATAACATTTAAAAGTGTAGTGAGGGCAAATTTTCATAATCACCAATCTGATTTGTAAAAAAAAAAATGTTGATAATAAAATATTGACACTGTTTAATACAGGTTTGGTATTTTACTTTGCACCTCAATTTTGTGAAGCTGCAGCACAAAATGGTGAAAAGGGTGTTAAGACTTCAATAACAAACAGGCCAGACCAAGATCTCACTGAAGTAGCCTCTCAAAAATATGGCTCACCCCAGGCAGCCAGGCCCGAACAGTCAGAAGGCAGGATTTAGGCTTGCATAGGCCCAAATTGGGGCAGTGACTTTAAAAGTTCAAAATTGCTTCAAATATGCAAAATACTCAAAAGAAGAATACTCAACAAAGAAGAGGCTTAACTGTAAAAAGTCTGACTTGAGTGACAAGGCAAGCAAAGAATCTTTATAAATGAAGAATTTATTTGTATTAACCAAATGAGTACAATAAAATCATAAACACAATAAACTACAAAATAATGTCAAAAATGGAATGTCTGAAAAGTCAACCCAAGACAAACAACACTGTAATGCTTCTAATATAAACTAAGGCTAAACAAGAAGGTACAAATTATATTTCTACAAATAACATTTCTTCCATTTCCTTCTATATTTAAGGAAAACTGTTTTATTCTAGATTATTCGACCCAGAGTCAATCAGAATAACCAGTATTAAATCATCAAAATCATCTCTTTTTAATCTTTAGGCATTTCAAACAATAAAACACTGCTATTCTTATTACTTTACAAAATATACAAATTTATAGTTTAAAGCATTCTTTTCATTTCCCCCAGCAATGTAATGCCTCCTCACAAAAAATAAAAACAGATGACAGACTATAAACTTTATACACGGCCATTAGTGTTACCACAGGGCCCACTAACTGAATTGGGCAAGTCCTTCATTATGACTTTACAAAGGAGAATAAAGCAAAATAGAAGAAATTCTGGGGGCAGATTTGAGTCAAACACACAGATGAGTATTTATCGAAGGGATATATTCCATTCTTGACCTGGGATGCACAAAGACAAACGGTAAACGTCTTGGACGGATGTCCGGCGTCTTTTTTCATCAGTCTTTTTGCAATTGCCTCTTTCCCTGTTAATCCATATATACGTTATGTGTATAAATTCCAACACTGGAGAAGGTCTGTAACCTTGATTGTAGCAATCTGCTCACTGTTAAGTCTTTTTCACAGGCTTCTTTGTTTTTTCACTTTATTTTAAAAGGTGTGCTTTCTTTATTGACGTCACCTAGCTATCTATGGAGAGTATCATCAGAACAAAACACCTTACTATTCAAGGTATATGTCTCTATACAAGTAATTTCCCCACTATAACATGAAGTAATTTGGCAAGCAAGTGTTTTATGAGAAATCATAACTGACATTAATATGACTGTGTTACAAGACCAACCCACAGAACTGGTAAATTACAACAGTACTCACTCAATGCTGTCACCATTAGTTTTCAGTGACACACAGTAACACTCAGCAACACATATATATAAATAAAATGATCGCAAAACACTGGGATTAGAACCTTGATATTATTTATATTGCGATATGATATGCGCTAGTGAAGTTATCAGGGTTTGTGTATTTCCAGTGACAAACTGCATAGGGAAATTGATCGAGAAGATGACATGGCAGAAAAAAAACGAACAACGCAGAAGCTGTTTATGTGATAGGAAGAAGAATGACACCTGCAGCCTTTTTCAAAGTCATTTTGGGTTCACGTCTTCTTACAGCAAAATGATCAAGAAGGTGGCAAGGCTGCTAATCATGAAGCAAACTGTAGAAGCCCATTGATTACATGATAGGAAGAATGACAGCTCTGGCATCCGCTGTCCGACAAGCACATACAGTGTAGCAAACTGCGGAGGGTGGAATATTAATATTGGGATGACTGGTATTTTTTTCATGTTTTCCAGTAATGAATAAACTTAACACTATTAACAAAAATGACATAAAATTAAGAAACACTGGGAATAATCCATGACTATAGCATAATACTCAACACATAATAAAATTGCACACCATAATAAAAATGGCACATTTGCATCTCAAAAAAAGGGTTGGTGAAGACTAAAAGATATATAAACATTCATGAATATATTTTACAAAATCCCATTGTAGCTCTGCACCTGATTTTTATGTTAAATGACTATAATTAATTGAAAAATCACTTTTTAACCAGAGTAATCCATTTAAGAGTTGCAAATTACTGCTATAAAAACTTCATTTGATTTTCAATCCATTGACAATTACTGATTTTTATCTGTGGTGTTTTTATACCCACTTTCAAGTTGAAGGAATCAGCAATGAATGTTTGGGATCAAGAGATAAGCATGAGTCAAAAATAACAGGCAGGAAAAAGTCATAAAGCGGGAATTGAAAAGTCATGCTAGAGCTAAAATTAGAAGCAAAGACACTAGGGATTAACTCCAAAGTACTTAGAATTCTAAGTCAAGAATGCACTAAGAAAGTATTGAGTAAGCATTAACAAATATGGACATTGAATCTAGTGGGGCAATGGCTTAAATAACGTCCTGCTAGTAGTGTCACATGGTGGGACTTCTGGGGGCATAGCATAGTAAACAAGACCTGCATCTTAGAAACAGAGAAATAAAATGAAATTGCTGTAAATGCATAAAATACTGCAAGTAATTCAAAATTATCTATGTTTAAAACTAAATATTGAAAGTAAAAAATGATAATTTTGATATCTCTGTACAACATCTACAAAATATTCAACAAATTCCTTAGAAAAAATAATTTCAACTCAAATAAAGTTAGAATTTTCAAACTTGCAAAAATTATTCTCTTTTTTGGTGGGTTCGTATAAAAAAACACCTGTTGCAAAAGCCTCTGTCTGTCTGTCTCTCCACATGAAAGCACCCGGCCCACTGTGGACCAACTTTGTGTTATTTGTGACACACTTACAAAGAAGTTTTCTAAGGCAGTTGAATAATTTCAAATAAAACAGATTGTACTGCACAAAGTTTTAAAATTTCTAAATTTCCCATTGAAAAGCATTGCCGAATTTGTGAACTCGTCCATCATAAAATGGAGAAGCATGTGTCTTCAACTAGGAATTAGTTTCTGATTTCATTTTTACCTTGTGAGTGGATAGCTTGAATTATTTTACCTCATCACTGGCCCTTATTTACCCCTTCTCAACTGTTTTTGGAAGCTGTTGTAGGCCTGAAATACAGGAATGGATGTATATTAACAAGTAATATGAAGTTGACCAGAATAAAACAGGAAATATATCAGGTTCATACTGTCTGCAATTACAGTAAATACAAGTCAAAGTAAGTTTAAGAATCATTGCTTTTTTTTTAATTTGCATTTTCCATACCATCCCTACTTTTTCTGATTTGGAGTTATATCTGTCTATCAGTGAGAAACATTTGCTAACGGGAACACTTTAAAGGAATGGCCAATGAAAATGGTTTGTGATGGAACATCACTAACATCCAGCTCCACCCTTAAACATCCAGCTCCACCCCTTTGTACTGGCTGCAGCCAGGGCAGTCTCTCCCTATTTGGGAAGGAGGAAAGAGATAGATACTGTAAATATGTAGATAGATAGACAGGCAGGCATCCAGCAATACTCCTTCCTGACACCTACCATGCTTCATTCAAAGCATTTAAATGTGTGTTTAAATGTGTTTCTTTGACTTTTATCTATCTATCTTGTTCTTCCTTCTCTCTGTTGGGCAGCTTTGACATTTTCTTAAAACCACTTCCAGAGGCCCTGCAATACTACTCTGTGAGAAATGCTAGCCACCTCTTCAGGCCTCCTTGCTGCTCCAAAACCGTTACATCTCTCCTAAAGATTTTGCTTCCATCTTCTCTTCCAAAGTCCTCATCATCCAAGAACAGTTCAAGACCCCTTGAACTCCTTTGTATGATTGTCCTCTTTCGTCCTTCTCTACTGTAAATGACTCTGACATTTTTTGGCCTGCCCTTTAACCACAGACCAACCACCTGCACCCTGGACTGCATTCTTTTACATCTTCTTCAGTCAACCTCTCTTTCCTTGATCCCCTATATCTTTTCTCTTTTCAACCCCTTACTGATTTCATGAAGTCTCATGTAATCCCTATTCTCATGAAACCTACTCTGCCATTGAGAATTACTGTCCTGTCTCACTTATGCCTTTCCAGTCCAAGACTCTAGAACACATAGTTCACAAACAGCACTCTTCATTTCCCTCTGACATATAGTTCCATTTTAATCTGGAGTTCACAAGGGTCACTCTACAGAGATTGTACTGGTTTCTGTTACTAATGCTCTTAGATCGGCTTGAGCCGTTTCTCATCTGTTCTTATCCTCTTTGTATAAAAAATAAACTTGGCGTAAAGCCATGTACATTCTCACAAAAGCAACACATTGCATACACACATTTTCTGCTCAGGTTTGCAAAGTGATGGCACCCAGCATCAAAGCAGTGATACTATTCCTGTGTGGTTTCCCTTTCTTTTATCGATTCACATCCCTGACATGGCTTTATCAAATATAGTGAAATTAACCCCATATCATTTATAAATTTAAGGCATCTAATTGTAATCAACCAGTAACAATATAATGGTCCACGGAATGGCCAAACTAATCCAAATACCTTAGCCGTTTTAGCGTTGTTTCTCTCACTGCACCTCTCAGAGTCTTTTAACCCACTGCATGTGAGTGTGGAATCACAGCTGTACAGCAGCTGATCAGAAAGCTCTATGGCGGATTGTGTTGAGAGCGCAGAGGATTATTAAATATAGCATCTAGCCCATGAGAACATTTATAGCACACGCTTCCTCAGCCATGTTCACAGTCTATTTGAACTTCTCCCATTCGCCAAACATTTCAAAACCTTTCCTGTAGGGACCTCAAGGTTCAGAAGCAGTTTCATCCTGTAAACGCTGTAAACGCACTCAATCAGACAATCAAGTGCTCCTGGTAGAACTGTCTGTTTTTATAAGTACAATTACTGTAAATTTGCACTACAATTGTAATATTGCACAACCTTACCCACTTTATGAACCATTTGCACTATATGTACATGTATGTTGTATTTATGCTTTCATATCGTACATTTTTCATTATTTTTTATCATATTATTATTTTATCATTTTATAGGAAAATAATTTATGGAGTATTTGCATATTGAATGTCATTGTACCATACAATAACTAAAAGAATTCAATTCAATTCAATAGAAGAGAGCACAAATTTACAGATGATGACGACTGGCTTCTAAGTCGATTCAGATTCCCAAGAGCTAACTTCTTGGAGCTCTTGATATCATTTTTAAGATGAAATGAATTAAACTATATATTTACATTATACAGATACATTTTTAACTTCATTTAAATAATGAATAATGTTAATAATTAAATGTGTGTGCCACTATGTTTAATACATGCTTTAATTCATTTCATCATGAAAATTATATCAAGTATACATCTTAGTATTTAAATTGTTCAGAGAGCTGTAATATCATGAATGTATTGTATTCTGTGTAAAAGAAAGCCTGTTTAAGATGCACGCATAGAGCACATAGAAGAACACATACTATACAAACATTTTACATACTACTTTAGTTACGATGGGATCTGAGAAACTGTAGTAAATTAAACATTGATTTTAAGCTAAAGTTTTCCACGTTCTTCTTTAATGACAAAACACTTCCGTATGACACTCAGACGGTGAGCTACGATTCGCCTTTTCATGGCGGCTTTGATATCTGTCCACTTCTTTTTTTATTTCAGGCACTGTGCGACTTTCTGAACTTGAACTTTCGAGTTTCTCTTCCACTCTGTATCACTTGATCAACTTCCTTTGTTGTTTATCCCACTGCTTAAGCCAACAAACAATATGTTTTTCCTTGCCTCCACTTTGCATTTGTTGAAATAGTCTTTTTCACGTGCTTTTGTGATTGTCTGTTAACCAAACATTGAATGGAAGGTAATACAGGTATTTATATTCATTTGCATATTACAATATGCAAAATTATGGGTGTATTCAGGATGGGACGGCAGGTGCGTACACATGCGGATTTATAAAGCTGAAGTGCGTGGAAGTTGGCTTATGCACTGTTTCGTGCATCTGAATTTTTTTGTGCGCATACACATTTCCACTTTTGTCTGTATACCATGATTTAGTGTGAGTTCTATGCACAGCATTATGCATGAGGCCCCAGATCTCCATCTGTACTTGCCCTCTGATTCTCCTTCCCTAGATGTGTTCCTGCCAAGATCCAGTTCAAAACTCTTGTCTTGACCTACAATTCTCTGATCAGTTCTACTCCTTAATATCTCTAATCCTTAATCTATCCATACAACCCTTTAAGAAGTCTCAGTTTTGTCTTTGCCCATCTGCTGACCATCCCTCCTCTTGCTAGATGTGCCAGGACTGGACAATGTTTCTCCATTCTTGCTCCAAAGCTGTGGAATGATCTCCTTTTATCTATTAGTACTGCACCCAATTTACTTGTGTTTAGAGTTCTTTTGAAATATTAAATATTTTACTTAGTCTAGTTCTAGGTAAAATTATGTAGTAGTTCTACTCCTTTGGGCTATTTTTTTTTTATTCCAGGTTGCTTTGGTGCTTGTACCTTCATTCTTGTATGTATTATAACTTATTTTGTATTTTACCTTGGATAAAGATGTCTGCTAAATAATGGGGGGGATCCAATCAACAGAGCAAAATGGTCAGAAAAGACAGAATATCCAAGAGAAAAACAATACTTACAAAACAAAACTCCAACTAAACTTGATGAACTACTATTGGATTTCTCCTGCAGCAGTGACATCAGGGTGGTTCCATTTCCTTGGGTTCCATTCACAAAGGACAAGGAATACAAGAAAAGTCAAAAGACAGTATACAATTACAGAATCACAAATAAAATCAAAAGAAATTACATAAAGGCATGAAAAATAATAATTCACATTTAACAAAAATAAAACAATGAGTTATCTGAAGTACTGAAGTCATAAGAAAAATATGACACTTGGTTACTGGTGACTCTAAAGAAGCCCATTGTGGACACTGTATGAGTGTGCGTTGGTTTGACTGGCACAACTGGAAAAAACAGAATCCAATAATGAATGGCTATAACCATCCCTGCTTTAATAATTTAATAACTTCTTATTATCTGTGTGGAGACAACCCTGTAGGGCGTTTCATGTTGTCTCACACTGGATTATGAACTTCGAGTAGTATGAAATAAGGTGGTTGTGTGATATCCCAACTTTTAACAGAAAAATGACAGCATTTAGTTGGCTATTTTGTGCATTTCTTAGAATCAAATGCTTTCCACTCTAGAGCTTTCCGCTTCATTTAGATTTGAAAAAATCTAGAAACAATTTTGCACAGAAGACCACCTGGTTCACTATTATGCACATTACAAAGACAAGTGTTAAGTAAAAGAACTGAAAAAAATAAAAAATGCATTACTATTCCTTTTCTAAAAAATATAATACACACTTCTCCAGGGCTGTGATTGCCGAAACACTCCTGTTATTATTAATCTACTTAGAAGCTACTGTCTTAAGATGCTGCATTTTTATATTTGCACTAATGGCTTATCTATAATAATAAATGGCAAGAGTGCAATTCACATATTTTACGATGGCCATAACAGCATTGGCAATGTAATGTAAAAAGCCCTTAGCCCTGATTTATTAAATAAGTTTATGAACAATAAATGCAGTAAACACCAGATGGCGCTAAAAGCATGCAAAAAGAAAAACTGCATGTTGTTTGGGGATTGTAAAAATCTAGTGTAGTAAGGTTATTAAACTCATTTGTTTAATGTATTTACCACATTATATTTTCAGTATTAAATATAAAATATCAGCCTGTGGCAGAATGATGAAATAATCAGTTAACACAAATTTATATTAGCTGAACCCAAATTATGTATGCCAGGGAACAAAAACATAAACTGATTAAAGACAAACTGACCATTCTTGCGGACAATTTCTTTATAACATAACTTTCTCAACCCTTCTTAATCCATTTCAGAGCTGTCAAGGGTTGAATTATACTAAAGTAGGAACCAGACTTTGCTATTGTGGCAGTTTAAAGTTACTATTAACACACATGTCTTTGAGGATGTGAGGGGAAAACATAGGTACTATGCATACACGGAGATAATGTGCAGATTCTACATAGCCATCAACTAGGTGTGAGATTTAAACTTGGATTTGTGAGGCACCATACTGCCCTCATTGTGTTCTTCTATTTATTTGAATTACGCTCATTGATTAAAACTGCTGGGTACTTTTGCACAGATTATCTTTGTAGTGTGATCGATAATGGTTTTCTTAGAGTAGCTGCACAGAATCTACAACTTGGAACAGCGATCATGACTGCATTTTCCTGGTATTATTCCTATTAACTTCCATGACAATTTTGGTATGATGATCAGCACAGGTACGGGGATCTGGGGTAATTTCATAAGCCAGGTCACTGTCTCTGTCTCTCCATAATTTTTTCTGGGTTGTTTCTATATCAATAATATTGAGTTGGGCTGATTGGTTACATTTGGTTGATTCATTATATGAGTGTGGCCTGTTATTCCACTAACGGGTGGTTCCTGAACTTGCCAGAAAAGGCTTCATCTTGCCACAATGCAGGCGTGTACAGTTCTAATGCTGTGGGACTACAGGGGCTACAGGCTTTCAC
Source organism: Polypterus bichir lapradei (assembly GCA_026402145.1). Classification (NCBI taxonomy): domain Eukaryota; kingdom Metazoa; phylum Chordata; class Cladistia; order Polypteriformes; family Polypteridae; genus Polypterus; species Polypterus bichir. The sequence goes on from JANRMT010028174.1 coordinate 130,606,650, forward strand.
TCCAGTCCATTTTCAAATTTGATGTAATTTCTTGTTAACTGAAATTCTCATTTAGTCAGATGACTTGCTAAGCTCTCCTTTGGCAATGTCGGAAATTAGGAAGTGTCCAGATTGAAACTTCACAAAGATGCGCACAGCTGTCATTCTGTTCAGTTCCTAAATTTGTATTTATTTATTTTGTTTAATTTAATTGAATCACTGTATTTATTATTAAGAATTGTAAGTTTGGTATTATTAGTTTTTTTTAATTCAGAGGTCAGGTAGCAATGAAGCACAAATAACAAGGCAGTGAACAGCTATTTTGCTAACTGCGTGTTACCTTCACTTGCGTTCGGGCCTGTGTGTGAATTCATCTTAACCCTTGTGTGATATTCTAATTTTTGTTACTCTGCTGGTATTCATGGGGCTGGTAAACCCGCAGTGTTTTTGTTATTTTTTAAATAATAAAAACATAATATTTTATGTCACTTATAAACAATATAGTCAGTAAATATGTTTTAATATTTACTATTAAGCTCCGCTAGAACACATTTCCCAATGAAAGTGATATTCGATTCTTGTTATAAAATGTGATTTTTGTGTGGAAATCAATAGCAATCAGGATATAAGTGGAATTTATCATTAATATTGAACAAATATAAACGAGACAAGGTTTCCAGACCTATTGATGTTTATTGTTTTGATTTGAACAAATTGAAAGGACATACAGAGTTATATTGAAGTGATGCAATTAGCCTGGCTGAACACAAATTTATAGCGTCTATACAGCACATGAAAGGCGTCCTTGGTATTTGTTGTCTCCTCTGAATTTGAGGTTTTGTCAGTTCCTTGCCTAGCTCTTGAAGAAAGAATCTTCCTCTCTGGAGCTTTCCTTTATTCCAGTTTGGATTTAGTACCATCCAAAAGACAAATGCATTATAGGCAAAGATGTCCAAGATATTCGAAAATATTACACGTGGCCAACGTGGTTCTTCTTTTGCAGCTGTAACCACTTACTAACTTATCCAGGTTATCTACTCCTCCTTTTGTAGCATTGTAATTCATAATGATTTGGGGTTTATGACCATGCTGCATAGGGACTTGTAAATCTGTGGCGGGGTGCTTTATAAGTACCACATTTTTCCCTTTTCTTGGGATACCAAGAAAACCCTAAGACACCAGGGATGTGTCGGATGTAAACAGGAACTTATTTGAGTTGACAGGCCTGTTCTTTGTACTCATCAGCTGAGGAGGGAAGTTAACTATTGTTATTACCATTGTCTACTCTCTCTTCAAGATATCTGGTCACAGCTTGTGTAAAGTAAAAAAAATTGTCACATGTGATGTTGTGACCACAGAGTCCGTGTGTCATGGCCAGGACAACCCGCATCCGTTCGTTTTTCTCTGGGGCTCCTCCAACAAGTCTTTCCTGTATATACCTGCATGTTCCATGCATAAGATGAAGCAGCGTGACAGACAGTGCTGATCCTGATTCTGTGTTTGGCAGGTTTAAACGGCATGTACTGCCTGAATGGGCAGTTGACGCAAAATGGCCCCAGGGCCATTGTAACATAGCCAAAGGCATTCCACCCACTTGTCCCACACTAACCTGATTACAGCTAGCATGCCTCTCTGTCGTTGAACTGGTCGAGTGCCTCAGTTATCAAAGCAAATAATTTTGGAAATATTGTGAAAATCTTTCAGAGACATTGTTGCACAGAAATTTATCGCCTAGTTTCTGCATTCCACAGGGATTCAGTGAATTCCCCATTGGATCTGAAAACACCAGCAAATATAATAAGTCCTAAGTAAATTGGTTTGGTCCATTTCTTCCACCTCTCTCCAAAAACCACCTCCCCTCCAAATTAGAGCATTCCAGAATGATTTTCTGGATGTTGTCTGGAATAAAAAATTCAAAAGAAGACATGATGTCATTTATGTGCGTGGCTGCCCTCCGCTTTGGCCCTGGTTGCATCTTTATCACATTGGCAGCAAGGCATGGTAGCTCCTTCTATGGACAAGAATACCATTCAATTTCATCATCTTTTGACATTCATATTTCTCCACATGTCTGACAGACAGTTCTATCCTTTTCTTCAAGCTCACTGTCAGACTCCGAATTGACAGAAACATGATCCTCATATTCTGAAAATTCTTCATCTTCCGGAGTGAGCACTCCCTCATGTTGTCTTCTATTTTTTGTAGATGTCTTTGGCCATCTGAGCAGAGATTTTCTTTGCCATACTGTATCGTTTTTGGAAAGAAGCCACACACGCAGAGCTACTTATTTTTTGTGTCCCTCCCCAATTCCATTTTTATAAGAAATTGGAATGATTGGTCTGATGAGATTTGGGATTGTACATGAATGGGAAAGTTATAGTTGAAGGTTGAATGGGCATGGAGGAGTTGATGGGGGTATTCAATGTTGATGGTGATGTATATGATTCGTATGATGTGGTTAGATTTGGGGTTATTTTGGAAGCAATGCTTCTAAAGTGATGTTATTGTTGTCATAAAGACGCTTTCCAGACATGCATTGGTCCAATGTGTTGTTGGTAGTTGGATGGGCATGGAGGAGTTGATGGGGATATTTATGTTTGATAGTGATGTAAATGATTAGTATGATTGGTATAATGGGATTAGGTTTGGGGTATGTGGAAACAATGCTTCTAAAGTGATGTTATTGTTGTCTTACAGGCAGCTTCCACAACTGCATTGCGCCCGGGTCTAGCAGAAAAAAAAATGTTAAATGGGTCCCACATACTGTATCTGATAGCCTTACAAAGGTTAAAATAGCTCTTTTAACAAAATATTTATAAAAAAGAAAATTTCTGAAGGATTCTCATCCCATCTATTAACATTTTGGTTATTTGCTCCTGAAAATACACTATAGACAGGACTGTGTTATGTTTCAGAATGACAATGATGGGAACATCAAAGTAAATGTTATGTTGTGCTAATTACAAGCATTGTTTTTTAGTTAATTTCCAAGTAGTACACCAACAATGGAAAGAAAATGGAAAGATGGTTGGATACAGGAAAATGGATGGATTGATCTGTTAAGCAAGTTAATGAGAGGCTTCAGAAGACAAAATTAAGATTAGCATAAACAAGAAGCACTCAATCTTTCATTGCTGGTAAAAATACAATTTCCCTTGGGGATTAATACAGTGTAACCAAAAATGTAATATACTTTTTTAGTTCATTTGCTCTTTGCATTTCTGAACTCTTATGTGCCTCTTTTACTCTTAAACAGTTATATTCACAATTTTTAAAAACGGATTTTGTTATCCAGCTGCCAAAGAGACATAATAACAAGAGATACAACAGCTCACTAATGTGTGTGTGTGTGTGTGTGTCGGGGCTCATTAAGTGTCTGTTTGGAATAAAACAGAGAATAAGGTAACATACCAAGAAGGACTAATTTGCCATGGTCTACAAAACATTTTAATGATGTTCTCTGAAATGAAAAATCTACAATATTAGCAATGTCTCACATGACAAAGTGAGACTACTAGCAAGCCACGGAATTATATATCTGGTTTTAATTTCCATAATTGGCCTCTAATTACAAAATTGGGTGAAATGACTACCTGCAGCCACTACGGCCCCCCAGGACTAAGGTTGGAGACATCTGGTTTAAACCATTTTTCCTAAAGTGATTATTTATGTCTGTCTTTATTATTTGCACCTTTGTAAAAAGTGTTGCACTTTAGTTTAGTAAAATGTACATAATCTTATTTTATTTTTTGGTACTCATCTCAGAGAATTGTTACTTCTGACCAAATAGAGGTGACATTCCCATTGTGAAAGATGTGGAAAGTCCTTCAAAATCTTAAGTCATGTTTGTTGGGAATCTGAGTCGCACTTGGTGATGCTGTGATCAATGCTGCTGATGCCTCACAGCTCCAGGGAATCGGATTTGATACCCAAGCATATGTGGCGTTTGCACATTTTTCTTTTGTCTGTGTTTTTTCTTGGGATTCTGGTTTCCTGCCACATACAGATGGGGTGCAGGTTAGGCTGACTGACAATTGTAAATCTGAATACAACTGAGTGAGTGTGCCCAAAGATTATATTGTGTCTCGTTAAAAACTGATTTGCACCTTGCACTTTTTCCATAAGATCCCATATTGCAATAATTTGTGTTCAGAAAATAAATGGAAGGATGGTTTAGAACATCACTAACAAATAGATGAGGGAGAATTGCAACATTAAAACAATTTCTACTAGAACAATTCCCAACTCAAGTTGATTTTTGAAAGCCCTCAAAGTCTTACTGTCTACCACACTACTTGGTAACATATTCCATGTGTCTATTGTTCTTTGTTGGAAGAACTGTGCGAAATTTACCCTTTACAAGTTTCCCATTCAAAGGTAACAGCTGGGGTCCACTCTACTAATTCCCTTCATAATTTTAAACACTTTGGTCATCTCACCTCTCCATTTGCTTCAACTAAAAAGGTTCAACTCCTTCAATATTTCATCATAGCTCAAACCTACCAGTCCTGACATCAGTCTGGTTGCTATCATTTGGACATTTTTTAGTTCTAGTGTGTCCTAATATGTAGACCAAAACAGAGATGTTTTCTGTTCTTTTGGAATTATGCTTGTTTTCATCCCTAGGAACAGAAGTGTAATGTGACCACATCTCTCCTCAGAACTGATGCATTTGTTTGCTGTTTCCTTCAATTTGTACCTAATAGTACAGTTTTACTGAACCCAATTCTCTTCTGATAGCCTATTATATTTATCTGATGCAGAGGAGGGGATCAAGTGGACATGTCATTGATGAGTTTCACTATTTCTTTGAAACTGCATATTTACAGAGAAGCTGCATGTTGTTCACTGAAAGAGACACAGGGCCTACAGTATACTTAAGTTTCAACAGCGTGTGCCACTAGAAAAGCCAGGATGGGACAGCTGTCTACCACATAAGATACAGAAATTCCAACACAATGAGACAAATTAGCTAAAATGTTTATTCTGACAGCAAATCTGCCTACGGTTCTGAAAGACACAAGAAGACATTGCAGATTCTACACAGACAACACTTGAACAACAATGTGAGTGTTGGCCCAAAGTCCTATGGGATTGCACAGTGTCCACTGCATCGGCCATATCCATACAGTATTCATTATTCAAAGATGGAGCATTTTAAAGGTGTATCTTTCAGCACAGGTTAGCACTTCTACCTTTTACCTTCATGTGTTTCTCCTTTGTCTGGGCATTTGTTAGGCTGATACTCTGACAAGTTAGGTTAACTGGGGACTAATAACTGGTTCAGAGTGAACGTTAGCCTGAGTGCGGCCAGTGATGGAGTGTTCAGCAGTACTGTTAATTAATTAGTTACATTTATGTAATGCTATTCTAGCTACTCAAAACAATTTCAATAGAGGGGAGCCTCTTCAGCTACCACCAATATGCAACATCCAGCTGGATGATGTGATGGCAGCCATTACTGTGCCAGTATGCTCACCATACACTAGCCATTCAGGAAGATACACAGCCATTTAGACAAAGGGGATAGAATGGACAATGCCATGATAAACAATTTAGTCAGTATATCAAAGTAGATCCTACTGGTTTTGAAACATGCCCAGGGATCTTTAATGACCACAGAATTTCAGGACCTCAGTGTTACATCTTATCCAAAGGACAACACCATTTTTATAGCACAGTGTCCCATTCCATCACTGAACTGGGGCATTACCATTCACACACAGACCACAGGGTAAACATCATCTGATATCCTCACCAAGATCATTTCCAGCAACAACCCTAGCTTTCTGTAGTTATTCTCCCATCTTAATACTGGCCGGGCCCAAACATGCTTAGCTTCAGTTGGATTCCCTGTTCTGAAGTGCAGTTGGTACGTCGGTAGGCAGGATGTATTCCAGCTTCTCTCTGTCCAGAAAAATGGGTGAATCATTCAGCATTCTTGTCTTCTAGGGTTCTGAATGACACATCCAAAAATATCTGTAGGCAACAAATCACTTGCTTTTTAAAACAGGAGTCTTCAGCTTTGAAACTAATAGCAGAGTATGCACAAATGTAATAAAATATTATATTAATATTAATACATGACTTTATGTAGAGCAAAATCTAATTATGAGTTATTAAAACTTACATGGTACTGAGAAGACATTTTATTCAGTGTGAATTAGTCACCAGTGTTTCAGTTTAAATAAATAAATAAAGTGGCGAACAGTGAAAGAGACTGTTATTAGTTTTAGAAATATAAATTATAAGATATATAACTGTAAGAAATACTGTAAATATAAAAATGCTGTTGAAAATACTGAATACAGATTAACAGAAATGTATAGTATAAAGGATAAGAACTTTCCTGTGGCAACCCAACATCCAGAATTCCAAAGGGTCCAAAATAATACATTTAGGGTAGTTTACAGTAAGTAAACAAAGGAGAGGGACAGTAGCTAAAGGCACAGGAATAATATCTGGACACCATTCTGAACTTATCTAAATAGATTCAGTCCCTGTCTGCCTGGTGGACTGGCTTGCCCATCAAATGTAAATGTTGTGATTTTAATATTTTAGGCTTATAATTTGAGATCTTAATTATTCTGGTTTATTATCACTGTGTATTTCTAATGGTTATTACATTTTGTCAAAATACTTTTTATTTCATTGAAATTACAGTGTGCTTATTTGTTTTTTTGGTGTTTATTGGATTGAGGCGGCCATATTATTTACTGCTGAACGGACTCTGCTGGGCAGTGACAGTATTTAAATAAAATTAGAATTGGGAGATGGTTGTGGTTTTATTAACAGGCAAAGCTCAATGCTGGGAAGATAATAATAATAAAACAAAGTCATAATTCAAAGAACATAACAGACAGGTCGTAAAACAAAAACAATTTACATAACCAGAGCTGAAACATAAGACAAAATCTGTAGTAAATTAACAAAATAATTTTTTGACTAAAATCTTATTAGAAACTAATGAGAATGCTAAGTCTTCACTTTGATGCATCCACAAACTTGAACGCTGATCTTTACACCTTCCACTGGATGATGTGACACAACACACACTTCTGGCTGATCTTACCTAGCAATGGCACAGCTACCATGAACAGAAAGGTCCCAAAATGGTGCATGAAATTAACATTTAAAAAATCGGTGCACTAAATTATCAAAAAGTCTGTCAGTCAGTCATTTCCCAACCCACTATATCCTAACACAGGGTCACGGGGGTCTGCTGGAGCCAATCCCAGCCAACACAGGGCGCAAGGCAGGAACAAATCCCGAGCAGGGCGCCAGTCCACCACAGGACACCCACACACTAAGAACACACTAGGGACAATTTAGGATTGCCAATGCACTTAACCTGCATGTCTTTGGACTGTGGGAGGAAGCCGGAGCACCCGGAGGAAACCCATGCAGACACGGGGAGAACATGCAAACTCCACGCAGGGAGGACCTGGGAAGCGAACCCAGGTCACCTTACTGCGAGGCATTATCAAAAAGTGAGTACATGAAATAAACCTAATAAAGCAAGTGTATGAAATTAACCAAAAGTGAAAGTCTGACTGAAGTCAAAGTTGTAATCTTAGCCATAAGAAGCAAAATATGTCACACCAGATAAAAAGAAAACTCAATTAACCCTACTTTTTAAGTGTTTGAATGTACTTCAAGAGTCAGTGTCAGGTTAAAGTTATGTATATTGTATTTTTTACTGTTGTTTTTGTCACATTTGAATTAGTATTCCTCATGTCTTTGTTATTTCTGTTGGTTTTATAAGTGGTTTTGTAATAGTACACTGCCTGTTAAATGTAGTTCTGCTCCATGTTCTTTGTGGGTGGAGTCTCAAGTGTTTCTCTTTCAGCCAGAATTCCTCCCTTGGCTGGGGTTCAAATATTTGATTTATGTTTTCGTTGTTCATGTTTAATTCTTTTGTTTATTCTGATATTGTGAATTATGTTAGAGATTTGTGTTTTATTCGTTTGGAATATTGTTTGGTTTCTTTGTATGTAAACTGCCTTTATTATGTGGCTCATGTTTTCGGGGTGGTCCCCCAAGAGGTGGTGCCATCTGCCAATAATCGCCAGAACTGCACTCCACTGTATATATCTGTAGAGTCTCCCCCAGCTCCTGGCGGTTGATTGTGAATACATCCTGGAGTTGAAGAGTTTACTAGTGTTTTGTTGCGCTTGTGCTTTTTCTGTATTTTGAAATTTTGACCCACTTGCTCTGTTTTTTCGACCACCCTGTTTGGATTCTGCATTAGCATCTTGTTAACCATTGATTCAGCCAGCAACTTCTTTATGCTTTTTGTGCTTTTTGAAGTTTTGCAGTATAACAGAGTATTTTGTGACAATAAAACTTCTATTTCATAAAGATTCTGTGTTTGAGCTAATTCTAGCTGGGTTTGGCAGCATACCCCCTCTAGTGGGCACTTGCTGAAGTGCTTTTCAAACTTTTGTGCTTTGGGACTTCTTGTTCATAACACTATCTTGATGTCACCACTCCTGGGCCTTCACACTGGTTATATAAGTAAGCTTAGAATGTCCAGGGGCCAAATCTATAATGCTGTGCGTAGAATTTGCACTATAACATGATGTAATCACAAAAGGCGAAATGTGCTTACACACAGAAAAATCCAGATGCAGGAATCTGTGAGTACTCCAACTTCCGCGTTCTTTCGCTCCATAAATCCCAGTCAGCGTGAAAAGTAACGCTCGTAGTTCATTTTGTCATTAAAGTAGAACATCATAAACATCATCTTAAAATCGTTTAATTAACCAGTTTCTCAAATCACATTGTAATTAAAGTAGCACGTTAAATGATTTGTTTTGTATGTGATCTTCTATGTGCTCTATGTGTGTGAATCACTACTTGCTTCTTAAACCGGCTCTCTTCCTCTGACTGGACACAGAATCCATTACATTCATGATATTACAGCTCTCTGAATAACTAAAATACTGAGATGTATACGTGATGTCATTTTCATGATGATAGGAGTTAAATCACGTTATTAAACATGGGTTTCACTGCGCAGTGATTGTGTGCAACCTTCAATGAAATTATTTATTGCAGCAGTACTCATGGGTGGCTCTAGGCTTGTGGCGGCCCTGGGCAGAGAAAGAATCAGTGGCCCCTTCGCCCGCCAATGTCAATATGGTATCTTATGCATGGTGGATGGCCACGTCCGTTGCGGACACTGCATAGCCGCCTCGTGCTCATGACACAAGCATATAACTTTTGTCGAAATTTGCCACTGCGTTTTTAGCTGTGTCGTTATTTTCTCTTTCTGTTTTATATTCAATATATATTGGCGTGGCCACCCCTGAAGTCCTTGCTTTTCTTTCTCCAAGTAACCAATCACCACACAATCAGCTCTGTAATAGACGTTAAGCCATCTGTAAGCTTAGAGCGCCGATTCTTCAAAACGTTTAAGGAACATTGAAATATCTTCATAGTACATTTTTAATTATTCTATTCTTCACGCCAGTCCCAGTGAAGAATATAGATTATTTAAATGAAGTTAAAGTTTTATCTGTATAATATAATAAACATATTTTGCTGCATTTCATCTTTAAAATGATATCGTCATCATATGTAAATACGCGCTTTATAAAGTGGCTCAGGTTGTGTAATATTATAACTGTAGTGCAAGTTTACAGTGAGGTAATTCTACTTATAAGTACAGATAGTTCTAGAAGGAGTAATTGATTAAGTGCGTTTAAAGTTCTTGGGATGAAACTGTTTCTGAACCGCGAGGTCCGTACAGGAAAGGCTTTGAAACTTTTTGCCGTGGCTGAGGGAGGGTGGGCTTGATGCTGTATACCGATAATTCTCTTTCTGATCAGCTTCTGCTGTGATTCCCCACTCAGATACAGTGATATAAATACTCCGAGTGGTGCAGGGAGAGTAATATGGAAAAAGATGATCTGCTGTGGCAACCCCTAACAGGAGCAGCTGAAAGAAGAAAAATAAGAAGAAGATGGTGCAGTGAGAGTAACAACGCTAAAGCAGTTATGGTATTTGGAATACTATGGCTATTCCCTGGACCATTATATTGTTACAAATTAATTACAATCAGATGATCATTACACTAATAAACAATATGCGATTAGTTTCAGTGTATTTATAATGCCGCATCAGGAAAATAAAGAATAACCACACAGGAACAGTAGCACTGCTTTGACGCTGGGTGCCGCCAGTCTGCAAAACCAAGCGGAGAACTTACGTATGACAAGGTATGAGGTACCGTGGAAAAGTGCGTGGCTTTACGCCAAGTGTAGGTTTTATACATTGCATTGCATACAATTGAACGTGGAAACGTTCTTACGCAACATTTCTGTGCATACGCACCGTTTATGCATGAGGCCCCTGGTCAGGATGATTTACCTAACAGCAGTGTAAAATGGTACAAAATGTGCATAGTTTTATGAAAAGAAGGTTATATTTGAAGGTAAAGCTACAAACATTAAATGTCATGTGTACACTTGTCTTCCAAGCTGAGGTGGTCAACGCTCACCTGAAGCCTACTGATATACTACAAGCCTTTTACAACAGCCATTTAAGAAATACTGAAGTGGCAATGCTGTGCAGCCTACCAATGCTCTAACTCAACAAACTTTAGAATACAGAAAAATTAAACTGACTACTTCCACAACTCATTTCCCCAACAAGAAATAGCCTTCTGTGATTTATTTAAATTCATACAACAGGTGAAAAAGAATGGTGACCACAGAATCCTGAGACACCTTTACATCCCTTTGTTAATTGGGAAACATCCTTGCAACTGATTTGATCTGCTGATAAAAGAATGAAAAGATTGATCATTTGTTCTGTGAGTGAGGTAAAGATTACTTTTGAAGGGCAAGCAGAAGGTTGTATGGACAAACACAAGTTTGTATGCCAAAGGCTGAGATAACTAACATATCAAAAGGGCTCACAAGATTAAACTGAAGGACACATCTAAAAGCAAAACCTCAAAAAGTATTTCTTCTTCTTTTAAAGACGGCTGACATTCCTGCGAAGTCACGCTAACAAATTCACATACAATGTGCCTTCAACCGAACATGTCATCATAGCAGCCCAAATGGTATGATGATGTCACAAACACATAGCTAAAAACTGTGAAAAAAATCACAAAAGTATAAAAATCCCCTAGACTTTTTCGTATACTCAGATATGGGGATGGATATTTGAGGAGCACACTGCAAGACAATGATTATATTTTTAGATTATGTACATTAAAGAACCATCAATAACAAATCAAATCAAATTAATAATATATTGAACAATTATTATAAAAGTAATGTTGAATAAATCGAACTCTGCAGCTGCATGAATAAATGGTAAAGTACCACT
>JANRMT010028174.1:130618071-130653556 GCA_026402145.1 Polypterus bichir lapradei
GATATTGAATCTTTAGTCAATTACAATACTTTCCCTATACTTCGTATATACTTTATACTGTATACTTTAACATGGCCTTTTCATAACTTCACTTTATCTTAATCCTGATACTCTGTATGTTCAATTCATCATAATAACTATTCATGGTGGCTCTAAAATCCGTACTGACCCCTACTCTCTCTTCTGTTTTATTTTCCTGTTTCTCTGTGGTGGCGGCCTGCGCCACCACCAACCTACTCAAAGCACCATGATGCCCCAGCATTGATGGACTAAAAGCCAGAAGTCCACGTGATCATCATCATCAAGTCCTTCCGTGAAAACCATAAATACAAAGAGGACTGTTTCATTTATGTTAGGTAGATTGCCCAGAGGGGACTGGGCGGTCTCATGGCCTGGAATCCCTGCAGATTTTATTTTTTTTCTCCGGCCGTCTGGAGTTTTTTTTTGTTTTTTCTGTCCCCCCTGGCCATTGGACCTTACACTTATTCTATGTTAATTAATGTTGACTTATTTTATTTTCTTACTGTGTCTCTTATTTTTCTATTCTTCATTATGTAAAGCACTTTGAGCTACATTTTTTTGTATGAAAATGTGCTATATAAATAAATGTTGTTGTTGTTGTTGTATATGAGAAAGTAAAAAAGTACAAAATAAAAATTTTGAGTGCTTTTTGACAGATATGGGACAAAACAACAATAATAATAATGACAATAAAGACAATAATGCAATTATCTAATAAAATCCAAAGGCACATAAAAAGCATATTGAATTGTAAATTATTGAAAAATGTGTCTGCAACAGTTGACAGCTCATCTCTTTATATATAAAATCCAACATCTGTCTGTCTGTCCACTTTTCACGAGAGAACTACTTAACGGATTTAGATCAGGTTTTTTTCTATAATTTGCTTGAACATACCGCTTGATTTTGTGACTTCTCTAAGAATCATAGTTTGCTTGCAGGAGCGATATATTTGTGCTAATCCGAGACAGAGGCTGTGGGCGAAGGGGAGGGGGAGACGTGATTGCAGGAGTAGGGAGCCGGGCAGTCCTGTTTCACTTCTATGCGGGCAAAGCTGCAGAGGACGGCTAGTACTGAATATAATTGATACATCATTATTAGCCCAAGCTGTCCCTGATTCATCAAAGAAATAAGATAGACACATATCTCTAATAATCACAGACCACTTAAAATATACAATTCTCTCTAAATGTATTAGTAAAATGTGGTCTCACAATCTCTTATTTTAACATGAAAACAGAGAAATGACCCTGACACATTGTGTATTCTTGTGTTTTCCATTACAGGAAATATTAGAATCATATTTTTGGGATAAAGTGAAATCTTTAATATTATTGACTAAAACATGCACCTACTCAGGCTTAAGAATTTGTTTGATGTGTCAGCCAGTGCTCTTGGATGGTTTCAACATGCTAATTAAATCATTTGTAGTGATGAGCAAACCCCACTAAATTTACTTCACTTGAAGTTCAGCAAAATTACAGAAATTTTTAGCAAAATGCATTGAAGGCAATGGGGAGGAGAAAGTGAACTATTTTGAGTAGATTATAATGGCGTGATGCTCTTTAAAGTGTCCTTGAAGGCTATGGAGGCATCTGCTAACTACGCTGGACTGATTATTATAGCCAAAAAAGAGACCTGAGCTGTGAAACAGCATTGCACACTGTACCACTGTCCCTGCCAGAGAAAAAATGAATCAAATTAAGTATCAGAACAGTAAAGGGTCTTACGGACTGTGGCAGGCAGGAAGAATGAATTCAGTAAGGCTTGCCCCCCACAGATTTGACAGCAGGTTCTCACCTTGTTTGAACCAAATATGGTTTGTTTTGTCTTTTTCTTTTGCTTAATCACTGCTGCTACTGCCAAATAAGTGCAATACTCCACCTGTTTGCATAAACTGCACATCATTCCGATGTAAAACCATTCCTCTTTTGTTCAATTTTATCTTAACATTGTTGATTATTTAGTGTATTGTCTGTTTATCTTTTTCCATGTGTCATGTGTTTTATGGGTATTTCCCCAAGAGAGGGGGCCACTTGCCCACCACCTTCAAAAAGAAACCCAGAGCCCCTTACAATTAATGTGTTGGCATTGGTGGGCTCCTTAGTAATTTTTCTGTGCATTTTTTTGTAAATTTCTGGATTTTTAACTTCTGTGATCTGTTCTTTTGGTTTGTGTATTGGAATTTGCTTTGCCTCTCAAATGAATTTGCATATTCGAAAACTCCTTTGCTTTTGTGCTTCTCTGAGCTTATTTTGTAAAAATAACTCATTTATTTGTAAAGTGGTCATTTTGAGATATTTTGGGACTTACTGGGTTGAGGAACATTACATGTGTAATATTACAGCCAGAGTTTATTCCCTGGATTATGTTTATTTTGTTTTATTTTTTAATTATTTTTCATATTTTATTTCATTTCTGTTATGTTTGTTCGTGATATAGTATTTACTATCACTTTAAATTTAGGGCAGCATAGTGGAGCAGTAAGGAGACCCAGTGTTGAATCTGCATGTTATCCCAGTGTCTGCGTGGGGGTCCTCCAGTGGCTCCTGTTTCCTCCCACTGTCCGAAGACATGCTGGTTAGGTGAACTGGTGACACTAAACTGGCGTTTGGGGTGTCTGCATTTGCACTGCGATGGTCTAGTGCCTTGTCCAGTGTTTGTTCCTATGTTGTGCCCTATGCTTGCTGGGTTAGTATCCAGTCCCCTGCCATGACCCTGCTCAGGGTTAAGCAGATTAGAAAATTACATGACTTAAATTTACTTCCTTTCCTTGTATTCTGTGGGTGGTACCCGAAGAGGTGTTTCCACCCTGACATCACTGCAGCTGAGACTTCTCTCTGCCTTTATTTTGAACCAGGGACCAGTATCTCAGTAATTTTGCATTGAGTGTGCAAAGTTTTTGGATTCTATATTGGGAACTTATTAGTTTTGGGTTGTTTTTTGCCTTATTTTTGACTTTTCTCCCCTGTTTTTCTAATTCTGTACTTCCATTTTTTAATTCTATGCTTTTTTTGGGTGAATCATGTCTCTATAAGCTGGAATGTATCACTTTCTCTCCCTTGTAAGGTATTTTTGGTATATTTTGGGACATTTCTAGTATTTACAGTGCATCCGGAAAGTATTCACAGCGCATCACTTTTTCCACATTTTATGTTACAGCCTTATTCCAAAATGGATTAAATTCATCTTTTTCCTCAGAATTCTACACACAACACCCCATAATGACAACGTGAAAAAAGTTTACTTGAGGTTTTTGGAAATTTATTAAAAATAAAAAAAATTGAGAAAGCACACGTACATAAGTATTCACAGCCTTTGCCATGAAGCTCAAAATTGAGCTCAGGTGCATCCTGTTTCCCCTGATCATCCTTGAGATGTTTCTGCAGCTTAATTGGAGTCCACCTGTGGTAAATTCAGTTGATTGGACATGATTTGGAAAGGCACACACCTGTCTATATAAGGTCCCAGGTTGACAGATCATGTCAGAGCTCAAACCAAGCATGAAGTCAAAGGAATTGTCTGTAGACCTCCGAGACAGGATTGTCTCGAGGCACAAATCAGAGGAAGGTTACAGAAAAATTTCTGCTGCTTTGAAGGTCCCAATGAGCACAGTGGCCTCCATCATCCGTAAGTGGAAGAAGTTCAAAACCACCAGGATTCTTCCTACAGCTGGCCGGCCATCTAAACTGAGCGATCGGGGGAGAAGGGCCTTAGTCAGGGAGGTGACCAAGAACCCGATGGTCACTCTGTCAGAGCGCCAGAGGTCCTCTGTGGAGAGAAGAGAAACTTCCAGAAAGACAACCATCTCTGCAGCAATCCACCAATCAGGCCTGTATGGTAGAGTGGCCAGATCGAAGCCACTCCTTAGTAAAAGGCACATGGCAGCCAGTCTGGAGTTTGCCCAAAGGCACCTGAAGGACTCTCAGACCATGAGAAACAAAATTCTCTGGTCTGATGAGACAAAGATTGAACTCTTTGGTGTGAATGCCAGGCGTCACGTTTGGAGGAAACCAGGCACCGCTCATCACCAGGCCAATACCATCCCTACAGTGAAGCATGGCGGTGGCAGCATCATGCTGTGGGGATGTGTTTCAGCACCAGGAACTGGGAGACTAGTGAGGATAAAGGGAAAGATGACTGCAGCAATGTACAGAGACATCCTGGATGAAAACCTGCTCCAGAGCGCTCTTCACCTCAGACTGGGGCGACGGTTCGTCTTTCAGCAGGACAACGACCCTAAGCATACAGCCAAAATATCAAAGGAGTGCCTTCAGGACAACTCTGTGAATGTCCCTGAGTGGCCCAGCCAGAGCCCAGACTTGAATCCGATTGAACATCTCTGGAGAGATCTTAAAATGGCTGTGCACCGACGCCTCCCGTCCAACCTGATGGAGCTTGAGAGGTGCTGCAAAGAGGAATGGGCGAAACTGGCCAAGGATAGGTGTGCCAAGCTTGTGGCATCCTATTCAAAAAGACTTGATGCTGTAATTGCTGCCAAAGGTGCATCGACAAAGTATTGAGCAAAGGCTGTGAATACTTATGTACATATGATTTCTCAGTTTTTTTATTTTTAATAAATTTGCAAAAACCTCAAGTAAACTTTTTTCATGTTGTCATTATGGGGTGTTGTGTGTAGAATTCTGAGGAAAAAAATGAATTTAATCCATTTTGGAATAAGGCTGTAAAAGTGATGCGCTGTGAATACTTTCCAGATGCGTTGTATGAAGCTGAACTCCTCTTTTTGGCCTGAGTAGGCCAATGCTGGAGAGTAGAGTGTTGAGGTGAGGCCTTTTCTAGACAGTTAGGATGACCTTTAGCCTGGCTTTTGGGGCTGATTTTGGAGGCCTCGCATCCTTTTCACCATGTATGGCACTCTGCATCATAACAACATGACTGTTGTGTAAAGAAATGTTTCTTGGCTCCAGTTTTGAATACACTTCTGCTTAACTTCTACTGGTAGTCTCAGGTACATGGGAAAGGTGCTATATAAATAAAATGTATTATTATTATTATATATTTAATTCTAGAAACAAGACTACTGTGGGAGACAAAGAGTTATAAGACTTATAAGGCCACTGGAATGCTATACATGCCGTTATTCAAAAGACCCCATCAGAATCAGCTTTTCTGTGCCATAATCTTGCACAGTGCTACTGTTTAATGCTACTTATGAGACTACTAATACAGTTTTTTTAATGTAATTGTGGCAGTTTTTTTATTAATTGTAGATGTTATCTCCTTTCTCTTCTTGTATTCAATGTCCTGTGGTGATACTTGCCTGTGTTGCCCCGTAAATGAACTTTTTCCTGCTGGTTTTTTAACACAGACCTTAGAGTACATGGTGTTATGATTAGGTTTTGTTTTTCATTTTTATTTCATTTTCTAGAGAGATTTCTGCATTTAACATCAAAGTTGTTATTGTTTCTGGGGTTGCTAAATTCATTACCAATAAGCATGAGGCAATACACTTTGATACAATTATGATGCAAGACAGGCTTCAAGATATGTGTTGTGGAAATATTGGATGATTAAGCCCAAACTTGTGACCTAACTGAAACTTTAGTTGCAGTTATTTATTGAATCACCATAAGTTGTCCTAAAAAAATATTTCAGAAAGTGAGGATGTCCATTATACATTTTTTTGAAAATACAAATCCAAGCCACACATTCCTTTATATTCAGGACTAGCAAAATACCTGCGCTTCGCAGCGGCGAAGTACTGCCTTAAAATTTTTATTAAGAAGAAAGTAAACCTTTTTAAACTGAGGGAAAATATACCAATAATTATTTGTTAATGATCTCTTTGTATGCCACGTTGTCAGTTCGGCTCTCCAGTTGTAATATGACCAAGCTGTGCGCTGAGCTTACTCTTGAGCATGCAACATACAGTTGGCCATGTAAAAAGCAATCTTGCCTCAAATCTCACAGCCTGGATTGCTGCTGTCATAATCAGTTTGAGTTTCATGGTTTGTTTCAATTACATTAGTATTTGCAGGACTTGTTGCGTTGAAGTGACATTCGGCATCTGTGAAGCGTTTGTAAGCATACAACCGGTTTCATCGATAACTTCGCATCCAGCTTTTGAGAGTTTAAACATTCATAAACATCAAAGTGTCCACTACTGAAATCGTCACCTGTCAATCTAAGATGTTTAAGAGGCATCGGTGGTTGTCCAAAGGTGTAAAGTATTTGGCCATTTCGGTACACTTGAAAGTGACAACCAAACAATTCAGCGGCAGCCATCAACTCACATGCAGAACCATAGGTGAAGGGCTTAATTAGGGCTTTATTATGTAAAGCACTTTGAGCTACTGTTTGTATGAATATGTGCTATATAAATAAATGTTGTTGTTGTTGTTAAGCATTTCACTCTTATAGTGCTCCTGTGTAGTATAATTATCTCCTGTACCATCATCAGTCCACACCTTGAACCTGTCCCAGTCATTCAATACATAAGACACAATGTTCCTCCTGATATCAAGAGTGAGCCTGATATGTTGGTGCAATATGTAACAGAGAGAATGGAAAAGGCAGGCGCCATCTCCGGGCATGGAAACCACTTGGTAAGTGACAGTTCTTTGATCGATGGTGATCATCTCGATAAACATGTTAATGGGGGTACAGTTGGAACGATAAAGGAAATGGGTACCTGAACAATGTAAACTAAGTCTAAAATACCTATACAATAACTATAATCGTAATAAACGAACAATAAAACAGCGGAGAAGCCGTGGATGAAATAAAAAGGCTGCAGTTATCAGCAGGGAGACGTGAATACTGTGGAGAAGCAAGGAAGGGAATGAAGAGACCGGAGCAATGGATGGCCTTATATAGGCAGGCAGCCAACAGCGTGGGAGGCATGGGGATGGGGGACCCAATGGCACCTCACACGGTGACCGAGCTCCAGGCTATGGACATATATATGTACGTAAGTAGGATTCAGTAAGCGTTGGGAACCCGCGTACCAAATTTCTTGAAGATGGGCCCATAGGTAACAAAGACCGTTGAAAAGTTCAATATGGCGGCCAACAGTAGCGTCATACCACTGAAATAAGTATGTACAGTAATCCCTCGCTATATCGCGCTTCGACTTTCGCGGCTTCGCTCTATCGCGGATCTACGGCTGCAGTGTCCTTTTAAACCAGGGTGCAAAACGAGTTGTAAGTGGATGTAATAAGGCAGTAGTCTGGATGGAATCTGCTTTAGGGATTTGGATTGAAGACTGCCAGAAGAAGAACAACGGCAGTGCTACACAATCGCCTGAAGTGGCTCCTTTACAAGGGCTGTAACGCTCTCCTTTGTTGTGCAGTAAAATTAAACTCATTGTTATCGGACAAGTCATTGTGTCATTGTTGGTGAGTAACCATAATTTTCTTCTTACAGTGCTTAGTACATGTACGTACGTTTAGTGTCACTGTACACACATTTACTGTATACTATTTTTCTTGCATTGTACGTATTTATTGCTGGTGACCTGTCTATCGTAATGGCTGTAACATATGTGATATCGGAGACACTCAATATCTTTAAAGTAATATTTAGGTTTTACTGTATATAAACAGTGTGTTTATATCCATAATTTCAATGAATCTTACCTAATATCTAAGAGAATACAAAGGGATTATGCTGTTTAACTCTGCGGGGAATATTTATAAACAGTGCGGGAGAGTTTATAAGGGCTTAAAATATATAAAAATAACCATACAAACATATGGTTTCTACTTCGCGGATTTTCACCTATCGCGGGGGGGT
The DNA here is from genome assembly GCA_026402145.1 of Polypterus bichir lapradei. Taxonomy (NCBI): domain Eukaryota; kingdom Metazoa; phylum Chordata; class Cladistia; order Polypteriformes; family Polypteridae; genus Polypterus; species Polypterus bichir. The sequence continues at coordinate 130,625,848 of JANRMT010028174.1, forward strand.
CTGGAACGCAACCCCCGCGATCGAGGAGGGATTACTGTACATCGGTTTCGGTTAGCGCAGGGAAGCTGCCTACCAAATTTCGTGAAGATGGGGCAATAAATAAGAAAGTTTAACATGGCGGATGTTGTTGACCGTTATGACCGTTACGCGTAGAATTTTGAAATGAAACCTGCTTAACTTTTGTAAGTAAGCTGTAAGGAATGAGCCTGCCAAATTTCAGCCTTCTACCTACATGGGAAGTTGGAGAATTACTGATGAGTAAGTCAGTGAATCAGTGAGGACAACAAAGACCGTTGGAAAGTTCAATATGGCGGCCGACAGTGGCGTCATACCACCGAAATAAGTACGTACATCAGTTTCGGTTAGCGCAGGGAAGCCGCCTACCAAATTTCGTGAAGATGGGGCCATAAATAAGAAAGTTTAACATGGCGGACGTTGTCAATTGTTATGACCGTTATGCGTAGAATTTCGAAATGAAACCTGCTTAACTTTTATAAGTAACCTGTAAAGAATGAGCCTGCCAAATTTCAGCCTTCTACCTACACGGGAAGTTGGAGAATTAGTGATGAGTGAGTGAGTGAGTGAGTGAGTCAGTCAGTCAGTGAGTCAGTGAGGGCTTTGCCTTTTATTAGTATAGATGCTGGTTACATACATGCAAGATTATTATTATTAGATCGATGATGCATGCTAAGATGGAAGAATTATGATGATTTGTGGGTATGTGTGTTTCTCTTTACCGAAACAGAAAGAAGAGAAAGCAAATACTCATTTAGCTACAGTAATAATGCAAATAATAAATAACAATATTGGTGTACTAATATATAACAGTAATATACAGAGCAAACTGTGATAAACACTATTATAACTGGTAACAATAAATATAATAATATTTGGTACTTAAATATACCATTAGGAACATGGCACTGACCGCAAACAAGCCTGAAAGTAGTGACGTAGCTTAAACAAACACTACAAAATGCATGATTCGTGAACTTTAATAGTTAAGTATAAGTATTACTGGTTTAAAAGTAACAAAATGTGTTAAACTACAACTGTCTGAAACCGCAAGTACAAAAATAATACAAAACATCTTAACAATTAAGATAATATATCTATATATATCTTTACAGTATACACAGGCATGACTTTTAAACAATGACAAAGTTATACCATACAAACATAATACCCACTTCTTGCTGACAAACAACGATTAAATTTCAGGGACCTTCTTAAATATGGAGAAAGTGATATGAAGCTTGTTGCAGATGAGAAATTCTTTAAAAAAGTCTGAAAGGATGCTTAATGATAAACAACAATATGAATTTCGTCTGAGAGTCACTAGAACAAGTCCACCGTTTTTTACCGAGCTGGCTGATGCGATTTTTCTGGGGTGGATCTTAACTCCAGCAGAGGGCAAAGCTGTTTGGACCAGTCTCTTCAGGATCACAAAAAACTGATAGATTATGTTAGAAGATAATTCATAGCTCAGTGAATAGCTACCTGACACAAATAGTTAAAAAAGGAAATGTTTATGGAGAACAGCAAATCTTTCATAAATTAAGATATTCCCACAATATGAACATTTCTTAAAATGATGTGTTTATATTGTTAGATAGATAGACAGGGTAATGGAGGGAGGGATGACTCTAGGCAAGACCAAAAATAATTGGGGTGCCAACCAGGCAGAACATTGTTTAATACGCTGCCACAGACAAAAAAATAAATCTTTAACAGAAAGGAGCACACAATAAGGATCGGCAAGTTGCCATTATGTAGATAGCTTTGAGGCATCCATGTGACCTTCCTCGAGGCTTGTCAGGTCTGACCTGAGATTCCATCTCTTCTTCTTCTTGATTTACTGGAGGATGGCAAACAACAGTTTGGTGCATTACCACCACCATCTGGTGTGGAGTGTGGATCAGAATATTCTCAGTATTATATCCTCTCACTCAACTTAGTGTCATTCAAAAATTGTAATAGAAAATAATAGCATGCATCTCCAGATTTCTTCTGCATAATATAAGATAATTTTCACTTTCAGTTCCTTGAAGTTTTCAGACAAAATGTTTCCTTCCTCGTCATACTTCTGACATTGTAAAATCACAAGAACTACTGTTTCTGCCTTTCCACAATATCCACATATTGGATATCCTATAAAGTCAACCGTTTAAACCAATGTGTCCAAATCTAAGTCTTGTTGTCAATCATTCATCATTTCTATTTCTCCCTGTACATCTCATTTCTCCCACTTTCCTCTGAACTCTGTAATACTATTGTCCCTTCCTTTCTTCCTCCCATTGTTTTTGCCACTTTTCCTTCATCATTTCTTTAACAATACTCCTTATTTCATATTTACTCAGACCAACTACTAACTGTATTTGTTTGTATTTTTTAGATTCTTTTGCAATTTGATCTCCTATTTCATTACCTTTAATAGCAATATGAGCTGGTATCCATAAAAAGGTCACAGTGAGAATTGAATTCTGTATAATGTTTGTTGAATTTCAATCACAATGTCTGGCCTACTGTCGAAGCACGTCTACTTTAAGCTACATAGAGATGAACTTACTGATCTTTTTGTACCAACCTTTTCAATCCATTGTACCACTAACAGTAATGCAATTATTTTTCCTGCATAGACTGATATCCCATCATTGACCCTTTTTCCCATTCACAGACATAACTCTGGAACAATGACTGCTAGTTCTATTTTATTGTCTAAATCCTTTGATGCACCTGTATACATTTTTACATAGCAGTGATACTTTTTTACATACTTTAACTGTGATATTTGTATATTCCCATACACTATATGCACTGAAATTAAATTCTTTAATCTTGTTCTTTTTGTCTAAAAGTGCAAAATCTACAATCGTATCTGGAAGTAAATAAGGTTATATTGCATGGTATTGTTGGAGTGTTCTGGTGCAGGTCGCTCTTCCATTTTGGTAGCCTCTTGAATCTGACACCATCATGACCAGGATGAGCTGAACAGAAGATGGCAAACACACACAAAACAAGGGGATGGTGAAAAGTGCTCAAGTGCTTTTATTAAAATAAATCATAACAATGAGGTTAGCAGGAAACTGTCTTCTGTTAAATGCCTCTTCTCAAACCTACGCCCCTCTGTTTATCCCAACAGAGGAGCCCAATCCAGACTCGGGCTCAGGTCCTCCCTGGACCTTGGCTCCAGAGAGAATCCCCATCTGTACATTTTGACTCCCACTGCATATTACCTACTACCACTGGCTCTCTGGCTCCAGGAAATCACTCAGCCAGAGTGACCCACTTCACCAACAATGAATGCCTGCCATAAACTCAATTCCAGGGGCTCTCATCCAGGCTGTCTGCCTGCTCGCTCACTCGCTCACCCCAGCACTGGCTTGTTCACTCACTCCTGCCTTCTATCTCCATCCTTTAATCTGGATCCTTTTTTAATCCTTTTTCTTCCGATCAGCCTTTTTCCTCTTTTTTCTGATCTTTCTCGTGCAGGCCTGTTCTTATAAGGTTCCGTGTACACTGCTTCTCATGCACCCCTTGATGCTGATGAAGCAATTGTGAAAGACCGCACATTTACATACAGGTGCGTCTCGCACCAATTACTCCACCAACTCCCTGCAGCTGTGTGAGCACACACCCTTGTATAATGAGATGATCAGTTATTTATATATTTAAAGACTGACACTTTTTCCTGAGCCGCAGACCAGATATGGTCCACATATACCACATGGAGTTATGTTTAATTTGTTTATCATGAGTTCTTTTGCTTTCTGCACCACTTCCCACCCAAAAATTTTAATTTTCTACCTATTCTTCTCCCAACAAGGTTTCAATTTTTTTTTTTGGTTGGATGATCTGAGCTATGCCCCTGTAAACTAACCCAGTAATTCATTTACAATTATTCTCTTCTAATTTCTAGAGGCATTAACTTTTTATTTATCATTTTTTCCATTAGTTTACATATGTTGGATGTTGAAGCAATTGGTTGATAGTTACCTGGATTCTACAGTCTCTTCCTGTTTTTGTATTGGTACTGTTATATTGTGTTATTAATGTTATTTAATTTGGACAGTAGGTGGCACTGTACAAATATTAAATAAATAGAACTGGGAGAGGGATGGGAGGAGAGTTCCCAGAAGAAGATTGTACGACAGAGGTCTTTCTGTAATAAAGAAGGTATTTGGAGATTTCTTTGTGTACTAACCGATACAACAGGTACTACCAACAGACTCTTTCCAGCTGGTAACCTCCCTTTCTCCTACACCCTATTGTACAGCTCAAGTAAAACTTTTTTGGAGGAACAATGATGATCCAACAATGATGGATGGACTAAAAGGCAGAATTCTACGTGACCATCATCATCAAGCCTTTCCGTGAGAACCCTAAATCCAAAGAGGACTGTTTCATTTATGTTAGGTAGAATGCCCAGAGGGGACTGGGCGGTCTCATGGTCTGGAATCCCTACAGATTTTATTTTTTTTTTCTCTAACTGTCTGGAGTTTTTTTTTTTTTGTTTTTTCTGTCCCCCCTGGCCATTGGACCTTACTCTTATTCGATGTTAATTAATGTTGATTTATTTTGTTTTCTTATTGTGTTTTTTATTTTTCTATTCTTTATTATGTAAAGCACTTTGAGCTACTGTTTGTATGAATATGTGCTATATAAATAAATGTTGTTGTTGTTGTTGAATCACTAAGACGGCTTATCACTATATAGTATATCTTGTCAATGCCTAGAGCTGACATTTTAGTTTTCCTCAGGCCAAAGTTCAGTTCCATTATTGTGAACGGAACATTTAACACATCATCCAAGTCTCCCTCATGCTGCAATAATTCTTCATTCTCTTTAACTTTAATCTCCCTTCTTCTTTTCCCTTCTTCACTAATATTAACAGAGCTTTGTACGTTAACAGAAGTTCCTGTTAACATCTCTGTATTCTCCTCTTCACTTCCTGCAATTAGTTCACCATCCTTTAAATGTGAAAACTCATACTTTTGATACCATTCAGTATTTTTATCATACCCCATATTTGATCAATTCTTGTCTCTCCTCCCATTGAATTGCAAAATTTTCTTCAATAATCCCTTTTTGCATTTGTAATAATTTTCCTTACATTTGCTTGCAGTCATTTATAATCAATAAGACTCTGAAAAGTAAGATTCCTTTGTAATATTTTAAATACTTTATTTTATAATTTAATTGCTTTATCATACTGTTTAGTCCACCATGGCACAATCTTTTTTTTTCTTAATTGACTGTTCAGCACCTTCTAAAATACAGGGAGATTCACTTGAAAGAGGCCCCGAATATTCTGTAGTAACTCCCGTTAGGATGAAGTAATTTGAACCAAAAAAATACACTATATACCTTGATGTATGTGTAATCGATTGCATTACATACGATGCTGGAAGTGGTTTCTGTTTTCTGACAGAAACATTTCGACATGGCGCTCCATGTTTCTGAACGTATCGGCAAGCATCTCAGGGGGAATACCAGTAATTTCACGTTGGATGTTTTCCTTCAAATCTTCCACAGTGCAGGGCTTGTTCTGATAGACTATTCCTTTGAGCATACCACAAAGAAATAAGTTTGCTGGTGTCAGATCCAGTAACCATGGTGGCCAAAGCCTCTTTGAAATTACCCTGTTGCTAGAGAAGGACTCAGATCCTGCCATGCTCCTTGCTGATGTGTGACACGTTGCTCGATCTTGCTGGGAGTAACCTTTCACTAACTCACGATCCTCCAGTTGATTCTGACATTGCTTAAATGAATTGGTGACCTGTACATCACCATTCTGATTAGAAGTCAAATGACTGAGTGAAGGGGTATGGGTGGTATGCACCCAGAAGTTGCAAATGGAGATTAAATGTTGCAACACCTGTCTGGTGCCTACCTCATTGCTCTGACCCAGGGACATCCTGGCTTGTTCGAAGCTCCATATACTGAGGAGCACATTGCACATTGTTTTATTCAGATTGCTTCATCCCAGTGAGAGTCATTACAGAATATTTAGGGCATCTTTTGAGTGAATCTCCCATTAGCTTTACATACAGAAGAATTAAACATATCAACATCATTATTTATGGCCACTTTTTGAGACCCCTTCTCTTTGGAACATCCCTCTTTTATACTGGCAAGACTGGAAGGGGTGGAGCTTCCTTGGCTTTGTTGCTCACAAGGAGATGATTCTTAAGGCTGTGAGGGAAAAAGGAGAAAATACTATTAGTGGCAGTGCCTCCTCTTGTCCCAGGGTTGCACCACATACCTTAGGTGAACCCAAAAGGCAATTCTGTAATAGGTATGCATGATAATAGATAGAACATTATTTGTCCCCAGGGGATATTTGGCTTAAAGGAAGTAAACTGAAACATTCTGCAACTTAAAATATCCATTTACTATTACACAGTCACAAGTGTAGCACTGCAAAATAAACATCAACCAGTATACCAATACACAAGCTTTTATATGACCTTTTGTAAGCATTTTTATGGTATATATTTATTATAAAATAACTTGCTAAATATTAAAACAAAATATTTGCATTTCACTAACATAGCATGATGTTATTGTAGTGCAGAACTATCCAAATTTAAATTAACATAAGCTACAAACTACAGAACAGACTTTGCTGAAATACCTTGTGACCACCAGAGGACGCAGCAACTCCCCAAACCCCCACACACAACTACATAACACAGTCTTGGATTCAACTAAAAGGTGTTTATTTGATACAATACCTCCACAGGGTTCCAATTGACTCCTTTTCAGGTTGAAATAATAAAATAAAAATAATAATTTTTCCTTCTCCTTCCACATCTCCCACCTCCTGACTCTGACCACTCATGTAGGAAACCTGGCTTCTTTTATGTTGGATCTCTTGGGCACAGCCATCAGCAGTGTCTGTCTGCAGAGAGAGTGTCAACCTTGTCGAGAGGTTTACTTACCATGGCAGTGACATTCATGTCTCTGGTGACTCTTCCTATGAAGTCTGTAGACGGATTGGGAGAGCATGGGGGGTCATGAGGTCACTGGAAAGGGGTGTGTGGCACTCCCGATATCTATGCAAAAGGACGAAAGTCCAAGTCTTTAGAGTCCTGGTGCTTCCTGTCTTGCTATATGGTTGCGAGACTTGGACGCTATCCAGTGACCTAAAACAAAGACTGGACTCCTTTGGTACTGTGTCTCTCCGGAAAATCCTTGGGTACCATTGGTTTGACTTTGTGTTGAATGAGCGGTTGCTTATGGAATTCTGAATGAGACACATTACCTGCATTGTGAGGGAGTGTCAGTTACGGCACTACGTCCATGTGGTGCGTTTCCCAGAGGGTGATTCAGCTCATAAGATCCTCATTGTTGAGGAACCGAGTGGCTGGTCCAGGCCAAGTGGTCGCCCACGTAACACCTGGCTGCGGCAGATGGAGCCAGGGGGGTTACCAACCGGGATCCCGAGTTGTTTCGTCGTGTAGTAGGTGTGGCAACGCACTGTACCAGTGCATGCTCCCCAGCTTGACTTGACTTGAATGGGAGTACTTCCAGTGCCACAGCATTGCACAGCCTTTGCCAGTTAGGTGGAAGCCCTTCAAAGAGGGTATATTGATCCCCTGCTGCTCCCATTGATGGCATCTAAGAACCTTGAGTGGGTTGTCCAATGGGACAGTAATTCCCAGCCTGCTCCATGGGTATCCATAAAGGTGTTCCACCAGTTGGATGCTGCCACTGTTTGTATGGGGGTAAAACATGCCCTTGGGAAGCAAACACCTTCTGTCCTTCTGCGTAGGCATCCCTTCCAGGAAATGGTACTCACAACCTGCTGTCTTTGTATTTCCTGCCTGAATGCCTTATTGCCCCTTTAACAGTGGGGTCTGAGTGGAACTTAGGAAGAACTTAGAATGTCATATTTCTTTTTTATAAAAAATTAGTGTGTTGGTGCTTTCTGCATGTAGTTGAGATCTTTCTGATGAGACAATATCCCCTGCTGTTGAAAACACTTGCTTACTGGAAACAGATATAGCAGGAACAGAAAAGTATGATTTGGTCAGAGAAGTAGGAATTGGTAATTTGCCTGCATTCTATCTCCACCAGCTAGTAGGCTGTTAAGAGAAATACAACATCAGCTCCTACATAATCCACCCTGCTAGAATCTATTCCTACGTTTGGATCGGTAACACTGAAAAAGCCACCAAAGTAAATCCCACAATGGCATCTTTTCCTTCGAGGCAATAATCTCTTGAGATAGCTCATCATCTGCTTCTGTGGCCTGTGCTATTCTTGGGATCCTGCCAATCTCATTTTTAATGCTTGACATTTAGTGTCTGACCTCTGGAATGAGTCTAAACAAACCAAAAAATTGTAACTTGTTGTTAGGCCAGTAATATCATCCCTCTCTCTCTCTTTCTCTCACTCATATAATTTAAACTGCTGCAGTAAAACATATTTGCTAATAGTCTAAATAAACAGGGACATTACTTGCTTGTTATGTAGGTAGAAAGCTTTATTTTTTGTTTTTCATGCACTGCTTCACATTGCTGTTTTTTCCAGACAGGTAGCTAATAACAATCTTAGATTAGATGAGATCCTTTATTTGTCATTTACACACCACACGACAAACCACCTGGGTTGTGACCCTAGTTCGAATGCAGGAGAACAGTGTGAGGTTTTTTCAGTTGCTGGAATGCCAATCCTGCCACAAACCCCCACATGGTGTAAAAAAGGAGACAAAGATACAGTAAATGGTTGGTGACCCTGTATAATTGAAGATTTTGAAAATGCGTAGACGTCTTCTCAGATGAAAGTTTAGGACAGAACTTGAAACATGATGGCCGGTTCTCAGGTTATATGGACATGTGGTAGGATGGGGCAGGACCAGGTAGACAGACAATGGAAGTGACATCAGATTGAATGGCTGTTAATCTTCCATTCTGCAGAGGGAGAAGAAGAGAAGGCATTAGAATATATCGCCAGCCTTTGGTCCGGAGTCTAATTACTGTCATCAAAGCCCTTAAACTGTCTCCCATGCACAGGCACATGACAATGGACATTGGGACTCTTGTGCAGTTCTCTCCATATAAAAAAACAGCAATAAACACAACAACACAGCAAATAATAATAATTAACAATAAATAATCAACAGTATAAAAAGTAACCTCTGTATACCACCTCCAGTTTCTGTTAAAAACTATAACATACACCAGCATTGATGGTATATTTCCAACAATAACAACAACAACATTTATTTATATAGAACATTTTCATATAAACAGTGTAGCTCTGCAATTTTGCTTTGCAATATGTCAAAGACAAAGTTACAAGAAAAGAAAAACAAACAAGATAAGGCAATAATATTAAAGAGTAAGTAACAAAGAAAGAAAAAAAACCAAATGAATCTAAACGACTATAAAAACAGATAAATATCAAAGAGTGGCATCCTTTTATACATTGTCATGATGTATGTCTCTAAAGATGAGTTCAGTGATGTGTTCAGATAGGTTGGAGAAAAAACAGAATCTGCAGGGGTTCCAAAGCCAAAAGACTGCTTAGCCCCTACTGGGCATTCTTCCTAACACAGATGTTCTTAAGTCATTCCTCTTTTTTTCCAGGCTTCATATGAGATGATTTGATTAAGTTGGTCTCATGGACAGCTGGGGTGCCTGCCTTCATTCCATCAACATGGGTGACTGCATGGTGCCTTGATCAGGTGGTGGTGGTGCAGATTGTCTCTACAGAAGAACCGGAAAAGATAGCAGAGAAAAGTAGAGATTTGTAAAGATTGCAGTTCCCTGAAGAATATGATCATTCTTTGCCCATATAATTTATTAGGAGTACAACTAAAATGTAGCTATGAAAAAAACAAATGAAAATAATGGATTTTTAGCAGTTTTTAAAAAATGTTCCAAAGTATTAGCTTGGCGAATGTCTATTGGTAAACTATTGCAGATTTTAGGTACATAACAACAAAACACAGCCTCACCACTTCTTTTAAGCTTAGCTCTTGGAATTATAAGAAGACCACCATTAGAAGATCTAAGGTTATAACTTGGAATGTAGGGGGACAGACATTCCAAAATATACAGTAAGACGGAGCAAGATTATTTAAGGCTTTATAAATCATTAGTAGTATTTTAAAGTCACAGGTGACCAACGTAACAACACTAAAACTCATGAGATGTGCTCAGATTTTTTTTTTTCCACTTAAGATTCTGGCTTCTGCATTCTGCACTAGTTGCAACCGATTGATGTCTTTCTTAGTCCTTTTAGGAGTGCATTACAGTAATCTAGTCGACTAAAAACAAAAGCGTGAACTAATGTTTCAGTGTCTTGTAAAGTTATAAGAAGTCTAACTTTTGCTATATTCCTTAAGTGAAAAAATACAGTCCTAGTAATCTGGTTAATATGTGATTTAAAGTTTAGGTCTGAGTCAATAGTTACCTCTAAATTCTTTACCTCTGCCTTGACTTTTAAACCTATGGGATCCAGTTTATTTCTAATACCCTCTCTGTTTCCAAATCATATTATGTGATATCATCTACTGTTAAATTCTGCTCTGTGCTTCTAAAATTTTTATTTTAATATCGTATTGAGGATTTGTTCTGTTCTGTGTATTGTACTGTATTGTATTGACCCCCTTCTTTTTGACACCCACTGGACGCCCAACCTACCTGGAAAGGGGTCTCTCTTTGAAGTGCCTTTCCCAAGGTTTCTTCCATTTTTTCTTTACAAGGGTTTTTTTTGTGGAGTTTTTTCTTGTCTTCTTAGAGAGTCAAGGCTGGGGGGCTGTCAAGAGGCAGAGCCTGTTAAAGTCCATTGCAGCACTTCCTGTGTGATTTTGGGCTATACAAAAAAATAAATTGTATTGTATTGTATTGTTTCCGTATTTGCCAGTCAAAGACTCCTGTTTTTTGCTTATTTAGTTTGAGAAACGTATTACTCATCCATTAGGAAATACTGCTAAGACATTGTATCAGAGAGCCAAGAGCATTAGGATCATCAGGCACTATTGATAAATAAACTGGTGTGTCATCTGCATAGCTGTAGTAGCTCACATTGTTTTTTGAGATAATCTACCTAATGGAAGCATGTAGATTGAAAAAGGAGCAGACCCAGGATAAATCCCTGTAGTACATATACAATATCATGGATCTCCTACGTACAATCAACACAACAACAATCACACTTGAATAACCATGGCATGATAATCGAAAGAGACGAAAGTACCAAAATAGGCACCTTTACAGCTTAACCGGCTTAAGTAAATACTCGCTAAACTGCCGCCTTTATTGTCTTAGTGAACTGAATGAACAAATCTGTCATTCAAGGGTGCTGCTTCAATGAACACTGCTGCATCATCAGAGTTGAACCATGTTTTACTTAATGTAAGAAATCCGATTTTCCTATCACTGATAAGATTGTTAATGTAGAAAGCCTAGGTCTCATAATGTATAATGAGATGGTAATACATACTAAAAAAAGTAATATGACTTAGAACTCAAGCTTTTAAGTAATTGAAGAAATATGTTGAGGGAGAGGATATATTTCCCCAACCTGAAAGTCCTCTGCTATCAATCTGGTAACCACTGAATAACCACTGGAAAAAAGCTACTATAATTGTGTTGGCTGTGGGCTTTGACACTGTCTGGTTTGCTGTGTCTGAGGTGGATCTCAGATCCTCCACATGAACAGAGAATCACTTGGGTGGTTTGAGTCTTTAAGGATAGCCCCAGCTTCATTCCAGCAGTGATGGGTGAATAAAATCTCAATATCAGATAAATGACGTCCTATTAGTCTCGCAGCACTCCTAATAATCCTCTGTATGGCCTTCCATTCCTTCTTTGTGGTATTCTAGAGCCACACGGTGGTGCCTCTGGTGAGAATACTCTTCATTAATCCCCTCTAGGCCTGAATAAGAGGTTTTTGATTCACTCCGGCTTTCTTCGGCAGTCTAATAAAATAAAGATGCTACTGGGCTTTCTTGATAATGGCTGTAATATTCCACATTTTTCCCAATTACTTAAACACTTTTCACTAAGCATACCCTCATTCACTCAGATGTTTAAACATAATATCGTAACATCTCACTCATCTGTGCAAATCCCAGACTTCCAGCCCCAAAACAAACAGTGAACACAAAATCATTCACTCCTTTACTCCTTTATTTAAAGCAAACAGATTGCTGCAAAAAGGTATCATTAGTTCCAAAATGCAATGATAAAATAGATACTTAATTGTCTGCCAGAAAATCCAGTTTAGCCACTATGTTGGATACTTTCGCTCCAGGGAGGCATTTAACCTTAAATGTTTGATTAACATAGCTTGGAGTTCTAACTTTCTGTATTATAGAGTTACCAATTATGATCCCTTTATTGGTCTCAGCCTCGACCGACTCATTTCTGAGTGCTGAGGCTCTGTTCAGTGTTGAATTTGTGACCTGAGTGGTGAAGAACTAAATTTTGACTTCTTAGTCTATCATCTCAGTGTTACCCACTTACCCTGTGACTGAATTGGTGCTGCTGCTTTTGGCTGTGCACTGACTATGGTGGTTCCTGGAAAGTCTGAAACCGAATAAGAAATGGATGAATTATCTAAGCAAACTGTTTTTTAAAATCAAATTTAGATTACTGTCATGGTCCTGCAAAGCACATATTTTCCTGACCAACTTTAAGATAACTATACATTTTTGGCAGGTGAAGTTGCCTGCACTGCTGGTCAGAAAAACAAAATTGTACATTCCGAAGGGCACACAACATACAAACATGCCCTCTACAGGCAGAGAACAAATTGAGGTGCCAGTCAAAGTGTTGTGAGACCCTCCATTTAAGCTTTCACCTCCGACTAGGTGATCGGTTCCTTCTCCTAGTTGAACGTCATCTTTTACAACATCTGTAAATTTTTTTTACTTACAGAATGGATTACTTTTTCAAACTAGATGAGTTTTCAGATATTTGCTTCTGGTGCTTTAAAACACACTGTATGAATTTGAGACGACAATGTGCTTTTCTTACATTTCTGCTGTTCAGTAGGTACCTGCAAGCCTTTCTGGGTTGCCAAGTTAAGTCTGTGTGTGTGATGCAGTCCCAGCCTACTTTCACATGCAGTAATGTGCATGTTGTGTACATTGTCTGTTACAACTGTTGTCAGATGGTTTGCTTGTTCAAGTTTACATTTTTTTGCAGCAGAATGCAGTACTAAAATTGTTTCTGGTGTGAATTTCACATAGCAGCCTTGTCTGAAGTATGTAGCCTGCCATTTCCCAAGTTGATATGGTGACAGTAGCAATGATTGTTATATAGCTTTCAGAAACTGCTAGACATTCAACACTTGGCAGTCAGAGCAATTGACTCTGCAATAGCACCGATTACTTTCTCCTTCACATAATCATACAGACTGGGAATAAGAGTTCTGCTAAAGCTTTGCTGGCTTGGCATATTATACCTTGGTTCTATTGTTTCAATGAAATTCAACACCAGAGAAAGGCCTCATGCCACTAGTGATGTATCATTTGGTAATTTTCTGAACTCTCTGGAACATTGTTGGAAATTTATTGCATAAAGACTGCTACAAAATCATTTGTCCAACTGGTCGAGTGGCCAAGGTTTCAGCTTTGACTTCTATATATTTTTTGGCTTATTCAGTTGCAAATGCGCTGTCAAATTTGTAGTGTTGCTTCCACTGTAAGGAAGCAAAACTTTGCAAAGTTTGCAAATTGTTTTGATTATCAGCAAATTCTGACTAATTTTAGATTACATCTTGCCTGAAGAAGGGGCCTGAGTTGCCTCGAAAGCTTGCATATTGTAATCTTTTTAGTTAGCCAATAATAGGTGACATTTTGCTTGGCTTTTCCTTACCTACGGGAAATCCAAAATACTGCAAGATTTTTAACTTGTACTTACTCAGGATATCCTTAATCTGGGAAATAACTTATGAGCTCAGCATTTGGTTTGCCGCTGTGTTTCATTTTTGTCATGTGGCAATGTCTTAAACAAAATACATGACAAATGAACAAATTTCATATTGGTATTATTTTGTATTGTGAATTTCATAGTGAAAAATTTTTACTCATGCCTAATTTCTAAAATTACTTGTTTAATTTGGTTTCATTTTCAAGTTGTTTAAAATTATTTGCATCTTTTCTTGACACTATTTTGGTTTTCATGGGTGTCACCATTTTGTGGTACAGTTAAAGCAGTATCACTGTGGAATAAGCATGTTAATGTGCAATGCATGATGTCATCATTGTAACAACATAAAAGGTCCATCTCTGATGTTTTGGGTTATCTGAGGCTTAAATAACTATGTTAAACACTGTGTGTGCTTTTTGATTTTCTTGATTTCTTGGTATAGACTTAATTGCTTGCACTTCAAGGTTAATTTACAGTTTTATTTTTGATTTGTCATAAAGGTTAGTTAGAATTCATAATTATGAACTTGCACGTTTTCTGATACATGTTAATCTTCTGGTCCCTTCACATTACATCTGTTTCGCAGAATACATTAGGGACTTTAGCATCACCAAACCTACTGTTAGTCCTTAGCTATATTCCACCAAAATCATATGTCATATAGAGGTGGTCCACTCCTATAAGTATTTGGGGGTCAACAACAATGACAGTTTGGACTGCACAACTGATTACATCAACTTCTGTATGGACATTGTAGTTCCAGCGTACTTCCAGTACGCTGCTATGCTAACAACAAGCCATGGATTACAAGTGACATCAAAGGCCTTTTGAACCAGAAGAAAAGGGCTTTTAAAGACGGTAATCAGCATGAGCTCAAGCGCGTACAGAAGGAACTCCGAGTCCAGCTCAGGGCAGCGAAGGAGCAATACAGGAGAAAGCTGGAGAAGAAGTGGCAGAATAACAGCATGAAGGAAGTGTGGGATGGGATGAAGATTATCACTGGCTGCAGCTCGAAGTGGGGTGCCACCATCGAGACAGACATGGAGAGAGCAAACCAAATGAACAACTTCTTTAATAGGTTTGATCACCCTAACCCACTCTCATCTCGGAGTACATCCTCCAACCATCCTTCTGTTGATAACAGCATAGGTGAGACATCCCCACCCACAATTACAGCAGCCCATGTGAGCAGAGAGCTGAGAAGACTTCGCGCCAGCAAAGCAGCGGGTCCAGACGGTATATCGCCACGACTGCTGAAGGCCTGTGAGTTGGAATTGGGGAGTCCTCTACAGCGCATCTTCAAACTGAGCCTGGAACAGGGGAGAGTCCCGAGGCTTTGGAAAACATCTTGTATCACCCCAGTCCCAAAGGTATCACGTCCTAGTGAGCTGAATGACTTCCAGCCTTTTGCTCTGACGTCACAAGTGATGAAGACCATGGAGCGGCTGCTGCTTCACCACCTGAGGTCACAGGTCCGCCACGCCCTTGACCCTCTGCAGTTCACATACCAGGAGAAGGTGGGAGCGGAGGATGCCATCATCTATATGCTACACCAATCCCTCACCCACTTGGACAGAGGCAGTGGTGCTGTTAGAATTATGTTTTTGGACTTCTCTAGCGCCTTCAACACCATCCAACCTCTGCTCCTTAGAGACAAGCTGACTGAGATGGGAGTAGACTCACACCTGGTGGCATGGATTGTGGACTGTCTTACTGACAGACCTCAATATGTGCGTCTTGGGAACTGCAGGTCTGACATTGTGGTCAGCAACACAGGAGCTCCACAGGGGACTGTACTTTATCCAGTCCTGTTCAGCCTATATACATCAGACTTCCAATACGATTCGGAGTCCTGCCACGTGCAAAAGTTTGCTGATGACACTGCTATCGTGGGCTGCATCAGGAGTGGGCAGGAGGAGGAGTACAGGAAGCTAATCAAAGACTTTGTTAAATGGTGCGACTCAAACCACTTACACCTTAACACCAGCAAGACCAAGGAGCTGGTGGTGGATTTTAGGAGGCCCAGGCCCCTCATGGACCCTGTGATCATTAGAGGTGACTGTGTGCAGAGGGTGCAGACCTATAAATATCTGGGAGTGCAGCTAAATGATAAATTGGACTGGACTGCCAATACTGATGCTCTGTGTAAGAAAGGTCAGAGCCGACTATACTTTCTTAGAAGATTGGCGTCCTTCAACATCTGCAATAAGATGCTGCAGATGTTCTACCAGACGGTTGTGGCGAGTGCCGTCTTCTACGCGGTGGTGTGCTGGGGAGGCAGCGTAAAGATGAAAGACGCTTCATGCCTGGACAAACTTGTTAAGAAGGCAGGCTCTATTGTAGGAGTAAAGTTGGACAGTTTAACATCTGTGGCAGAGCGACGGGCATTAAGCAAACTCCTGTCAATCATGAAGAATCCACTGCATCCACTGAACAGTGTTATCTGCAGACAGAGAAGTAGCTTCAGCGACAGACTTTTGTCACTGTCCTGCTCCACTGACGGACTGAGCAGATCGTTCCTCCCCCACACTATGTGACTTTTCAATTCCACCCAGGGGAGTAAATGCTAACATTACTCAAAGTTATTGTCTGCTTTATTATTCAAAGTTATAAAGCTATTGTCTGCTTTTACATGCATTTTTATTACTATTTAATTTAATTTTTTTTTTGTATCAGTATACTGCTGCTGGATTATGTGAATTTCCCCTTGGGATTAATAAAGTATCTATCTATCTATCTATCTATCTATCTATCTATCTATCTATCTATCTATCTATCTATCTCATCTTGGAACACAGAGGAACTACTCAAGAAGGTCAGAGCAGACTCTTTTTTTCTTAGGGGACTGTGTTTCTTTACAGTGGGTAATGACAATCTTCTATAAGTCTGTGATGGCCAGTGCAATTTTCTATGCTTTGGTTTGCTGGGCATGTAACATCACTTCAAGAGAGGCCCATCAAATGAACTAGCTAATTAAAAAGGGCATGCTAAGTTATGGGACACGTCTGCGTAGTGCCTCACTGTGACTGTGACTGTCACATCAGACGTTTTTCTTTCTTTTTAAAATTTTCTTCCTTTTAAGCCATTCTGGTGTATGTTCAGACTATAGTGTATGAATATATTTACTTTTCCATTTATTAATTCTATTTATTATTTTACACTGAGGTAAGTCTTCCTCTCTTGTCTGAAACGGTGTTCACTTTTTTGACTGTGATCCAGTTTGCACATTAATAATGCTAGTGGCCACCTCCAGGCATTGTAGTCTGTTTGTAAAGTTTATTAACAACGGTGCTTAATGCAGGGTGTGAAAAGAAAGCAGAAGTATACCCTTCTAGTGCCTGTTACAAGATATTTAAAGTTAAATATTAACAGAGCAGCTGGTGAACTTCAACCAGTCCACATTTAGTAATGCAGGAATGAAAAATTACATCCGGAGAAACTAACAAGGAAGTAAGAAATCACAGCGTGGACTACTGCTGCACTCCTTTCTGCTGAAACTGTTTTTTTAAGGGATTTAACATTAGTGCATTAGTGGATCTAATGGGAAAAAATATTTATGGCTAGCCTGCTGTGGATTACCTTTAGATCATGTTAATCCAGACACTTTGAGATTCAGCAATTGTGAAATGAGACTACAGTGAGTATAATAACCAATTAATAATAATAACTGCTTGAATTTATGGATGCTATAATTGTTTTTGTGATCTAGTATAAAATTATACAGGGTAGTAGCAGAGTGGCTTGTGTTGCTGCCTCACAGAGCTGGTACGCAGTTCCTGTTACTGTTTTTTTTTTTCCTGTGCTCATGTGAACTAATCCTCGGGGCATTGGCTGAACTCCACAGTCTAAAAACACGTCTTTAGGATGAATTTGTCCTGTGATGGACTGGGTCACATCCAATGTTGCTTTCTTCTTTGGCGATTTTACTATCACATTAAGCTTCAGTCACCAACAAAACCATACAGTACTACATATAGCTGAGCGGTAACTGTTCCATTTGTGAATTTACATTTAGCCTATTTAACATTTAGATCATACACAGTATAATGCATACATTTCATTTCTAATCATTTTAGCTGTCATTTTCTAGAAAAATTACTGTAACTAGATGCATAGTAATAATGTACACACTGGAATGCTTCTAAATATAATACTGGAAATGACTGAAGAAAATGCAAAGTCAATTAATAAAGTTAACTTGCATTATTCTAATATAATTATTATATAATTATCTAGCTTCATAAGATGAATTAATAGACTGATAAACTGCATTATATTTTTATTTTACTGTGCTGCATTAGCATTGTAATCGATCTCATGTTGGCTCTGATTACATAACCAATCTTACCTTAATAGGTTCCACCTCAATGTAACCTTGGACTGTAATAAGAGTTCAGAAGATGAATGGATAAGTTGATAGATCACCTACAGAGAAGACCCCTAACAACCTTCATGTCACAAACACTAGACAAACCCGATATTGGTATACTTATCAAATGCTACCAGATATCCCCATCAAGAAGTTTAGTTTACAGCCTGTTGTGTAGTGTTCTGTTAAGGAGGGTTTGACAGATGTATCACAATTGTACTGTATGCTAAAAGCAGTATATGAAACGTTAAACTCTTTGCTATTCTTGGAATTTCCAATGTGCTGTTAAAGCTGAGATTTGTATTTGAGTGAACTAGACAAACCTAGCCACAGGGGAAGCACAAACCAGTGTGTTTCTTCGTGCCAGTCCCAAGCCCAAATAAATGGGGAGGGTTATGTCAGGAAGGGCATACGGTGTAAAATTTTGCCAAATCAATATGCGGACAACAATTTTTGATGATCCGCTGTGACAACCCATAATTGGAGAAGCCGAAAGAAGAAGCAGAAGAAGACAAAGCTACAAACGTGCAAACAGTTAAACAGAGATAGATACAGAAGTGTGGTGATGTAGATGGAAAAGTACCTCCTTTAACAGTTAGATTCTGAGATATATAAATAAATAAAACAAATTTCCAACCAAAACCTCTCAAGATGAAACTGATGCCATGATATTTTTATTCATGAAGAACTATTCCCCGGAGTCTGACATTCCAGCTAATCTTAGTACCTTTAATTTAAAGTAAAGTTGTTGAAATTTAGGACAGATTGTTGTTTAGTGCTAGAGCTGGGGATACTCATTCAGATGTTTTTTAAGTTAAATTGTGTTCACCAAAATAGTCATTTGAAGTTTCATCCAATGCCATAGAGCTAGATGGTCACATTTGAATGTCGGTGCCCAGTAAGACTGCATAAGGTCAATACCCTAGAATTAGATGTGTCCTACAATTTCTAACATCTTGCTGAGCTGGAGGGTGAGTCTGATTGCATTGGAATAGTAGGCAGGATTTAGAAACCCAATGCAGTCTGCAAAGTCAGTCCTGGAGGGCTGTAATGGTTATATTTTGGTCCGGGTTTTTCCTGGCTTATGTTTATGTTTCTTTTATTTGTGTTTTTCATACATTTTTCATTTTGAATTACTAAGTTTGGTTATTTCTGTCAGTATTGTTATGTTCATTTATCATTTAGTAGATATGTTTAATATATTATTGTTTGTGTTAGGTTTAATATTTCATTCAATATCTTTATGTTACCTGTGTTTTGATTGTGGCTCTTTGAGAGGTGGGGCCAGCTGTCCATCACAGTTGAGGGACTTCTCCCAGCCAATTTAAAGGCTCATGGAATATGCAGTTCTTTGTGGTTCATTGAATACACTTTGGGGGTGAGTTTTGTTAGCTGTGAGGTTTTTTTGTTAGCCTGTGCTGATTACTTTGATGATTTTACTTCGGTTTATTAGGTTACTCTTTTGGATGATGATTTAGAACTTGTTTGCTCTAGATTGCCTTTTAGGCAAATCCTTATCACCTCCTTTTGATCATTTTTGAGTATTTTCTTATTTTTGCAATTTTTTTAATAAATCCTCTGTTATAAAGATTCTGTTCAAGTTGGAGTTTCATGGTATTCCTTCTTTTGAGACAAATTTCAAAATGTTTCAAAAGATCTTAAAAGATATTAAAAGCTTGTTCTCCATTTTGAGGCCTAGATAGGCATTATGTCTCCCATTTTCATAGGTCAAGCTTGGCTTGGGTAAAATTTGTTCTGTGGGCTTTTTGGAGGCATCACTCCTTTGCTATTTTGTGGAGCCAGATTCATAACAGTAGTAGCAACGGGTTTTTGTTCCAACTCAGTTTCTTAAAGAGAAGTCAATTACTGCTGTTGAAGCACTTATTAATCAAGCAACATTTTTATGCTCCATTTTAGTTGTCTCACTTGTTCAGGTTCATCGATCTTAATTGCTTATTTTAATCTTAAACAGCTTCATTCATTGTTCTGAATTGTTCCTTATTAGCAATAAGATACAAATGACAAAGAAACCAGCAGTTCTCCTTCTAATTTTTTTTCATTTATACCTGTATGTATTAATCATAAACTATCTGGTTTAATAAAATATTTGGAATGAAACTGAAGAGAAGAAATGAAAGACTGAGAATTAATTATTCACTTCAGACTACAAATCATTGGATAATATCCTTGAAAAAGAAAAATCTACCATACAAGCATTACCAGAATGAAAACACCAACAAGCCATGAAAAGATCTGTTATTGGCAAGAATTGTTCTTTAATTCAGCAGTCAGGCTGGAATAAAAAAAAACTGCATCCATTACGGCTGTGCAGGACTGACTTTGTAGATGCTTGATCTAAACCCTTCCTCAGAATGAAAATTATTAGTGTAGAAGGCTACTCGGCCATTAAGGAGTATGATGTAATGAGGCATCTCACACATCACCTGGTCCAGGACACAACTGGATGACACTTTTATTAGTCAAGAATAATGTCTTTATTACACACATTTGTTCTAATACAACACGTTCTTCCTCACAAACTTTACCTTTTTCTCTCCTTCTTGGGCCAGGTGAGCTTTTGCCATTCATATCCTCCTAAAAATCTTCCTGTTTTAAGTTTAAGTCTAGTATGCTGGATGAACATTTGAGTTACATACAGTTCCTGACAGACAGTGAGACAGAGCTCCCTCACAGAGCAACTTTGGTGGTCCTTAACAGGATCATGTGTCTGAACCCTAATTTCCAGGCAACCCCATGTAAACACAATCTGGAAACAGTCAGAGAAAAATGTTGTTTTCCAGCCTGGGAAGGGTACCATCAACCAACCTAAGATAGTCCCCACACTCGCTATAACACTCAATTACAGGAGAGTGGCATTCCAGTTTTCACTAGTTGCAGGGATTCTTGCAATTTTGTGTTTCTGCCAACTTAGTTTGACCTTTGACAGGGGTGCATGATTAATTATACCTTTGACACAAAGTCTATGACTTTAATTGCCATTCTCTGTGAAAACTTTTTACAAATAATTCTCAAGAAGCAAATGGCAACTAGCTTTCTATCTCATTAATCATGTGAGCCAACATTTGCGCGATAGACATATGCGCGCTGACAAAATAGCGCAGATTAAAATGCGCCATCAAAATCGACCCGACAAAATCGCGAAAGTTTCATTAAATATGAATTACTAGTTTAAAGCATATATAATAATGTTTATTTTAGAAGTCAATATTATGAGATGCGGCATGCCATCAGCATGGCACGCAGATAGTCCTTAAGATTACGCCCTGCATATGTAGGAAGAATTGCAGCAAGGGCGTCCCACTCTCTTGGCCTCTCTTGTGATTTTGTCGTGGCGATTTTGTCGGCGCACATTTGTCGAAAACCAGTTAGCGGGTTTGTCGGCGCTCATTT
This sequence comes from Polypterus bichir lapradei, assembly GCA_026402145.1. Taxonomy (NCBI): domain Eukaryota; kingdom Metazoa; phylum Chordata; class Cladistia; order Polypteriformes; family Polypteridae; genus Polypterus; species Polypterus bichir. Next base: position 130,647,520 of record JANRMT010028174.1, read on the forward strand.
GTCCGTCGAGGTTTTGTCGGGGCGCATATGTCTATCGCGCTTTTGTCGGTGAACCCATTAATCACAATGGAAAGTAATTGCCACATGTCTGATTTTATCCTTTTGTTATTTTAAAGACTTTAAATTGACATTTTTAAGAGCATTTCAATGTTTGTGGTGCTCTTTTTAGCTGTCTAACCCAACATGCAGCTTTGCATTATTTAAGGTGTAGTTTTCAGCATGACAGGAGTGTTTCCTGTTGTGCGCATGCTGTTTGGCTACTGTGTTGATACACACAGCTTAAAACTGCAAAATGTCACTTTAACACAGTTGTTCAGGGGATTTATATTACTTTTATACATCAACCTGGTGCACTACAGTTGCATTCCGTGCAATAGAAAGGGCACTATGGGACTCCTGTGAGAATGCTGGCCTACAGAGAGTTCATACTTACAGCATTTATGAGGCCTCTTTTGGAATATGGTGTGCAGTTTTAATCACAGGAGTACAAGAAGCACAAACCTCTGCCAGAGAAAGCCAAAAGAACTATTGTAAGACTTATTTAATAAATAATGTTTATGAGCTAACAGTAAATATTAACATTGTTGAACTGACATTGAATATGTATTCAGAATTATATGGGTGCAGACAACATTAATTCTTCAACAAGAACACAGGAGCACAGGATGAAGTTGTTTTATGCTACATTTTGCACAAATTAGTTAAATGATCTTTTCCCAAAGGAACTGTAGAATTAGTGTAATAAGACTAATGTTGTAGAGACCTTAAAATCACTGAAAGCAAGGTGAAACATTGGCTGAATAGGAATTGATGGGTTATATTCAGAGGTGGCTAGAGAAAAAAATTCGAGCAGGGATTCAGTGCTGCCAGAAGAAATTTCAAATACGCTCATAGTACTTCTGGGTGCTCATGCGGCACTTCTGCCACACCAGGAAGTACCGCCGGAAGATCATGGCAAAGAACCTGGAGCACATCTGGGGCATTATAAAAGGGGCCGCCTCACTCCATTAGAAGAGCCAGAGTCAGGTGGAAGGTGGATGAAGCTTGGGAGGAGAGGAGTAGAGGCGGCAGAAGAAAAGAAGGAAAGTAAAGAAAAGTGAAAAAGAACTGAGTTATTGTGACGGTTTGGTGCACTGTGTTGTGTGTAGAAGATAAGGAGAAATAAAAGTGTCTGCTTTTGGACATTCAGTGTCTGTCTGGCTGTGTGAGGAGTTGTACTTCCTCAAGGGATAGGAGCAGTAAGAAAAAATAAATAAGTAAAAAATCATAAAGTTGATCATGATAAATGTGATAACTCAGCTCCAAGAAATTCACTGAAATAATCCGTGCTGTATAATACTTTATTTATTTTTATTATAAGACCTTATATATATACAGTATATCTACTGTGCATTCACTTTAGTTCCTGAAGACTTAATCAAAATGAAAGTTTTCATTTCTTTAGAAAATGTACTTTTTTGCCCACAATCTCACTACAGATTCCTAGCTGGTAATGTTTTTAACTATTTCAATCTGCACACATTCAAAGAGGATAAAATATTCAATAAAAGTATATTTAATTAAACTAATTCCCATTAAGGTTTTATCAGCATGTAATCAAATGACCAAGTAATAATATCTGAACAGAACCATCAAACAAACACATGTTATTTATCCTTTTGAATTAGTCACTACGACTCCCTCAGCTGATTTATTTCACTTGGTATTTCACTACACATAATCATGTTAATAATGCAATTAAAGAGACCTGTTTGGCACTCTTTCTGCATTCAGCCAAGAAAGACATTGATTACTTTGAAAGGCTAATGCTGATAAATCTTATTAAAGCTTTAATGTTTTGCCTTCTCAGGCAACAGTAATAAATCTGAATTTACTGCTTCAGAGAATCATCCATGTCTTACATATAAAACCCAACTTCATCAAAACAGCGAACTACTAACCATAAGGTTTTATTTAAAAAAAATACTTTTTAATTAGAAACCTAATAGAAATATGCAGTGTTTTATGCAACCAGACACTAACAGTGATGTCAAAGCATGTTAAACTGGCATAGTGGCAAAAAAATTGATATGCAGTGGTCTAATATCTATCCATCCATCTATTCATCTACTCATTATGGAAACCACTTATTCCAGTTCATTGTCAGAAGAGGCCAAAGCCTATCTTGGCAGCTTCCTTGACTGGGATGCTGTGTCTACTGCAAGGCACACTCATGTACAGTATACACTCAAACTGAATCACACTAAAATATAATAATGCTGAAGCTATGTGTTTAAGATTGGGGAGACTGTAGAAAAATCCATCAAGACATGGGTACAGTATACCCACTCTCCCCAAGCAGGGTCTGGACTAGTATTTGAGCCCTGGTCCTGTGAGGGCAGCAGTACTTACCTCCACATGTGCCTCAAATCAGTCCATAATACGTAGGTATACTGCATTAATAATTAGTCAGTTTCAAACATTAAGATGCCATACAAGGAGAGTTGTATTTCTTTGGTGGTACAACAATTCAATTCCAACAATACTTACAGTGCATTCAGAAAGTATTCAGACCCCTTCACTTTCTCCATACTTCATCGTGTTATAGATTTTAGATAGATACATTTGCCATTTTTGTCCATCAAGAACACTCAATAACCCATACTGTCAAAGTGAAAAAGTGTTTTAAGAAAGGTTTGCACATTTATTAAAAATCAAAAACTGAAATCTCTCATTTATAAAAGTATTCAGATCCTTATTTTCAGTGCTGTTCAGAAGCCCCTTTCACAGCAGTTACAGCTTTGAGTGTTCACCCCTCTCAAGCTTCATTAGATTGGATGGGAAGAATCTGTAAACTGCCATCTTCAGGTCTCTCCACAGATGTTCCTTTGGGTTTAAGTCTGGGCTTTGGCTGGGTCATTCAAGGACAATCAGAAATGTGTCCTGAAGCCACTTCAGTGTTGTCTTGGCTGTGTTTGCTTTGGGTCATTGTCATGCTAAAAGGTGATGTGATGCCTCTGTCTAAGGTCACATGCACCCTGGATCAGGTTTTCTTCAAGGTCCTCTCTGGATTTGGCTGCATTCATTCTTCCTCAAATTTGACCAGTCTCTTTGTTCCTGCCTCTGAGAAGCACCCCTATAGCATGATGCTGCCGTCTCCATGCTGCACTGTAGGGTCATAGTCCTTCAGTTTTTGTCTCATCAGACCAGAGAGTATTGTTTCTAATTCTCTCAGAGAACTTTAAATGACATTTGGCACACTCTAAACAGATGTTAGCCATTCTACTGTAAGTGTCTGACTGATGGAGTGCTGCTTTTGACAGGAACTTTCATCTCAGCAGAGAACTTCTGAAGTTCTGTTAGAGTGTCCATTGGGTTCTTTGCCACCTCCCTGACCAAGGACCTTCTTACTTGGTTACTCAGTTTGGCTGAATGGCCAGCTCTAGGAAGAGTCCTTCTGGTTCCAAATTGTTCCCATTCTACAATTATTGAGGCCACTGTGCTCTTGGGGACACTCACAATTTGGAGTGGCATAACAAAAGGTGAAAATACTTACATAAATGTAAGATTTTAGTTTTTCACATAAATATTAAGCACAGCAAAATACACAAGAACTCACCAACTCCAGAGCACATTTGCAGTGAATTGTAGGAGATCCTCTAGATAAGGGGTGCCCAATACGTTGATTGCGATCAACTGGTAGATCGGAAAGGAACTGCAAACAGATCACATTGCATTCAAAAAAATTTTTTTAGATGTTAGTCTATCATATATCCTCCCTATGGCATTTGCCACTTGATTGACATACAGGGCGGCCAGTCTGAGATCTCTTTTCTTCTAACACACTGGTCATCCCGCACGCACGATCAAACGCACGAGCTACTGCAAAACTCTGGCTATCTAAGTGATCTAGTTAGCCTTCCAATTTATATTGACTAAAAAAGGGATATGAAAAAAAAATTGGTAGTGGGGGACTGAACATGTGGAATTGGAAGAGGATTTTTTTTCTCTCACAACGTCACAATCAAAGTGTGTTTGTCTGATCTGTCAATCTATCATTGCTATTCCAAAAAAGGAAAATGTGGAAAGGCACTTTTGAACTGTTCATAAAAACTACGAAACTGACTTCCTTCTGAAAACTGATCTGAGAAAGAGAAAGGTAAGGGAACTAAAATCGCAGTTAATTGGACAACCGTCATTTTTCACTTGGCTGAATTCAAAAGGAAAGGCAGACACCGAAGCATCGTTCCGGGTGAGTCACTCGATCATTAAGCGTAAGAAATTCTTCCAAGATAGAGAGATAATAAAAGAGGCCTTTGTTGAGGCAGATGGCTAGGGGAAAATTCCTGCTGAGATTTTGAGACCCCTGGCCGGAGATAAAGGAGTTTCTCCTTGTCATTAAACATGCAGAATACAAGCAACTTAATAACGATCAATGGCTGCTAGACTTGGCATTTTTTTACCGATCTGACCAACATGTTGAGTGAAAAGACAAAACCATGGTCAATATGATTAGCTCAGTTAATGCTTTCAAACGAAAAATGCAACATCTGTCCTTAAAGCTGCTGTGCCTTGATTTGAGGAACATCCAAAACCTCGTGTCAGAGCTGGAGACGCAATGGAAGGCGTGTGCGCAACTTGACAACATACGCTACACAGAGCAAATTGAAAATTGTCCGTCAGACTTTGACAGACAGTTTCAAGACTTTGCTTTACTTGAGCTTTTCTGCCTCACTCCGCGCTGTCCGTGCAACGTGGCCGCAGAGAGCTTAAACAACTCGGCCCATCCATCTAAAAATGACAAGGGGTGAGCTTTCTTGAAGGCTTTTACTGGATGTACCTCATGTACATATACAAAAGAAACATATAGGCATTTACAGGTGTACAATCAAAGACAATAAAGAATGATTTATAAAGCAATACATAGCAGACTAAGTGTACATTAAACAATAAAGCTTTAAAAGACACTTACAAGGCATGTGATTTCCACGGTTGGATTAAGACAAAGAGGAGTGTGTATATAGAGGTTCAAATTGCTGCGTATCACAACTAACCAGACCTACTGGTTTATATACCTTAAAGATACGCTTCGTACGTGACCAAAACGAGATGAAAGGGGTGCCTATCTGAGGCACATGGGGTGTATTGTATTCAAATGTTTATTATGGGACCTACCTGCTTTACGTGAGTTTCATAGACTTTTATAGCACCACTGTGAGTGTGGGACGTGACTGACTGGTGTGTTAATAAATGACAGGATGAAGGGGGAGCATAGCTCAACAAATAACAGCTAACAAGATGTGGGGCAGAACATGAGTCATTCGCTACATTTATGTGTTATCCATTTAGGGAAGATGTTGAGGGTGATTCACTTGCATCAGAAAATGCAACACTGTTTCACCTAAAACTCCTCTACAGTGGAGGATGAGATTTTGACACTACAGGATGACATTCAGCTGAAGTCTGCGGCTCAAGGACAGTTTTGGAACTTACTCACAAAGGAAAAGTACTCAAACATGAGGAAATGTGCTACTTCCTTGACTGCATTATTTGGCTCTACTTATTTATGTGAGTTGGCCTTTTCCCACATGAAGATTATTAAGTCCAAATACCGTAGTGACCACAAATGTATTGAACTGTTATTGTGCCACAAGGGTTATTCAGTTATGCAAGGTACACCAACATATATTTTATATATAAAGTATACTCAGTATATATATGTATATATATATATATACAGTTTGTGAACCCTTTAGAATTTTAAATATTTCTGCATAAATCTGACCTAAAACATCAAATTTTCACTCAAGTCCTAAAAGTAGATCAAGAGAAACCAAATAAACAAATGAGACAAAAATATTATACTTGGTCATTTACTTATTGAGGAAAATGATCGAATATTACATATTTGTGAGTGGCAAAAGTATGTGAACCTCTAGGATTAGCAGTTAGTTTGAAGGTGAAATTAGAGTCAGGTGTTTTCAATCAATGGGATTACAATCAGGTGTGAGTGGGCACCCTGTGTTATTTAAAGAACAGGGATCTATCAAAATCTGCT
>JANRMT010028174.1:130653956-130666529 GCA_026402145.1 Polypterus bichir lapradei
GAGGTGAGGAGACTTGGATCAGGCTGAGCAGACGAGGTGAGAAGGCCACCTCCTGGTGGTCCTAGTTGGGGCAAACAGAACTGATTCTCCACCACCTGGTGGTCCCAGCAGGGCAAATAACTAGACGCCACTTCTTGGTGGTCCTGGCAGGGCAGGCAACTGAGCACCACTTCCTGGTTGCCCCAGCAGGTCACACAATTGGGCAGACTCTCCTGGTGGCTCCGGCAGGCCATACTTGAAGGGTGGACCACCTTATGAGGGTTTCTCGTGGACAGCAGGCAGCTGGGCATCTCCCGACAAGGATGACTGGGCAACAAGCAGCTGGGCATTGCTGGCAGGGATGAATTAGCTAAAACATAAAAACTGAATGGCAAGTTTCTGTTTTTTACATTTACCTTTAATGACACTGAAGTACTGGACTGAAACTTGTGAGTGTCTCCTCCTCAGCCACTCTGTTTCCAGACAGTAACTCAGCGGGTTCTGCTCCTTACAAAGGCAACTTAGCATCCTTGACAGAGTTTGTGTAGTTTTGCACACTTTTAGCAAACATTATGTACTGCTGCTACTCTTCACAGATGCCAACATCACGTCCACACTCTCAATGGATGTCAATGCTACATCCATGCTTCTAGCAGATGTGGCCATGCACTCAGAAACTTTTGAAAGTTCCTTTTAAATCCCAGATGTGAGGAGCTTTGGAACCTTTATCACAACCACATGAAAAATAACAAAAGGCTGGAATGAAGTTACTTCATATCTTTGGGGTACCTGGTGCAAAGAAAACAGTGGTGAAACTGGTGGAGACAAAATAGTGGAGAGGTGGCAAGCACTGGGGCTTGAGCTGTAGTAGTAGGTTTACTTGTCATATCCAAAGACAGACTTATTAGTGTCTCGATTGTGGTAAAGGCATACTGTGGCTTTTGAGATTCAAAAAAAGAAAAAGAAACAGAGTTACGTAGCTCAAAGCAAATCATGGTGAAGACAGGGGAATTGGCTGGAGTTGCAGTCTTATGCATCACTCTTGTGGCTGGCTTTACAGTTTCAGTGGTGGCTGCATTTCTGTGGCTCTCAACAGAGTAAATAGTGTACAGATCCAGCAGTTATTGACTATTAGTTTCACACAAAAAAAACTTGTCATCATCCAAATCCTTAATTCTTGCCAAGTAAGCTGAGGCCTCAGACAGCATGTCCTCTATCTCTTTCAGATTGTTATAGGTGCACAAATGTATAATCAGAGACAAGTGCTTATTCCAAGCTTGATAATAATCACAGAAGTAACTATCCACTGAATCTAGAGATTTCTTTAAAAACTGAAATTCTTTTTGCACAAAGCTGCTGCTAAGTTGACAGTTTGGTATTTTTTGGGTGGTTCATTTCGTTACCAGCTCGGAGTCTCAAAATATATAAATCCTGAACAGTTCCACAGATGCCCAGTTTGATGGGGAAATCCTATCAAAAACCCTGACTTGATTCAAAAAGGGCTATGTAGAATCTTTTTAAAATAAAACAAAGGCTCTACTAAACACTGAAGCTGTGTAGAGCACAAACAGGAATTGCAAGCAAGGCAATCTAAGGTGACCAAAAATCCTAATATACAATCCCAAGAGTAGTCAAGAATTAGAGCAAAGGATGAGAAATCCAGAATTTCACAAAAATATTTAGCACAGCAAAAGACACAAGAACTCACCAATTCTAGAGTGCATTAACAATGAACTTCCATAAACTGTGGGAGACCCTCTGCATATACTGTATAGGGCAGTGAGCAGATTTTTTAATGGTGACTGGCAGGAAAAAAAAAAAACAAAAAAATTGTGCATAAGCAACAAAATATTAATAAAAAAACCAGGAATGAACAAAACATACATAAAACATGAATCTGAACCCCAGTTGGATGGGGGATTCATCCTGGCTGAAATATAACACATCAGAACACACAAACAGAAGCAAAATCCAGAAAACAGAAAATCAATACTTATAATAAATGCACTCTAAGAACTTCAGCGAACCAGTGAAAGATCCACTCCCAGCTTCACAATATAAAGGCTGAGGGCAGCCCTTCAGCAGTTCTGTCTCTTGGGGCTCTGCACACAAAGCACAGGGAATACCTTCAAAAAACACACACACAATGCTTAATTACTTACTTACTTAATTGAAGAAAACGTAAACAAAGAAAAATAAAAAAAGGCAGGAAACAAACCCCAGGCAGGGTGCCTGCCCACTGCAGAATTTGACCTAAATGCAAACCAAAAACAGATTTACAAAAGATTGAAACTTAATAAGATTAAAAGATTACAAAGATTACTAGAAATAAATTTAAACCAAGGTAATAACCATGACTTAACCATAACACGAATAAAATGAAACAGCAACACCTCAAGTTTTGAAACAAACGGCTTTGAGGTGAAGGAAGGACAAGCTGCATGAGAAGAGTATGCAGAGTGCACAACATGAACAGCACACAAAAACATTTATTTTTATAGTACATTTTCATATACAGGATGTAGCTCAAAGTGCTTTACAAGATGTCAAAGAAACAAATACAAGCAAAGAAAAACAAATTAAAATTAGATAAGAATATTAATGAATAAATAACATAACCAAAATATATAATACACACTACATACAATAGATATAAAATTAATAGAGAAGTAGATGAGTCTGATGGAAAAGTCACATGGCTGGGAAAGAAAGAAATAAAAAACTCCAGATTGAAGCCGAAAAAACAAAATTTGCAGGGGTTTCAAGGCCAAAAGACCAACCAGGCCCCATTTGGTATTGTACCTAACATAAATGTTTTTAAGTGGTCCCTTATTGCTTTTAGGCTTCATTTTATGGAATTGGACATAGTGGGTCTTCTGGTGTCTGCTTTCATTCAAACATCAAAGGTGGCTGCACAGGACTTTGGTCAAGTGGTGATTTTGCAAAATACCAACGCAGAAGACCCTGAAAAAAACCCCAGAAAAGTAGGGATTAACAATGATTGCAAATTCATTGATGAATATGGGAATTCTACAGATGTATAGTTTATTATGAGTAGAACTTAAATCTGGGTTTAAAAATGGGTTTATGGAAGTTTTTTTTAATGAGCCAGTGTTTGCCTGGCATATTTCTATTTTTAAATTATTCCAGATTCTTGGTGGATAACAGCGAAAGGCTCCTTCACCACTTCTTTTACGCATGGCTCTTGGAATAAAAGCAGACCTCTATTAGAAGATCTTTGTTTATGACTTTAGGATCTTTAAAATATAGAAAGGAGCAAGATTATTTAAGGCTTTATATACAATTTGTAGTAGATTAAAGTCCATTCTAAAGGACACAGATAACCTATGTACAGTATAATGATGCTGCAACTGGTGAGAAGTGCTCCAATTTGTTTTCTGAGAAAGATTCTAGCTGCTTTCTAAATTAATTGATTTCTTTCTTAGGATATCTAGTTAGGAGTGCATTACAGTAATCTAGTCAACTACTAACAAAAATGGGAATTCATTTCTTAGCATTTTACAGTGTCAGAACAGATCTAATTTAGCAATATTCATTAATTGGAAAAATATCGTCATAGTAATATGGCTAATATGCGATTTAAAGTTAAGTCAGATTCCACAATTGCACAAAAATTCTTTACTTCCACCTGAATTTTTAATGCAGAGGGGTGAAGGTTATGTCTAAGACCTCCACTTTCCATTTTTATCAACAATTACATTTACATTTACTCATTTGGCTGATGTCTTCATCCAAGGCGACTTACAACATTTATGATACAAATGGTTACACTTGTTTTGTTTTTCCAGGTGAAGCACAGGCAGGTCAAGTGACTTACTCAGGGTCACACAGTGTCAGTAGCAGGACTTGAACCCACAACCTCAGGGTTTGAAGTCCAGAGTCCTTATTTACTATAGTTTGAGGAAATTACTACTCATTTATTCACAACACTTACATTTTAATTTTATTTGCTTAGCAGACATTTTTTATCCAAAGCAACTTACTAAAGAGGTAAATAATCAAGTAACAATAGGCTAGGGCCTGTTTGTTGAGCAAGTGTAATAGGACAAGTAACATAAGTTGATTGCCACAAGTGAAGATCTAATAACTCATAGATTTAAAATCATAGATTACAATCAATAAAGCAATTAAACTTAACCAAATAACCAAGAATGTAAAGTATCACAGTGCAAAGTTTTTTTTTCTATTCTTTTCAATTAGACAGATATTTACAGAACAGATGGGTTTTTAATTGCTTGTTAAATACATTGAGGGAGTAAGCAGTTCAGATGGAGGTGGGCAGCTTGTTCCACCAACTTGGATCTACACAGGAGAAGAGTCTCGATTGAGACTTGATGCCACGTAGAGGTGGCATCAGCAGATGCTGTTCCCAGGCATGCCTGAGTGGGCAGCAAGAAGCCTAGCACCTCACCAGTGTCTCCATATACACAGATGCTGACACTCTGACTACTCTGTAGGCAAGCATCAGGGATTTGAACTTATTGTGTGCTGCTACAGGGAGCCAATGTAGAGACCTGAAAAGAGGAGTGACATGTGCCCATCTTGGCTGGTTAAATATAAGATGCACCGCTGCATTCTGGATTATCTGCAGTGCCTTGATAGAACATGTGGGCACTCCTTCCAGAAGTGAGTTGCAGTAATCCAAACACAACAACACCAAAACCTGGACCAGAAGTTGTGCTGCATACTCTGTCAGATAAGGTTTGATCTTGCGGATTTTGTACAGCACGAATCTGCTGCTCATCAATACCACACCAACGTTGCAAACTGACCTGGCATGTGTTACTAACAGTGAGCCAAGCTGTACAGTGATGGGGAGATGAACAGAGTGTCTGGATCGGCTCACAGGAGGCTCAGTTTTTGCCAGGTTGAGCTGTAGGTGGTGGTCCTTCATCCAGGTTCAGATATCAGTAAGACATGCAGAGACTCTAGCTGATACCGTATTGCAGGGGTATTCAACTAAAATCTAAAGAGGTCCAATTAGAGAAAATTTCTTGAAGCAATGGTCCGGAAGATAATGTTGTCTAACTATTTAGTATCATATATATTTATGTAGCCTAATAGTTGTATCAACATCTGCATGTAATCAATACCAGACTTTCAAATCAAATGAGTTCAGTACAATTCAAAAATGTTTTGACAATATCTATTGTCACGTAACACAGAACTGAACATATATGTATGACTGCAGATATTTATAATGTTCTGTCACAGTATATAATGTTCTTAAATTTACTATATAAAAGTAGGGCTGCATTTTAAAATAAGACAAAATAGATAAAATGTGAAAATTGTGCATGTTTAAGTAAAGTGCTTAACTTCAGAAAAATAAAATAAATGGAGAAAAAGCTTGAATTTCCCCTTTTCTGTTTCACATCTTGACTCAACAGTCTCAATCAATTTTACAGATAATAAATCTCAACACATCTTAATAATTAAACAGTTTTAAATGATCACTTTCTTCCCCTCTTATATTCATCACCACAGTTTTTTGCTCAGTGAGAGAACTGGGCTCTAGCTTGTCCTGCCAGAATTTTAATATTGGGCTCTGAGACTAATTATTTTCTGTGATCTCACTTCGGATTTGAGTGGGTATGTTTGTTTGAAACCTTTATGTTTCGTCTCATAATGTCGTTTCACATTGGCACTTTTAACAAGTGCCACGGTTTCTGAACATATGAGACACACTGGTTTAGTGCTCCCAGTGGGAAGTATGAACAGAAATGAGTTTGTCCATTCCAGATTAAATGCCTTATTTTCACTGTCCACTTTCCTTTTTTTGGAGAGCGCCATTTGTTCTTTATTTTTTGTCCCTTTCTCCGTCTCACCCATCTTTTATTTTTCCAGCGCAGTCGTCTGTATCTCTCACTTTCTTCGGCTCTTTTTTCCCTTTGTTTTTTCTACATGTATCGCTATCTTTCTTTTTCTTTCTACCGTTTCTCTTCCTTGACTCTATCTCTCTCATCTGTCTGCGCTGTAAAGTAAAGTAAAGTAAAGCAATGTTCACCACCTAGAATCCACAGACTTGATTGGCTGAGTGGTATCACGTGAAATAGCTTAACGCGCATACAATTAGTCTGTGCATTTCCTCGTCCACTAAAACATTACCGTAAAGACTACAAAAGCTGCACCACCTAAAATAGAAGCACCTTTTAAATCATAACCTTCTGTTTTGGCTGTAAGTCTGGGTCCATATGAGACAGCTTCTGGGTCCGGACCCGGACCGCGGTCCGCCTGTTAGTGACCTCTGCCGTATTGTCATCTGGGGTGAATGACAGGTACAGCTGAGTGTCATTGGCATAGAACTGATAAGAGAACCCATGCAAATTGGATGATAGAGCCCAGCAAGGTGGTGTACTTAGAAAGAGTAGAGGACCCAGCTCCAATCCTTGGGTACACCAGTGCATGACTGGTGTGACTTTGACAACTCCCCTCATCAGGACACACTGTAGGATCTGCCCTGAGAGCAGTCTAAGTGATGTCAAGGTCAGAGAGCCTCTACTTCTCTCTCCCTCTGCTTTTTCTTCAAGCAAAGCAAGATCTACACTCACAGCCATATCACCTGGCACCTTCACTGGTGCTTTATAGTGCATTTTCTAACTAACCATTCAGCTTTGTATCTTCATTGAGATTCGCCAAACTTTCCTTCCATGTCACACACGACTGTACACACCAAATATGATAACATCTCTGTTTTCCTGTCCAGGATGTTGCATCTTCTTCAATCATCCATCTGTTGGTTAGTGCTGGTGTTGGATTGGCCTTTGAATTGCTACTGCTCCGTTGTTCATTTGCATAATGCTTGCTCTCATTAGCATAGTATTAATAATTATTGACAAATAAACAATTTATTGAGAAATAAAAAACACAGGTTGGCTAATTTTCTTTTCTCTACAACATTACCAAATTTCAATTATATTAGTCAAAGCATTTTTAAAATGTAGGGGTATTTAGTTTTTCTGTTGTCAGGGTAGGGTTTTACCCCTAACTATTGATATATTGAAATGTTTTTTCTTAGTGGACTTACTACCTTAAACATACCTTCCTGCCAAATGTCAGCTTTTTAACTAAAGAAAAAATAGTGTGTTTGCTTTTGAGTGAGAGAGTGATCGAGTCAATTTTACATTTTATATATATATAGATATAGATAGTGTGGAGGCAGATGGCGCTATACCAGCGCTTAACCCGACACAGACAGACGCAGGAGGCACACTTATAAAAAAAAAACAACTGTTTTTTATTTTCTTTTCTCTTGTGGAGAATGTCTTCCCTGTTCCCACGAGCCCACAACAAAGTCCCAAACACAAGCACAATCCTAATACTTTACTTTCTGTTTCTTTTTCTTTCTCCTCTACTCCTCTCCAGCAAGCTTTGTCTCCCTCCTCCCAACTCTGGCTCCTAGAGTGGTGACTGCTGGCTCCTTTTATAACACCCCCGGAAGTGCTCCAGGTGCTTGTTGACCTACTTCCGGCAGCACTGCCGGGTGTGGCGGAAAACCCGCCCAAGGGGGCTCAGCAGCTGTTGCAGCACCCCATGACCACGCCCCCAGATCCCAACAGGGCTGTAGATGACTCCAACTGCCATGAAGCCCTGCGGGAATCCAAGGCACCACTGCAACCCATGGGGGCTGCCGTCTAACATCCTGGGGGAAGTACTGTGCTGCCCACACTTGCTCCTCCGGTCCTCTCAGTGAAGAAGAGTCCCGGCCGGGCAAGGACCCTGGTTGTCTGTGACAATAAATATAGACACAAAGTCTATGTGCATGCATTTGTGTGTGTGAAAGCTTATATTATAGACTACAAAGTTTAATTGTGCCTTTCTAAAGACTTTGATTACATGAAGATAACATTTTTATATGTCTAGATATATTAAAAAAGAAAAAAAAAACACATCATGGGGTGTACTTACTTTTTATTTAGATGAAATGACAGAATAAGCTCTTGTTCAAATACAGAGATGCATCTAATTAAGAACTGCTTGAAACTTCCAGTCATATTTCTCTCTTTTCTGTTTTGCCCTCCCTTGAGGAGGTAGCTGACCCTGTATAATTTTGTAAATCCAAACTTCCCCATTCTAAGCTGTATCATAATCAGGACCCCTGTTTTTCTCCTTTGCAGTTATCAAGTACAAATGGATCATTGGGCAGAGACTCACTTGTGAAATTTCCCTTGCAGCTGGATTATTCCATAGATGATGTACTGTGTTGCTTCCATAGTGTTGCTTTTCACAGCTGGTGCAGGTAAGCATTGACATCAGATATTATTTGTATCCACATTTTTCACTTCACTTTATTAAAAGACCTATTACTATAGACTCATTTGTATAATTAAATTAAAAATCTAAGCAAGTTAATCAAAAGAGGCTGTTCAATGCTGGTTGAGTTAAGCCAGATATTAAATTTAAGTATTTCATGGAAATAGCAAGTTTAGAAAATGGATGGATGAATAATTCAGGCATTTTACTGGGGGGCAGTTTGTTCCGCCACCAGTGGATCATTAACTTTTATAGAGTTGTTTATTGCAAAGCACAAATCGATCACTACAGAATACCTTGGTGATGCTGCACATGTTATAAGATCCTGTTGTTCAAACAAGATCTTCTGATGTTGGCTTTCTCTCTTCTGAAGGCTGCTTCAGTTTTAACATCCCCACCTCAGTTTGATCTCATTTTCTTAAGTGGTAGCACAATAATGTCTGTAACAGTGATTTTTAGCACCAGTCTGGGAACCCAGGGTGGCTGCTGCTTTTCAATCCTTCTGACTTCTTATACAAAATGTTAAAATTAGCTGTTAATGGAGCATCGCTTACTTAGCTAGCTTTTTTTTTGCTCTCTTTTGTGTGGTTTTATTTCTCTGTGAACTAGAGAGAAATGTAGTTATAGATTTTAATGCATACAATTAATTTAATGCCCACATTCATTTTGCCTCATTTTGCTTTTATGCTTATCATTTTTTTTCCCTAACTGAATGGTATATATTATGTTTGTTCATTACTGCAAAACTGGATGCCATCATTAAAAGTACTCTCCATAAGCTCTCTTGGAGCACGTTTAGCCATAGGTGAGCTAAGAAGCTCCTCTGGGGGTCTTTTTTATCCACTGCTATTAGGTGTAACCAAAAGAGGCACTCCAGAGCCTTAGACTCCAGACACAAGTGCCTGTACATAGTTAAGGGTTCAAATCAAGTGATTTTTTTTTATGAAAACGCCTTTGACAAGTTCTTTTATTCTAGCACATGAGTAACCACAATATAGTAATGAATCTCCTCCACTCTTCTCCTGGCAAGCGTTGTCTTCTACCTCCCAATTCCAACATTCATGGGTGATGTGGAGTGGCATCCTTAACTCCAGATCCAGGAGTAGTTTTGGTGCCACCGCATTGCATCTAGGAAACTCTTCCAGGTTAGGTGGAAGCCTCACAAAGTAGGGACAACCATTCCCTGCAGCACATCCTGGCAGCATCCACGAAACCCTACAGGGGGTGCCCCTCAGGACGAGAACCACCAGTATGTCCTGCAGTTGTGGATCTGGATACATGGACTCAGGAATGCTGCCGCCAGCACACAGCAGGAGGTGTATGCAGTCTTGGAGCGATACCTACCTAGGTCCATCCACTACTATGATTCCCGGCTTTGCAAGGATCCTACCAGGATGCCAGTTTGTCCATGTTGGCATGGCATGCCCAGCTCCTGACTGAGATAGGATATGCCTTGCCCCTTAATATTCACTGCTCTGGCCTCCTGGCCATGAGTGGGAACAGGGTCCAGTACATAGGCAATTCAGTGCTTTCTTCCAGTGCCCCAGACCTAATTCTTATACTCTTTAAGTTCAGCACAATATACATTTATTTATTTATCATTTATTTGACTGTCTGTCTAATGATTGATTGCATTATTTGTCCCGCGAGTCCATCTCTTTATTTTTTATGTTACTGCTATTGTATGCATCTAAATTTACCTTTGGAATAATAAAGTCTATCTAATCTAATCAAATAAAGTAGATGTTTGAAAAAATATTTACAAAGAAAGAAAAAAGATGAAAGGGCTCATCAGTATTCAATTGACTTTCTTCCAAAAACAAATTTGTTGATTTTCTCCTAATGTTTAATGACCCACCGACTGAAATTTCTTATAGGTTAGAAGGAGAGTAAGACCAAGCCTTTTTATTAAGTTGTCTGCACCATTAACCAAAGGCTAATGTCTAATTAAGAAATTGGTTGTGAATGTATGCCAGCAGCCATTGTGGTTCCAAAGGACCAAGAAGAAGAAGAATGATTGGTCTGTACTGTATTGTATTTTCAATTCTGTACACACAATGCACTTTCTTTTTGTACTATATTAATAATCATATTTAGCACATTGGGTAAATATAAGTGCTACCTCACAGATCCAGTGTACTGGGCTCTAATCCTAATTCTGGATGTTGAATGTGTGGAGTTTGTATTTCAGCTGTACACTTTGTTACAGTACTTTGAACTTTTAGAAAGTGAAGAGAGCTATACAATAATGAAGTGGTTGCCTCTTCCAAACTGGCCCCATCTGCACGTGGCTGTGTTGGGGAGTCGGAATATTTGAATCCTGTTTTGTGCTGTTGCCTGCCTTGTGTCTATTGCTCCTGGGTTAGTCTTCAGCCCTCTGTGACACCAAAATGGATTACATGGATTTAGAAATATTATGCTACTTTATAATATATTTACTGTTTTGTTACAGAGCAATATACACTGATGGAGTAGATTATAAATCAAATAAGGCACTGTGATAGGCTGGTCACCTCAGCGTGCCATCTAAACCTGGAACAAAGTGCACCAAGAAAGGTCTATCTAGCCTAACTTAACTCAGATCTCCTCTCTGGGCCTAGCTACAATGGGTCAAGTCTTTGTGTCTCACGTGTGGGGCCATTCCTACTTTCTCACCTCCTAAAATCACAGCTCCTCCAGCTTCCTCACCAGCCTTAGGCTGCATCCTCTTCCTACCAGTAGGGTCTTTGTCCCACCTTATCACTGAAGTCCAAGATCAAGAACCAAGACGTAGCTTCTTTTCTCCACTTTGGGATTACTTTTAGGACATTCCATGTGAACCATTTCTGGGGCCAGTAACCTATGAGAAAGTCCTGGGAGTCTTGATACACAGTTAAAAGGCCAGGTAACACTCGTATAACAGGGCCCTTATTATTAGCTTGGGAGCACCTCAAGTGTTCTCTGGTAAGCTGAGGAAACTTCCTGGCATACTGTCCATCCTTCATGATCACTTTCTTACTTTATGCTGCATTCATGAGCTGCTTTCGGGAGTTCCAATTTATGATGTTTTACCTCCCAGTGAGTTCAAGTGAATTTCTGTTGGACTTTTTGGAGAAACATGTTGTCATTGTTGATTTTTTACTTGTTTTTGTTAAAAAAAATAGCTAAAGGTAAAGTGTATTTTTTAATGAGTTTAATGAGACTACAAGAATTGCATTTCTGGCTGACTAGGTTATATTTTTTATTTTATATAGTGGACTAAGGTGAAAGAACAACATTACATCACAGCTCGGAGAATTTGGTTAGATTTGTTTTCTCTTGGATTTGTCCAACTCATGGCTCCGAGTTTATAGGGCAGTCACGTGGAATTTCTAATTCAAAAACTTGTACTTACTATCTGTTTGATAGTACATGAATGCAGCATTAGTAGCCATGAATGTCTTACTTCCAGGAAATTCTTCAAATACATATGATCTATTTACCCATACTGACACTTAGAGGGGACCCCAGTTACCAGGGTGGGTTTGAGAAATGGGCTTTCTGAGCGGCTATCCCTTGTTGCGTCTCTGCATTATGTTATTTGTGTTGATCTCTTCACAACTGGGTAGCCTGTCAAACAGAAATTTGATAAAAGGTTACATCACTGCATTTAGGGCACGTGTGCCACTGCCCACCATCTCCCAACAGATGATAATGTTATGTAAAAATGATATAAATATTAAACTCCATCCATCCCGCTATATCCAAACTACAGGGGTCTGCTGGAGCCAATCCCAGAGCGCAAGGCAGGAGACCAACCTTGAGCAGGGTGCCAGCCCACCAGAGGGTGAGCACACACACACACCAAGCACAATTTAGAATCGCCAATGCACCTAACCTGCATGTCTTTGGAAGGAAACTGGAGTACCCGGAGGAAAACCACGCAGACAACATGCAAACTCCATGCAGGGAGGACCCGGGAAGCGAACCCAGGTCTCCTAACTGCAAGGCAGCAGCTCTACCTACTGCGCCACCGTGCCGCCCAATAGGAAACTCTCCTCCATAATTTAACATATTGTTAAAATGTTTATAGCAAACTTAGCTGAATCATCATAATCACATTTTTTCCATTTTTCACAATATTCTCAATGCAATTTTGTGTCTTGGAGTTTGTGAAATATTCTTTGTGCCTGGCATCCCTTCAGGAGTTATTTTTCATGTTTTATGTAGTTCTTGTTATGTTTGTCAATGATTTAGTAATTGTTTCATGTAACTTTAAATGTGTGGCCATTTTGTGTTTTACTTTGTGGGTAGAGCCCCAGGAGATGGGGGCCACTCTGACATCACAGCTGATGAGTCCAC
>JANRMT010028174.1:130666539-130738524 GCA_026402145.1 Polypterus bichir lapradei
AAAAATAATCGAGAAAGAGCATAAAGAGAAAGGTAACTAAAGAATTGGGAGCTCATGCCAGTGTGGTGGAAAGGAGGTAGAGCGGTTGTTATCCCTAAAAAGGGGGCTTGGTGAACAGTGCTTCAGGGTAGGTCAATCTTGCTGAGGAATATGGGAAAGCAGGAATAATCAAGTGCTCCAGGAGCCCTGTTGGACTGAAGAGAAGTGACACGATGTCGGAGGTCCACCTCAGCTGGTCACTGCATTTGCTGAAGTCTCAGCCCAGCTGAAAAGACCAGAAGTGTGAGCTGGCAAGATGGGATGGAAAGATGTGCTGGACTCAGAGAGGGAATGAAAGGAAACCTGAATTTTTGAATATATTTTATTCTTGGTTTTTAAATTGTTCATGGAGACTACAGTATTTATGGATTGTTTTAACCTTCATTGGCACTTGTTTCTGTGGATTACTTATTTATTCATAGAAGAACTGAAATTGGACACTGTTGTTTAATTCAAAATAAAAAGCACAATACAGTAATCCCTCGCTATATCGCGCTTCGACTTTCGCGGCTTCACTGTATCGCGGATTTTATATGAAAGCATAACTAAATATATAACGCGGATTTTTCGCTGCTTCGCGGGTTCTGCGGACAATGTGTCTTTTTTACTTCCTGTATATGCTTCCTCAGTTGGTTTGCCCAGTTGATTTCATACAAGGGACGCTATTGGCGGATGGCTGAGAAGCTAACCAATCAGAGCACGCAGTTAAGTTCTCCTGACTGTGAAGCTAACAAATCAGAGCACGCAGGAGCTATGCAGTGTTAACCAGGAAGTCTCATCTCGCTCATTCAGCATCAACGTGCTTCGCTGTGTAAAGAGTTGTGCTCTTTTGTGTTTATCTTTGTGCATAGTCAAGCCCTTCATTATGGCTCCAAAACAATCTGCTACTGCTTCAGGTGCCGTGCCCAAGCGCAAGAAGAAGATGTTAACGATTGCCGAAAAGGTAAACGTTTTGGATTTGTTGAAGGCTACGATTCTTTTTATTTAAAAAGTAGGAAAGGAATATAAGATCTACGGCTGCAGCGTCCTTTTAACCAGGGTGCAAAACGAGTTGTAAGTGGATGTAATAAGGCAGTAGTCTGGATGGAATCTGCTTTAGGGATTTGGATTGAAGACTGCCAGAAGAAGAACAACGGCAGTGCTACACAATCGCCTGAAGTGGCTCCTTTACAAGGGCTGTAACGCTCTCCTTTGTTGTGCAGTAAAATTAAACTCATTGTTATCGGACAAGTCATCGTGTCATTGTTGGTGAGTAACCATAAATAATTAATACATTTACTGTATACTATTTTTCTTGCAATGTACGTATTTATTGCTGGTGACCTGTCTATCGTAATGGCTGTAACATATGTGATATCGGAGACACTCAATATCTTTAAAATAATATTTAGGTTTTACTGTATATAAACAGTGTGTGTTTATATACATAATTTCAATGAATCTTACCTAATATCTAAGAGAATACAAAGGGATTATGCTGTATAACGCTGCGGGGAATATTTATAAACAGTGCGGGAGAGTTTATAAGGGCTTAAAATATATAAAAATAACCATACAAACATATGGTTTCTACTTCGCGGATTTTCACCTATCGCGGGGGGGTCTGGAACGCAACCCCCGCGATGGAGGAGGGATTACTGTACACTTTTTTTGCACCAACCTGCTTGTTTTTTGTCATCATTGCACTATTCTATCCAGATTATTACCATCGATCTCCCAAGTTCAAGAAGATGCCAAGGCTGTGGCCAACCCAGCACTTCACAGACAAATTGGTTGATTTTTTGTGAAGAAATTTAAAAACTTGCTCATCTCACCATTGTGGAGTAGTCATAATCTGTGTCATGAATCATGTTGATTACTTATGTACAATACCATTTAGCATTCAATTAACAAAATTTTGAAATTAATGAATATTCATTTGTGCTAATGTTGAGATATCTTATAAAACTTTCTTTTGGTGGTTTTACTGTATGACAGTATGCTGATAGAGATTTTTGAGATTTTTTATGGCATCAATCAGCTGACATTTTTATTATCAGTTGTGCCTATTAACTAATCCATTGTGAAATAAAGTGTCTTTCCCTTGTTTCCTCACATGAGTTTTACTAGAGGCTGTCTCCTTCCTCGGCTGCCCCTCAATACTGAAGCCACCACTATGATCTTTCACCCCTTGTTCCATGCAGCTCCAATGACCTTTTCTCTGCCACGGCCACTGCCTCAAACCATCTCCAACTCACACTGCTCCCTTGTGCTCAGAAGCAAATCTGCACTCCTCACTTTTCCCAGATGTATGAGCTGATCCAAGCCAGGATCTTTCCCAAGATCGGTGCTGATCAAGCACCCAGGACAATAGATTTAAGCAGAGGAGCGTGTCTCATGAAAGCTGGTCTGTAAGTGCCTGATCATTTCTTGATCATCGTTCACCATGTTCTGGACAGGGTGGGCAAGGAGGCATGGTTCACACTTTTTCCTCAATGGACAGAAGATTTTAATAATAAAAAAAAAACTCAGATTGTTGCCGTTGAGTTCTACACACTGGAGCATGGACTCCACTTTCCCTGCCCTACCCATTAGAGATAGTCTCAGTGTTGGCTTTTTCAGAACTAATGTAGTGTCACAGAGAGTAAAACTCAAACTTAAAGAACTAACAAATGTAAATGAAACATCTGAATCATAATTTCTTTTATAATGAATATTAGTTGTCAAGTTATCTGGAAAAAAACATGTGTAGGACTAATCTTGCCCTTACTTAAGGCTGTGTACAGTCTATCCCCGACAAAATAATTCAAGTTTATTTTCTCTGCAGACAAAAAAAAAATGATAAAACACCTAGGTCAGGATCCCTGGTCTCCATCTTTGGTATTGCAGTGTTGACGAAAACTGTGTGGTGTGTTCCAAACACTTATTGTAATTACTGCTAATTTTAGAAGCTACTTCCACTAGAGACCTTCAAAAAAATTATCTCAAAAGAGAAAAATAAATCAGTAAATAAACATTGTACTACTCTTGCTACGTTTTCTCAAACATGAATAATTAAGATGCTGGCTTTCTGTTAAATGGAAGCTGTTTTTCCTAAAAGTAATTACTGCATTCTGGGAAGCTCTTCTCCTATTAGCAGTTATGTAGACATTTGTTGTTGGCTTTGATTTTTGAATGACAGTGCAGAGATCTGCAGTTTGTCAGCTCCTACTGCATATTGTACCTTTTATTTATTTATTTCTGCTGAAAAAAACACAGGCTTTACAGATAGCACTACCAGGACAGCAGTGCTCTGCCTTCTTAGTGCGAATGACCTTAGTTCAATTAAAGGAAGGCTGTGTCTAAATGTGACTTACATGGATTACTACATTATAACTGTATGCTATAACAGGAGAGTGAAAAAGCACACTTCTTTACACTTGAGCTTGTTTTTCTGTGCACCCTTGAAAAAAGGACATTCCTTCATGTTTGTCAAAGTGATGACCAGGGCGTGACAGTCACTGCACTTCAGGAGTTTTCTTTAAAACGTCTACAAAGGTTTTCCCATGGGGGCAAGGAAAGCTGATAGTATCTGACAGGTGCAGCTTTTAGCTCATGACATTCACTCTTGTGAAATTAATAAAATATGCCTTTCAGTCTGAATCTTGGAGGCAGGCAACTATGGCATGTTATCAGCAACAGTGCTAAGACGGGAGAAATGTTTTGTAATTTTGTGTAATCCAATTACAAAGGATCTTTTTTTCCTGGTAATGACTGACGAATGAACACACAGACCAAGATTTCTGTGATTTTCTGTAACATGAAACTTACTAATTGCTGATGTTACCTAAGTTTTAACAAGTTCATAAAAATCACTTATGAGCACTTTGAAATTACTTCACTTTCAAAACTGGATCCTCCTGACTCACCGGTACAAGAAAATCCTCACATATGATACACCATTCGACTTGTCTTGATGTCTAGCTATGCAAGACTTCTTCCTATTTCTGGCCAACTAGACCTGAAAAAAAATATTTTTAGACCTCATTTTGTGCAAGAGTATACCAATAGGTGTGTTCAGCAAACATAATCAGAAGAACTTGACATTGCGTACAATATAGTGACCTGTCCCTAATGGGATATGAGAGGTCAAAGCTGATCCTTTTCAAAACTTCTAAAAAATGTGGATCAGTATCATAGGAATATGGAGTATCCTTTTATGCTCTTTTGAGGTTGCTGATCCTGAATATCATAATATTTTTGATATTTTCGTCTTTACTGGTGGTTCTAATCTTCTAAGAGTCACTCCCAGAAGGCTAAAAATGAGCATGTGTGGTATCGTTTCAGACTATTTCAATAACAGTGATTATGAATATGACATTATTTTCCATTTTTTATGTTATAATGAGAATATTGAAACTTTAAAAATTTTAATGAAAGCACAAATTTCAATATTTGATGCGACTACTCTTGTTTATTATGGACTTCTAATTCTTGAAGTAACTTATTATATTTCTTATGAAGACCCTGAATTGGGCAGTTTGTGTTAATTCAGACTTGTTTATTTATTGTTGTTTTTAAACAGTATCGAAGGTACTTGTCATATTTTCAGTTTTACAAAGGCTCTGTTGGTGTATTATAGCACTACAATAAGTCCTTTTGGCCCCTATCGTAAAGTGTCAACAAAACGGGTTGAATGCAAATGTAATTAAATAGGCAACCATAGCAGGGCAAGTTAGGTTAATTACAGTTGATTCTAAATTAGTAGCCCAGTATGGCTGAGCGCTGATGTGTGTATGATTGGAGTGAGCCCTGCACTGGACTGGCAGCCCCATCCATGCTTGCTTCCCACTTTGTGTCCAGTGCTGTTGAGATGGACAGACTGTAACCATCAAAACACTGGACTTGGGGAAGGAAGTTAGAAAAAGGGTGAAAGGATGGATGTATACCAACATGGCTACAGGAATGACAAAGTCTGGAAAACAAATACAAGGAATTGAAAAACAACTGGGTATCAATTATTTATATTTTGTTGTAAAACAGTGTGCAAAAAATGAAGGAAACCTGCTTGCCTAGCTACCGTCTATACCTACGTGGTTGCTTGATATGTTCTCTATTATGTTAGCAGACATCTTTTTCTCTTTCTAGATTGATCTCTCCTACTTATTATCCTGAATGCCAGTGAGGAGTCCACATGCTGAACCTTCTATGACTCAGGTCTCATAAAACCTGAGTGGGGGATGTGGCCTTGTCTGCCCCAGCCAGCTCTCTTTTTACAAGGGGGTGTGTCCTCCCTAAGAGCAAAACCAACACTTTGTCCCCTTTAATTATTTCCTTCTGTGGGATTGTGCTGTTGATTGCATTAATAACACAATTAATAAATTGTAGATTTTCTCTTAGTTGTATTGAAGGTACACAGGTTGAGGCAGTGTCTTGTAATGGAAAGTTTCCTATGTCTATTTTCAGAGAAGAAACTATCATAGCCCCCGAAGGACTCAGTCCTTTAAATCTTACCATTGATTCCTACACAGATGTATTCACAAAAGAATTTATCTATGGCAGAGGCAGAAAGCACAAAGTACACAAGAGGAAGAGATTGAAAAGAAACAGAGCTCACAAACTCATGCCAATCATATGTCTTGCATACCCAGCACTGGGTCACCTACATCTATATTTATGTCTGATAAATATACACTTTGTTGGGTATGAGGGACAGAAAAAGTCCAAAGAAAATTTGGGGAACCAATCCAGCCACCCAGTTTAGTAATAAATCAACAAAAAATCATCACTTGGTAACAAAATAAACAGGCACTCAATGGTGCAAACACAACATAGACATACAAAGCCACTGATAGCTCTCTTTTATGGATTTGACTGTAGAGCTACATCATGCATTAGATTTGGGATTGAAATGCCTCATTCTTTCTATGGTTCAGACCAGAAGGGGCGGGGGGTCTCAGAGTGACGAGGGTAGAATAATTTTCCCTCAGAGTTTGATAGGAAGAGACAAGATTGTTAGCAACAGCGCCCCCTCTCTTCTTGAAGTGGCATTGCACACCTGATCAGAGCATGCACATGCATGACAACTTCAATGATACAGGGAATTTGTAAACTGAGTTGGGCATTTAGTTTGCAGTTTCACTCAAGACTGCCAATTTTTTTGAAATGTGGTACTGGGGATGGAGCAGTAAGAAGTTACTGTAGTCTGGTGACTTTGGATTTATATAGCAAATAATGCAAAAAGTGACCAATATTGACTGTAGTTGAGTATAAAAGTTTGCATATTGTCAGAAGTCATTGATTGGGTAGTGAGTGAAGGCTCACTGAGCCCAAAGCTGCAGACACAGTAATGCCCAACATGATTCTGGGTTTAAAAAAAAGATCTTTATTAAACCAAATCACCTTTCCAATAATCGCCCGTGCAAAGAATCAATCAGCAATACACAATTCAGTGGAATTCTCCCTCCTTCCTTCATCCAATAATGTTGCCCACTGCCTCCTGACTCTCTCTCCCCAATGTGAGGAGATGAGCTTCTTTTTCACGCAAAATCTGGGACTGCTTTTGGTGTCACCACATTGCTGGTCAGGAGCACTTTCGAGTCAGTTTTTGAGCACTCCCCTAACAGCGCCCTGTTACATTACCCAAGGACCAAGACAGGGTTGTACTTCTGCATTCCAATTCCAATTTGTACCTTTTGTGAAAGTGTTTATATGATATTTGGACTTCAGTCTTCACACATTATGCACTTCATGTCTACATTTTGTCAATTATTACTAAAATATGAAAAACATTTCTTTTTTAGTTATGTGTTCAACAGTTCCTGCCTCACATTTCATCCTACATTTAAACAGATCGTTGTAGACATGGAACGCACATGAAATGTATTTATTTCAAATGATGATATATTATTTACCCTTCACAACTCCAGGCACCTCACACGCAGATAAGGAGCCTTGAGCTGTGAGAACGTTTTGCCCAAGTTGAGCTCGGTTGAGGGTGGGGATGGGATAGCAGGCTGCCTGTGCTGATCAATGCATTTACAAAACAAAAGACACTGATGGAGAGGTGTGAAGGAATATAAAGGTGGGCCGGGATTACAAGTTTTTTCATAGGCTTCAGGGATTCTAGTGTTAAGGCATCTAGTCCAGGCAAGAGATTATCCTCCCAACTAGCCTGGATGCCAGTCCTTCCTCTCAGGCATTTACAACATCTTACTTTTATCATCAGGCAGTGAGTAGTAGTAGATGTTGTACTGTAAAATTCTTACTTGAATTTCCAACAAAAGTGCAACACATTTCCAATCTCCGGCTCCATGGTTAACAAAAGTATATTAAAATACATCACTTAAGTTAAAACACAAATCAACTTACCTGATGTCTGATGTATTCTTATCTTTGTTCTGTGGTAGCACAGGTCACTTTAAATGGAAGTGGTTATGAGATTCAGTTGTAGCACCTTTATAGCAGCACCTTCTTATGAAGTTCTCCTCTATATGCAAATGGAACGTATGCAGTACAAACAAATAAAATAGTTTTAATGCTGAACTCAAGCACTGCTGGCTTATGGAAAGAGTGTCTTGGATTTGTATCCCTTACCCAGTCATTGTCTGTTTGCAGTTTGCACATTCTTCATTGTGTGTTTTTTAACTGGATCCTTTGGTGTTCCTCCCATTTCCCCAAAGATGTGCAAATGAGATTAATTGCCAAACCTAACTTTTCCCTGCATGAATGTGGGCACGGGTGTGTGCGTGAATTGACTCTAAGATGGACTGGCTCTCCATCCATGGTTACTACCTGCCTCTGCCTAATGCTGCTGGATTGCCTCCAGCCTGTTGTGACTGTGAAGTGTGATTACTGCTCATAAAGTAAATGTCTGTAAAGAAAAGTTAAGTGCATGTCTGTAAAATACTTTTCATTCCTTTCCAAATCACACAGTTTTTGAAAAGTCTTTAGTTAACATAGTTGCTTAAAATTGCATTCCAAAGTGTTTACAAAACAAACAGGCTGTTCAATTTATTTACTGTTGTTGCAAAACATGTGACAATAATTTGGTTACATTGAGCAATTCTCTGTAGCTATTACAAAAATCCAAAAGTTCTAAGAATAGGGAGCTTCTCCAATTAAATATTTTTGACATTACTGTCATAAAACCTGACGTTTAATTTGTATTCTTTGAAATTCTCATAGATTTTTTAGACTGTAATGTTTATAATGTCTTTATTTTTAAGCAATTTTAAAAGTCCTTTGTTTGTTTGATTTTTTTAAATCTTTTTTTCTGCTTTGACCTTTGACTGTTTTGTTTTGGCCTTTTGGATTTGTTTCCTTTGGTGCTCTGTTCTAGAACAAAACTATCCTTCTGACTTTCACTGCCATTCTGCTGCACTGTTCCCTTTGCTTCTCCTGGTCATCTTACATAAAATAAATCATACCCATTTGGAATTTCATTGTCCTTAAATATCACACCCATGCCAGATTTACCCCATTTTGAAATGCTCAAGACACTAGACAGAAGAAAATCACCCACTGTAGATAAGTAGGAGACACTAGGGGGTAGTACCTCACTGAAAGTCACTGAAAGTCAGAAATCATTGTCTGTAATCATAGCCATAAGTGAGAAACAGACACAAAGTACCTGTAAAAGCATTCATTGAACTGGGTGATTGAACTTGCTTCAGAAACTGCTTGTAATGTCTTGCTGACATTTTGGAAGTAATTTTTTGTAACTGTTTACATTGTAGGAGATAGATAGATACAGTTGTGCTTGAAAGTTTGTGAAGGAGGGAATTAAAACAAAACTGAGTGCCATTATGAACAATGCTACACACCCTCTCTCTGACGCACTGAGGACTTTCCAACCAACAAATTAAACAGCAAAAGTGTGTTAAGAGACGCTACTGGGGCTCCTTTATTCCAACAGCAATACGCCTGATAATGCCTCACTGCGACTGTTTTCCTTCTTTTAAAATTTAGTGTAATGTAGTGTAGTGTATATATATATATATATATATATATATATATATATACAGTTGTGCTTGAAAATTTGTGAACCCTTTAGAATTTTCTATATTTCTGCATAAATATGACCTAAAATATCATCAGATTTTCACTCAAGTCCTAAAAGTAGATAAAGACAAACCAGTTAAACAAATGAGACAAAAATATTATACTTGGTCATTTATTTATTTATTAAGGAAAATGATCGAATATTACATATTTGTGAGTGGCAAAAGTATGTGAACCTTTGCTTTCAGTATCTGGTGTGACCCTCCTTTGCAGCAATAACTGCAGCTAAACATTTCCGGTAACTTTTGATCATTCATGCACACCGGCTTGGAGGAATTTTAGCCCATTCCTCCATACAGATCAGCTTCAACTCTGGGATGTGGGTGGGTTTCCTCGCATTATTGCTCGCTTCAGGTCCTTCCACAACATTTCGATTGGATTAAGGTCAGGACTTTAACTTGGCCATTCCAAAACATTAACTTTATTCTTGTTTAACCATTCTTTGGTAGAACGACTTGTGTGCTTAGGGTCCTTATCTTGCTGCATGACCCACCTTCTCTTGAGATTCAGTTCATGGACAGATGTCCTGACATTTTCCTTTAGAATTCTCTGATGTAATTCAGAATTCATTGTTCCATCAATGAAGGCAAGCCGTCCTGGCCCAGATGCAGCAAAACAGACCCAAACCATGACACTACCACCACCATGTTTCACAGATGGGATAATGTTCTTATGCTGGAATGCAGTGTTTTCCTTTCTCCAAACATAACGCCTATCATTTAAACCAAAAAGTTCTATTTTGGTCTCATCCGTTCACAAAATGTTCATCCAATAGCCTTCTGGTTTGTCCACATGATCTTTAGCAAACTGCAGATGAGCAGCAATTTTTTTTTGAAGAGCAGTGGCTTTCTCCTTGCAACCCTGCCATGCACACCATTGTTGTTCAGTGTTTTCCTGATGGTGGACTCATGAACATGAACATTAGCCATTTAATTCTCTCCTTTGCTGCTACCTCCAGGGTGTCCAAAAATGTGTCCTATAACTGAGCTTGCCCTTTTAATTAGCTTGTTGATTTGGTAGGCTTCTTTTGAAGTGATGTTACCAGCCCAGCACACCACAGTGGAGGAAATTGCACTGGCAATCGCAGAGCTGTAGAATATGTGGAAGATGTCAATTCCCACATTAAAGGAACGCAGTCTCCTAAGAAAAAAACTGTCTGTTCTGCCTTTTCTTATATAGTTCTTCTGTGTTACGTGATCTGTCTAACCTGTCATTGATGTGGACCTCTTGTACTTGTAAGAACTGCACCATCTCTACAGCCACTCTTTGTACAGTGACTGGACATAGAGTCTTTATGGTGCTGCGAAAGTTAATAAGCAGTTCCTTGGTTTTGCTGATGTAAAGCTACAATTAATTGTCTTTGCACCAAGAAACAAAGTTTTCTACCTGACTCCTATACTCTGTTTCATCTCCCTTATCATTGCACCACATAAGTGCAGAATCATGAAAATGTCTGCGAGTGACATGACCTTGTATTATATTTATAGTCTGACGTGAACAGAATGAATTGAAAATGAGACAGATCTGTTCCTCGTGGTGCTCCAGTGTTACTCACATATGTATCAGAAATGCAGTCCTTGATTCTCACAAACTGTGGTCTGTCTAACAGTTAGTCCATTATCTAGGACACAATAGGCTCATCCACCTGTATATCTCTGAATTTACACCCTTAACATTGATGGCTGGATGATATTGAAGACACTGGAGAAATACAAAAAACATAACCCTCACTGTGCTGCCGGCTTTGTCAAGCTGAGAATAAGCCTTGTATGTCAGATAGATAATTGCACCCTCCACTCCAATAGGCAATCTGCAGTGAGTCCAGGTTGCCTGCCACAAGAGGACTCATATAGTCCAGGACCACTCTCTAAAAGGTCTTCATGATGTGAGATGTAAGCGCCATTGGTCTGTAGTCATTAAGTGAAGAGGTTTCTGCCTTCTTTAGAAGAGGAACAATGCAAGATGTTTTCCACAGTCATGACTCTATTCTATCTTGTATAATATACATTTTTGAGCTTTTTCTCATATGCTTTTTTTGTATTATTGGTTATGATTTTTGATTTTCCATTAAAAAAGAAAAGGGCAGCAGGCTCTCTCAGTGGTTAGCATGACAGTCTCACAGTTCCAGAGTCCTGGATTAAGATACCAGCTTGGGGTATTGCCTTCATAGAGTTTGCTTGCTCTTCCTGCATCTGTGAGAACAATGTTTTTGTCGGGTTAATTGGTAACTAAATTAATCAGTGTGTGACTGGGTACAATGAATGTGCACTGTGCCCAGTTATAGTTTCTGCTTTGTGCCAAGAGAGACACTGGCTCCTGCGTCACTGAAAATAAATTAAGTGAATTTGTAATGGGTGAATGAAAAAGAAATTTGTATTCTTACTTCAGCAGAGTTGTCAGATGTTTGAGAAATTATGCATTATATTTATTAAATTACAACCAATGCTAAGAAAGGTAATTATTATTTGTACATATCCAGTGCAAAATTTTTCTTTATATGTAGAATTGTGGTGTCCTTGGCCGAATACGGATTTTAAAATCTATTATTGCTTGGTATGCTGCTGCTTCCATATTTAATTTTTTTTTTTTATTTAGTTTGGAAGTCTGTGTGGCCTTAGACAAAGATGAATAGGCCTAACATTCTTGTTAGAACTGCATTTTTAACTCTGAGTCAGAAATGACTGCTTGAGTAATATAGAATATCTATGCATTAGCAATGCATCAGGTGGGACATTAAAATCAATTCGCCAGTATGCTGCCTTATTTTTCACTCAAATGCCTGTGGGTCAACATTAAATTTAAACAAGCTTTTGCATAACCAGTAAGGTAAAAGCAAGATATTGTATATATAACGAAAAATATGGAATCTTTTGTTATGTGAAGAAAATAGCCTACTTGGCCACACTGTAATGCATTTTGTAGATAAAAAAGCAAAGAATCAGAACAGTGCAGGCAAAGGTAAAGCTCCATACACATACATCTTTTAAGGTAAAACAGATATTATCTCCTTTTAATATTTCACACAATTTACCATCTCTTCTTATTGAATTCAAAGTGCAAAGAAGCAAAAATCTAACATTTAATGCACATTTTAAACAGGACAGATTGTATATCCTTACTACAGAAAACTGCTTCTGTGCCAATTATGTGTTAAGTGGCTGAGTTCTAAAATAAAATGATGCGCCTATTTACAGCTTGGCTAGGAAAACGCTGGCAGTCATGTTGGCGCAGCATATTATGTGGATTAATGGTATAAAAAAGAGATTAAAGTCTGCTAAGCAGATATTGACATGATCTGTAGCTCAGCCTTGCCTCAAAATTAGCTGAACACTCCAAGGGAGCAGCCAAGCAATCTAATGTTATATAGCAGGCCTGTGCATCAGTCAGATTGCTCTTCATATGGAGATAGATTTACCATTAAGAACGTGAGGCAGTTGAGGTCTCCTACATTTATATCTGGAATCAACTGTAATTATTTCATTTAATCTAATCCCTTTAGTCTAATTTTATTTTATAATTCAGATACATTTTTAATCACATTTTTCATTATGTTTTCACTACTGTATATCATAAAGCCATTTTGTATGTTTGTTTTTCTAATTGTTGCCTTCATTGCCATGATGCTTACTGTTATCAGTGTTGTGATAGTTAACATTTTGTTAATTTTTCTGAGGTTTATGAATTTTTTTGAGAGTCCTGAAAATGTTCTGCCATGTTTTAAAAAGCCTTTTGTTTTCTCTTGATATTTTGCTTAATGACTTTTATTATTTAACTTTAAGTTTTCAATGATACCATTTTTTTTTTTTTGATGCACGCTTCATCTTCACAGCTTGTGGAAAATTTCTAAACATCTTCATTCAAATGCAGTTTGTTTAGTTCTTGTTGCTACTAAGCTCATGTCATTTTAACTTTTGCTTTGGGCATGTGAATTGACTTTGATACACATTAGATGTTTTCTCAGGCTTTTGTCCTTGCATTGTTTTTCCATTAACGTTTCATGTCGTGATCCATCCTTTTCCAGCAGTTAGGGCCATTGCCTGTCATGTGACCGAGGTAACACTGTGTGTTGTGCTGTCATGCCATGAGTACTTAAGATGGCGCAGCAGTGTTTCCAATGTCCTAGTTTACAAACACAAAAATAAAAGAATGCAACATTTTAACTAGCAAATTTTTTAGAGAACGTTTCTCAGGAGGTTCATTGACATTTTAGCTTTCAACGATCAGCTCCTCTTTTACTTTTTGGCATTTTGGACCCTTTCCTGTCCACTGGTTCATTTTGTATTTATCCATTTGCTGATCTTTTCCTGACATACAGTATTTTTCAGATCGGTCTCTTTTTCATTCCAGATCCTAACACCAGCAATGCTCATTCAATTAGCCTTACTATATGTTCAGCAGTACCCCTAAGAGGTCCAAATGTCTTTCCAGGAGGAGCTACAAGCAAAGACATAAACTTTGTATGACTTGTTTGAGTCTAGTCAAGTAATAAATAGCACTGTAATTATACAAATTTGGACAATTCCTGTCTTTTATAAACAAATGATTTGACTAATACGTTGAAAAAAGACAAAGCAAATTTCTTATGAATTTAATTTTTACAATGGCACCGACCACAAAGCATTCATGGTTTATGCAGGGCAAGCTTTAACATTCATAAATTACATATTTTAATTCTGGGGATAAAGTTTCAAATATCTTACAAATTCTAAATTTATATTTTCCTTAACTGCCAAGCTACTCTCTCACTTTTTATGATGTTAATATTTTCGATAACTCATTATGATAAAAAATGTTAGCCATTTTTATTCCTAGATGGATATTTGGTGCAACACAACAAAACGAAACACTTCTGCTTTCTTAACTTGCTTTCCTCCTTAAATATTAAGGAAAACCAGAACCTATCCTGCCAACATGACTTGGAAACTGCGAACCAACCCCAGATGGGACACCATTACTTAATAAGGCACATTCACAGAGACATCTGTCCTTACTCATACCAGGCCAATTCATGGCTGTCAGTTGTCTTAACATGTACATCATGTAGGAAACATGAGAAAAGCCAGGCAAACCCTGAGAAACTGTGCAAACTGTACACAGACAGCCAATAGATTAAAAAACTTCACCTTCATGTCTGGAGCTGTGAGGCAGCAGCACTGACCTTTATGCCACTAAGTTTTAATGTCAACCCATACTTGTGATTTTATTTAAATTATACAAATAACATTTATTTTATTTGCTTACTATATATAAGCTAGTATTAAAATGTTCTCCCTATTATATACTGTAGATTCACCAACAAAGTCAAATTTAACACAATCATCCTTAGTAAGCCTTTAACCAATTGTGTTTTAAGAATGCACTAGCTGTGCTACCCGTCTGAGATGGGGTGAAATCTAAATAGTCAATGTAAACCTCATTGTTAATGTTTGCAGTGCATCATCTATTGAAATGTATTTTGTAATGCATGTAGTAATAAACTGCACTTCATTTGTCATTCCAACAGATGTTGCATTATAAATATTTGTTGTAATAAAATGCATTGCTACAAATGTTTGGGAAGAACCATCTGTTGGAATGACAAATGCAATATTTGTGATGTGCCGTCTGTTGGATTGGCACAGACGTAGCAACTGGACAGAAACACAGATACCCAGACATTTATTCTTTTACTAGCTATGCCGCCAGTGTAAGATGGGTTAAAATCTAAACAATCATCATATACTGTATCTCAGCATTAATGTTTACAGTGCACCATCTATCAGAATGTATGGTGTAATGTAAATAACATAAAATGCATCACATTTGTGCAATGCACATCATAAATATTTGTAGTAATAAAATGCATGTGTCCTTGTTATATATGTTATTTGTAACAGGATTCATAAAAACACTGTTAATGTTTGAGATGTGCCACCTATTAGAATGACAAAAGCAATGCATTTTAACACTACAAATATTTGTGATGTGCCATCTGTTGGAATGACAGAAATACAGCAACCGGATGGAACCACAGACAAACAGACACTTATCCTTTTACTAGCTGTGCTGCCAGTGGAAGATTGATTGAAATCAAAGTGTTCAACATTGATCCAATGTTAATGTTTGCAGTGCACCATCTATTAGAATGTATTTTTGTAATGCAGGTATCAATAAAATACATTTAATTTGTTAATCCAACTAATGATGCATCATAAGCATATGTAGCAATAAAATGCATTACCACAAATGTTTGTGATGTGCCATCTGTTGGAATTGCAAATGCAATGCATAAGTCTCTGTTGTATGCTATTTGGTATGGGGTTTGTAAAAGTAGTGTTAATGTTTGTGATGTGCCATAAGTTGGAATGACAAAGACATGGCAACAGAACAGAAACAGAGATACTCAGACAATTATCCATTTAATAGCTGTGCTGTCAGTGTAAGATAGGATGAAACATTAATGTTTGCAATGCCACATCTATTAGAATGTATTTTGTAATGCAAGTAGCAGTAAAATGCATTGTATCTGTCATTCCAACAGATGGTGCATCACAAACATTTGTGGTAATAAAATGCATTACTACAAATGTTTGGGATGTGCCATCTGTTGGGATGTAAACTAAAATGCCTATGTCTTTGGTATATATATCCATCCATCCATTTTCCAACACACCGAATCCGAACACAGGGTCATGGGGGTCTGCTGGAGCCAATCCCAGCCAACACAGGGCACAAAGCAGGAACCAATCCCGGGCAGGGTGCCAACCCACTACAGGACACACACAAACACACTAGGGCCAATTTAGAATCGCCAATCCACCTAACCTGCATGTCTTTGGACTGTAGGAGGAAACCCACGCAGACACAGGGAGAACGTGCAAACTCCACGCAGGGAGGACCCGGGAAGCGAACCCGAGCCACCTACCTGCGAGGCAGCAGTGCTACCACTGCACCACCGTGCCGCCCTCTTTGGTATCTATACCATTTGTAATTTGTAAAGCAGTGTTAATGTTTGTGATGCAGCATCTATTGGAATGACAAATACAACACATTTTACTACTAAAAATGGATGTGATGCGCCATCTGTTGGAATGGTGGCGACATAGTAAATGAACGGGCATGTAGACACTACATTTTTATTAAGGTGGATGTATGAGCATATCCTATGTATGAATGGATGGATATTTGCTCTGGAGCTGACTTTGAGAATTTTTGAAGACGGTAACTTTGTGTCAATCACTTCTGTTTCCAATGCATGTATGTATTTATGCTTAGTTCTGGTTCCTGCCTTACTCACTGATATTGTCAGCATAAGCCCTGGTACCCTCACTGATCTTTTAAAAATATTTTGACAAATAGGGGGTGCTATCGCTCCCTTGAACCCCTGTCCAAGACTCCAGACACCAGGAAAAAGTCCAAATGTTGACTTTATTTAAATGCCACAGTGCACAAAGCACCCTCTCCTCCACTATATTCATATACAAATCACAATACTAACAATAAACCAATCCTCCACTCCCAGACGCATTTCCACCCTTCCACCCAGCTCAGCTTGCCGTCTGGGAGCTCCCACAGTCCTTTTATACTCCCTGACCCGGAAGTGTTCCCAATCCCCAGTCCATGTGATCCTTTATCACTTCCGGGTCAGGTACAAGTCCTTTTCTTCACCCCGGAAGTACGTCACTTCTGTCGTCGCTCCTCCTATGATGCACTTCCCGGTTATAGGGCACATATGACTCTTCGGTCCTCCCTGCAGCTCCCTCTTGCAGCCCCTGTGGTATCCAGCAGGGCTGTGGATAAAAACTCCATTGTCCATGATTCCCTGCTGGTCTTCGGGGCACCTCCATACTGCAGGCAGGGCTCCGGCTGACAAGCCGGCCATATACCACAATAGATATATAGGTAAATAGTACCTCTTGTTTTTAGAGAATTAAGAAATGCCTTGGGAAACAAAAAAATAAAAAATCTCAGGTATAAAATGATCAATGCAAAGTGTGTGGAAGGTAAAGGGTACCAGCAGCCACAGACCCAAAACTGTACCAAAGAGGGCAAAGTATTAAATTAAAGAACTCTATAACAAAGTAACAAATAAGGAATGGAAAGGATTTAGCAAAGGGGAAATTAGGTAAACAGTGATGGAGACAAAACAGTAAACACCTGATTCTATAGAGTACCTCTAGTGAAACATTTCTTCTTGCCTCTTTTTTTCTGGTTGTCTCTCTGTCTCCTGCTTGTCAAGTTTTTTGCCTCTATTTCTCCATCTGTCTCTTCTCTCATCTGCTGTATGTACAGGATGGGCCTTAAACCCTTTCCTGTGTCACTTCTGGCCAAGTACAGAGTAGACCTATATTTGCTGCAGAGACACCCAGCTAGAACTCCCTCCAGTAATCCCCTTCATCCCTAACCTGGCCAATACATGTTTTAAATACCGGTAAAAAAAAACCAAAATACCCAAACAGGCTGTGTGATCAAAACTCACAAAGTGACTGGGCACCATAATTCAATCTCCAAAGGCAATAGTGCTAATAACTGCAGCACCTTCCTGTTACTTGTTAATGTAATAAATACTATCCTGGGGAAATTGTAATTTACACATTTAAGGAAAATTAATCCGGTATTTAATTGTTACAGAATCAATGAATACATTTTTTGTTATTTTACAGGAATAAACCTTAGAAAATGTCATTTTTGTTCTTTCCATACTGCAGTGTGCACCGCAAAAAAAGTTAGTTCAATATAAAAAATGAAACTAATAGAGACAAGTGAATGCTGGTATTATATGAGGCATGTAATAAACTTCTACTATTCTTTCACACTCATTCTGTATTAAATTTCCACATGGGCTCCATGATTTCTGTGAATTTGTCAAGCCAATATTCAATTTCACGCTATGCATTCTTTGCCTTGACGTCTGTGCTTCACATTACACGTGTTATACGTATCATAAAATCACCACTTCAGTCAGTATTGCCCTAGAAGGTACTCTAAACTTAATAGAATGCTTTACGCACTTGCGACAGCCATGCTCTGCTGCCTGTGTTGTTCTGCTATGAACACCTCTGGAGCAATTCACTTATCATTTTTGACATCATTTTGCTTCATCTGTGTGTTTTTTTTTTTGAAAAGTTGATTTTGATTTTTGACTCCTTTTGAGAATGTCTTAAAAAGAATTACCTCAAAGAAGAGCTGAGTCAATAATAAACAACTTTTCATCTGCGCCACCATTGTCATTTCAATAAAAATTAGACAATGTCAGACTCGGGAGAATGCCCACCTTGTTTTCAGCACACATATCTTCTCTTCCAATAAGTATTTATCCAATAGTTCAAGCAACCCTAATATTGGTAAAAATGGGGAACAGATATTCATCTTTGTTATGGCAGAATTCTTATATGACTGAGGGAATTAAAATGGTGGACAGTCAAGGCTGATAATGGGCGCTGAGGCAACAGTTGACTAAAGAATACATTGTGTAAAAAGATGTGGAAGGATTTTTGTCCAGGCATAAAAACACTGTTATGATCACATTTATTGTGATTAGTCATTGTCTTCCTGAAATATAAGCTTTTGTTTAGTCCTGGAATAAAGCAACAAATACTTTGCATGAGAATTAACAAAACTTTTCCACAATGGATATACTATTCTATATATTAATTAAAGACAACTTAAAGCAAATTCAATTTTGAGTTGGTCTGTGTCTAGAATAACCAGGTCTAAATGGATTGATATAATAAAAATAGGAAAGGAATATGATAAAGGCACTTTGTCAAAAGTGGAGAAGTAATATGCATTAAGTGGCAAATGTGCTCAATAATGTTTAAACATTTAAAGTAAGGTGAGCTCCTGAAGCTTAACTGACTTGGTGTTAGAATTTGATGATTAAGTTTTCCCTTAATTTGTTTGAACAGTGTAGAAGAAAGTATAATGGAAAAGAAAATAGATAACAAAGTCTGGATATAAACAGTCTCAGCAAATCTTACTAAAAATCAGAAATGTCAAGGGGTTAATGTCCCGGGCAGTTTTTGATTTAGCGATCAGTGTTATTCATAGGTTATGTTTTCTGTCATCAAAATTAGATGATCTCATATCTCTTGATCTCTGACTTCACACTTTTGTCATTTTGTTCTCATTTTTTTTTTTGGTCCATCAGATGAGCCATGTTCATGTTAAAATACACATGTGGGGTTTCAGGAAATGTAACATTGCACACATTTGATTGACTATCTTGTCCTGATGACAAATGACTCTGAACAAAGTGTTTGATCTTTTAATTACCTTTACATTCCTTTCTTTCTCATAGCTGTAAACTAATTCTGTAATGCCTAGCCCTACAGTGTCCATCTGTTCCTAGCATAAAAAAAAATAATTAAAACAGGTTCTGTGGCATCTGTATTTATTTCCCATTCCAAGGTCAAAAACTAACTGAAAAAAACTGAGTAGACCAATTGCATAAACTACTAGTACATAAAGGGAGACATTAGTTATTAGTATTAAAAAGTCACAATGTTATGATGGAAGTGATGGTCAAAATGAGAGCAAGAAGATCCCACCTAAGCAATCTTTTCCCATCAGTATATTTTTCTTTTATATCCAAAAGCTTGGATGCTATGTACTGTGTGCCACCATCTTATATAGGCAGGGCCTGATGACCCAATAAGTCATATGACTGGCAAGTGACATGCAAACCATAAATGGCATGGCTCCATCTATGTGGGTAATCACAAAATGATGGTTACCATCCAAAAACTAGAATACAAAATGGACTTATGATGATGTTACCAAAATAACAATACTAATTTCAAGTCAATATCAATTGCAAACAAATTATAATAGAAGATGAATGTGGGATAAATGCTTAATTGGTAAGAGGAAGAGAGAACAACTTCAGCGAGATAGAAAGAGAAAGAGTTGGAAAATGAGAAAAAGTGCTTTGCTGTGGTACTGCAATAGTCACGAGGATATGCCACCCACATGGGTCAGCTGTATACATGGGTTTAGAGAGGCTGCAGGTGCTGATATTTTTGTTTACTTGGTACATTGTGCTCATTCCTCTTTGTGTATTTTATTTGTCTGTAAAGACTTTGGGTTTAAAGAATACTGTGAGAGCACCTGTAGTGTCTACACGGGATATAATTTAAAATAAGAAAAATGGCTATTTTAAGAGTTCCACCTGTGGACATGGTGCTTAAAATAGTATTTGTAAGAAACACCTCTTTGCAGATCTATAAACAAGTGAACAAAAAACAGAATTTAATATAAATATCTTAAAACATCAAGCTCAAGCCAAGGGTTCAAATTCTGGGATGAGAATTTGAAGTGATAATGATTAATTTACATAATAACACACGAAGTTACAATTTACCGATTTTGAATGTAATAAATGGATTTCCCCTAAGTTATTTATAAAAAAGCACGGAAAACTGTCTTTTAGAAAATTCAACATGGCTAAAAACAGTCCACAATGAGACAAAAAGGGCCACTGATAGAAAACGCTATATGTACCTGTGGTCTTTGATGACATTGAGTTTTGCCCATTACATCCTGCTGCCTGATGGGAGTTATAGTCCCCGCATTGGTGCTGTTTTTTGGGATTCCCAAATAAACCATATAGCGTGTATTTTAAGGTGGACCAACTTCAATGCACATGCAACAGACAGACATTAAAACAGCTTATAATTGTATTTATAAAGAACTAGACATTAAGCCCATTACAATAACGGGCACTAGAACAGTAGTGCATAAACATTAGTAGGAACAGTCTATATTAAATGGCAAGGGACCCTGACCTCATTTTGTTTCTTGTCTTATTTTTTTTTTTTTGTCAAAAATATTTTTGCAAGAAGCCTAAAGTAAAATAATAATAAAAAAGAAATTGAAACGTATGACAATACAGTAAGTATAATAATTATTGCCTTAGTGTAAACCTTTGTAACAATCTGTAATACACAAAATCTGAAGAAGATATTTAGGAAAAATTTTCTATTTTTTTACCTCATGAAATTTTTCTATAAAATTTCATTATAGACAAAATTTCTTGTAAATATTCTGTCTGAGTTTGGCAAGAGTTTGCCTTGTTCAGGACCATCTACAACCTTGACAACAACATCTGGAAAACTTCTAACTCTTGATAATGCAACATATAACTGACCGTGGCTGAATACTGGTTCTGGCAAGTAAATGCCAACTTTTTGTAAGGTTTGCTTTTCTGAGTCTTTCTGTTTTAGTGTTTTTCTGACACTCATTTTCTTTTTCTTCAATTGATCTATTTGTTCGTATTTTTTTTTCTTTGTCTTTCAGCCTTTCTTTTGTTGATGTTTACTTGTTGAGCTGACTGTTCTTCCAGGAGATGTTGCTTATATAGGATTTGATTGTCTGTGTCTTTTGTCCTACTTGACGTGTCCTTTTTTTTTTTGGGTGGCATGTTGTTAGTAGATACGTCCGTAATATTTTCTCTTACAGTAATACTGGCTTGTATGTGGCTGTAATATGCGCTAGTGTATTGTGTGCCTTTAAATGTCTCTCGCAATAATACTGGTTTGTATTTCCGTAAAATGCCTGTAATTTTCTCTGACAGTAATACTGGCTTTGATGTCCCTAATATGACTTTAATTTTCTGTCACAACAGTGGTCAATCAGCAGAGTGTCCCCAGCAACTGATGTAATGTGTGGCATGCAGTTGATAATCATGACTGTGTCGTCTCCCCAGCAAGTATTTTAATCTGTGCTGGCGTGTAGCTGATTATTGTACGTGTGGCGTCTTCCCAGCAACGGATTTTATGTGCGCGGCCGCAACTACCTAATCAGCAATCTCCCCAGCAATGATGTCTTTTATTTGCTTATCATGCACTGCCGCGGCAAGGACATTCACTGTGTGCCCAGCTTCCAGTGTGTGTGCTTTATTTGTTTATTATGCGCTGCCACGGTTAGGCCATTCACTGTGTGCCCAGCTTCGAGTGTGTGTGCGACCAAGGTGCTGTGTGCATGGACGGGGCATGGTGCGATGTGTGTCGCGGCCCCGCGCATGCGCACTTCAGCAGAAGATACACACACACAGACACCTGGACGCACACAGGGCTTTTATTAAAGAGGATAATAGAGTATATTTAAATACTAAAAAGACTACAGTACAGTGTCCGTACATTACATCTGAAGGTAGCCTTTAATTTTTTGGTCTTTGACCTAAAACTAAAATATGCCTACGTCTTCAATTAGAGTTAAACAGTATGAGTTTGAAAAAAGTCTCATTTAAAGCTTCAACAGTCCAAGAAATGGCAGATTTTTATTGTTTTGAACACATAATGGGTGGCACTTCTTTCATATTTCTTGTTCATACCTTTCTTGCTCAGTAATCATTCTGCATGAAAGTATAAGAGGCTTTTAAACTAAAAGGACAATAAAGCATGGAAAAATATGGCAATAAATCTTTCAATTGATCAGGTTTCATAGGTATCACATTTTATGCATTCCCAATAGGTGGTTGCTGATGTAGGATGTATTAAGTAAAATTATCATAACTCATGTTAAGTAAATTAAAATAGCTCCCACAACTGTGAATTAAATTAAGCTGGTTAAAAAAATGAAGTTCATGTTAGAAAAGCAGATAATTTTGCAATAATAATAACCTCTTAGTATCTGAAGTAAGATTTTTGTATTAAATAGCAATGCTTCAACAGAGATACAGTAACGGCAAATACATTATTAACCATAGAAGTTTATCATAATATAGCATGAGATGAAAAATAAAAGAAAACTGAAAGCAATGAACATGAAGGAAAGGTAACTTTAAGGGAGCTTTAATGTTGTTTAGCACTTTCTGATTTGAAATTTGTGATAGTTAGTAAAGCATAAGGTCACAAAACATAATATTTGCATTAGTCTTGAGCTCAACCCAGTAACTATGGAAAATATGTATAATGCACTTGTTAGGGTTTAGGCTTCTTTTTTTACAGCCTTGCCATTTTTATATGAAAAATAAAAGTATCAAACAAGTTATATAATAATGTTCATTTATGTTTTATTAAATGTGCTTAATCTAGTTCATGACCATAGTGGCTGGTGCCTTACAAAATAAATAAGGAAAGAGAGACATAAAAAGAGTTGTTGCTCTAAGACATTTTTTCAATGCTCATACGTTGGTCACACCAGTGTGCCTTCATCACTTTTACCTAACAGACAGGACAGCCAAATGAGGTGGGTTAGGCTCAGAGGGAATCTTCTGGGTTGCACTTGTCGCATCTGGTAAGGAAGAAAATAAACAGTTAGCTCCTGATAATAATATTAGTAGTATTTCTATGTGTACATAGTACAGTAATATTCTTACTTGCAGGGCAGACCAACAGTGAACACATCACCAGACAAAATGGTAAACAAGAATGTATTAAAATGCATAACTTCAGTGTAACTCCATCTTCCTTTTCCAGTGAAAGCCTCACAGATTTCCTACACAATTGACAGACCTATACTGGTACCATTGATGCAAGACACGACCCAATCCTTGATGGAATGTCAGTTCATACTTTTACATCCTAATGGGGCCAGTTTTCCAGGAAACAGAACCCCCTAGTGGCCCTTGCCTGTTCATTCTGAGCAACTAAGCAGTGCATAAGAACATCAGAAATTAGACAAATTAGAGGAGACCATTCAGTCCTCCGGCTCATTTATTTAGCTAGTAGCTATGCTGTCCCAATAACTCATCCAGATACTTCTTAAAGTTTGTCTGCTTCAACTATACATCTCAATAGTTTGTTCCAGATTCTAACAACTCTTTCAGTAAAGAAGTGCTTCCTGACTTCAGTCCTAAATTCACTTCCCCCTAATTTGCTCTGGTGTCTTTGAGTAAAGAATTCACCATTAAGTTGGAAGAATTTGGCTTTATCAATGCCTTTGAGCTTTTTAAAGATCTGATTTAAGTCACCGCACAGTCTGTCCTCCTTGAGATTAAACAAGTTTAATTCTCTGAATCTGTCTGTGTAGGACATGTCCTTAAGTCTTGAGATGCACTTCTCTGCACACCTTCATGTGCTGCTACTGTATGTCTTTCTTGTAGCATGGTAACCAAAACACAACACTTAAGATGCAGTCTCGGCATAACATCCATTGATTTATATTCAACAGTTTTTTATTATAAAACCTAACATTTTATTTGCCTTTTGAATAGCTTCTGCTCAAATGTTAAGATGAACCCCTGAATCCTATTCTGAAGTTGCTTCCTGTATGACAGTGTCTCCCATCTTGCATTTATAATCGATGTTCCCTTTGCCCATGTGTACACTTTGCACTTTCCTACATTAAACTGCATTTTCCAAGCATTTACCCAGTTCTAAAGCTCGTCCAAGTCTTCTTGAATTGCTTTTATTGCATCCTCAGTGTCTGCCATTCCTCCAATTTTAGGTTCATCTGCAAATTTCACAAGTTTACTGACTATATAGAAATCTATGTCAGTAATATAAAACAGAAAAATTGACTCTATTGATGAATTGATTATCTACTGTATCTTATTTTACCATCTCATCTGAGGTGGCATTCACAAACATTTTGCAATTAGCATAGCTAGACATAGTAGTGGTAGAAGAAGCAGA
Organism: Polypterus bichir lapradei; assembly: GCA_026402145.1. NCBI lineage: Eukaryota > Metazoa > Chordata > Cladistia > Polypteriformes > Polypteridae > Polypterus > Polypterus bichir. The sequence continues at coordinate 130,691,157 of JANRMT010028174.1, forward strand.
TCAGTCTTAAAGTTTTTCCCAATTGCTTAAACACTATATCATGAATAGTCAGCTAGATAATCATTTACTTAAATTCAGTCCTGAAAATTATCACACTATTCCCAGAATTACAAATTGTGTTCCTGTTGTTAGTGTCATATCACAGATTGGTTGCTCCATTTGAACAGATCATCAAACACAAATCCGATTGGTAAAGCACACTCATAACCATACAACCAATCTGAAAACACTCCTCTCTTTAATCAAACATAAGGTGTCAAAACTTAAGCTCAATTAGCACTCAGCTCTCCAGATGCAAACACTGTGTGTCAATTTGCTTCACACTTGATGCTAAGCTCTTGACTGCTTATACTGTAAATGCAGCTGTGTGTATGCTTACTGTAGTTGTTTTTGCATGAACCTACAATGTATAATAGACAGGGAGCCAGACAGGGATGGGAACGAAGATGAGGAAGAGGAAAGCAAAGAACTATAATATCAGATGATATTTGTGCCATGCGTTTGACAATGAGAGAAGTTGGGCAACGAGTGCATCTGAATTTCAGTCACTACACTGTGGCTTCCATAGTCAGTATCTTCAGAATTGAAAACAGGTAAAATACTTTACGTTTATGGCATTTAGCAGACCTACTTTGAATACTTACACAAAAATTACACTGTACTTAGCTCTTACACTGTGTTTTTTGTACACTGGACATTGATTGTAGCTCCCATAGATGCATTGTGTGTGTGTGTGTGTTATTTGGGTGTGTAGAACTGAAAGGTGGTCTCATAGTGGAAGCAGAAAAAGACTTCTGTCAGACGCACAAGAATAAGAAATTGTAAAAATAGTCATGGCCAAAACATTATTCATTTACGGGAATTTCAGAGCAGAGTCACAGAAGATCAGCAAACATTCCCAGGTATAAGTTAAATCGACATTTCTGCTATTGACTGCATACTGCATCGTAACATCCTGAACATGAAGCAGGTATATAACGTCCGTTTTGAAAGGAAATCAGACCAAATCAAGATCCAATGCTTGTAATATGCAGAGGTAAGATCATTGCAACGTCATACAGTATGTAGTACCAGGTCATGGTACAGTAAAAAGTACAATACTAGTGTACATAGAAAGTTCACACTTTTACTGTCTAGTGTACTTATCTCTGTCTTTTCATTGTAGAAAATGATTGAGCTCGATGCCAATGAAACTCTAAATGAATACATTATTGTTGATGTGGCTGAATGTTGTACCGTGTTTCCCTGAAAATAAGATCTATTCCGAAAATAAGCCCTAGCGTGATTTTCAGGCTGCTCTGTAATATAAGCCCTACCCCAAAAATAAGCCGTAGTCAAGATCATCAGCTGAAAAGTAAGGCACCTAAGGCCAGGTTTATACTTCATGTGACGCGACACGTGTGCCTGAAACATCCATTAAATTCTGAGGACACCTTGCCACAATATCTTTGAAAAGGATGTCTAATGATTACATCCATCAATCCAGGGATGTGCCCATTCCAGCAAGCATTGGGCACGAGGCAGAAACAATCCCTGGACAGGGCATCAACTCATCGCAAGGTGAACACAATCACACACATACACTGGCGTCATTGTAGCTTCACCAAATACCCAAACCTTCATGTTTTTGGATGGAAAACTGAGCACATTGTGGAAACCCACCAGGAAAACATGCAAACTCCAGGCAAGGATCACAAGGGACGTGACTCCCTGTGTGACAGCAGCGCTACTGCTCTGCTACTGTGCCACCCCACATGGGTAGCTATTAACAGTATTCATTATTTAAACAAAGTTAGCGATTTATCTGTAAATGTAACATACATATTTTAATGCATTTCATCATGAAACTGATATCAAGTATAAATCTAAGAATTCTAAATGTGCAGAGAGCTGGAATATTATAAATTTAATCTGTTATGTGTGGCGATCTATTGCTGCTTGCCGCTGCTGTTAGGTTAGGAGGAAGCTCCAGAAGCACGTAGTGATTAACAACTGGGTCGGTTTTAAGATGAAGTTTATGACAGTCTACTTTAATGATAAAGTATACTACGAGGTTAAAGTGGAGATTTTGAGTTTAAAGCCGAAATTTCCACTTTAATCACAAAATAGACATTTTCATTATGTCTTTATTTTTTTTTCTCTGTGCCACAAATACGTACACTGTACATTCTGATGGTATTGTAAAGGTACAAAAAAAAAAAAAAAAAGATGGCACAGGTATGTGAGACTTTTAAAATGTATTGTGTCATTACTTTGGGGAATATGCAATGCTTGAATAGAAAGCAACATGAATACATTTGTATGTCGGCATTTTGCTTCACCAGATTGCACCATTCATCAAACATCGAAGCACACACATCGATCCTGGAGGATGCTAAAAGCAGCTGGAGTAGAAAAAAATTCAGGCTGGAATTCAGGGTTTGAACGTGGAGAGTTATGATAATATTCCAGAAGAAGATGACATGACTGTATCTGGATAAATGCATATTGTTGTATGAATAAATATAAGATATCCTCCGAAAATAAGCCCTAGTGCATCTTTTGGAGCAAAAATTAATATAAGACCTGGTCTTATTTTCGGGGAAACGCGGTATCATGATATCTCCCACTAGATAGATAGACAGATAGATAGATAAATACTTTATTTGATCCCAAATGGAAATTCACATACTCCAGCAGCAGCATACTGATAAAAACAATAAAAACAATATTAATTAAAGAGTGATAAAAATGCAGTGCAAGTTATAAAATGCAAAGTGGAGAGTGCGAGGCAGGTGTAACAGTCTATAATCTTGTATAATGTTAACGTTTAAGGGTGGAATTGAAAAGTCGCATAGTGTGGGGGAGGAATGATCTCCTCAGTCTGTCAGTGGAGCTGGACAGTGACAGCAGTCTGTTTCTGAAGCTGCCCCTCTGTCTGGAGATGATACTGTTCAGTGGATACAGTGGATTCTCCATGATTGACAGGAGCCTGCTCAGCACCCATCGCTCTGCCACAGATGTCAAACTGTCCAGCTCCCTGCCTACAACAGAGCCTGCCTTCCTCACCAGTTTGTCCAGGCATGAGGCGTCCCTCTTCTTTATGCTGCCTCCCCAGCACACCACTGCATAGAAGAGGGCACTCGCCACAACCGTCTGATAGAACATCTGCAGCATCTTATTGCAGATGTTGAAGGACGCCAGCATTCTAAGGAAGTATAGTCAGCTATGTCCTCTCTTGCACAGAGCATCAGTATTGGCAGTCCAGTCCAATTTATCATCCACCTGCACTCCCAGGTATTTATAGGTCTGTACCCTCTGCACACAGTTACCTCTGATCATCACAGGGTCCGGGAGGGGCCTGGGCCTCCTAAAATCCACCACAAGCTCCTTGGTTTTGCTGGTGTTCAGGTGTAGGTGGTTTGAGTTGCACCATTTAACAAAGTCCTTGATTAGGTTCCTATACTCCTCCTCTTGCCCATTCCTGATGCAGCCCACGATAGCAGTGTCATCAGTGAACTTTTGCATGTGGCAGGACTCCAAGTTGTATTGGAAGTCCGATGTATATAGGCTGAACAGGACCGGAGAAAGCACTGTTCCCTAAAGCGCTCCTATGCTGCAGGCCACAATGTCAGACCTGCAGTTCCTGAGACGCACATACTGAGGTCTATTTGTAAGTCTACGATCCATGCTACCATATATGAATCTACTCCCATCTCTGTCAGCTCGTCACTAAGGAGCTGAGGTTGGATGGTGTTGAAGGCACTAGAGAAGTCCAGAAACATAATTCTTACAGCACCACTGCCTCTGTCTAAGTGGGAGAGGAATCGGTGAAGCATACAGACGATGGCATCCTCCACTCCCAGCTTCTCCTGGTATGCGAACTGCAGAGGGTCGAGGACGTGGCGGACCTGTGGCCTCAGGTGGTGAAGCAGCAGCTGCTCCATGGTCTTCATCACATGTGACATCAGAGTGACAGGCTGGAAGTCATTCAGCTCACTAAGACGTGATACCTTTGGGACTGGGGTGATGCAAGATGTTTTCCAAAGCCTCGGGGCTCTTCCCTGTTCCAGGCTCAGGTTGAAGATGCACTGTAGAGGACTCCCCAGCTCCAACGCACAGGCCTTCAACAGTCATGGCGATACTCCATGACTGGCACGAAGTCTCCTCAGCTCTCTGCTCAGCTGGGCTGCTGTAATTGTGGGTGGGGGGAAACTCTCCTATGCTGGTATCAGCAGAAGGATGGGTGGAGGCTGCAATACTCTGAGGTGAGAGTGGGTTAGGGTAGTCAAACCTGTTAAAGAAGTTGTTCATCAGGTTTGCTCTGTCTACATCTCTCTCGATGGTGGCACCCCACTTTGAGCTGCAGCCAGTGATGATCTTCATCCCATCCCACACTTCCTTCATGCTGTTATTCTGCAACTTTTGCTCCTGAGCTTTCTCCTGTACTGCTCCTTCACCGCCCTGAGCTGATCTTCAGCATGCACTTGTGCTCATGCTGATCACCGCCTTTAAAAGCCCTTTTTTCTGGTTCAATAGGCCTTTGCTGTCACTTGTAATCCATGGCTTGTTGTTAGCATAGCAGCGTACTCTTCTTACTGGAAGTACAATGTCCATACAGAAGTTGATGTAGTCAGTAGCGCAGTCAACAACTTCCTCAGTGTTCTCACTATGTGACCCCTGCAGGATATACCAGTCTGTAGTTCCAAAGCAGTCAGAGCCTGTTCTTCCTCAGGGGACCACTTCCTGAATGAGCGTGTGGTTGTAAGTAGCTCCCTCACTCTTGGTTTGCAGTGAGACTGAAGCAGAACCAGGTTATGATCTGCTTTCCCAAGCGCAGGCAACAGGTTGGAGCTGTATGCATCTTTAACGTTTGCATACAGTAGGTCAATACTCCTATTTCTCCGGGTGTTACAATCCACATACTGGGAGAAGGCAGGTAATGTTTTGTCCAGTGTCACATGGTTAAAGTCTGCAGAGATTAGCACAAGTGCCTCAGGGTGCTGTATTTGTAGATTAGCAACAGAGGAGTGGATGATGTCAGCCGCTATCTCCACGTCCACGCAAGCAGGGATGTAAACAATAACAACAATGACGTGTCCAAACACTCTGGGCAGCAGTTCGATGTCCCTGCAGCTAGTGGAGATTTTGACGTTTACATGTCCAGGGTTGCACCACCTTGTATTCACATAGAGAGCGAGTTCTCCTTTCTGCTTCCCACTGGTATTTGCGTCTTTGTGCGCTCTAACTGTACTAAACCCGGGTAACTCTGCGTTAGCATCTGGGGTGCTAGTTGTTAGCCACGTTTCGCAAAAACACAACAAACTGCATTCTCTGTAGGTCCTGTCATTTTTCACCAGCACAGCCAGTTAGTCAATCTTATTTGGTAGTGAGTTCACATTTCCCAGGATCACAGAAGGCACTGAAGGCTTGTATCACCACTTCCTCACTAGCCGCTTAGCCCTTAGCTTAGTGCCAGCTCTGCTGCCACGATACAGTCTTCTTACTTCGTCAGGTAAATAGGGAACCACACCGGCACAGGCCTTTGTTTTCAGTTCTAGAAGATGACTGCCTGAATAGACGAGTCTCAACGTGTAAGAATCCATGTCCAAGTAGTAAAAAGTGTCCAGGAAATGAATCTACATAAAAGAAAGTGGTAGGAGTGATCGCAGAGATAGAGAAAAAGGTAGAAATATAAAGTCATACATGGAGCTGCTGGAAAGGTTGCCACTCACTACGGTGCCTCATGACTAAGGAGGGGTAAGTTTCTAGGGACAAGTGTACTCATCAGGTTTGTTACCGGGTTGGTCTACTGTCGCACCTTAAGATTTTCACACACATACAGTACATATACGTATACACACAGACCCTAACCACAACAGTGCCCCATGAATGACACACACACACAGCTGGTTAGCCTCTAGCACTTTAAACAACACAAGCGCCTTAGGAATAACACAGCTTGTCACTCTCTCAGCACATCAAGAGACTTATTATCAGCATGAATAACATACGATGTTTTAAATATATCTCAGATCTAAATTTTACTTTTGGTCTCCAAGAATATATTCATACATACAAAGACTCAGCATCCTTGACTATAGGATATTTATTAGCCATGAGTGCCTTACTTTACGTACTGTTCCTTTCTATTGGGTGGAGCTCTCACCCGCAGCCTTAATAAACCTTGCAGCACAGAGGTAATGGCAAACCTCCAGCTGCACCTGGTGCTCAAAGAAATCAACCTTATTACTTCAATCACTTTAGACATTAAGACAAAGCATAGAAAGTTAAAAATAGTGCGGTATTTATTACATGAATAATAATACCAGTAGAGAAAAGTATAAAAGAAAATGTGGAGAGTAAAGTCTGGATATATATAGTCTTTGGAAAAAGCTTACGAAAAATTAAAAGATGACAAGGATGAATGTCACAGGTGGCGGCTGATCTAGCACGCGTAGTTGTTCATGAGATGCTTTGCCGACGATCAGATGGAAATGGACGCATGTTGCTGGCGCCCTCTTCTGACATCACTCTCACCCTCCTCTGACGTCATTCTGTTCTCTTCTCCTGATGTTGCTCTTCAGATGAGGCATATTTATTATAAAATTCTACCCGGGGGGGGTTCGCAAGATATGATTGTTTGATATTTCAGTGGGCTGGCTGTCAATATGATGAATGAATTCACTCATCCGTTTTCCCAAACAATAAAACTTTTTGTTGTTGCTTAGTACCTACTAGCATGTCTTCCTTTCCCAGGCTGTAAACCCATTTAGCAACTTGTCCCAGATGTCCATCCTTTCTCAGATTATAAAGTAATTGATAGCCTGAGGCAATGTCATGACTTCCTCTTTTTGTCTTTACAGCAGTTTTAAAAGTGAGGTACAATTGGGAAGAGGATATGCTTTGATTTGTCCTGAGTTTAAGTTCATCTAGTGCTGTCTTGGGCAAAATATAATGAAAATATAGACAGAAATCTACAGATTTTGAACCCCACAACACTAGTGCCCCAACAATCACTAAAAGAAGGAGAAGGGGCTGCAGCATTATTGGGTAGAGTGCTATTGTGAAAATCCCTGGGCAGCAGAAAGGCGATGTGACCATGTGTACTGCCATAAGTTAACATGGAGTTCTCCACCACCATGCCATTCAGGGCCCTTACAACACAGCACATCTGTTGAATTTCCTAGATCACCTTTTTGAGAATGTTGAGTGACAACACAAAATGAGGCTGGAAGGGCAGAGTTGTCACAATACATTGTGATCTGGAACAATGTCAGCTTTCAACGAGCTGTAGACGTACGTAACTGATTCAATTATCATCCCAGGTTTTCCAATTTGTTCTAACCAGCATATTCCCAATTCTTCTCAGAATGGCAGTGGAAGGTTTATGACCAGAATACTTATGGTGCCAGGATTCTTCTGTGGGCCATGGAAGAAGCCTGTGGGTTATCACTTTAGAGTCCATCCAAGCCTGGATGAGACACAGCCAAGCATATTTCTCTCGCTGCCTTAGAAGAGCAAACAGCTTGTGTGACACTGACGTGGCTTTGTGGCCCGACCCATGATGCTGATGAATAATGCCAGTAATGTACAGTATTTGGCAGAAATTACTCATGAACTTTATGTACATTTCTTACAGTTTTTTGTTGTTGTTATGGACTTTTTTATTTACTGTAACTTTATTTTAGTTTTACAACATGTATATAACCTTTTTTCTTTTGTTGTGCATGCGTTTGCATACTGTTACAATTGGAGCAGTGCATTTGAGGAAAGTTGGTCATGCATATGATACATCTATACACTGTTATTATTGTATGTTGAGTACTTTCAATAGAAATGTTGATAAGTTTGACATATATGGTTCCTGGTTGTATCAAGTTTTTAGAGTAGTGTTCTGAATTGATCCTAGTTTTGTCTTGTGGTCATTGTATATGTATGTGATCATTTTTGATTGCTTGTGTGTGTCATCTGAGTGAAATGATTGCTTTAAGTGACAGAGTGAATGGTTCTGAGTTGACTGGTTTCGGGCTGGAAGTCTGGGATTTGCTCAGATGAGTGAGATATGATATTGTGTTTAAACTTTTGAGAGAATGAGGGCAATTTCAATGAAATGATTTTAAGCAATTGGGAAAAACTGTAATATGTGGGATAAAAAATCATTCTAATATCCAGTTAATCCAAATCTGGATTAGGTTCCAAGAGTGGAAACCTGAATTGTGCAAGATACAAAAACAGCCCCTGACATAATCATAGGGCACATTCATGAAAACACACCAGACACAAGGGCCTATTTAAAATCTGTCATTAATCCAGTCATTACATCTTTGGGGATAACAGAGGGAAACCAGAGTACCCAGAGGAAAAACCATGAAGGCACATGGAGAACTCCACATGGACAATGGTGTGCAACGCTGGACCCATGAGGCAGAAGTGTACAAACTAAAGGCCAGCCTAAATCTTTCTAAATGTTTTATGCATGTTGTTGGTTTTTTTTTTGTAATGAGCAACATAAAACTTATCTCCTTACTAGACATGAAATGCAGCTGAACTGAGAAAAGTCCTCTGAAATTCCCATTGTCAGTTTTCAATGTCACCTCATCAGATCACTCATATTTTGTTTAATCTGCTGGAAATTGTTATCCAGAAAAAAATAAATGCTGGTTCCGATTCAGAAATAAAATAAAGAGGATTGTTTAATTGTTCATGATGCTTATCAGATGCTTTGCAAAATTACTGGTTTGTCTGAACGCTTGAATTTCCATGTGGGCTGTTTTTCAGTCACTGAAAAATTATGTGGAAAAAGCAAAGTGATGCTTTGAAACCTCTTAGGAATAAAAAAATGATCATTTCCTTGTCCTTTCTTTGTAGCTAAACTAGTGTTTATGAGAATGAAAGACTATAAAAAATGCCAAATTTAGTTTAAGTGAAGGACCTAAAAAAACACTTTAGTCTCTAAAACACTGCTCAACGGCTTGACTTCAAGAAGTCCAGAGGACAATTTAGGTCAAAGTCAAGTCTTTCTGACAGGTTTGCATTCTGTTCATCGATGGTTGCTGCCTTATATGCCAGGCTGGTTCAGCAAACGGGTAGGTTTTATGTCAATTTTGTGATCCTAATGGGTGAATTTACCATTTAACAAAATAATTTGTTTCATAGTAAGATGACTTTTGTTAGGATAAAATATCCTCATCTTGACTGAAATCTGATGATTAGAATGGAATGTTTTACGATGACAGCCATTTTCTTTTCAATTTCTATGGTCATGGCACCCCAAAACACGAGGCTGAGCCTCAGTACTTTAGCAAAACCAACTTTATTGTGCTTGAAACATGAACAGCCCGGTTATTTATTGGAGCAGGATCTACTACTCTCCTATACACAGACACAGTAATCCGGCAAGGTCATGGCCAGGTTAGTGGCCAAGTAATACTGTTCTACTGTTCCCTGCATTTATAGTGTTCTATGAATCACCCATCAATGACAGCGCTTATAGCACGACTGGGATCAGTTCGGATTTGCTTTCGTGGAGAGCTGCTGCAGCGCTGGGAGCCTGCTGTTGCCCTGGCAACAGAGAAGCTGTCTTCCACAGACACAGCGATTGTGCTTCGGGACGCTCTTTGGCGTGTCATCCCGTTGGGGGGAGTCCCAAAAGAGTTTAGAAACCTTACAATATATATAAATAACATGACTACTTTATAATATAACTTTAAGTTTATTTTACAGTTGCCAGATTGGTATTTTCAGATGGTGAAGTAGGTAAAATAGTTAATAATAAATATATGACAGACTTGCATTTACTTTTTAGTGCAATCTGAACAATCAATATTTTCTGACGGCAATTATCAATCTTTTTCCAAAGATCACATTATATGTTGTCATGCATGCGCTTCATAGGCTTCCCTGCTTGGCTTGTCAAAGATAAGCACTACCAACCTGGAACACAAGGGGACTCAATCTCTAACCACCTTGTTTCATTTCCCACCTGCAAGTCTGGGGAGCTGCCCAGTGAGGGCAACTTACTCTGCCCCTTCTGGTCCAGGAACTATAAGAACAGGGTGCTATCAAGAGTAGTTGTCTCATTTGGAAGATGAACAACCTGCAAGACAAAGCTCCGAACTACATACCTGACTGCTATAGACATAATTTTAGCCAGCAGCTATAGGTATTTATGGTCATTTTTTGCACAATTAAACACTTGTTATTTTGTTTCAACCTTTTCTGTGTAAATGGGGTGGCCTAGTTGGCACCCCAATATTTCACCTGAGTTCCTGTCTTTACTACAATGTTTGACTTATATTTTGTTAATAGCTGTATACACTCTTTTCTGAATCTGTTTCTGTTCCAAATACCTGTGATAAAATATTCTTATGTCGCACTTTCTTAATAAAGGATGGCATGGTAGTGCATTGGTTAGTGCCGCTGCTTCATAGATCCAGTGTCCTGGGTTTCTAGTTAGTTAGTTTGCTTATTAAACCTAATACTTTTTAAATATTCTCTGCATATTGTATATGGCCAAGACTGATTCATTTATTTTATTTCTTACATTTAGGACAGTATCATGAGGTACTGTTACAACCAATGTTGTCTTTTTTACTTTTTCTGTTGTTTTATGAAAGGTTAATACATTTGCATGATAATATACAAATATGAAGCAATGATATGTGAAATTTGTGTGCTTAGATTGCAAGTCTCACTTGGTTATCTTGAGTTGTACAATATTTTTTATGCTGATCAGAAATACATTATTCTAAAACTAATAGTTGTAAATTTTATTTCAAATGAAATTGTCAATCAATAAGTCAAAAGAAGAAATAGAAACAATAAAACAGTATGGTGGTCATTTCAGAAGAAAAAGATTCCTTCCTTGAGGCTGTAGGTCAGAGGCCTCTAAATGTGACAGCAAGGGGAGGAGCAAAGAGAACAAGCCGTGTTCTCTTCAAGGAATTTGAAATCAGTGCAGAAACAAGATAATCTGCGATGATAAATGCATTTTAATGGGCCTGATCATTTTTTTTACAAGTTCGTGGCTCACGGGCCCCCAGTTGAAGAGCCCTGCTGTAGGTCTTGCTGATCTGAACCTTTGCTTGTATATTCTATGCAGGCATGAAGACATTCTTTATATTTTCACACCTCTCCTGCATCCACTTACAGCAATTTCTTATTTCAGACTGAGCTCTCTATATGCTACTCCCACAATTTACAGAGCGGATGCAGATGGAATGCAGTCATTATATATACTTTTACAAAGGCTGTCAGAGAAACAATGAGTAGTGAGGGAGGAAGAGTTTAAGAATTTCAAAGCAGAAATGAGCCAAAAGGAAATAAAACAATCAGTGTCAAGTAACAAATTAAGGTCACTATCATAAAAATCAAACAGCAAAAAATGAACCACTGCAAGATAACTAAAAACGAGCAGTAATCACAAAGCAACACAGAGAACTGATTCATAGAATAAAGCATGGGACTCAGAATGCTGTATCATGGAATGTTTAACTTCAGAAATGTCAAAAGGTTTGACGTCAGTTTAGACTCTCGGTTGCATTTTTATAGGCTCTTTTGGATCTGGGACATTGAAGATGACTGTTTAAGCCATTTTGGGGCCCATAAGCAATATATTTATTTTGAGTCCCTCTCCTCTCTTCATGCCACCTATCAGTCTGAGTTGGGGCTTCCTCCATTGGCTATGGCAACGCAAGTGGTTTCTCAGCTTTCCTATGCCAGAAAATGGCCCTGGCACTGAATGTTTCTTGTTGTTACTTTCCATGTCCTGAAGGGGTCTTTTTTTTGCTTGGAAGATTTTAGTGTGTATTCTGCCCATATCTCACCACATAATTTTTATATTCAGTTGCCTAATCTTAGTATAGACTCTTTTGCTATCTAAGGCTGACACTTCTCTTCACCTCCCAGCAAGTCATCATGCCTATTTTTGAAGTCTGAGAGATGACGTATTGGTTGTTTTAAGTCTGTTCTGCTTTGTGCCATGTTCCATATGTTAAGCATGCATTAATACTTTATTTTAAAGTCTTGGGAGCATAAGCAACAATAACATGAATTCCGCTGTTGTTTTTTAGCACTTCACACATTTATGATTCATCCTTGTTGTACATTCTGGCAACTTCAGTATATGACTTTCTTTTATTCAATTTTAAAACAAGAATTTTGATTTTCTCATTTATAGAAGGAACTTCACGTCTTCTTTTTAGCTTAGCAGAATTGCCAGCATCGTTACTTTTGTGCTTTGTTCCAAGTTATGTCTATAGTGATACTGAGAGTGTGGTTGAGCCATATTGAACAAAAGAAAAGTTATATCTATAGCAATACTGTAATCGCGGGTAACATTTACTCCATAGATGCTATAGCATGACTCCCAGTAAGAGAGAGGCTGTTGGTAAGGCAGGAGTGGATGACAGGAAAAACACTGAACAATGGGATCATTCATGCTGAATGCGAGTTCAACACTTTTCAGCCATGCAGATGCGTGGTTAATTTAATTTTATCAATTTTTAATTTTTGTCTTTTTTTTAATTTAATATTTTCAAAGAGTGGGTAACTGAAACTGCAGTTGGAGAGTCTGCAGCTGGGGGGAACTCTGTACTCATCTAACTCCACAAAGGTTCAGTGCTCCACAATTGAGCTATCTTGGCTCTAACCTAAATAGCCAGAGTGAGACGCAGGTGTAGTGACAACAGAGTGGTCCTGCCTCTAGGGGTATCACTCTAAAAATACAAAGGGGCATAGTTGAACATGCTTTTACACATAGAAAAAATAAAATCTGTAAATCCAATAATTAAAGTAAGCAATGTCAAAGAACAAAATTTGACGTGAAAAGGAAAAAAGAAACATAGAGATATAATAAGCAACAAAAACAATAACACTAGAATTACCAGAGCCTACAAAAAAACTTGTAGATCCGTTCCACCTTAAATCGCATCTCACCTCTCCGTCAGCGTCTTTTGTCCTGTAAAAGTGTTGATAAGCACCAAACAGCAAGCAGTCTGCTATCACATCCCCCCACCTCGCACAATTTTCTCAGCTCAAGTCTGTTTATCTGCGTGTCAGTTGCTTAGAGTTGTATAGAGTGAGAAGTCAAGCAAAATGACAAATTGCTTTTATAAATACTATATCGTTATTTGGAACACTTGCATTTCATGTGTGTTCCGTGTCTACAACGATCTATGTAAACACATGTTTAGTAATAATTGACAAAATGTACACATGAAGTGTATAATGTGCGAAGCCTGAATTCCAAATATCAAAGAAACACTTTCACAAAAGGTACAAATATAACAGAACAAATGTGCTTTTATTCAAAAATATAACTGCAGAAAAAGAACCCGCGTTTGGGTGCAACATTGACACGCTTTTGCTATGACCTCTTTGGTGGTGCAATGGTATCAGCTGTTGACTGGTAATCAAAACTTCACGGGTTTGATCCCGGACTAGTCTGTTTTGAGAAGTGAGCTGCTCGTATCCTTACTATTTTGGAATAAAAACATACATTTGATTCCAGCCTGTAACAGCCGGTGTAATAATGATACTTGTAAAGGTTAGCTTTTTTTTTTTTTTTATTCAGTTTTATTCTGTCAGCCACGTTCATGATCCCACGCTTCCCCATATTTGACACTGCAGTTTTCACATAAAATTGTGACTTTACGCTGTAGGAAATAAGTAATTAAATAAAGGTAAATAGGTAAATAACATTACATCTGGCTCTTACATACAAAGGACGGTGTATGTAAGGATGGTGCATGTGCCCAAAACATTAACATTTATATGTTACTTACATAAAAGCCAGATCCAATGTTTAAGTCACAAGTAGAGTGCAGAGCTTCCAATGTACATATTCAAACTACAGCGTTGGCAAAAGTGCATTCTTGATCCGATGTAGAACCGTCGTCATGATTTGAGTTTACCTCTGTTATAGAGCGTCTATGTGAAATCCAGCAGTGTCAAATGCGCTTGGGTGGGGGTGGGGGGTTTCGCCTAGGATTGTGAACGTGGCTGAGAGAATAAAACTGAATAAAAAAAAAAAAGCTAACCTTTACAAGTATCATAAATTACACTGGCTGTTACAGACTGGAATCAAATGTATGTTTTTATTCTAAAAGTGCCTTCCCTATTTATTTATATATCTAGTGACTTCTCTGTCTGTCTGTCTCTCTGTTATGCAGTGCTCTGTCTGTCTATGTGTTATGGATCTTAGAAATAACAGTTCTAAGGACACTTGTTCATGTTAATTGCAGTCTCAATTGTCCATCCATCCATCCATTTTCCAACCCATTGAATCCAAACACAGGGTCACAGGGGTCTGCTGGAGCCAATCCCAGCCAACACAGGGCGCAAGGCAGGAACCAATCCCGGGCAGGGCGCCAACCCACCGCAGGACACACACATCCACACACCAAGCACAATTTTAGAATCACCAGTCCACCTAACCTGCATGTCTTTGGACTGTGGGAGGAAACCCACGCAGACACGGGGAGAACATGCAAACTCCACGCAGGGAGGACCCAGGAAGCAAACCCAGGTCTCCTAACTGTGAGGCAGCAGTGCTACCACTGCGCCACTGTGCCGCCCAGTCTCAATTGTTAAAAAATATTTTAAAAGGAGCATCCCACATGAAAATACAAAAGATCTGATTGAGTAACAGTACATACCTTTTTATAAATTTTATGTCCGTTTGAGGTTAAAAAGAAAAAAAAATAACACTTTCTCCCCAGCGGGGAATCAAATTCGGGTGCTAGAGGCACGGCAGGCCTGCAAGTGGGATTGTGAACATTAGTAAGAGAATAAAACTGAATAAAAAAAAAAACCAATGCTATCCTTTACAAGTACCATAAATTTACATTGCCAGTTATAGACTGGAATCAAATGTATGTTTTTTTTTCTAAAATAGTAAGAATTAGAGCAGCTCACTTCTCAAAACTGACTCACCCAGCATCAAACCCGTGATGTTTTGATTATCTGTCAGCAGCTGATACCGTTGTGCCACCGAAGCGGTTGTAGCAAATGTATATCAATGTCACACCCTAACGTGAGTTCTTTTTCTGCAGTTATATTCTTGAATAGAAGTGCATTTGTTCTGTTATATTTGTACCGTTTGTGAAAGTGTTTATTTGATATTTGGAATTCAGGCTTCACACATTATACATTTCTGTCTACATTTTGTCAATTATTACTAAAACATGAAAAACATTTCTGTTTTAACAATGTGTTTACATAGATCGTTGTGGACACGGAACACACATGAAATGCATGTGTTCCAAATAGTATTTATAAAAGGTGTCATTTTGCTTGACTTCTCACTCTATACAACTCTAAGCAACTGACACGCAGGCAAACAGACTTGAGCTGAGATGTGCGGGGTGGGGGGCTGCTTGCTGTTTGCTGCTTATTCACACATTTACAGAACAAAAGATGCTGACGTAGAGGTGAGAAGCGATTTAAGGTGGGACGGATCTACGAGTTTTTTCGTAGGCTCTGGTAATTCTAGTGTTAATTACATAAGAAATTTAATTAAGTCAGGGCAATAAGCCTTCCTGAATCATAACCCTAGACCTTAGAAAAGCCGAGGCCTAGATCTGGGAGTCAATGGCTCATTTTTGGGGAGCTGGAGTCACAACAGCAAATTAGGGAATTGGTTCATGGTACTCAGTTACCCTAATCTATATGATGAAATAGCCACTTTATCATTACACACATGGTGTCTAAGTGCATATGCCTCATGAAAAGTGAATACTCTGTGTTCTGCTGGTCATAACTACAAAGTAGTGTGGCTATCGTTTGTATCTATTTACCATGCAGTCCTTACATTGATGGATCGAAGGCCAGATGTCCATCATCATCTAACTTTTTCACGTTCAGTCTGAAAACCATGAGGATTGATTTAGATTATTTATGTTAGGTAGAATGCCTAGTGGGGGCTGGGTGGTCTTGTGGCCTCGGAGCCCCTGCAGATTTTGTTTTTTTCTCCAGACCTCTGGAGTTTTGTTTTTTGTTTGTTTTTCTGTCCTCTTGTATATCGGACCTTACTCTATTCTTTGTTGCTTAGCATTGCCTAATCTTATTTTTATATTTTTCTTTTTTCTTTCTTCATCTTGTAAAGCACTTTAAGCTACATAATTTGTATGAAGATGTGCTATGTAAATAAATGTTGTTGTTGTTGTTGTTGTTGTTGCATTTGTGTTTGATGTAAATCATCTACTTATGATAGGCATATTCTAACTGCCATTATTCACTGCAAACTGAACAACATTAGAAGACACTACATGGATTGCAAGGCTTTCACAATATATTCATGGACACAAATCTATTCCTATGGTGCCAATACATAAAAGTATCTATCAGGGCATGGTCCACCCAAAGTTCATGTAAGCATGTGGTCTGAAATTCCCAGTAACTGCCTGGTGGGCTATCATAAGAGGCATAAGTATAGTTCATTTCCCAGATTTTGGGTAATATGTAGTAATACCCTTTGAAGTCTGTATTGGGAACTTCACGTCAGTTAAATCTAAGGATTCCTAATGGGGATGCCAGCAGGGCTCCACTGTTTACAGGCAGGTAATCCTCAATCATTCATCAGTGTCTGATTATTTCAAAGAATGTCTAAGTTTAGGGGTAAAGAGACAAAGTGGTCCTTGCTGGTAGTGGTATTTGGAAACAGAACAGAAGTCTGCTCCAGCAGGTTTAAAGTTTCACCTCATGTCAATACTATTGGTGCTCAGTGCTGCAAGGAAGGTGGCAACAGCTCTCTTCAGAGAAGAGAGGTGACCAGATAGTTTTGGAGAGAGAAAAGATATTTCCTGTAGTTATTGATCAGTCTCCTTACTGTATATTACACTACATTACACTTTGCCACATTTCTCTATGGGCTACTGTTGCAGAAGTGTTTAGGAATAAATAGGAGTGTTTTATCAAAATTACCCGAGCACTTAAGTACTTGCTAGTGAAAAATGATTTCCTATCAGCTACTCATGGACCCACTTTAACTTATTGTCTTTATGATAAGAGTAACATAAAAACTGACCTTACCAGATATAATCTGAGCCTTCAGCTCCCTACATGTTAGAATACTCATTATTTTGAAGGTTCAGGCAGAACAAACATTTCTGAGAAGATGATTGTCATAATAGATTTGATTGTGAATTGATGCCGTACCAAAGCTTAAGAATTAAACATATAACCATTTGAAGCATTATTTATTGTGGCATGACATGCTTCAATGAGACACTGTTAACACTAAGTCAGATTTATATTTGGCTCATTATGATAAAACAGAATACTGAAGCAAATGATCCAGATTAAATCTTTAAGTAGTTTGAGTTTAGATAACATTTTCATATCTGTAGATTGCATGTGTGAGTGTCTTAAATTGGAAATACAAAAAACACCACACTTTAGACTCCCTGACAATCCTATATGTTTCATTTCAAGAAATGAAACAATTCTACAGAATGCACTATGCAATTCTACTGAAAACCTGATAGCGACAGATTATTTTTTCTCACAACCCTGTTTAACATTTAGCAAAATTCCTAGTGCAGAAAGTATGAGATCATGTAATATCAAAGTCTAGAACTATGTAATATCCAATGAAATGCAAACAAATGCTAGTAGAATACACATACGTCACACAAAGGTGTTATACACTCACTGATAAAATGTAGTATTAAAATGGGGAAAAGTATGTCATGTGTAGATGCCTTTATTAACTTTTTTATTTACACCATTTTTATTTCCAGTGAGTGAAAAGATTTTACAAGGACCAAAAAATGCAACTGTTCTTGAAAATGGCACTGCTTGTTTCAATTGTACCTTAACTGGAAATTGGGGAGTGCTCATCTGGATGCTGAGATCACACCCGGTACTAACAGTCATAGAGAACTTTGGACCTATTCAGACACTTGATCATTTCATCTCCCGAAATTACACAAATGGTGATTCCCTCATCCTGGAACTTATCATTTCAGAAGTTTCCCTTAAAAACAGTGGAGTAGTAGCTTGTATGCTTCAAGGGAGTGAAACTGCTGAAGCAAACCTATTTGTTCAAGGTATGTATTCTATTAATATTCCTTTTGTAATATTTTATTTTTCTGTATTACAGGGTAAACTGTAGATATCCACAGAGACCATAAAGTTATGGCATACTGTAATTACTGTAGTGAGTACTATTAAACCTCTCAAGTGTTTACTTACCTATTCTCTTCTCTATGGGCCTGGATAACTGAGGCTACTGTGAAGCAGCTCAGATTTGGCTGGACTTGCTGCCCAGCTTCAGTCATGCTTAGGTCATGACTGATTACATGGTCCACCAAAGTTGCATTTCGTATTTCATTGGAAAATATTGGCTTGCCTTTGCCTTCCTCTTCCTCCTCCTCATCCTGAATGCAGTCTTCGCTTCTAGGCCTTCTTTTACTCTCACTCTTTCATTTCCTCTGTGTTCTTGCTGCTCCATCTTCTTGTCTAACACCTGTATTAGAGGTCTCTTTTATACTCTGACACATAATTATATTTTTGTTCCAGTTGAGTTTGCACAGGCACAACATGAGTGAGACTAATTGGTAATCAGGGTGTTGCATTTTGAAGGCCAATATTTCTAGGTGAAAAAAGTGTGCTAAATGATGCAATTTGTGTTCAGAGATTTGCAAAGCTGTGATTTAGAATGATATTTGAGTAAGACCAATGGAATTGTAGTTAGAGTTTAGCAGTTTAGAGTCATATTGTTGATACATGAGCTTCATGTATTCAGAATTGTGTGCATAGTTTCCCTTTTTTGAACTTAAATGAAAGTGTACACGTTCACCATATGCAACACCAAATTTCAAAAGTTTATTTTCTCAAATACACTGCTACTCAAAATGATACTGCAAGCGTGTAAACTGATGTACAAAAAAAGAAAAAACAAACAGTTCTGTACATGCTGCAAAGCTACTGTATGAAATCATAAAGTAAAACAAAAGTTCATAAATGACAAAAAACAACTGTAAGGAAGTGAATAATCTGTCACTTTACAGTATTTGACAGACATCATCCTTCAGCTCATATGTAATGTCTCTGGGCTGGGTCAGCACACAAAGCATCATCTACATCACAATCTCTCTGATGGAAGCAAGAACAGTATGACCTGCTGCATGTGAACCAGGCTTGGGTGGACTCTAAAACAACAGAAGACTAAGGAAGCAACTTTGTAGCGACTACGATTTGGATGCACTCATTGCCCAGGTGCTCTCATTGTCAATCCATGGACAAACACATGGTGGGTCACAGTAGCATGACTATCATCTGATATTACAGTTCTTCTGGTCTGTGCTCGTGCTCTTCCTCTTCTGACTCCCTGTCAATTTACCATGTTTAGGTTAATAAAAAACAACCACAGTAAGCACGCATGGCTACATTTTATGCAGTCAGTAGTTTAGCGTTGAGTGTGAAGCATTTTGACACTCAGTGTTTTCAGCTGGAAAAGTTTATTCTAATCATACTCAAGTTGTGACATTTTGTGTTCATTAGAGAATAATAGTGTTTTCTGATTGCTTCTATGGTAAGAACTGTGCTTCAGTAATGGGATTTGTGTTGGAAGATCTGCTGAAATGGTGCAGCCAATCTGCGATAGTTAAAGCAGTTTGTAATTTCGGGATTAGTGTCATACCTTTAAGGACTGAATGAAAGCAAATGGTTATCTAGCCAGCAATTCAAGATTTTGCGTTTAAACAATTGAGAAAAACTGTAATAATTAATGGATGAGTGCCCATAAAAATCTGAGCTCTGTGTCCTAAAAGCATAATTCTTTGCTAACTGATAATACAGAAGGCCAAAACAGGTAACAAAATGAAGATGAGAAATTTGATTTGTAACCCATAAATATGAATAAAGTGTCAACAAATGGAGCAATAAAGTTCAGAATAATCAGCAGGCCCAGTAAATTCTTATGCACATAAGCTTGACGAATCTTTACTATGCTGGCTCACATCTCCAAGTCTCTCACTTAGTAACCAAAATAAACTTTCTATACTAGTAAGCCTGAAACTCTAAGTCATCATCCAAATGTAGACTCACAACTTATTCTCCATCTTTGCATAATACCAGTGCAACCCCAGGGTCACTTAAAGGGTCAATAAATAATCTCTATCCAGTCATTACTTAAGCAGAATTCTGTCTGATAGCAGTTGGTTTCATTGTTCCTTAAGCAATGTCTTTTATTGAAGAAGTCAATGTTTGTAGAACATTGCTTGAAACACCTGCCCTCAGTGCCAAACCGTGTTTCCTTTTTAGCAATAGCATACTTCACTTTAATTTTGCATTCCATTTTAGTTTTCTTCAGGAAGAGCTGCTCTTTCTGAATATACTATCACAATCTGAAAATTTTTTGGCTTATTAGGTATCTTCCTGAGTAGATTCTTCTTACATATGTCTGCTGAAAGGTCATTTGTCATTTTACTGCTTGTTTTGGCCTTTATAATAATATAAAAGTATTTTGGATCATACTGCATTTTGACAGTGTGCCAGTTGTATCCGGGGAGCACCTTGAACCTGGATCGTTGATAGTCATGAAACTAAGATGAGCCGGGTAAATGAGGACACAAACTTCCAGCTAAGGGGTAGGTGCAAAAGTGACAGTGCTTTTATTTAAAACAATCAAAACAAAGTGTCCAAAACAGTACATTAAATGATAAATCCAATAAATAAATAATCCATGAAAATCTCTGTGTCCAGTAGAGGTTAAAAACAATCCATGAATAAATCCTTTAAAAGAGAGGTTAAAATCCCTTAGCAGGAAGCTGCCTAATAAAATGCAAGAGCCCTGGCAAATCCCTTTAAGAGTGATGTTTCCTCGGCTTACCCAATTTGAGCCTCAGAGCATGGACAGATGTCTACCATCAGGTGCAAAGAACCTTCTGATACTCTTGTGTACCCGCTGCCCATCGCATACCATTCTATGGGTTGCTGCCAAGCCTCCATTCCTTCGGACTCCTGTTGCCATTTCTGGCCTTGTGGTGGAGTCACTCCAGAGTAATCAACAGGAGTACCCAGCAGGAGCAACCCTCAACCCCATCTCCTCTCCTGAGGCTCGCATTCCAGTCTGCCTGCTTCCTTCAGTCTTGCACCTGTCCTTCTTTCTGGCATATTAACCACTGCTTTCTTTTCTTTCTGTCTGTTCGTTCTTCCTTCTCTGTCCAGTGTAGGATAATTTATCCTGCCTATTTAATTTGGTGTAGGTGTAGGCACAATTGAGGTGTCCAACCAATCTGCCGGACTCAGCCATTTTATGTGAGGTGATTGGCCAAGTACTCCAATTAACTACTGAGCGAAACACACTTTCACACCCCACACCCGATTCTGAGCCTGCACACTACCCAGGACTCTGTTGTGAAAACAAAACTAAAGCAGACTGTATAGTGAAACAACTGGTTCATTATGGATTAAACAGTAAACATGAAACCTTCTTCTGCCACCCCTCAGCAGTTGGAAATTGACTGCAATTTAGCTGCTTTCAGTGTGGTGCCCCAGATTCCAAATAGAAATAATACAAGGTCAGAACAAGTGGATCAGCAATAACAAGATTTTGCAAAAAATAAGGAAAAAAGGTTAACTTCTATTTATTTGAAGCTTGTATAAAGTAGAGTTTGTCCAGAACTACATGAAGGACACTAGCAAATTAAATTCAATAAAAGGATCCCTATGTAATTAACAATAGAATGCAGGATGAAAAAAAAATTAGGCTTAGTAAAGACATGGACTCCTCATTCTGAATGTATTTATTTATTTATTTTACTTTCCCTTTGCATAAGAACAGGGTGGCCCTTCTGCCTTCAGAATAATTCCTTGTGGGGCCACTTATTGACGGTGCTACAAATTCCCACTGACAACTATACCCATTAACCAGAACATATGCTAGATAAAATGCTTTACTAGTGAAGCAGTACTTCCTTTAAGGACTTATGCTTTAATTAAATGTGAGGCTTGGCGTTTTAGAGGATCAGTCAGCAAGTTTTCTACTGATTTGTAGCACATTCATTCAAATTTATTGCTAGGCAAGAACAACAAATTCTTCTCAGATGGTTTTCTCTTCTACATTATTTTCTTCATCCGGTCATTGCTGATGTCTATACAATATGTGCCTCATATAAAAAATAACTCCCAAGGAATAAAAACATACTTAAAAGAAAAAAATAACAAGAAGGGGTTTAATTATAAAATCATATGCAATGTAGCAAAATGGTAGCAAAATGGAGAAAAACATGTATTATTTTATTACATTATTATATTTCATTATTACATACTTTATAATTGTACACTTTAGTGTAAATTAAAATACAATTCTTTACCATTTACTTATATTGCCATCACTGATATCTTTACAAGCTAAAAGACTGCAATAAATAAATAAATAATAATTGTGGCATAGTGGTTAGCACATCTGCCTTATGGGTCCAGCTGGGTTTGAACCATACACACTTCTTTGTCTGTGTAGAGCTGGTATGTTCTCCCCAGTACTTCAGCTTTTCCATCATCTCTAAAGGCATTTGTGTAGGTTAACTGACAATTTCATTCTGTCCTTGTGTGAATGTGTATGTGTATGTGAATGAACCCTGTAAAAGACAGCTGCCCAGTTCATGACCTGTTTCTGACTGGCACACAGTGCTACCCTAAATTGGGCTGGCAGCTTTGAGAATGTTGTTATGTTTTAGAAATACATGTATGTGTGTGTGCGTTTAGAAATATTCAGTGTTTACAGTTTCTGTCAATTTCAGTCCACAGCACTCTATCTGCAATATAGAAGCCTCCTAAGGCAGACCTCACGGCTTAGTGACGCTTTCCAAAGTTTTTAGATTAAGTCTGACTTAGTCATTGCTCGTTATGGGCCTTATCTCATAAAATGCAAATTTAACACCTGCCAAACAGTGGAGTTCCTTCTCTGGCTGTAGTCAGATCTGAAGTTTCTTCAAGTCCTCTCTTTTATCCTAGTTGCTCTGATCTCATGACTGCAAGAAGAGAATCCAGAACCTTTTGTTTTTGACCTCAGGGGCATGGCCTCAAGCAACACTTCAAGGTGTGCTTTTGTTATACTGACTTTGAGGTATCTAGGGTTTTCCACATTCTTCTGACCCAGATGTTAAAGGGTGAAGTAGTGCATATATCTATATATACAGGTTGAGTCAAAATTATGTTAACATTTGAATGGTGGAAACAATTTATTCACAAAACGTACTTTATATGTACAAGATGATTTACAGGAATGTCTCAACCTGTTTGCCATCATTGGCACATAAATTGACCACAAAAATTGTATATAAGTACATACATAGTAGTACCATTAGTGTTAACATAATTTTGACTTACCCTGTGTGTATAAATATATATATATATATATATATATATATATATATATATATATATATATAGACATAATTGCACCACAACAGCCCCATTTCAAAACATGACCTTCAGTACAACTTAGCAATACATTCAAACTCTTTCTTTTTTTTCTGACCCAGATGCTGCTCAGTAGAAGAAAGGATGCCACTCCCAATGTACCCACTGTACCATCCTTCCACCTCTGAGCCCTGGCATGGAAAGGAGATATCGCTCCCTTCCTGGTTTTTCCATTATCAAGGTCTCCTGGTATAACTGTTCTTCCATCTATATTATATATATACATATACTGTATATATATATATATATATATATACACAATGATACCTTGAGATACAAGTTTAATTTGTTCCGTGACCGAGCTGGTAAGTCAAAATACTCGTATCTCAAATCAATTTTCCCCATTGAAATTAATTGAAATGAGATTAATTTGTGCCAGCCCCCAAAAACCCACCCCAAATTTTTGTTAAATGTTTTCAACATAAGAAAAATGTATTTATAATGAACAAATATTGTATACAAACAAAATAAAACCTAATACATAAAAGAGAATCTAAAGAAATAAACAGATGTTGGCGAAGCCGATTAGCGTATTGTAATGTTTTGTTCTTTCACTTCACTTTTGCTTAACTTAATTTTCTTCTTCACTAGTTTTTTTTTTTTTTTGCCACGCTTTCGTCACTTTAATTCGCAGGGTGTTTCAATAGAAACCTGTCCAAGGAGCTTTGTTTAGTCCTCCCCTTTAGAATGTTTCTGAAATGAGTTAGGCAAGTGTCATTAAATAGCACCGCTGCACGATCAGTTGCAACTTTTTCAGGGTGTTTCTTTTCTTTAAAGTTCGAAACTATTTCCCGCATTGCAAACACTTCCTTTATCTCACTTTAACCTCCTCCGCAATACCGATCTCCTGCAGAACATCTGTATGTTGCTGCATCTGTAGTTCCGTCAACTCCTCTGTCGTCAGTTCCTCTGAATGTGTGTCAACAAGCTCTTTGATGGCTCGTATTTTGAATTTTGACTCGTAACTCAAGGCAAGAAATCAACCTAGTGACAGCTTGACAGCTGGTATCTGAAAAAACTCGTACATTGGGGCACTCGTATCTCAGGGTACCACTGAGCAGTACTGGAGTGCTTTCGGGTAAAGTACATTTTAAAGGCGCTAGAACACAACAGGTAAGTAGCACTAACAGCAGCTTAAATGTATTTGGATCATCTCTCAGTAGCTAATCCTTTGTGAAAGGCGCTACACGACCGCTGTGGTATAGAAATTACATTTTCTATGCGATTCTGCAAATTTCTGCATGACAACCTTGCACTACGTGCCTGTGATTTAAGAGAAAAATTATTCTGAGAAATGTGGACGCTGCCCTTCTGTGCTTAATGGGCAGAAGGTCCAAACAATTCCCAAGTCCAAAACTTAACATGAAGAGGTCGGTACACCTTCTTAAAAGAATTTATCACAAAAGCAACCTTGAATGTTGTGGGGTTTTAGTGACCTGAACTCACCTTAAGGGACAGTAAGTAGTCGTGCAGTGCAATTTACAAAGAAAGTTTTGCTTTGATGGCGCCGATCACACTCATTCAGAAAGATTTCCACTCTTCCAGGAGCCGACGGGGCACTCAAAGTGTCAGAAACAGTGCAAGAAGAGAGGATGCCGCCCGAAACTGCGAAGCTCTCGACCCGGCGGAGCAGCCCGACATTCTGCGCCTCCGAGCGTCCACTTTGTTTTCACGACCCCTCGCCGCTCAAGGCGGTGTCGTCTTCACATTGTTTACAGCTTGGCGCAGTTAAAAAGTAGAAAGACGCAAAGCTGTTTTCCTCATCTCTTCTGCTATCAAGTACTGCCAATTGAAAAAAAGTTATAATGTGGCAGTTTCTGCGACAGTCATGTGGACGAATAAATAAAACTTCTCTGTTAGAACGCACCTGGTGGCGGACGGCTCAGCGCTGTAGTCCAGAGAGGAGGGCTGGGAGAGGGTGACGCAGGGTGCACTTCTATGGGATAGATTGGCGTGTTTGTGTTTACTTCTTTTCAATATCAGTAAAATAACTCTCACACAAATAATAACAATTCGTAAAGACGATATAAAATGGCGTCCACAAACGAAGTGATTAGCTCCTGTATTATAATATGTTCTGTGCTCATACGTAATTTCCATTTCGCATGGTCATACGTAATTTCTGTTTCAAACGCGAAAAGAATTTTATATATATATACTAGCAAAATACCTGGCATTTTTATTTACCGTATAGCCCGGAAATACTCCAAAGTCACAAGGACGGAAGAACAGAAGTACTTCCGGGCTGAAGAAAAAAGTCTTCATCTGACCCGGAAGTGCTATTAAATCACATGGGCAGGAGGACCATAGCACTTCCAGGTCAAGGACTATATAAAGGACTATGCGAGACCCAGCAAGCTGAGCCAGAGTTGGGTGGTAGAGTGACGGAGCTGTTGGGAGTGGAGGATCGTGTTATTGTATTTTGATTATTGATTTATTCGTTTATGGTGGTGTTAGTGGTGCCTACTCTGGCACAATATCAAAAAGAAAAGACTAGAATATTTCTAAGTTCCTTTACTTGGTGTCTTGGACGTTTGTCTGTGGGGTTTGAGGAGTAACAGCGCCCCCTAGTGTCACTATATATATATATATATATATATATATATATATATATATATATATATATATATATAGTTAAGCAAAATTATTTAATTCACATAATATTGTAACGACCAGCATAATAAAGATCTAGCCATATGCCACCTTACCTCCCTAGTAATCCCTCACTTGCCCAACAATGTACCCATCTACCTACAACATTTTCACTGACTAATTAACGTTAAAATGATAGAAGGCACTGAACCAGTAAGCAATGTATCATTAATTATTCTTGTTCATTTTTGTAATGTATTTACATTCTCTGACATGCATCAACCTCTGGAGAAATAGAAGCCTTATTGAAATATTATGAGCTTACCCAGATTATTCTTTTCATTAGGATAATAATTTAGAAAATGAAAAAGAACTGCTTGAATACTGGCTATTGACATCATCCAAAATATCAAACTCTAATTCTGACAATGGCGGCATGTTGATACATTGATTGATATGCTAATACACAGCATCTGCCATTTGACTTCAATTAACACTCCTGCACTATCTGTATGCAAAGTACTTTGTGGTAATCAGGGGGTCCTGTTAGTGTTCCAATATTTGACTACAGTCTTACTCTAGTATTATGGAATGAATAATAAATTAGCTATGTAAAGTATAGTCAGTTAAGATATGCACATCTTCAGCAAATTAATCACATCATTACACAGAGATGTAATCTGCAAAGAAAAACCACACCACCTTCTACTTCTGACCAGCATTACACAGAACAGTCACTTTTTCAGTAAACATATGCACTTAGACGCATATCGTATGCAAAGACAAAATGGCTATTTCTTCATGTGGTTTAAGGTAATGGTGTTCACTAAACAAACTCACCACCCCACTGCAGATCAGTATTGCAGCTTTAATCAGTTAAAAGCCTGGACTGTAAGAGCAGAACACTTTGAGGTTAAACGTGAACACTGTCAGTGTCACAGTTTCAGCAATTTCTGTCACTTTCTACTATTCATCATCACATTCCTTAGTGTCACTGAGATCAATGCAGATCTTGTAAACACAGAACCCACCCCTCAAACTTAGGACAAAATTAAACCTGATCATGACTGGGGATTTATGGGAGTGTGCCACATCTGCCCCGACTCTTTAAAATTATGTAAATGAAGCTTGTAATCTAAAATCACAAGTTCTGCAATGCGTCACAGCCTTCAGGATATACAACACTGTAATGGAAAAAGAAAATTAAAAAATAGTGGATGGAGACTCTTTGTATTTTTTTTATTTCTTAATAGTTCCGTAGTGCCAACCCCTGGAGCAGTGAAGAATTACTGTTACCAGAGCCCTTAAATGGTCCCCTATGTGAATACATGTGACTATATTTATATTTGTATATGTGTAATGTAAATGTGTTTTCAAATTCACACTGTTGGGCCAATCTCTACCAAAATTTGCACACCTCTCTCATTTGATCAGGTGAAGACCCTATACTATGTCTGAACCCAAAATGTAGACCCTTTGGTTTGTTTTTTTCCTTTCATTTTTACTACACTTTGAATCTGATGGCTCAGAGCAAATGAAACACCAGAACAGACTGAAGTCAAACTAGCAGACAAATGGATTATAGATTCTCCATAACTATTTGAAATAACTATACCAGTATCTCTCAACAACAGTAGAATTTCAATTTTATTAAACAATCTATAATAATGTTTCTCGTATATGTCCTTTTAGTTTAACATTACAAATAGATTTAGAAATAGATTTAAATCTTTATTTACTCATAGTCAGAAAGGCATGCTAATACACAGATCTTTTTCTAAACAGAACAAAAATAAAAGGACCGTATTCAACAGGAATCAGGCTTAATTAATATTTCAGAAAATTTTGCTTAGAGTTTCAGCTTAGTTCAATCACATCTTAATGAGATCACAGCATGGTACCCAAAATAGCTGCAGTCACCTATAGTGAAATCACAAGCATTGATGGTGTCTGCATGGTGCAAAACAATTAAGTCATTAACATAAAAAGTAACGTAGCAGAAATAATTAAGTAAAACAAATTAAGCACATTGCCTCACAACCACGGCTCCATGGTGTTATCTCGCAACTCTAGAAAATAAAATTTCTCGTATTACTTTTGCTGTTATTGTTTTTAATTAGCCCTTAACAGTGCACATGTCCATCCATCCATCCATCCTCTTCCGCTTATCCGAGGTCGGGTCGCGGGGGCAGCAGCTTAAGCAGAGAGGCCCAGACTTCCCTCTCCCCGGCCACTTCTTCCAGCTCTTCCAGGAGAATCCCAAGGCGTTCCCAGGCCAGCCGGGAGACATAGTCCCTCCAGCGTGTCCTGGGTCTTCCCCGGTGCCTCCTCCCAGTTGGACGTGCCCGGAACACCTCACCAGGGAGGCGTCCAGGAGGCATCCTGATCAGATGTCCGAGCCACCTCATCTGACTCCTCTCGATGCGGAGGAGCAGCGGCTCTACTCTGAGCCCCTCCCGGATGACTGAGCTTCTCACCCTATCTTTAAGGGAAAGCCCAGACACCCTGTGGAGGAAACTCATTTCAGCCGCTTGTATTCGCGATCTTGTTCTTTCGGTCACTACCCATAGCTCATGACCATAGGTGAGGGTAGGAGCGTAGATCGACTGGTAAATTGAGAGCTTTGCCTTATGGCTCAGCTCCTTTTTCACCACGACAGACCGATGCAGAGGCCGCATCACTGCGGATGCCGCACCGATCCGCCTGTCGATCTGACGCTCCATTCTTCCCTCACTCGTGAACAAGACCCCGAGATACTTGAACTCCTCCACTTGGGGCAGGATCTCTCCCCCAACCCTGAGAGGGCACTCCACCATTTTCCGGCCGAGGACCATGGTCTCGGATTTGGAGGTGCTGATTCTCATCCCAGCCGCTTCACACTCAGCTGTGAACCGATCCAGAGAGAGCTGAAGATCACGGCCTGATGAAGCAAACAGGACAACATCATCTGCAAAAAGCAGTGATCCAATCCTGAGTCCACCAAACCGGACCCCTTCAACACCCCAGCTGCGCCTAGAAATTCTGTCCATAAAAGTTATGAACAGAATCGGTGACAAAGGGCAGCCCTGGCGGAGTCCAACTCTCACTGGAAACGGGCTCGACTTACTGCCGGCAATGCGGACCAGGTTCTGACACCGGTTGTACAGGGACCGAACAGCCCTTATCAGGGGTCCGGTACCCCATACTCCTGGAGCACCCCCCACAGGATTCCCCGAGGGACACGGTCGAACGCCTTTTCCAAGTCCACAAAACACATGTAGACTGGTTGGGCAAACTCCCATGCACCCTCCAGAACTCTGCTAAGGGTGAAGAGCTGGTCCACTGTTCCGCGACCAGGACGAAAACCACACTGTTCCTCCTGAATCCGAGGTTCGACTATCCGACGGACCCTCCTCTCCAGAACCCCCGAATAGACTTTTCCAGGGAGGCTGAGGAGTGTGATCCCTCTGTAGTTGGAACACACCCTCCGGTCCCCCTTTTTAAAGAGGGGGACCACCACCCCAGTCTGCCAATCCAGAGGCACTGTCCCCGATGTCCATGCGATGTTGCAGAGACATGTCAACCAAGACAGTCCTACAACATCCAGAGCTTTAAGGAACTCCAGGCGTATCTCATCCACCCCCGGGGCCCTGCCACCAAGGAGTTTTTTGACCACCTCGGTGACTTCAGTCCCAGAGATGGGAAAGCCCACCTCAGAGTCCCCAGGTTCTGCTTCCTCATTGGAAGGCATGTTAGTGGGATTGAGGAGGTCTTCGAAGTACTCCCCCCACCGACCCACAAAGTCCCGAGTCGAGGTCAGCAGCGCACCATCCCCACCATATACAGTGTTGACACTGCACTGCTTCCCCCTCCTGAGACGCCGGACGGTGGACCAGAATCTCCTCGAAGCCGTCCGAAAGTCGTTCTCCATGGCCTCTCCAAACTCCTCCCACGCCCGAGTTTTTGCCTCAGCAACAACCGAAGCCGCATTCCGCTTGGCCTGCCGGTACCTATCAGCTGCTTCCAGAGACCCACAGGACAAAAAAGTCCTATAGGACTCCTTCTTCAGCTTGACGGCATCCCTCACCGCCGGTGTCCACCAACAGGTTTGGGGATTGCCACCTCGACAGGCACCGACCACCTTGCGGCCACAGCTCCGGTCAGCCACCAAAACAATAGAGGCACGGAACATGGCCCATTCGGACTCAATGTCCCCCACCTCCCTCGGGACGTGGTTGAAGTTCTGCCGGAGGTGGGAGTTGAAGCTACTTATGACAGGGGACTCTGCCAGCCGTTCCCAGCAGACCCTCACAACACGTTTGGGCCCTACCAGGTCTGACCGGCATCTTCCCCCACCATCGAAGCCAACTGACCACCAGGTGGTGATCATTTGACAGCTCCGCCCCTCTCTTCACCCGAGTGTCCAAGACATATGGCCGCAAGTCCGACGACACAACCACAAAGTCGATCGTCAACCTGAGGCCTAGGGTGTCCTGGTGCCAAGTGCACATATGAACACCCTTATGCTTGAACATGGTGTTCGTTATGGACAATCTGTGACGAGCACAGAAGTCCAATAACAAAACACCGCTCAGGTTCAGATCGGGGGGGCCATTCCTCCCAATCACGCCCTTCCAGGTCTCACTGTCATTGCCCACGTGAGCATTGAAGTCTCCCAGCAAAACGAGGGAATCCCCAGAAGGTATGCCCTCTAGCACCCCCTCCTGCGACTCCAAAAAGGGTGGATACTCCAAACTGCTGTTCGGCGCATACGCACAAACAACAGTCAGGACCCTTCCCCCCACCCGAAGGCGGAGGGAGGCCACCCTCTCGTCCACCGGGGTAAACCCCAATGCACAGGCTCCGAGTCGGGGGGCAATAAGTATGCCCACACCTGCTCGGCGCCTCTCACCGGGGGCAACTCCAGAGTGGTAGAGAGTCCAGCCCCTCTCAAGGAGATTTGTTCCAGAGTCCAAGCTGTGCGTCGAGGTGAGTCCGACTATATCTAGCTGGAACCTCTCGACCTCGCGCACTAGCTCAGGCTCCTTCCCCTTCAGAGAGGTGACATTCCATGTCCCAAGAGCCAGTTTCTGTAGCCGAGGATCAGACCGCCAAGGTCCCCGCCTTCGGCCACCACCCAACTCACACTGCACCCAACCTCCTTGGCCTCTCCCATAGGTGGTGAGCCCATGGGGAGGAGGACCCACGTTACCTCTTCGGGCTGTGCCCGGCCTAGCCCCATGGGTGCAGGCCCGGCCACCAGGCGCTCGCCATCGAGCCCCACCTCCAGGCTTGGCTCCAGAGGGAGGCCCCGGTGACCCGCGTTCGGGCAAGGGAAAACGTCGTCCAAGGTTTTTATTCTTCATTGGAGGTTTGTTGAACCGCTCTTTGTCTCATCCCTCACCTAGGACCAGTTTGCCTTGGGTGGCCCTACCAGGGGCATAAAGACCCGGACAACATAGCTCCTAGGATCATTGGGACATGCAAACCCCTCCACCACGATAAGGTGATGGTTCAAGGAGGGGTGCACATGTTGTACCAGGAATAGTTGTGTTATCATGCCTACTGGGTACAGTTAACTTCTTACTTGCATGTCCAAACAGCATCCAAAACATCACCACATTTTCATATTTGAAAAGTTCTTTATTTGAAGACTAAGGTTCAAATTCCAAGCATCTAAACTCATTGAAGCATTACAATACAATACAATACAGTTTATTTTTTATATAGCCCAAAATCTCACAGGAAGTGCCGCAATGGGCTTTAACAGGCCCTGTTTCTTGACAGCCCCCCAGCCTTGACTCTCTAAGAAGACAAGGAAAAACTCCCAAAAAAACTCTTGTAGGGAAAAAATGGAAGAAACCTCGGTAAAGGCAGTTCAAAGAGAGACCCCTTTCCAGGTAGGTTGGGCGTGCAGTGGGTGTCGAAAAGAAGGGGGTCAATACAATACAGTACAATATACAGAACAGAACAAATCCTCAATACAGTATAAAAATAAAAATTTTCGAAGTACGGAGTAGAATTTAACAGTAGATGATATCACATAATATGATTTGGATTGTTTTCAGATACAAAATTTCAAGTATTAATTTAACACTGGCAATTTTGCAGTGCCCAAACTTGAATGTGAACCCTTGCCCAGTCTTTACCAATATGGGGTTTGTATGTTTTCTCTGATTGTCCTCCCACATCCCAAAGATGTGCAGTTTAGAATGAATGGCTGTAGGCATCAATGCCCTTTGGAGTGGAGTAATGTCCTGTCCATACTTGGTATGTTCTGTGCACTTCATATTGCTGAGATAGATTCTGGGTCCTGCAATCTAGTAATACAATAGGCTGTTTAGGAAAATGAATGTGTATATTTACATCATAAATTAAATGTATGACACACAGTATTTGAAGTACTCATCATAATATTATAGTGTGGCAGCGGGAAAAACTGATAACATTGACCCTGTGGAGGATCTGTATGATTGCAGCTGCATTATCGCCTAGACTAACCTTCTCCAGTTGAGGTTTGGATGACAGAGCAGACGAGAGCAGAGAGAAGTGCAGACAATGTAATAGGAAAGCTCTCACCATAAGTGAGTAGACAAAGAGCAGAACAGGAGAAACAAGCAGTTGACTTTGAGAAGTCAGGCAGTGCTCTGTATTCATTCTTTTAGAAGAGAGCCCTATGGCTGTGAGTTCAAATAGCATCTCAGAACATGCTATATGGGATAATTATAGTAAGGCAAATGCATGTTTGGACTGTCAAGACTGTGTGCTGTAACAATGTTTTATCTCAGTGTTTATGACACAATATAAAAACAAGTATGAAAATGAACACAATTGTAATATTCAGGTGTGGTCAAGACTTAGTTGGCTGTTTTGGACTTTGGAGCATTTTTCAATTTTCTAGTCACACCATAAAATAGTTTATCACAGTTTTGTTTGTTGCAAATTTTTGTAACTGTGAGTCATATTAAAAATCTCAGTGACAATAAAATGTAATTACATACATCAGTAATGTACATAAAGTATATTTTTAATGCCATTTTACAATATCATGAGGCTAAAATTGTTTTCATAGACAGGAGATTGCAACTCAACTGATGAAAAGCTTCATGTGCTATTGTTAGTAATTAATGGTGGAGGTTTTGTGGCTAATTATAATTCAAATTTCTTAAATTTAATATTTTTCAAAGAAGTACCCGAATGGAGACTTACAACGTATGCTTAAGCTAAAATTGATGGCCACATCAGAACATGATAGATATCAGATCATTAGGGAGTTTTTTGCATAGAAAAACTTTCTTCTGTTTTCAAAGAAGTCAATCTCGAGTCAGATGAGAATGCAGAACAATTCTTTATATGCAAGAATGTCTCAGTCCACTTAATTAAACAATTCATTCCTTTTTTATTTTCTATTACCATTACCTTATCTAATATATCACATCATCTAATTATTAAATTAAGAATTCTATCATTTTAACCAATCGTCACCAGTAAATTTGTATACAGGTCGGTTCTT
This sequence comes from Polypterus bichir lapradei, assembly GCA_026402145.1. Classification (NCBI taxonomy): domain Eukaryota; kingdom Metazoa; phylum Chordata; class Cladistia; order Polypteriformes; family Polypteridae; genus Polypterus; species Polypterus bichir. Next base: position 130,724,653 of record JANRMT010028174.1, read on the forward strand.
CCATTATACTAAGCACCAATTCATTAATAGGTGTATCCTTCAGGTTTTCCCATGGATCTTATCATAGCTTCATAATAGGGGTGTATGGACTTTCTCTCTAATTTGTCCTCACTTTTTAAAGGGGGGGGGGGGGTTGTTTTCCTTACACATCTACTTCATTTTAACCTTTAGTCTTTGTTGCTCCTCTAATGTGAGGTGAAATGTTCATGTGCCTAGGTTTAAGGCAACATTTAATTAACCCTTTAGTTACATTCAATTCTTATCCTTACGTGTAATAATTCATTCTTATAACTTTAAAAAAGTATATGCTTGTATTAGATTATACAATTATATCATGTATTGATTAAATATCTATACTTTGCCAATTAATTATAATGTTGGAGAAGAACTGAATAATAATAATCTTTAGATAATGCAGCCATGAGGATGTTTTTAGTGTAATGGAAGTACTGAGCACACATTTAGTCACTGCAGTATAAAGTGTAAATGAGCCATCTTTCATACATTTCTACATATGTTAGGTTGCTTTTATTTTTTCCTTTTATGAACATCAAGAACATGCCAATAACCCACTTTAATTTCAAGGAGAAGGAGAAGTGAGCTGCTGTGACTAAAGTTCATACAAGACAGCTAGCGGACACAGAGATCAGCCTGGGATGTGGCCAAGGCAGAAGCCATGCTGTTAGTATATAACGGGACTTACTCCTGCATTCAGGTACACTGAAGACTGGTTCTTACCTTGTTCAGTGATAGATAAATAAAAAACAATATTACTACCATATTGAACAAATAAAGAATATTGTTATTAGAGAATTGAATATGTAAATACATATCTAATGTCATTCCTTCTTTATATGGTAATTCTCAGTCATTCAACTCCACCTACATCTGAACCCACCCTATCCTGTGTCCTGCAGTGGGGTCTACTTGTGACAGTGCGCATTACTATGGGGCCTTCATTGTTTAGCTGCTGTCAAACAAGTAAAAGAAAAAAAATATAAATAATATACAAGGTGAAACTGAATCAGTAGACTAGTTTATAGTTGAGATTGTACAGAATGTTTTTTTGTTTTAAAATAGACATGTTAGCAAATTCACTAGTGCTTTTTAACGAGAGATTTTGAAACCTCAGAAAAATATACAGCACACTATATTTGGGGTATCTAAACAAAAAATAATGAGCTATTCTGTCCAACTTCATTGGAGAAAATGTGTGCTGGATTTTAACAAAATTGGTCCACTGGGTGCAGAATTGTTTCATGTAGACAGACAGAGAAACATGGCTATCACAAGAGGTGCTTTTTGCATTATATGCAAATGCTCCTAAAAAAGTCACTCACTTTTGAAGAAGAAATACACATTTACTATATATTCTGAACTGCAAAAATAGCTTATTGGAAATCTTCTGTACACTATTAAAATGATGCATGTTTTATTAAACCTGAGTATATGAAGGTTCATTTGTTGCTGAATGAGCCTTTCAAAATAACATCATCTTCACCGGTTAAATGTACTCTGCCTACCAGTAAGTTAAAATGCGTCTTTTTTGAAAGGCTACAATCCAGACTCATTTAAATTGATTTGCTGTGTAAATATAATTTATCCCAAACTCAAATATGTCTAAATTAATCCAGATTTCAGTGACTTTAGCATTCATGTGAGAGATTCTCATTTGGGGATGAACCCTGCTGGAAAGGCATGCTTCATTACTTTTCTCAGATAAGTGGATCCAAACTTAGAATTAAGCCAAATGTATACTCTATGTATTCATGTGTTTAAAAAGGTGGAATACACTGTAAGTTCTAGGCTGTATTGCACAATTTATTGCAAGAAAACATTTTTTTATTTTTGATGTAAAGCCAACTTTTTAGAATAAATCCCTTCATACATATTTTAAAGGTTTCAGAAACAAAAAAAAAAATATTTTTCTTGTCCTTATTGCATAGAGCAGTAAGAACCATGAATGTAAAACATTTTGTATTCTAATGCAAAACTGGCTGAAAAAATTGTTCTATTTAGTTCTGTTTCATTTTGATCCTGATAACATCTTCGGACTATGTGCAGAAATGAAAAAAAAAATTATATTTTATTTCTTTTAGTAACAGTTTGACTTTTCATCATCCTATTGATTTACTGTGATATATTTTTTCTGAAATGCATTTGAGGGAAGAATTTATTCTTTCATTATAGAAATGTGTGAACAGTAGTTCTTTGTACGTAAAGCTCTTGGGGATGGCTTTCACTGTTCAATAAATTTTTTTTGAAACTCTCTGTGGGTTATTATTCAAAATAATAAAATAGGTAGACTTTTGGAAAAGTGAGGAGAATTTTGATCATTAGGTTTACGTGTGCCTTCTGTTTTTAATGATACTTTTAAATAAATTGTGAAGGGGGCACTTTCAAGCCATTCCTGAACCTCAAATGACTCCAAGGTGACTCAACATACTCCCTAAAAGATAGTTATTATATAACCAATAAATATAAAGTAGAAGTAATTCATATGAGAACTTTAAAGTATCCAAATAAATTGAAAAAACAGCAAACTTTTTGGCTTTCCTTGGCCCTTACTAACCAGTATGGTCTCTTTCTCTTAGATAGAATCCCTAAAACAATTATCCAACTCAGAACAACACAATATCCTCCCTTTGCCCTCCAGTACCTTCTTTCCTCTTCCTCTCACTAGTAGAACTCTTTCCCTAACTGTTCTCCTGACTACTAGGTCAGAGTGGTGGTATCTGGAAAAAACGTTTAAACCCTGAACAGAACACTTTTCCATGCGAGTCCAAGGGATTGTTTTCAGAGTTAGGAATAGGCCAAGAAGCTCTCCTGATGTTCTGCAAGAGCTCCTGCTAGTGGTCTTACGTATCCTTGTAATTTTAGATCCAAATCTTTTGTAGAAGTGCTAGGCAACCCCCATGTTTCCTTTCTGATATTATGGGCTGCACATTTATAATAATGCATGTCCATTCAGCCTTCAATTGTACTGAGAAATCTTTGATCCAACAATCAGAGTGCCCTACCATCCTTCCATTAGTAGTAGTAGTACTAGTTGTAGTAGTAATAGTAGTATTGTCACATTTACAGACTACAATGAAATCCTTACTTGAATATATGGCCAACATGCAACAAATCACCACTTTCTGGTGGCATTTTAAACAAATATGAAAGCTCAAATCAGATTGTCTGATGCATTCCCTATTTCTGTGGCAGGGATCTTTACACTACCTGTACCCCAACTCAGACTGAGCCCTCCTGCACAACCTACATTGTAAGAAAAATTTTGAACCATTATCATGTCAACATGAAAATGCCTTAAATGTTTAACTACAATTTTTCTAGGCAATTTTTGTTGGTGTTGTATACTGAGGAAATTTAATATTTCAAAGAAATAACAGAGATTATGATAGATTTAGGGTAAAATAATTCTTGGTTATTCTGGTCCAGTCTATGTAATCTTTGTGGAAAACTGTCAGTTTTGGCAATGAATTCACAATAAGGAAGAGACTGTCATATTTTGTCACAATGCCATTTAGACTGTGCTTTACTCCTGCCACATTAGTGAGTGTTTGATGGAATTTGTTCTGGTTCCTATCCACCTCATGCAGTATGAACACCATTTAGACAAGTTGCTTGTGAATACTTCATATGATAAGGCAGTCCTCCACAGCCTTCAAGCTAAGTTAGAATACAACTAACAAGCAGGTTTTAAGCTTAACCATAATAAATATATTCTAGTTTGAAGAGAAGTAAAATGCCTAGGACATGTGGTCAGCCACATTACCTACCTGGACACTTTCTTGCTTTATGATGTCAGAGGCTGGCTTTAAAACTAATTGATTGAAATGAAATCACTGTAATGGAACAAAAATCTTGATATTCTTCATGGAGCAACAGAAATCTGAGGATATTAGAACCCCCATGTCACCCAGATCAGATATTGTGACAGTTAACAAAATATGTTTTGATGCAAGGAGATGAAATATTGGTGGGTAAACAAAGTAAATCAGACAGAAACAGAAAATATACTAAATCTTTTGTTCTAAAATTTTAAAATACCGCACTAAGTAACGATCTAAACATAAATTTAAAAATTTGGTGCATGCATAAATAAAAAGCACACATTGTACGACATCAGGAGAAATAACATCTCAGAATATGAACCCAATAAAAAAGAAGGATTGCTTAATTTTACTTACTACATGTGCCTGTATAAAAATGAATATGCAATTTTTCACATTTCACAATTTTCAACAGTTCCAACTAAGAATACACAGTCATTTTTTAAATCGAGCACCCTGCACATTGTAGTTCTAATGCAATGAGCAGCAGTCCTGTCTTAACACACATAGCACATATAGACAGTGCACCTTAAGGGCTCAGAACCTGACATTCAAAGGAATGATTTAAAACTGCAGCCAAGCCACCTCTTCTTCCCCACTCCACATACTTTATATATAGTTAATTATTGTAGTTGTTTTTATTTATATACACTTTACAAACCTATATTGTCACAAACTCGACTCAGAGTCATAGAAAGGTCTGGGGCAGCCACCCATATAATTGATTTCCTAGCTGCAAAGTCATTCAAGTAGATACAGCACTGATGTGCACAAAACCGAGTCTGAAACAAAACTGAAAGAATAGGGAAAAGGTGGAGGCTTTTAAAGGGGAAGACAGGAAGTGAGATGAAAGGGGTCTTCAGCCATTGGTTCAAGCCCGGACATGACATCACAGGGGCTGGAGCTGGCAAGGTCTCCTTCCATAGGCTCGGTCCCGGAAGTGACGTCAAGAGGGCCAGGTGGAATCTCCTGTGAATGGTCTACAGGAAAGGGAGGAAAAGAGTCAGTGCACCCTGCCACATCCCTGTATGACTCGGAACTGCCCTTACTCAAGCCCTTTAGCTGCCTCCCATGTGCATGTGTGTGACAAGGCCCCCCCCCAGCCCAGACGCGTTGGGTCGGGCGACCCTGGCCGAGAGGTCTTCAACCTGAGAAAGAGCATCAGTGTTGGCATGAAGAGTGCCACGACGATGAACAAGTGAAAACTTGTACGGCTGGAGGTCAAGAAACCACCTGGTGACCCGCGGATTCGACTCCTTGTGCAAAGCCATCCACTGTAAAGGCACATACTCCGTGACAAGGGTGAATTCCCAGCCCAACAGGTAGTTCCTCAGTTTAGTAATCGCCCATTTGATTGCCAAAGCCTCTCTCTCCACCACCGCATACCTTGTTTCACAGTCCCACAGTTTCTGGCTCAGGAACATGATGGCGTGTTCCACACCATTGACACTTTGGCTCAGCACGGACCCCAGGCCTGTGTTCGAAGCGTCCGTCTGGAAGATGAAAGGCAATGAAAAGTTAGGTGCTTTCAAAATAGGTTGCGGACGTAAGGGCCTGCTTCAAGTCACTAAATGCAGCGCCTGTCTTTTCAGTCCATACCACTGTTTCCAGCTCCCGTCGTTGTCTGGGACTTAAATCGGCACCAAAGTTAAGGCTAGCCATGTGAGCAAAGAGTGAGCGGGGCTGACCGGAGGAGGGATTGGGATCTTTGTCCTTCCACAGTTTCAGCAGATTTACATGATAAACCCGCTTTGGGTTGACTCACCAAATAGTCGACGAGTCCTTTCCTCTCCTTAACTTCGTAGGGGCCTAGTGAATGGGCAAGCAACTTAGAATGGGAGGTAGATACTAGGACCATGACGCGATCTCCCAGGCAGAACTCCCAGAGAGACATGCAGTGGTCGTAATATTGGACATGTGCTGCTTGGGCCTCTTCCATGTGACTTTTAAGGAGAGGCAGAATCTTACCAAATCTATCACGTAATTACACAATATGCTCCAGTATGTTTGTAGAGGGAAGAGTCTCTTCTTCCCACCCTTCTTTTAGGATATCTAATATGCCCCAGGGTTGTTGCCCATACAATAATTCAAAAGGGGAGAACCCCGTGGAGGCTTGTAGGACTTCCTGGTAGGCAAAAAGGATGAAGAAGAGGAGCTGATCCCAGTTCCTTCCATCCTCGTTGACCATCTTACGAAGCATTTGTTTGAGAGTCTGATTGAACCTCTCTACCAAACCGTCGGTTTGAGGATGATATACAGCGGTCTTTAGATGCTTTATTTTAAGTAACTTGGTAGTCTCCTTGAACGTCTCCAAGGTAAAGGGCATCCCTTGGTCCGTCAGGACTTCCTTAGGAAAGCCAACACGCGCAAAGACCCTTACCAATTCCCGTGCAATGGCTTTAGAAGTAGCTGAGCGCAATGAAACAGCTTCAGGGTATTTGGTACCATAATCCACAAGAACTAAAATGTACTTGTGTCCTCGGGCTGAGGGCTCTAGAGGTTCAACTAAATCGACCCCAATTTTGTGGAAGGGAACATCAATCAGGGGAATAGGGACGCGAGGAGCACGATCCTTCCTAGGAATTTGTCGCAATTGACACTCCGGGCATGAAGTGCAAAAGCGACGAACCTCCTCATTGATTCTCGGCCAATAGAAGCTGAGCTTGATCCGCTCCAGGGTTTTCTCAATGCCCAAAAGGCCACTTAGGAGGTGGACGCGTGTCAACTCACAGACCTGACGCTGGAATGTCCGCAGGATTAGCAGTAGCCGTCTCTCCTGCCCATCATGCTCTGCTATGCGATACAGAAGGTTGTTGTCTAACACAAAGTGAGGACCCTGTGGCATCGACTGGTTAGTGCGCTGGCCATTGACTAGGACCACTGCATTTTTAGCAAACTTCAGGGAATCATCATTCCACTGCTCCCTTTTAAAAATAGCCGGCGTCTCTCTAAATTGAAACTGCAAAAGGGAGAGAGGGTCTGGGCCGACCTCAAGGGGCGTGGTTTCCTCCCATTCCGTCTCAGCACTGGTGGATGATGTATCGGCATGCGACGGTCCGGGAGTTGCCACATCACTCAGGGAGGCCACTTCATGGTGTGGAGACAGCTTGAGATGACTCATCCCCGTCTATAACTAGGCCCAAGTTAACACCAGGAGTGGTATGTGTCTCACCGCTTTTAATTTTAGACCAGTCCCACCCCAGTATCACTGGGTGGGGTGGATTTGGAAGGATGGCCACGGTCTTAATCCTTAACCACTGTCGTGGCAGCACAAACTGGAGGGCAACAATGGTAATGTTGCTACTGGAATCGAATAAGGCTGTGGTCTTGTAACTGCCAACAGGTTAGCCAGAGCACACAAACCCCTCCTCCCCCTCCACCTGCATTCCTCCTCGCTTCCAAGCGGTTTGCGCACCCGCGACTCTGGGGACATTGGCACAAGCTCTGGGTTGTATGGGGGCTAGGTCTTGGGACGTATTCAGGCTCAACAGTTCGACAAAGGGACGGTTCTGCTCCCTCAGATTGTGAGGCCTTCCTTTGTGTCTCCAGAAGCTCTATGAGCTCTGCCAGGTTCTTAAACTGTTTACCCCTGACCGGCTGGGAGAAGCCACGGGGAAGTGCTTTCAGGAGCAGATAGCAGACTACCTGCTCTATTACTTGGTAGGGCTTCTTTTCACGCGGCCGTAACCACTGCCCTACAATTGCCCAGAAGGACCAGGCTTGTTTGAGGATTGGCTGCTCTGGGTTCAACGTCCAGTTTCTTACCTTACTCAGCTGTCAGTCTGGGGCACCCCTAGATGGCATTCGGGGGTCTGGTCTCACAGGGAGGCGGGCACTCCCATTCGTGAGAGCATAATAAGCCCCTTTTGCCCCCCCCCCCGGAGCAGCCCAACTCTGTGAGCCCCTTCCACACACTCCCTGGCCTCGCTAGCTGGCTGAGCGGAGCCCGTACCGGGTCTCGCTGAACCACGGGACACCCACCCCGCCTGAAAACTCTGCCCTGATATGCTCCCACCGGGGTGCATTGCAGGTCCTGTCCCCTTCTCTTCCGGGACTTCTCCATCCTGCCGACTACGCCAATGTCACAAACTCGACTGAGAGTCATAGAAAGGTTTGGGACAGCCACCCGTATAATTGATTTCCTGGCTGCAAAGTCGTTCAAGTAAATACAGCACTGATGTGCACAAATCCAAGTCTAAAACAGAACTGAAAGAATAGGAAAAAGGTGGAGGCTTTTAAAGGGAAAGACAGGAAGTGAGATCAAAGGGGTCTGGTTCATGAAGGTCTTCCGCTATTGGTTCGAGCCTGGATGTGACATCACAGGGGCCGGAGCCGGCAAGGTCTCCTTCCATAGGCTCGGTCCCGGAAGTGACGTCAAGAGGGCCAGGTTGAATCTCCCGTGAATGGTCTACAGGAAAGGGAGAAAAAGAGTCAGTGCACTCTGCCACATCCTGGTATGACTCAGAACTGCCCTTATTCAAGCCCTTTAGCTGCCTCCCACTAGCTGTGTGAGTATATATTGTGTAAGAATAAACAGAAATCATAAAGGTTTGGGGCACCAAAGTTTTGGTGATATAATTTAAATTGAAACAAAGAACAAAGTTTTCATCAGATGATTCCTCCTATAGTCTCACAAGATGGCAGTTTAAGTAGGACATTCATAGGAAGAGGCGAGTCCGGCAGACCAGATGTTTATTTTTTATTTGTTTTTTCTTGTATTACTTTTTTCTCAGGTCACTGTGCAGAAAAAGACAAAAATGTATCCATTCAGGTTTTATTATTTCTGTGTGAATTTATAAGTGTCCTGCTTGTGTCTTCTGTAGTCGTTGTGTTTTAAACAAATCCCAAGGGAATGATAATATAATTACAACTGAATATATTCTGTTTTGTAAGAATTTATAAATAAGAACCATCTATTTAGAGGTAAATGTTTGTGTCAATGACTTTTAGCATGTTAACTACTTTGGGACCTTCAGAGTATATAAAATACGTAGTGTGGAGGATGGTCGGGGCCCATGCCTGCCGGGACAACCCATTTGTACATGATCTGGGGAAACAACCATGGGAAACACGACATGTTCCCCGTAACACTTGGTGGCAGCCCCCCTGGGTTGCATCAGGGCTACAGGCATTGGATTTTGGGACTCAGCCCTGTTGGGCTCCGTGGCCACCACCAGGGGGAGCTGCACGGTTTCCTGAGCCCATATGGGCGGTTCTTCCACCACACCTGGAAGTGCAACCGGAAGCAGGTCATCAAACACCTGGAGCACTCCCAGCTGGGCTATAAAGGGAGCCAGCAACCACCACTCGGGGAGCCAGAGTCGGGAGGAGGGAGACAAGGCTGGCGGGAGGAGTGGAGGAAAAGAGAAGAATAGATTTGTGTTTGCTTTTGTGTTATGCTTGTGTGGACTGTGTTGTGTCTGTGTGTGTATGGGGAAGATGTAACCCACAGACGAAGAAAATAAAAAGTTTATTTATTTTACGTGTGCCTCCGGTGTCAGTCTGTGTTGGGTCGGCCTTTTATCACAGTAGGTATGCTATTAGGATATACCCTTTACTGGATACTGATAGGTATAAAATTGAAATTATCTGAATGATATGTAAATGATTTTACTTTATTGTAAGCTTTTATGTTGTCATTTTAGTCAGTTGGCTGCAGTGAGCTGACTGAGTGTACTGAAGTCAATTTCTTCAAGTTTGTGAAAATAAAGACTTCCTTTTTTGGATTAATTTCTGGCAGCAACATGTGGCTTTGGGCGGCATGGTGGTGCAGTGGCAGCACTTCTGCCATGCAGTAAGGAGACTAGGGTTCACGTCCTGAGTCCTCCCTGTGTGGAATTTGCATGTTCTTCCCATGTCTGTGTTGGATTCCTCCCTGTGCTCCGTTTTCCTCCCCCTGTCCGAAGACATGCTTGTTAGTTGAATTTGTGATGCTGAATTGGCCCTGAAGTGTGTTTGGTGTGTGGATTTGTCTGTGCATTCTCCCTGTGATGGAATGGCGCCCTGTCCAAGGTTTCTTTGTGCCTTATGCCCTGTGCTAGCCGGGATACTCTCCATTCTCTGGGACCTTGGTCTGGATTAAATGGGTTAGAAAACAGCATGACATGGATTTTCTTTGTTTATAGAATATTTTCCCCCACGTGACACAGATTTTAGAACACTAAACAGAAACTGTAGTCTTGCAAAAAATGAAAGTTAAAAAAAGTGAGTGAGCTTTCTTTAAATGGGGTAAATCAGAAATGATTGTCTTGAAGCAGCCTTGGATTAAGCATTAAGCAAAATAGGTATATTGTTAGGGGATCAACAGGAGGATCACACCGCAAAGTGTCTTTTACTGTTTCACTGCCATACTTGACTCTAATCAAATTTTTTGTAATTGCCCTTATATGCAATATTCTGTTTTAATTTGCATTGTTAAAATATTCTTTGGCATGTTGAGTGAGTAAAGTTTAAAAGTTTGCTATTGACAGGTATTGTCAGATATCATGTTTTTTCCTGTCTCATGGTGTGTAAGAATTTTGCTTCCGTCGAGTGTAAATGCAGCCTCCTGGGTTTAGCCAGCATTTAACACATCACCTGATTTACGAGGTCACAGAGTCATAAGGTCTTATTTATTTATTAATTTTATTTTTTTTAATTTACTAATTACATCACATAAACAAGGTAAGTTTTAATCTCTTGTGTCAACTTAAGCACTTATTGAGTCTTGATGTCTTGTCAGTTTAGCAATGGAAGTGCTGCGTTGACACCATTATTGGGCTGTGTTTAGGGCATTAGATGGCCTTAATCCAGACTTGGATTGAATGATTAGTTAGAAATCTCTTATCCCTAAAAGTCTTTTTCTTTTCAATTCTTTTTGAAGAGAGACATTTTTTATTTTTGGCTAAACTGCTAAACCTTGCTTTAGAGTAGGCTGTGTTTGGTACTGTACATGATAAACCAAAGCATACACAGCCTGAAGCAAAAAAGCATCCTTGAGTGCATATCGTAATGGAAAATACAGAATGATGGCATTAAGACAGTGACAAACAAATTAATACAATTAATTAAAGCATAAAATAAAATGTGGAAAAGTCCCCAAAGCACCAAATGCACTTTACCTGCTAGAGATTCTGACAATATACCCGTTTTAAAAGGAAGGCTGCCAACATGACCTTCTCCTTAAAATGAAATTTCAAATTAATCTGAAAACTGGAGAATTTCTTTTTTAACACAAAACCCAAGACTGCTTCCCTGGTTTCTAATGGGTATAAATAATTGTTTTTCAGGAAACGTGAAAATAAGAATGTATGCAAAAATGAGTAGGAGGTACAAGAGAATGCACGACATGTAAAACATGCTTAATTATTTTGCCCTGTTACAATATATTGCAATATTATCTCCCATGATTGAGCTCTCATCCAAAGATTCCTCATCAAAAGCCAGATGTTTCACTGATTTGGAAAGAAGGTCAGAAGACATTGCCATTTCTGCACTGAATTTCTTTGGTTTCTTGCATACTTTAGCCCAAATTGACCATAACATATGGAAGACAGTATTTTACAGTGGGGGTTGAAATCTACACACATTCAAATGGAAGATGCCCATATTTATGACTATTGTTGCAGAATTCCACCCATGGGAAATTAGTCTGAAAATCACTGTAGACAAATATTTTTCCTGGTCTTGGTTGAGTCTCTCTATTTGCCCATTAGATTCTGAAGGATAACTGGAAGCAAGACTGACTTACTTTTAAAATGAGAAGAAAGGTATTTTCAGAAGAAAGAAGCAAACTGGGATCCACAATAGCAAAAATATATCTATTAAAACAATGTAAACATAAGGCTTCCAAAATAAAAATATTAGCAAGCGCATGAATAGAGCAGAGTTGGGTAATGAAATCCATAGACATATTTGACCAAGGTTTGCCTGGTACTGCCAGGCAGCAGTGAAGTGATTTTGCTCGACATGTGGAGTAAGACTTTATATGTTCTTTTACATGTCTGCCTGAAGTTGGTCACCAGCAATGGCACAACTAGATGCTTAGTTTTCTGAATCCCTGCACGTTCCGACAAGTTCAAGTCATGACTGTTCTATAAAAGCTGAGTCTTGATAGAAATGGTAGATCACCCTGACTTGTATTTAGTTTAGTATTCCATTCTTTATGTTTCTTAACATTTTCATCAGTATCTAGATTTGTCTCAATGCTTGTGGTGAAAAGAAATGCATCAGCAGAAAGAATTGCCTCAGGATTACCTTCTAAATATTTATTCTCATACTGATGTGATAATGTCTACTTTTAATTGCCTGTCAGTGCGAAAGGACAGAACGAAATGAAATCTACATATAAAATCCATCTAGTCTGCCGCAATTTTACTTTCTTAGTTGTTTTTGAACAGGTAAGGTTTTCATGGTCAGTATAAATTATAAGTAGTAGTTGACTGTCATCTAGCTTTCTTCTCCATTCATCAACAGATAATTTTATACCCAGCAGTTCTCTATTACTCCCATCATAATTTTATTCTGCTTGTGACAGCTTTCAGGAGAAAAGTGCAAAAAGAAAATAAAGGAATGCTTGTTGAGCTTCATCTAACCACACTCTTTTCATTAATTATGTAATTGAAGAAAATCAGAGTAATGAAGCCTTTAATAGATTTTCTATAAACTGGAAAATCTGTTAAGGCTTTGAAATTGTGTGACTGAGCACTGTCTGTTTGAAAATGGCTTTTATTTTAGATGATTCCTTTTGATAGAAGTGAGATAATCTAAAAATTGAATTGATGATTTATGGAATTTTTCTTCTTCAGGTTTTACATACTTTTAAATAATCTGTCCAAATTACCTTAAACTTGAATCTTTTGCTGAGCTAAATCAAAATGTTATCAATGAACAAGTAAAATACTGCTGACGTGTTTGCTAAACCATATAGCATCAGTAATTATTTAAAATGAGCAGTAAAAATGTTAACTTTTTTTCATTAATATTCTTCATGACTTCTGATTACATTATAAGCACTACACGGATCCAATTTTATTTAAAAAACCCTAGATTCACAAACATAATGGAACAAAGACTAGATTAATGTTGTGCCTCTGAAAGATAAGAGCTGAATAAAAGGAATTTTATGGAACTGGAGATGAAAAAGACAAAAGTCAAAATCAGGGATGAGCTAGAAGGTGAAATAAATGACTGCCAAAACAAAACCAAAAATACCTTGCCCAAAAAGTCAACCAAAACCTAAATATTATGGAAAAGTTGAAACCTTCCTCCTGACACCACTAACATTTGTCTTCGGTTTAGAATCCAAACTCTTGGATGCCATGAGGTCTTTATTTTTTTAGTGAAGTACAGAATTAAGTCTAAATTGCAACCTTTGTTTCTCATATGAGCTTAATCTGATATGTCATCAATTGATGTATGTATATCAACACACTACAATGAGAAAGTGTCCTTAAATGGGACATAATGGAATTTACTGCTGCAATTATCAAAAACAAAGAAAAACGGCAAAATGCAGTTAAACTTCAGGAGATCATAACAGAAGATGACTGTAATCCACGTGCTTCTGCAACTATTGTAGTACACAATTATAATTTAAGTATTCTGTCAAGCTGTTCACGATAATGGACTTATCCCATTCAACCAGGTGTGACATGAGCTGTCTTATTGAGTAGATGTGCATGTAGCATGGAGTGTGTGTGATAATAATCTGATAAACGACTCTCTACATACAAGTGTATTTCACATGACTCAAGTGAATCACCTGGGCAAAGCAAAAATAAAACAATTCATGTTATCCTACATTTTTGCTAAATTTGTCTGTGATACTAAATTACTAGTCAAAGATTGTTGTCCTTGACTCTTAATTGTCAGAACTCCACAGTAATCTGCCTGAGAGTAAACAAATGGCAGATAATTGAAAAACGGGCCAAGAGAACCAGCTAAGATTAAGGTTCTGCAGTGCCCCTGGGCATCAACATGTCTAATATCCCATTACACAGTCACATACACACACACACACACACACACACACACACACACACACACACACACA